>OX451739.1:1555284064-1556484064 GCA_948472305.1 Vicia faba | reverse complement strand
CAAACCATTTTGAAAACACAAATGAGCAAGTATCTAAGAGCCCATGGATAACCATGGATAGAAAGGGTGCTAACACCTTCCCTTTCTATAACCTACCTCCCGAACCGAGAGCAATCTCTTTAAGGAATTTTTCTGTGCTTTTGTCCTTTCCATTTGGAGAAAATAAAAGACTGTGGCGACTCTTGCTTCCGCGACATTTCGCTATCCAGCATTACACAGTCAGTCCCAGATCCACCGATCACAGTAACAAGGCTAATGGAAAAGGTCACATGACCTGGGTTCGAATCCCAGCCCCCCCCCCCCCCCCCCCCCATGTTTCATATTATTTTGATTTACATGATCAGGCGCATGCACATATGTGAAGTCCACCATGTGACCTCAAGGTTCCTCCATTGGATCTCCAGATAGCCAGATCTAAAGGCCATCATATGAAGGACCATCATACGCCTTGGTCAACATGCAGCAGGGAATCTGGGAGGTCAATGTGGATCAGCTGGTTTGGGCCTAGAAGCTACTATTCACACCCTCCAAATTGTTGATTCTCGGGCCCAATTTTCTTTTCCTTTTCTTTTATATTTCTTTTATTTAATTTACTTAAATTATTTTTACTAACACCAAATTAATTCTTTTTTTATATAAAAAAACATAAAATAAATTTTTATCCAATTAGATTTAGAAATTATTTTTTTATACAAAAATTAATTTAATTAGTTTATTTAATTTTAGGGTAACTTTAATTCTTTTGTAAATAAATTAAAACAATTAGAAAAATTAGGGTTTTAGTTTAATTTAAATTCTATTTTCTTTTTTCTTTCTTTCTTAAAAATAACCAAAAATACAAAAAAAAAGGTCAAATGTAAATTATTTTCTTTAATTTAATTTAATTAGTAATTTTGTACATATTTAATTCAAACCTTTATTTTCTTAAATAATCAAAACAACCAAAAAATGTTTTTCTTGTAATTAGGTTAGACGGGGTCAAAACCCTAACTTTTCTTGTTCTTAATTCATCGCGCATGTTTTATTTTATTTTACAATATTGATGTAATTTCTCACAGGATGTAATAGATTAATTAGGACTTTTTCGTTCATTTATCGTTTTTTTTACGGGTTGTTTTTGGCTATGTAATTAATACCTGAAGCCTTGTAATAACATAGCTTTACTTTCCTCACTTTAAATTCTTGCAAATATTAAACTGTTAGAGGTATGGTATTAGGGTTGCATGACAAGAATGTATGATTAACTTTAAAACGGTTAGCAAACCCTAAATTTGCAAAGATAATAACTTGAAATTGAATCACTCGCACATGCGCACTCCTAGGGTATACTCCCACTTCGGTTGCCTTCGGTAAATGATCATTAAGTATAGGGTATTTTAGTGGTCGCTCTTTTGTCTAAAAGATCAAAGTCCCGTGCGGAAATGTTGCCTCGAAAAGGTTGCCTCAGATATGTTACCTCAAATATTGATCTTAAGACATTAGGGTTACTACTAAGGCGTCCTAACATTGCTTTAGTGATCCTACGTCCCTTTCGAATTGACCCTTAAAACTCCAACGATGATACTACCTACTCACTAATAGTAGGATAATGCTGTCTAAAGGAAATGAACATAGAACAATTCTTTTTTCGAGTAGGTAGATGCTAGTAGGTACTTGCTCAAAACAATCAAACCTTTTTCCACACTTACACTTTTTTCAAACAAATTTTCAAAACAACTTCGCAACACTCTTGAAGACAGAAGCAATGGTTAAATCGAAGTCAAAAACTTCTTTCAAATCAAACACATACAAGCAAATTTGAAAATGATGAGCAAGTACCTAAGAGCCCGTAGAAAACTACGGATAGAAAGGGTGCTAATACCTTCCCTTTCTATAATCTACCCCCCGTACTCAAAATCTATAAAAAGGAATTTTTATAATGCTTTTTTCCTTTCCAGTTGGATAAAATAAAAGTCGGTGGTGACTCTTGCTTACCGCGACATTTTGCAAACACAAATGCAAAACGCAAACCAGCATTTCAAAACAGTCCGATTATGGCCACCGTATCACACCCTGGTTTGAGAATATGCATTTATTTTGTGCAAGAAGACTTTATCTCCTCATCAGAAATATATTGGCATCTCCCCAGGAAGTCATATTTCTTTCCCCAGGAAGCCATACTATTCTCCCCAGAGAGTCATTTTTACAATCCTCCATGACAGTAAGTGGCAGGTCTCTTTATTTGAGCAACTTGTACACCCTGTAAAAGTCGACGTAACTATTTTTTTTGTTGCTATCTTCTCTATGAGTTAATAGTTTGCAGCCCGTTGCCCAAATTACGCCAGTGGATGACAAGACTTTCAATATCGCAGAGACAATTCATTGTGAAATTTTTACAAGTGGTAGTCTCTTTATTTGAGACAGCTTATATATTACCATTTCCAGACAAAATGCTTTGGTTAAAGAAGAAGTTGAGACCCGTTCTAGGTGAAATTCTAGAATTTTGGGAAACTTATATATTTTCTCTCTACCTTCAGTGAAAGTTGGTAGGTCACCTTCAGTGAAAGTTGGTGATTGTTATCTTTTTGCTACCTTCAGTGAACGTTGGTAGTTCATCATCAGTGAACGGTGGTACTATGATATATTTTCGCTCTACCTTCAGTGAAAGTTAGTAGGTCACCTTCAGTGAAAGTTGGTGATTGTTATCTTTTTACTACCTTCAGTGAACGTTGGTAGTTCATCGTTAGTGAACGGCGGTGCTATGATATATTTTCTCTCTACCTTCAGTGAAAGTTGGTAGGTCACCTTCAGTGAAAGTTGGTGATTGTTATATTTTTTCTACCTTCAGTGAATGTTGGTAGTTCATTGTCAGTGAACGGAGGTGCTATGATATATTTTCTCTCTAGCTTAAGTGAAAGTTGGTAGGTCACCTTTAGTGAAAGTTGGTGATTGTTATCTTTTTGCTACCTTTAGTGAACGTTGGTATTTCATCATCAGTGAACGGAAGTGCTATGATATATTTTCTCTCTACCTTCAGTGAAAGTTGGTAGGTCACCTTCAGTGAAAGTTGGTGATTGTTATCTTTTTGCTACCTTCAGTGAACGTCGGTAGTTCATCGTCAGTAAACGATGGTGCTATGATATATTTTCTCTCCACCTTCAGTGAAAGTTGGTGATTGTTATCTTTTTTCTACCTTCAATGAACGTTGGTAGTTCATTGTCAATTAACGACGGTGCTATGATATATTTTCTCTCTACCTTGAGTGAAAGTTGGCAGGTCACCTTCAGTGAAAGTTGGTGATTTTTATCTTTTTGCTACCTTCAGTGAATGTTGGTAGTTCATCGTCAGTGAACGGAGGTGCTATGATATATTTTCTCTCTACCTTCAGTGAACGTTGGTAGCTCACCTTCAGTGAACTTCGGTGTTGTTATTTCTTTCCTCTTTCTACCTTCAGTGAACGTTGGTAGATTTGCCTTCAGTAGAAGTTGGTGTATCCTTTGACTTTTTACCATCCTTTAAGACAGGTCTTTTGATCCACCTGTGATTTATTTTCCTGGTCGGGTTTCTCTTTTGTTTCAGTATTTTGTTTGCTACATCCCCAGTGGTGTTTTGCATCGCATTGGTTTCGTTCATATGCATTCATGCTCATAAGCACCACATGGCTTCTTAGGGCCAAAAATAGGGTTTGTTTTTATATTTAAGTATCTTCCATCGTGTCGACACGAAAATTTTCAACCTTCGTATCTCCGGATAGAAGAAACTTAAAAAAGGACAGCTGTTGTACCCTAATTTTTTCCCCTAAGATCCCCTCATCATACCATGTTGATCCCATCACAACAAGATCACATTAGGATTCTTGGTTCCCCTCCCTATATTTATCTTTGCTCTTTGAGGAATCACTAAGCACCTTTACTTGTGTTCTTTTATGATCATGAATATTTTTTGTCTTTATTTCTTCTTTTAATTAATATAATGCAATGTTGGTTTGTTTTGCTTGTTACTCATGTAGGTAAAGGCAACGAGATTAAGCAAGTTGCCCCATGGGTTCATGAGTTTCATTCCATGCCCTAGTCAATAAAGCTTGGGAAGTTAAAACCTCACAATTGGATTTGTTTTGGAGGAAATGGCATGTCAAGGTTATTTTGGTTCACCACATTTCCAAGCTATCAAATTGATTCAAAAGAACAAGGGGTTGATGGAAGAAGTTGTCATGATTGGATAAGGTCTTGTTTCCATTGATCACAAGTGCATATTTATCTCAATTATCAAGATATGGAAGTGGTTTTTGTGGCTATGAGTCCGCATTATCATCCTCAACAACTTCTATTTACAAAGCAAGATTGTTGGTACAAGAAGGCTGTTCAAAATTGTCAAAGTTCCTCAAAGCTTTTTCTTGATCTAGGAGCTAGGGTTTTGAACTTCAAAGAAGAATATCTTGCTCATATTTTGATATTTTTGAGTGATTCCAAATACATACTTCTCTTCAAAGTGTTATTAACAAATCACTTCAAAATTTTCAAGGAGTTTTCATGTGGAAGAAACTTGATGATGAAGAAAGATTACAAGTTCTCCAGATGAACCCCCATTTTCCTATGTGTGACTTCAAATGATCATAACTTGGTCAATTTTTATTACCTTTATCCCACTCTTTTTCCATAATGATCTTGAGGATGTGAAATGTATTCCTTCTTTTATGTGAAAAGTGAGAAAATGGATGGAAGATTCCCTAAGGATACAAAGAATTATAGGTCATTTCATGATTTTTTTTCCAACTTCAACAATCCACAACTCTCTCAATTTTTGGAGCTTTTGAATGGTTCAAGTTTCAAAATGTCATTCAAGAGGTCTATTTGATTCCATATTTTTTGGTCAAGAGCAAATTCCAAGTGGAACGCCATGTTTGGATGCAAAACATTATAGGTCACTTTTGAAGAAATATTTGAAATATTTCTAAGTATAGAAAGTCAACCCTTTTCTCCAACTTTGACTTAATGCAACTTTTAGCTAAAGCATCCATTTGATTCCATTCTTTTTCCATTGCAAAGCTTGTATCCTCGTATTTCTAAAGAATCAAGAATCATGCCTTAAGACCCCTTGAGCTGAGAATGCCATTGGATTGAACTTGGTAACTTGGAACTGAAGTTTTTCCATAAGTCAGAATTTGAAATCTTTGTTTTGGCTTCTAATCACAAGTTTTCCACGCGTTTTATCCTCTAAACATGTTTAGTGAAGTTGCAGAATTGATTAGCACAACAAAATGCACGTTTTGGATGAGTTTTATTCAAATTGGAAGTCACACTTTTCTTGTTTGCAACTTCAGACGATTTCCCTTCAAGCTTCATCATTTCACACGCTTGGACATTCCATTTGATTCCCTATAAATAGAGGGTCATCCCACATTCATTTCCTTAAGCTTGGATATCCAGAATCACCCTGCCAAACTTGTTCCATAACTCAAAATTCTGCTACTTCGAAATCTGCTTTCAAGCCTTTTTCAATCCAATTTTTCCATCAATTCACCTTCCTTGATCTTCCCTGAAGCTAACCATATAATTACATTCATGAATTGTGCCTTAGATTGCTCCATAAAAGTCCAGTTTCAGAGCTCTGTTACTCAACTTCAATAGGGAGATTCCTTCATTAATTCTTCAAAACTTTGATATCATTGTGATACTCTCATTGCCCTGGGTCTAGTCGCAACAATTACTTTCATATGGAAACTTGTTTTGACCACGAAATTTCAAATCCCTTTTCAAAACTTCCCTTCCAATTTGCTTGAGCTACAATTTATATAAAGTTGTCGCGAAGGTGTGGTTGTCTTCATCTTGAAGAGACGGAGCGAATGACATAGGTCCGAGCTTCTGATTTTACAGTTTAAGAGACCTGCAATTCACGTTGGCTGGAGGTTGAAGATGACCTACGTGTCATCTTCCAACCAATGATGCCACGCCATTTGTTTTTTTTTTAAATCTGAATTAATTAATGATTCAATGCATTAGCCACTAAAGTCCATAACATGCACAGCACGCCAGGTCCACTTGATCTGTTTACTAACGCGTTTTGACATTGATCAGATGGCCCATATTTTTTTGATTTTTATTTTCTTTTCTGATTTTTATATTTAATTGTTTTAAATTTCAAAAAATCATAGAAAATTCATGTTTAGTCCAAAAAATCTGAAAAAAATATGAAAAATATTTTTGATTTTTCTCTCTCTGATTTTTATCTTTCCATAATTTTATTTTGTGTTTTGGTATTTTTTATAAATTTTCATTTTATTTGATTTATTTTAAATGTTTAAAAATACTTTTATGTATTTTTAAATTCTGAAGAAAAAAAATAGGGAATGATCCAATGATATTGTGACAAATATTGGTAACCTCACTTATTTTTTATTTACGACTTTAGTATTTTTTTTTTATCATTTTTGGTTTATTTTACTCATTTCTTTTAATTTTAAAAATAGTTTCTGACTTTAAAAAATTACCAAAAAATTTATAAAAATATTTGAGTCCATTTCTGATTTTTATATGGTCTTACTTTTTATTTCTTGATTAATTCGAACATAGTTGATAATTTTATCCCTTATTTCTATTTTAAATATTTCTAAAACCCTTTTTTAATGTATATATTAAAATGCAATATTATTTTGTGATTATTTTCTGGCTAATCTTGGGTTGAATTTTTTATCATGAACTTTATTAACATCATTGGATCCATGGTGTTGAGTTTAACTCCCCAAAAATAGATGAATAATTTTAATAATAGTTGATTAAATTTTAATTCAAATGTAGTTTGTATATTCTTTCCCACCCCTCTTCATCTCATCCCTTTCTTATTGCACTAAGTGTTATTGGACCATGATCTCTATATCATGTCTCAAAAGAAATGGTGCATAGATTTCTATTGACCGGCCTCAAAATAGGTGCGACTTCTATATAAGTTCACTTACGATTGTTTAACATAACACTAAATTTTGTCCCGATTCAAATAAATGATCATTTGTGGCCCAAACCTATGTTTGCAAGCCCAAGTATGTTAATTTGATCCCTTTGATCCAATAGCCTTGAGATTCATTGTGTGGAGGCTTTGGTTCTACCAATCCTCTAATAGATCTACAACACTTTTGGTCAACGCGGATCACTTAAACATCATTGATCATTAAATAGTACTTTTGAGGATTCCAAATGGATGATATACTTGACAAAAAGAAAATGGAACTTGTTTTGTGGAGGCTTTGGTTCTACCAATCCTCTAATGAGTTCCAAATGTAAGTTTCAAGATGGTCATCCAACTAACCACTAATTATTAAATTGCTTTTACTTTGTGACCTTTTATTTTTTATGCTTTATGTACCATTATTTTAGCATTTACATTTCATGCTATTTTTCATTTTTGCTCACTTGAGCCCATTTACTTTCTTGTCATTTTTTATTTTTTTCTCACTTGAGCTTTACTTTTCTTTTTCAAGACACCTAATAATCAACATGAACCCTAAAAAATCTTTAATGATACTTGGACTATTTGGTTACTATCCTTGGAATTATGGAGTATGGGACTTCTTGGACTTAGGATTAGAAACCATGGCCTATGTTGGAGACTTTGTAAACTTAATTGATATTTTGTTTGAATTTCTTGAGGTTTACCTCAAGACATTTGGTTGTTTGTTTATTTTGTGTGCAGGTTATTGTGATTACATTATTTGTTTGTAATCTGGAATTCACCCGTATACAGCCGTTACTCTGCCCAATTTTTGTGAAGACTTAATACCCTTAAAGTTTGGTTCTTTCAAGAGGTCTAGTATCTTTACTTGCTTGGTTTCAATCAAAAGAATGGGAATTCTATCTTGGGTCATAGTGTCAAGTATTGGCTTCTTATTGATTAGATGGTTCCTATCCCTAGCTTTTACCTTATGCATTAGGATAGTCTCTTCTTCTCCTCCCGTCTTCTTTAATTTCAAAATTCTTCTTCCTCCTTTTGAAAACTCTTTTTTTTTAATCCTGAAACACTCTCATAATAAACTTGGACTTGGGTCCATGCATTTTCAAAAAAACCTTTTCACAAGTAAACTTCAATCAACTTAATAATACCTTGAAATTTTTGTGAAAAGACTAAAAGTCAATAAATCTCATCCAAACCATTGTGCCATTTTGGCTCTTATCTTTAAAACTTTTCTCAAAAGACTAGACTCTTGTCAATCTTTGTAGTGATGCAAACAACTATACTTCAACAATATGTAGTGAAGAGAGATATTTTCCACTTAGGTGTTGAGTGAGACATTGTTGATTTTAAAATTCAAGCCATATCCTCCACTTTGAGATGATGCAAATTCTCCTTTCTCATGATTGTGGGTAGTAAGTATGTTTTCCACACGGACAATGACAATGATATCTTACCTCATAAAATTAACCAACACACTTGTGTTTTAAATTTTTTAAAGAGGAACTACGTGTACCCTGATCCCCTATTGCACGAAAATGTGGTACATAGGCACTAAAGGTTCGCGACCACGGCGGGTGCAAAAAACCATAAAAATATATTTCTTTTATCACCTCCACCATCCATTTTTTACACAACATTTCATAGCCAAAATATACAGATTTTACAAAGAGGTTCCTGCAGAGTACCGTAGATGTTCAGGGTGCTAATATCTTCCCTTTAAATAACCAACCCCCTTACCTTGAATCTTTCCCTTTTTTTTGGGTTATTCACTCTTTTCCCATTCCTTTGGAAACAATAAAGCGCGGTGGTGATTTCTATTTTGATTTGTACAAGTCTAGTCAATCCCATGGCTTAGTCTTAAACATTTCTACTTCTATAGCGTGTAATAAATTTAATTTCCTGGATTTGATTTGGTCATAAGATTTTTTATGTTTGATATTGCACTGATATTGGATTTTCTGCATTGTTATTTCTGGAAAATATAGATTTGATTGAGTTTTAGCTTTTGAAATTTGATTTGTATTTTTTTAATTTAATTTCTATAGTACATGTTTTATGCAAATTGCGCGCAGATTTTTGACAAATTGGAACAGTATTTGTTAACTAATTAAATTTGGGCCAGCATCGTTTAATAATTGGGCTTGCGCATTTTTCTTGTTTACAGCAAACAAACAATTTTTAAAAACAATTGGGCTTGGGCTGCTTAATCATTCCGTATAACAAAAAACAGTTTTTTCCTTAACAACAAAAAACATTTTTTCCTTAAACCAGACCCAATGTTGTTTTACTATAAAAAAATTTTAATAAATAAACAAGCTTTAATTTAAAGACTAAACATTACTGTAAAAGTTTTATCAGCCAAACGTTGCACTCTTATTTCTCTTCTTTTTAAAGGGTAATTATTTTTTATTTATTTATAATGATAACTTCCTTTTAATAATAATATTATTTATTTACTCCAAATAATGACAAATAATATTTTTATAATATTAGTACTTCTTTTCAAAAATATTAGATGGGCCTGTAAGTACGAAGTGCGCCTAAGAGGGGGGGGGGAGGGGGGTGAATTAAGTACTTTAAAAAATTCTAGTTTTTAGTGATGATGGTTCTTATTTTTCTGGTTATAAGTGAGTTTAGGAAAGCTTAAAAATGCAGAAAAATAAAGAGACACGGGCGATATATCCTGGTTCCCCTCACAGTCCGAGAGTACTCCAGTCCCCTTTCAACATGAAAGAGATTTCCTTATTGTGGCAAACTTAAACAAGAACTACCAAACAACCAAGAACAATCCTCTTGGACCAAGAACAATCCTCTTGGATTTTCACTAAGTTACCTATGAGAACAATCCTCTCAATGTAACTACACTTGTATCCAACAACTTTGGAAAGACAAGATTTCAACAAAAACACTTAAACTTATTTTCAACAATCCTGGAAAAATAAGTAAGTAAATATCAATTTGTGAGTTTGAGTGAGTAGAGTAATATTGATCACTTAGAGTAATTCTAACAATGTATAATCTTCTTCTTCCAATAATAATATTGTACAATGACTCAAGATATATTTGCTCAAAGTTTTCTGTTTGTTAAAGTATGAAAATGTGCAGAAAACTTATGCATGAAAATGAAGAATGCTTGAGTTTGTATTTTGAAATTTCAGGAAATATTTATGGAAGAAGGTTTTAGATATGATTTTGAAATTGAATATTTATATGTTCATAACACCCTTTTGAAACATCATGAAGTTCTGAAAATGTATCATGAACAAATGCCAAGTTTGAGTGAAAAGATGTAATGAAAAGGCATGATGAACAGGCATGAACAAAGCTGTTATTTTTCAAATTCGTGCAGTATGCAATCGATTGCACCCTTGGTGTAAATCGATTGCACAAGGTTTTAATAGCTATTTTTTCAAAATCTTTAAGAGTGCAATCGATTGCATTATCAATGTAAATCGATTGCATGTAAAGTCAGTAGCAAAAGTAAGTGAGTGCAATCAATTGCACTTGTAATGTTAATCGATTGCACTGAGAAACAGTAGTAAACGTTTTGAAAATTTTAAGTATGCAATCGATTGCATAAGCAATGTAAATCGATTGCATGCAAAGTCAGTAGCAAAAAGTAAGTGAGTGCAATTGATTGCACTTGCAATGTAAATCGATTTCAGTGAGAAACAGTAGCAAACGTTTTGAAAATTTAGGTATGCAATCGACTGCATAGGCAATGTAAATCAATTTCACTGAGAAACAGAAGCAAAAGATCTGAAATTTTGAAGTGTGCAATCGATTTCACTAAGATGTAAATCGATTGCATGCAAGAGAAAAATGAAATTTTTTCTTTGAAAAGCTTGAGTAATGATTCTTAAACATTTCTTTTTCATTTTTGAACATCTATATCTTAAGATCAAAGTAGATAATATTATTATACCTTTAAAGTTGTTGAGAGCTTTGAATGAAGATATTATCCTTAGATGCTTTGAGCTTTGATCATAAATCTTTGCCTTCTTTATTAGCCATGGTTTGTCTTCATCAAAACAAAAGCTTATTTGTGAAGCTTGATTTTACAGGGCCAATCTAATGGGATGGCTAATTGCAATTTCAACCTCCCCTTTTACTAATAAGATCAATACTGAAGATGGGTTTTATTAATTAAAAACTTAATTATTAATTGACTAATTTTCCATTTTCGAATCGCATGGGCCATAGGTCAACATGCTTCGCGAATAAGTCTATGAGTCTTTCTGACTTAGAAAGCCCAATTTTCCTGAATTAAAATACACTCCCCGGTTGACTAAAAGTTTGAGAATGGGCCATCATATATTGTTGTACCATCCTTAATTAAACGTTTCTTTATTTGAAAAATAAAATCATCAGGGTAGGACAAATTTGGGGTATGACACCCGACAAGTCAAAAACCTGAAAAGGCGGCTTGGGCAAAAAAGGGTATCCCGGGGGACTGAAAATATGAAAGGACAGTCCAGGAAAAAGTTAGGGATTAAAGCGTACGACTATGTCCCGTCATCTCATCACTTGTCTATCAATAGAAGACTTATCGCCCTGATCAGCATTCACCAAGGGCTCTAGAAGTTGAGGTATGTTCAAGTCTCCACAGACCCCCACAGAGCCAATTCCATGAGATTATCTCCATAAAGTAATCTTCACAAAGTCATACATTCCCCGCAATTTCCCCGGCAGATCGCTTTGGCGGATAAAAGAGTACAATCTTCTTCCTGGAAATATCACTAACCTATGGAGTTTCGATCAGTACAGTTCATGGAGTTTCTCTTCCCCAACCGAGCTTGTTCTTCCAAGGTTGTAAAACCCCCTTCAGACTTCTGCTCTCCAGCATAGTTCATTTCCTTAACAAGGGTGTTTCCTCAGCAAGAGTACTTCTCCATCAATAGGGTTTATTTCCCCAAACAGTTTATCAACTTCTAGATACAGTGCAGATACAATCAAGACACAGATTAATTCTGGCACTCATTCTAGATTTCTCTTCTAGATACAATACAAATACAATCAAGACACAAATTCATTATGGCACTCATTCTAGATTTCTCTTCCAGATACAATTCATATACGATCCAGATATGGATGTCATTCTGATACTCATTCAGTACATCTTTCAGATATGATTCAGATATAATCTAGATATGGATATTATTCTGATACCCATTCAATACATCTTCAGATACAACCAAGGCATGGATTTATTCTGACACTCCCCAGCTTGAGTTTTCTTCTACCACAAATCACTGGAAAAGCCATCTCTCTAGTGAAGTCGTCACTATTCCCAGAGAGTTGATATAGAAACTGAAAATTGGACCAGATGTCAGTCAACTTTATCCTCCCCAGGTGAGCCGGAAGGTTATCCATCTCTTTATTCCCAATCTTGGTATAAACTCCTCAGTAGAATAATGAACATCCAATGTTCTTAAACTCTTATCCCCAAGCAAGAATTAACACGATACAACAGAGTTTCCTCAAGCAAAGAGAAAAAATCAATGTTCCCCAACGGAGTTTCCTCGAATAAGAAAGCAGACATCCCCAGTGGAAACAATTCCTAGAAGATCTAATATACACATACTCTTAATCCCCAACAACATTCAGGGATTTATTTTCCCCAGACGAAGATGCTCGAGTTTACAAATGCACCTCAATAACATTTCACATTCATACATCATTTACAAATGACATAGCATATGCATACAAAACGCATATAGCACAATCTCGTTTATTTTGAGAGCATCATTACACAATACAATATATACATCATGCCATTGCATAAAACTAACTTTGACTTTTAAGGTTAGTTCCTGAACAGATAGAGATTGTCAAAAGTTTATCATCTTTCAAATGCAGTTCAGATACGCTCCAAATACAGATTTCATTCTGATACTCATTCAGTACATCTTTCAGATACGGTTCATATATGCTCCAGATACAAATGCCATTCTGATACTCATTCAGTACATATTTCAGATACAGTTCAGATACGCTCTAAATACGGATGTCATTCTGATACTCATTCAGTACATCTTTCAGATACAATTCAGATACGTTCCAAATACGAATGTCATTCTGATACTCATTCACTACATCTTTCAGATACAGTTCAGATACGCTCCAAATACGTATGTCATTCTGATACTCATTCAATACATCTTTCAATTTAGAGACAATCAAGATATAGATTCATTCTGATACTCATACTTAATACATCTCAAGATACAATCACGACATAGATTCATTCTGACACTCCCCAACAATCTGCTAGATACAATCAGAAACAAACTCATTCTAGTATACTTCTCATACAAAGTCAGATATAGAGACCTCTTCTGGCTCAGATAAAATCAACTGTAGATTTATTCTGATACTTTTTCTAGTTTGGAGTCAACATTTACTTTTGATGGCATCTATAAGACCATCTATGAGGACTCTCAGTCATCTTCTCCAAATTTCATCTATAAGCCCATTCCCGATATCATCAACCAACAGTGTTACTTCATGCACAGGCGAGTGCAAATTTTTGGGTACTCTACTGTTCAATCATCTTCCACCTTCAGATTACGAATGACAGATAGGACAGTCTAACTCTTCAGGTTTAAGAAGATTGAACAGGGACAATTTTTGTACCCCCAAAATTTCCCCTCTCATTTTATTCAAGACATACTCATAGAGGTCCCCAAATGCTCAAGGTTGACTAAGAATTGACCAGACAAATTCTCCTCCTAAGCAATGAACTTCCAACTAGGGTTTCACTTTTCACAAAGAAGTTTGGGTTTCAAAGGCTTAAAGTGATTTCCATGGTTCCTAATATCTCCTAAATAATATCCATTCCAATTTTCATGCCTTGCATCACAAGTTTGCTCAGTCAATGGCTCAAATATTTGAAAATTAACTATATTGGTCAAAAACTCAACTGTGGTCAATATACAGTCAAACTTAAAGATTTTTGGTCAACCTCAACATTTTTAAGTGATATTTATCATTTGATCAAGGGTTGATCATGATTCCTCAAGGAAAGTCCTCAGATCATCAAAAGTCAAAAATTGTCAAATTAGGGTTTCTTTAGGAGAAGTCAACTGAACTTTGGCCAGTCATAACTTTCACATGCTTCATAAAATTCTCCCCAAAAAAATACAACTTTAAATAAAATTCAATTCCCTACAACTTTTCTTTTATTCTCAAGTCCAAATAAAGCATCATTTGAAAGATATGATTTCATACATTATAAGTCATTTTCAGAAAGTCAACAAAAGACACTTTTTGTCAAGGCAACTTATATCAAGATAATGTCTCCAAATTAAAAAATGATTAAAGAATAAAGTTTAGAGGACACCTTTGGATTTCTAAAAAGTCTAAGATCATCTTCAAAAGATGAAATTTGAGCAAGTTATGAAGTGCACAATTTGGGCAACTTTCAAGAAAATGCATGAAATCTCAATTGAGCAAATTTGTGATTTTAAGTTATTGGGCCTAACTTTTTGGAGTTCAAACATACTCATGATATGTCCAAGGACCTCTAAATCTATCCATGCATTATTTTGATTTTGATTTTTATTAATTTGAATTTTTATTCATTTAAAATATGAATTAAATCAAATAAAATATGAAAACTAATGGGCTAGTGCATATGGGCTTGGCTTGATCCATCATAAAGCCAAATAATTCGTGCAAGATACATAGAAAGTGTCTAGGTTCATACAAAATTCGAAAAGGGCAAGAATCAAACAAAAATGACAAGGGATCGTGAAGTTTGGAAACTTTTCAAATTTTAATTTTTTGTTTTAAGGCCATGGTTAATGGCTTGATTCTTCCCATGATGGTTTGCACTCCTTTATTCCCTCTATAAATACATGGCATTGCAAACAAGAAAATACACACACCAAACTACCTAGAGAAGCTCTCAAAGTTTTCACAAAATTCTCAAGAATTGCAAAATCCGAAACTCAAACTTCCTGCCTATATTCATCAAAACCAAGCCTTGCATTGCGTTTCTGAAGCTCCAAGGATCTCATTTCTACCCTTCTTGTAGATTGAAGCACGCTCGAATACGCCTACGAGGTTGATCCAATTGGGAAATTTTCTCAATCTCAAAATTTTCAATTCTCACGTTATAAATTATTTTTAAACACTCATACATGTTCACATTGGTGCTTGGATTGTTTTAGAACCATTACCTTTGAGTTTTAATGCAAGAATACAGTTCTGCCATTGGTAAGACTCGTGAACTTTTGAGTTTCGGATCCAACACTATGAGCCATTTCAGACCAAACCAGTACCATGGTTGGATTCGTAGCATATGTCTCATTTATCATTATTTTTTGCTTTATTTCATTTTCATTTCTCTTTTATTTCAATAATTGCTTTTCCTATTAAAAAATCATAAAAGACATCATAAAATAAAATAAAAACCAAAAATAATTAGACTTAGATTTTCATTAATTAAATTAATTTTAATTAGTTATTTTAATCACCTTTCTTTTTTTTAAAATTAATTAATCAATTAGAATTAGGATTAATTTAATTTCAAATCTTTTTCTTAATAATAATAAAAAACAAAATAATATTAGATTTTCTTCTATAGTTAAATTTTAATCAATGTTCATTTTCTTCTATTAATTTAAATTAGATTTAGCTTTTTAATTTTCAATTTAAATATTTTCTTAAAAAATAAACAAAACAAAAACAACAAAATTTGTCTTAATTTGCTTAGAACTTTTTTTGGGTTTTTAGACGTTCCTTCTTCATCTTTGCGCGTTCTTTATTTTCCGCATTGTTACTTTTGAAATATTGCATCTGCCCATGGTTTGTAATAGTTTAAAATTAGGATTTCTTTACTATTTTTACCCCCAGTTTTGGACTTGTAATTTCCCCCTCCCCGAAGCCATATAATAGTTAGTTTAAATTCCGCACTTTAAATTCTCTGGACTTGTATATATATATTAAACTGTTAGATGTATGCCTAATAGGATTGCATGACAAGAATTAAAAACAAAATGTTAGCAAACCTAACACCAAATATAAATAACTGAATATTACACACCCGCACATGTACACCTCTAGGGTACTCCTACTTCGGTTGCCTTCTGAATAAAACAGTTAGAACTCTCAAACGTGAGGGATTTTAGTGGTAACCCTTTGGTTCAAAGATCATAAAATGACCTTTTCGATGTTGCATCGGTACATGATCTTAAAACCTTAGGGGTGTTACTAAAGTATCTTACCAAGTTGCCTTTGTGATTGTACGATGACTCTCGATTTTCCCTCAAACATCCAATGATAGGGCTACCTACTCACTAATAGTAGGATAGCACTGTCTAAAGGAAAAGAGGAAAAGAACAAACCTTTTCGAGTAGGTAGATAGTTCTTAGATGCTTGCTCAAATAAAACATTTTCCACATATACACTCCTTTTCCAAAAATATTTTCAAAAACACTTTGTATACGTTCTCAACAATACGAGAAACTTTACAAAGTTCTCCGTACTAAGGCGTATTTTCAAAATACTTTTTTTCAAACACACAAACACAAGGTATTTCTAAACGAGCTAGTATCTAAGAGCCTGTAGATAATCTATCCCCTTACTCAAATAATCTTGAAAGGTCTTTTTCTGTTCTTTTCACCCTTTCCTTTGTTGGATAAAAGAAAAGTCGGTGGCGACTCTTGCTTACCGCAACATTTGCGAATGCAAATGCAAAACCAGTATAACAGTCAGTTCTCACACCGTATTAAACCATATTTTTTGGTCAAGAGCAAGATTCAAGTGGAAGGCCATGTTTGGATGCAAGACATTACAAGTCATTTTTTAAGAAAAACTTAGAAATTTTCTAAGTATAGAAAGTCAACCTCTTTTTCTCAACTTTGACTCATTACAACTTTCAGATCAAGCATCTATTTGATCTCATTCTTACCACATTATAAAGCTTGTAATCTCCTCTTTATAAAGCTTTAAGAATCATGTCCTAAGACTCATTGAGTTGAGAATGCCATTATTTTTATTTTTGTAACTTGAAACTGAATTTCTCACGAAGTCAGAATTATAAAATCCATGACGTGGTTTCTAAACACAAGATTTGTGCGTGTTTTTGATTTAAACTTGATTAACAAACTTGCCAGAGGTGTTTAGCACCTCAAAACGCAAAGATTGGATGAGTTTTGATGAAAATGAAGTCACACTACACTCGTGATCGACCTTCACTCAATGTCCCTCCTACCTTCTTTGTTTTCTCTAATTTTCATTGCCATTTGTTTTCCTATAAATAGAGGAACTAATTCCTTTCATTTCCTCAAGCTTTAAGAGCCAAATGCACCCTGCCAAAACCTCACACGAACTTCAAAATTTTGAAATCAGTTTCTGAGATTTAAGCTTCTTTCTCCAAAATTCTTTGAACATTCATCATTCTCCATCATCATACAAGCTCTCCAACACTTAAACCAAGCAACACGAGCCATAATTCAAGCTACAGAAATCCATTTTCAAAGCTTTATCCTTGAACTTTGTACAAGTAGAATTCTCCACCATTTGAATCCAAATGAAGCACTAACGTACTCTACTCCTCCTTCTGATTCCTATGATCCTTACAATTTTTAAATTCATTGAGAATTGAATCAAAAATCTCAATCTGTTTGTGCTCGCTATTTTTTGTGTTTTTGATCCATAACTCATTGCACACTTTATATAAATTTGGCGCGATGATGGGGTTAGGATCGTCTTGAAGAGACAAATCCAATGATACTAGTCTGAGTCTCTAATTTTTCCGTTTGAAGAAACTCCTAAAATCTCCATTGTAAGGTGTCTGGAGGTTAAAGATGATGACATGTCTCGTCTCAACCAATGATAGCGCGCCAATTGTTTTATTTTTACTGGTTGACCTTTTTCTGATCCAGTGTATTTTCAAATAAGGTCCACATTAAGCATAGCGCATCTGGTCCACTTGATCAACTTACTAACGTGTTTTTACTATGATCTGATGGTCCGCATTTTTTTAGTTATATTTTTATTTTCTGATTTTATATTTTAATTGTCTTAAATTTCAAAAATTCATAAGTCTTTTATTTTTTTACCCAAAAATTATGAAAAAAATATACAAAAATACTTTGAATTATTTCTGACTTTGTGAATATTTTTTCATATTTTATTTTGAGGTTTGGTATTTTTCATAATTTTTACCTTATTTGCTTTATTTTAATTGTTTTAAAAATACTTTCTGAATTTTTTAAATTCTAAAATTTTTTATAAAAATCATTTTCATTGTTTCTGACCTTTTGATTTTTTTGCGGAACTTTATCTTAATTTTTTCTATTTTTAATCTTTTTTCCTTTATTTGAGCAATTTAAATTAGTTCTATAAATAGTTTCTGACTTTAAAAAATTACCAAAAATTTTATAAAAATATTTGAGTTCATTTATGATTTTTCTATGGTCTCACTTAATTTTTCTTGAGTGTTTTTAATATTACTGCTATTTTTCCCTTATTTCCATATTTAAAAATCATTTAAAAACCTTTTTCTTTTATTTTAAATGTTATTTTATTTTTTTGTATATATTCTGACTATTTTGAATTTTGATCATGGACTTCATTAACATTATTGGATCTTGGGTGTTGAGTTAAACTCTACCAAAATGGATGAATGATTTTAATGATAGTTTGGTTAATTCTTTATTTCAAACATTTCCCCTTCCCTCTTCATCTTATCCCATTCTTATTGTACTAAATGTTATTGGAGCATAATTTCCATATCATGTCTCAAAATATAAGGTGCAAAAATTGCTATTGACCGGCCTCAAAATAAGTGTTACTTCTATATAAGTCCACTTACGATTGCTTAACATAGCCCTAAGTTTTGTCTCGATTCGAGAAATGATCATTCGTGATCCAAACCCATGTTTGTAAGCCCAAGGATGTTAATTTGAACCCTTTGATCTAATAACCTTGAGATTCATTGTTAGGAGGCTTTGGTTCTACCAATCCTCTAATGAATCTTCATCAATTTTTGTCAAAATGGACCACTTAAACAGCATTGATCATTAAATGTTATCTTGATAATTCTTAAATAGATGATATACTTGACAAAAAGAAAATGCAACTTGTTGTTGAGAGGCTTTGGTTCTACCAATCCTCTAATGAGTTCTAAATGCAAGTTTCAAGATGATCATTTAACTAGCTACTAATTTCTAACAATTGACTTTATTTTATGATTTTACTTTATGTTTTTTTTACTTTATGTACCATTTAATTTAGCATTTACATTTCATGCTATTTTCATCTTTGCTCATTTGAGAATTTATCTTTTATGTCATTTTTATTTTTCTCACTTGAGCTTTTCATTTCTTTTTGAAGATACTTAATAATAAACTTGAACCCTAAAAAAAACTTTAATGTTACTTGGACTATTTGGTTACTATCCTTGGCATTTTGGAGGCATGGACTTATTGGACCTAGGATTAGGAACCTTGACCTATGTTGGAGACCTTGTGACCTCAACTGTTTTTGTCTGGAGTTCTTGGGATTTACCCCAAGATATTGGGTTGTTAGTTTGTTTGTTTCTTTATTTTGTGTGCAGGTTATTGTAATTACATGCTTTGTCTGTGATCTGGAATTCATCTGTATACAACTGTTACTCTGTCCAATTTTTGTAAAGACTTAATGCATTTGAAGCTTGGTTTTCTTAAGAGGTTATTGTAATTGTTTGTCTAGTTTCAAATCCAAAGGATGAAATTCTACATTAACTCATTATGTCAAGTGTTGGCTTCTTGTTGGTTAGATGGTTCTTTTCCCTAAGCTTTTACCTTATGCTTTAGGATAGTACCTTCATCTCCTCTCATCTTCTTTAATTTCAAAATCTTCTCCCTCCTTTTGAAACTCTTCTTATTTTAAAACTCGAACCACTTTCATAATAAACTTGGACTTATGTCCATGCATTTTCAAAAAATTTATTATTTCTTAATCAAACTTTAATCAACTTAATAATACTTTTGACATTTTTGTGAGAAGACTAAAAGTCAATCAATCTCATTCAAACTATTTTACCATTTTGGTTTTTATCCTTAAACTTTTCTCAAAAGACTAGACTCTTGTCAATCCTTGTAGTGATGCAAACAACTATACTTCTACAATATGTAGCGAAGTGAGATATTTTTCACTTGAGTGTTGAGTGAGGCTTTATTGATTTTAAAATCCAAGCTATATCCTCCACTTTGATATGATGCAAATTCTCCTTTCTCATAATTGTGGGTTGTAAGTATGTTTTCCACTCGGACAATGACAATGATGTCTTATCTCCTAAAATTAACTAACACACTTGTGTTTTAAATTTTTTTAAAGTGGAACTACGTGTACCCTGATCCCTTATTGCACGGAAGGTGGTACGTAGGCACTAAAGATTCGGCGGGTGCAAAAATCATAAAAAACATATTTATTTTCTCATCCCCATAATCTATTTTTAATACAACATTTTATAGACAAAATATACAGATTTTCAAAGAGGTTCTTGCGGAGTATCGTAGATGCTTAGAGTGCTAATATCTTCCCTTTGTATAACCAACCCCCTTAGCAAGAATCTTTCCCCCCTCTTTTTTGGGTTATTCGCTCTTTTCCCGTTCCTTTGGAAACAATAAAACGCAGTGGCGATTTTTATTTTAATCTGTGCGAGCCGAGTCAATCCAATGGCTTAGTATCGACATTTCTACCGCTACAGTTGAAATTCTGGCTGCAGATACTCAATGTCACATTCAATGTTATGACACCGTATCTGACTTACTATATGACAGTAAATATAAAAGCAATAAAGAACACAGTCAATTGTTTACCCAGTTCAGTGTGCAACAACACCTACTCTGGGGGCTACCAAGCCAAGGAGGAAATCCACTATAAGAGATGTTAATTCAGGAATAAACCAACCAGTTTATCTCCTTCACTTAAGACCTACCCAATGCAATTTCAATCTAAGTACAACTTAAACCTGAGTTCCTACTCACTCCCCCTCAATCACAGCAGTGATACATAAAACAATTTGACTAATGAATTGATGAAGACACTCTTCAAAAACAAACACTTGATTAAGCTTCACAGCTTTTTAATCAAGCAACACAATCACTCTTGCTTCACAGCTTTGAGTGATGCACACAACTAACTTGACTCTGCTTCACAGCTTTAGTCAAGGAACATTCAAACACTCTTGCTTCAAAGCTTTGAGTGCTACACAACCCTTACAATTAAAAACCTATTCCAAGTCACTTATCACAATGGTAATTGCTTGGAGTACAATAATTAAACCTATACAGTTTACAAATGATCTTCTGATCAAAAAGGGATTACTTGCAAAACAGCAGCTCTGTTGAATAAATAGCAGCTGCAACTTCAGTTAGGGTTTCCACAAAAACCTAGGGTTAATTCCGTTTGACCTTAAGACTAGGTCACAGGACTTTATTAACCAGGTTAGGGTTGAGCTAGGTTACCCCTCAGAAAACGCAAGATTCTGTTATGGAAAGACTGAGTTATTTTCCTGAAAAAACTCAGAATTAACCAACCTGCAAACCTGTTAGTTTAGAACAGGATGTCTTAACATCTGTTATGACATCTGAGGAACCTGTCTACTGATTTAGGAAAATGTGATCATTTTGCAAAATGCTCAGATACACACTTATAAACATCAGTACCTGAATGACAATATTTTTCTGCAAAGGTACCTAATGAATCAGTACAAACTAAACTAGAATGTTATGACATCAGTCATGACATTCACACATACACTTGGGTTTTACCAAAAATGCAAGCCAATACCTAAACAACTACAAACTCCCCCTTTGGCAGATTTTTGGCTAAAGACCCTAAGCAATCAGAGATAGATAGCAGCAGAAAGAAATGACTGCAGAAAAATAGAATGTCTAATTGAGCAAGTACATATTAAGTACCAAAATATTCTCCCCCTCTTTAGCCACAAATGGGCCAAAGATACATGTTCATAAAGATTATACAGTTATCCAAAATTAATAAGAGCAGCAGCAGAGAAAAAACTGAACACACTTCCAAACTCCACCAGGTATAACCACCAACAATCAGCAATACCACCAAATACCAACCAACCTTTAAGCACTGTCATCAGACTCAGAGGAGTCGGGCTTCTTCCTTTTCTTGTAACCAATATCAGCATTCTTCTCTTTGTCTGATGTCTCAACATCCTTAGAGACATCTGGATTTGAACTTTCTTGATTCAAAGGAACAGAAATGCCAGGAACTGAGTGGTTCTCGTTCAGAATTCTAGAAACAATTTTTGCTATTGCCTGATTAACATAGGCTGACCCTTCCCTATTTGCAATTTCAGGGGGAACTGAAGAAGAAGGATGAGATGGATTACCAGAGGCAGAAGCTTGGGACTTTCCTGCATGTCTTGTTCTCAACTCTTTGACCTTGGTGGGGTTAGTTCCCACTTTTCTACGAGAAGAGATCTCCAGAACTTCAGAGTCCAGACAGGAAGAGATTGTCCTAGAATCTTGATCAGAGGAAGAGGTTGAAATAGTCGTATTGGATGATGATGGTGTTTGAGACATTTTGATAGTTCTAGAGGACCAACAGCAACTGAAGAGAAAATTCTGATTGAGAGACTGGGTTTTGATGAGGAGACGAGAGGGGAAGGAAGAAAAGGAGTGTCTATTCAACTTCTTAAAATAATTGTAGGAAATGGGAAAATATAATTTTAACCCAATCAGAACAAGCATAACTCCTTTAATCCTTGTTTTAAGCAAAATTAATTGCTACAATTCCTCATGTTGGCAAATACCCAACTTACCCCTTAAGTTTTCAAATTGATTTGCATCCAGAGCCTTGGTAAAAATTTCAGCCAGCTGTAGCTCAGTGGCAACATGTTCCAATTTGATTGTCTTCTCTTCTACAAGGTCTCTGATAAAGTGATGTCGTATGTCAATATGTTTGGTCCTACTATGCTGAATGGGATTCTTGGAAATGTTGATTGTACTCATATTGTCACAGTACAATGTCATAACATCTTGTGTGACATTATACTCAGTGAGCATCTGTTTCATCCAGATCATTTGAGAGCAGCTACTACCAGCTGCAATGTATTCAGCTTCAGCAGTAGAAAGAGACACACAATTCTGTTTCTTGCTGAACCAGGAAACCAGATTATTTCCCAAGAAGAAACATCCTCCAGAGGTGCTTTTTCTATCATCAGCACTACCAGCCCAATCAGCATCACAGTAGCCAGTCAGAGCTGGTTCACAGCCATGAGTATACATCAACCCATAGCTGTAAGTTCCACTTACATACTTCAAAATTCTCTTCACTTGATTGATATGACTGACTTTGGGATCATCTTGGTATCTTGCACAAACTCCAACTGCAAAGGCAATATCAGGTCTGCTGGCAGTTAGGTATAACAAGCTTCCTATCATGCTCCTGTACAGACTTTGATCCACCTTAACCCCACTTGAATCTTTGGAAAGCTTTAGATGAGTAGGAGCAGGAGTCCTTTTGTGACTTGCATTCTCGATACCAAACTTCTTTACAATGTTCTTGGCATACTTGCTTTGAGATAAGAAGATTGAGTCCTCCATCTGTGAGACTTGCAGTCCAAGAAAATAAGTTAGTTCTCCCATGAGACTCATTTCGAATTCAGCCTGCATTTGGTCAGCAAAGTGTTTAACCATATGTTCTGACATTCCTCCAAACACTATGTCATCAACATATATTTGGGCAACCATCAATTTCCCTCCTTCAGTTTTGACAAAGAGAGTTTTGTCCAAGCCTCCTTTTCTGTAGCCTTTGTCTGAGAGAAACTTTGTTAACCTGTCATACCATGCTCTAGGAGCTTGTTTCAGGCCATACAGGGCTTTTCTCAATTTGTAGACATGATCAGGGTGGGTTGGATCCACAAAGCCTTTAGGTTGTTCCACATAAGCTTCCTCATTTAGGTACCCATTTAGAAAGGCACTTTTCACATCCATCTGAAATAATTTGAACTTCAGAAGACAAGCAATTGACAA
The DNA here is from genome assembly GCA_948472305.1 of Vicia faba. NCBI lineage: Eukaryota > Viridiplantae > Streptophyta > Magnoliopsida > Fabales > Fabaceae > Vicia > Vicia faba. Next base: position 1,556,460,137 of record OX451739.1, on the reverse strand, counting down.
TAGGAGTCTGATTGATTCCAGCCTGGCCACAGGTGCAAAGGTTTCATCAAAATCAACCCCTTCAACCTGGGTGTATCCTTGAGCAACAAGTCTTGCCTTATTTCTGGTGACAACTCCTTCAGCATCTGACTTGTTCTTGAATATCCATTTTGTCCCAATGATGTTAGTTCCTTCAGGTCTAGGAACCAGTTCCCAAACTTCATGTTGCTTGAATTGGTTCAGTTCATCTTGCATTGCACCAATCCGGTATTCATCAGTTAAGGCTTCCTTGACATTTCTTGGTTCCATTTTGGACACAAAACAAGAGTTTGAGATGATTTCTCTAGATCTTGTGATGACTCCACTGTTGGGATCTCCTATGATGAGCTCTTTTGGGTGATCCTTCTGAATTCTAATGGAAGGGATCTTGCTAGCTTCCGTTGATTCAGATTCTGTTGTGGTGGAGTTGGGTAGATCATTCTGTTGGGTTGAAGTCTCAAAGAATGTCTCAATAGTACAAGGAACATCTATTTCTTCATGATAGTCATCAATTATAACATTTATTGATTCCATCATGGCTTTGGTTCTGGAATTGAATACTCTATAAGCTCTGCTGTTTGATGAGTATCCTAGAAATATGCCTTCATCACTTTTAGGGTCCAGTTTTCTTCTTTGTTCACGATCAGCCAGAATATAGCATTTGCTGCCAAACACATGGAAGTACTTCACAGTTGGTTTTCTTCCTTTCCAGAGTTCATATAAGGTGGATGAGGTTCCCTTTCTCAAGGTGACCCTGTTATGAACATAGCAGGCTGTATTCATAGCTTCAGCCCAAAAATACATAGGAAGTCTTTTGGCATGTAACATTGCTCTGGCAGATTCCTGTATGGTCCTGTTTTTTCTTTCCACAACTCCATTTTGCTGAGGTGTTATAGGAGAAGAAAATTCATGACTAATTCCTTCTGAAGAACAGAAATCATCAAACTTGCTGTTTTCAAATTCCTTGCCATGATCACTTCTGATTCTGACAATACTCCCTTCCTTTTCTCGTTGAATTCTTTTGCACAATTCTTTAAAAACTTCAAATACATCATATTTTTCCCTAATGAAATTAATCCAGGTGAATCTGGAAAAATCATCCACAACCACATAGGCATATCTTTTTCCACCAAGACTCTCTACTTGCATTGGTCCCATCAGATCCATATGAAGAAGTTCTAGAACCTTAGAGGTGGTCAGGTGTCTTGACTTTGGATGTGACATCCTAGTCTGCTTACCAACCTGGCATTCACCACAAACTCTTTCTTCATCAATTTGTAGTCTTGGAATCCCTCTGACTGCCTCCAAGGAGATAATCCTCTTCATACCTCTTAGATGAAGATGGCCAAGTTTTTGGTGCCACAGTTTCACCTCTTTTTCTTCTTTTGCAATGGAACACACAGATGAGAAATTAGTGTTCTCAGGCTCCCACAAGTAACAGTTGTCTTTGGATCTGACTCCTTTCATTACTATCTCTTGTTTGTCATTGATTACAAGACATTCAGATTTTGAGAAATTGACCTTGAATCCTAGATCACACAATTGACTGATACTAATGAGATTAGCAGTCAACCCTTTTACCAGCAGTACTTCATTCAGAATTGGAACTCCAGGGCAGTCCAAATCACCAACTCCTTTGATTTCACCTTTAGCACCATCCCCAAAGGTCACAAAACTGGTGGTGTGAGGCTGAACATTATTGAGGAGGTTCTTGATTCCAGTCATGTGTCTGGAACATCCACTGTCAAAGTACCAGTCTTCCTTTGCAGAGACCCTCAGGGAAGTGTGGGCTATCAGGGCAGTAGCCTTTTTCTTCCATTTAGGAGCATGTGGTACCTTTTTAGATTTAGGTTTGACACCTGAGTTCTGATTAGGGTATCCATGCAATCTGAAGCAGAAGGGCTTTATGTGGCCATATCTCCCACAATGATGACATCTCCATCTTTGGTACCTTTTCTTCATATGTCTCTGTTCCTGATGTTGAGAGTTGTGTTGAGACATCTGTTTTGACATTTGCTTATCAGGCCTGATCCTCTTATCTGTACCAGATTTCTTTGATTCCATAAATCCTAGTCCAGATTTATTTCCCACATTTTGTCCAACCTGAAGGATCTCTTCCAATTTGTCTGTTCCATTTGTTAGCATCTTGACAGATTTGGTCATTTGATTCAGTTGTGAGTTCAGCAATTGAACTTCTCCTTCTAGATGACTTATAGTTTCAAGGTTTGCCCTTTTTTCAGCCTCCAGCTTTATGATGAGTTTTGATTGTTTCTCATTCTGCACACAAACTTCAGTACTTCTGATACACAATTTCTTGTAAGTATCAGCCAGTTCTTCAAAAGTCACCTCTTCATCACTGATGTCACTTTCAGAGGTATAAACACCAGTTAAAGCAGTAACTAGTTTGGCAGATTCTTCTTCAGAATTACTTTCTGAATCACAGTCAGACCAAGTAACAGTCATTCCTTTCTTTTGTTTCTTAAGAAAGGTAGGACATTCAGCTCGAATATGCCCATATCCTTCACAACCATGTCATTGAATTCCTCTGCCTTGATTTCCCTTCTCTTCTGACCTTGGTCTTCTGCTGGAACTGTCAATGTCAGAGGGAATGTTATGGACATTAGACCTTGACTTTGGATCTATTCTTTTGATGAGTTTGTTGAACTGTCTTCCAAGCATGGCTATAGCTTCTGAAATATTTTCTTCAACATCAGTGTTGGACACAAGTGCTATGCTCTTGTTCTTCTTGTCACCATTATCAGTGATCCCCATCTCAAAAGTCTGAAGAGACCCAATAAGTTCATCCACTTTCAACTTGCTGATGTCCTGGGCTTCCTCTATGGCAGTTACCTTCATTGCAAATCTTTTAGGCAAGGATCTGAGAATCTTCCTTACCAGTTTTTCTTCTGACATTTTTTCTCCCAGTGCTCCTGAGGTGTTGGCAATCTCCAAGATGTTCATGTGAAACTCATGAATGGTTTCATCTTCCATCATTTTTAGATTCTCAAACTTGGTAGTCAACATCTGAAGCGTTGACATTTTTACTTTGGAAGTGCCCTCATGAGTAGTTTTGAGAGTGTCCCAAACTTCCTTGGCCAGTTCATATTGATGTACTAGTCTGAAAATGTTTCTATCAATTCCATTGAACAAGGCATTTAAGGCTTTGGAATTTCCCAGGGCTAACTCATCTTCTTCTTTACTCCAATCTTCCTCAGGCTTTAGTCTGATTGTCCCATCTTTCTCAGTTATGGTGGGATGGATCCATCCTTTGTCAGCAGCTCTCCAAGCCTTTTTGTCCAGAGATTTTAAGAAGGCAATCATACGAGGTTTCCAGTAGTCATAATTAGTTCCATCCAGAATGGGTGGTCTATTTCCAAAGACTCCTTCTTTGTCCATAGTGCCAGAAAGTGATATCCCTAGATCTCACCCAGTAATACAGGCAGGGTGCCTGCTCTGATGCCAATTGAAATTCTGGCTGCAGATACTCAATGTCACATTCAATGTTATGACACCGTATCTGACTTACTATATGACAGTAAATACAAAAGCAATAAAGAACACAGTCAATTGTTTACCCAGTTCAGTGTGCAACAACACCTACTCTGGGGGCTACCAAGCCAGGGAGGAAATCCACTATAAGAGATGTTAATTCAGGAATAAACCAACCAGTTTATCTCCTTCACTTAAGACCTACCCAATGCAATTTCAATCTAAGTACAACTTAAACCTGAGTTCCTACTCACTCCCCCTCAATCACAGCAGTGATACATAAAACAATTTGACTAATGAATTGATGAAGACACTCTTCAAAAACAAACACTTGATTAAGCTTCACAGCTTTTTAATCAAGCAACACAATCACTCTTGCTTCACAGCTTTGAGTGATGCACACAACTAACTTGGCTATGCTTCACAGCTTTAGTCAAGGAACATTCAAACACTCTTGCTTCAAAGCTTTGAGTGCTACACAACCCTTACAATTAAAAACCTATTCCAAGTCACTTATCACAATGATAATTGCTTGGAGTACAATAATTAAACCTATATAGTTTACAAATGATCTTCTGATCAAAAAGGGATTACTTGCAAAACAGCAGCTCTGTTGAATAAATAGCAGCTGCAACTTCAGTTAGGGTTTCCACAAAAACCTAGGGTTAATTCCGTTTGACCTTAAGACTAGGTCACAGGACTTTATTAACCAGGTTAGGGTTGAGCTAGGTTACCCCTCAGAAAACGCAGGATTCTGTTCTGGAAAGACTGAGTTATTTTCCTGAAAAAACTCAGAATTAACCAACCTGCAAACCTGTTAGTTCAAAACAGGATGTCTTAACATCTGTTATGACATCTGAGGAACCTGTCTACTGATTTAGGAAAATGTGATCATTTTGCAAAATGCTCAGATACACACTTATAAACATCAGTACCTGAATGACAATATTTTTCTGCAAAGGTACCTAATGAATCAGTACAAACTAAACTAGAATGTTATGACATCAGTCATGACATTCACACATACACTTGGGTTTTACCAAAAATGCAAGCCAATACCTAAACAACTACAACAGTTACATCAATATTTTGACACGAATTATTAATATTTTAAAATACATTATAAAAGGTGGATAAATTTGAACTGTCTAATAGAAACCAACTGATTCATTATTTTGTCTGATTAAACATTTTTTAACAAATTAAATCATGCTCACAAGTGAATAATCAAGTCTTTTACATCCATTAAGACCATTTCAAAATTTCAATTCAATTCTTTTTTTTTACAAATTAAGTGTATGTTTGGAACCACTTTTTTCTGCCGCTGTCGTGCTTTTGGAACCTTCTGACCGTAATTTTCTGATGCTACTTTTTGTAGCTTCTCTTCTACCGTGGTTGCTGACTGTGATTTTGTGTTTTCCTAAACATACAATAAGTAAAATCAAACCATCTTTTTAACAACTTGATCAACATCAAATCATTCCCCCCTTAGTAAAAATTTTATTTCTCTTAAAACTCCGATGAAAAAGGACTAATGGATGAACATCCATTTTGTCCTAAAATAATCAGACCTAAGATGTACATCTTTTTGAGGTCGATTATTTATCTTCCGTCTAAAAAATATTAATCAAAACTCGAATAAAAAATTATGAATGAATGTACATAAATCTTTTCCTTGAATAATCAAACGCAAGGCGCACACTTTGTTTAAGTTTGACTATTTGTCTTCCACCAAAGATATTTTATTCAAAACTTGGATGAAAAGGGGTCAATGGATGAACATTCATCTTATCCTCGAATGCTCTGACACAATATGTGACATCTTGTTTAAGGTTGAGTACTTATCCCCTGATAACAATCTAACTCATCAAATCATCTTTTCCACCTTAGCGCGACCGAAAAGCTTTTTAGAAACAAGTGATGCTTTATCCATTTTTACACAAAACAAACAAACAAATGCTTCAGCCTCCAAGCGCAAGCAATAAACAATGTTTAACCACTCAATGCGACCTAAGCATCACTCTCTAAAAGCAACCAACCCAGAATTTTTTGCTATTAAGAACTACGTAGATTTGAATTTATCATCGCACTTAAGGATATATAGGAGCAAGACTCTCAATCTTGTCAAGCACCCTAATAAAAAATATATTTTTAGTCCCTTATACCTCTTTGAAAAGATATAGCAACAATTATTAAAAAATAAATAACGTAAACTAACATTGTTATTCTCAAAACTAATTAAACGGTTCTCGTTAAATAAAACGATTGTGAGGGGTGCTAATATATTTCCCTCGCGTAATCGACTCTTGAACCAGAATTTGATTGTGATGACTATATTTTTATTATTTTAGGGTTTTATCGAAGTTTTCCGTTTTAAAATAAACTTCGGTGGAAACTCTGATGTATTTTGAGCGTCCGTACGCTCGAGTATTTTTTGCCCAGCGACAATTTTAAATGTTAAATATATATATATATATATAAAATTATATTTTTAAAAAAAAATTCCTTATGAGTCCCTAAAGCCAACGAGTTGAACCTGACGAGTTGAACTGAGTTGTTCGCGAACTTAAAATAAGTCTAGTTTGAGCTTTAAAAAAGTTTGAGTTAAACTCGAGTCGAATTTTAAGCTGAACTAATTCTTATCAAGTCGAACCAAGTTAAGGTGATTTTGACTCTTTATAACTCCTTTCCAACCCAAATTTACATAAAACATTTTGGTAGATTGCTTAACTCTTGTCTAATTTAATTTCTCTACTTTTTTTTTTATTGTTAATTTCTCTGTTGGTTCTTCCTTGGTAATATATATATATATATATATATATATATATATATATATATATATATATATATATATATATATATATATATATATATATATATATATATATATATATATATATATATATATATATATATATATATATATATATATATATATATATATAATTTATTTGTTTTAAAAAATAGAATGTTTTAAATTAATTTTTTATTATTTTTTAAAAAATATATATTTTATGTGATTTTTTTAAGAGATCTTTTGAAGTTTATATATTTTATATGATCTTTGAATTATTGGTTTAAAAATATATATATTCGTTAAATTAGAAATATTTTTGTAATAATTTTTTTCTATATCAATAGTTTTACGTTGTTGAACGTTTAAATATTTTACATCTATTTTAAGTTTTTTTAAATTTGTTTTGAAAATTCATCTTTATCTCAATTGCACTTTGAATTTTAAATTGAATGAGACGTTGAATCCATGCATATTCATGGTAAAAATTTTATCCTACTTTATTCAAAATCAATTCTCACATTCATAACTTTTATTCACACTCAATTCTCACATTGATTATATCAATCTCGCTTTAAAATTTAAAATTTTAATTGAATATTAAATTTTATTTGTTTCAAACAAAAATTAGAATGTTTTAAATTAATTTTTTAATGCTTTTTTTTAAAGTATATTTTTTTTAAAAGCTTTTTAAGGGATCTTTTGAATTTTATATATTTTACATGATCTTTGAACTATTGTTTTGGAAGAAAAAAAAATTCTTTAAACTAGAAATATTTTTGTAATAGTTTTATTATAATTATATAGTTTTTTTCTATATAGTTTAGTATAATTATATATTTTTTAAAAAGCTCTCAAAGGGATCTTTTGCATTTTAAATGTTTTACTTTTCTTTTTATTAATTTGTTTTGAAAATTCATCTTTTTGAGAATCCCACTTTGAATTTTTAATTGAATGAGATTTCTTTTTTTTTGGTAATAATTGAATGAGACTTTGGTAAGAAGATTTTCAAGATATTTAAGGAATTTGGTGGATTAATAAAATCCTTTTTGGGAAATAAATATTTAAATTGATGGGGATAATATTATGTAATAAAGTTTGAATAAGTGTTAATTTCATCATGTCATAAATAAAGAGTTTAAGAACTCTAATATGGAGCAATTTAAATTGTAATGTGTCTATTGGCTTGTTCTTTCAATAAACTAAAAATAAGTTTGTTTTAATTTGATGTTCATACTTCTTTAGAGCATATTCAGAATTAACAGTAGTATTGATGAGAATTTCTTTTTCTAAAAGATTACTCTTGCTTTTGAGAGTTGAATTTTCATTTTCAAAACAATTAATTTTTTCTTTTAAGGATATTTTCTTTCATCAGCTCACTGTATACTTCAGAATGAGTTATAATAATCTTTTTCAGAGTCTTGCATCTTCTCTTAAGATTTTAATTCTTTTCAAGAATCTCAGCTAAGAAAGTTTCGAGTTCACAATAAGATATATGAGAAAATACCTCTTCAAAGTTTGATACTTGTTCTGACCCAGAGTTACTTCTTTTGTATTTTCTTTCAGAGTTGGTTAATTCTTTTGGACAACAAAGGCACTTCTTCCTCATTATCAAAATCTTCTTCAGATTCTTCTTCTTCACCTTGAAAAGCTCTAGTCTTTTCAGACTTGCTTTTGTATTTTAAAGCAACATACTTTCATTTCTTTAGAGGCTCATCTTCCTCAAGCTATATTTCATAACTTCTTAAAGAACTTATAAGTTCTTCCAGAGTTGTATTGTTTATTTATTTGACATCTTTAGTGTAGTCATCTTTGACCGTTATTTCTTTGGAAGACTTATGATGATCTTTTTCACATGGTTTGCAGTAGTGTAGCCTTTGCTTAGAAGTTTCAGCCATGCTATAAGAGTCTAAAATCTTGAGAACATGCTCTCAATAGTTTCGTCATCTTTCATCCTAAAGGATTCATATTTTTGAATCAAGCCAAGAACCTTGGTTTCTTTGACCTGCTCGTTTCCTTCATGAGTTATTCTAAGATAGTCAAATATAGACTTTACAAAATCTTTATTTGTTATCTTTTTATACTCAGTGTATGAGATAGCATTCAACAAAATAGTTCTTGACCTATGATGATTTTTATTGTCATTTTTATATTGATTACTCATAGCATTTCTTTCAAGTTTGACACCATTTGCATTTAAAGGATATGTGTAACCATCTGTTATCATATCCCATAGATCTGCGTCAAAACCAGGAAAGAAATTTTTGATTATATCCTTCCAATAGTCAAACTAATCACCATTGAAAACTTGTGGCTTAGAAGAAAATGACTTTTATCATTATTGTTATTTGCAAGTGGAACTTGCGCCGTTGTGTTTCAAGTACTGGATCTTTATCTAATACGGTTAAGTTTTTGATAATAATCAATACCATAACCGAAACTCTGATGTCAAATGAAGGTTCAAAGAAACACAAGAAAGGGGGGATTTGAATTAGGTTTTTAGATTTAAATCTTTTTTGTTAACCTAAAGATAAACATCATAAGACTAACAATGATAAAGAATTCAAGTATTTTATCTTGGTCCACCATTAACTAGACTACCTCCAGTCCACCCACCAAAGTAATTTCGCTTTATCAACAAGGACTTAATCCACTATTCAAAAACTTTGGTTGCAACCACAAAGACTGCAACCAATGTCTTCTCAAGGATTCTGATTATACCCTAGTGTTTCAAATAAATACAACTTAAAAAAAATTTGTCAATGACTTCTCGATGGTCCCATTCCATTGCATACCATGAAATCATATTTGTAAATGTATCATAGCATATGCATTCCATTTCCAAGGAATCCTAAATTTGAGTCTTTTGTTGAGATTTCCAAAAGATAAATATTGTAAGAAGAATACTTATGGATAAATAAGTCTTTGGGTTTTCCTGGAAATAAAAAATAAAAAATAAAAATAGCATAGATAGATACAATTATTCACAAAAATAACATGCATTCATTATTCACATCAGAAACATATTGGGGTCCTTTCTGCTCAGACTTCAAATTCAACTAAATTAACTTCCTTACACCCCATCCTACCAGAAGTAACCATCGAATATTCATGGATCTCTTTAAACATAATCAAAACACTCTTCATCAGGAAATATATGTTATGGGTGCCATAATGAATCAACTTCTCGAGACTCTCCACATTGTCATCCAAAGACAGGAAGAACTCAGGCAAAATGCTGCTAAGTTTTGATTATGTTTAAAGAGATCCATGAATATTCACTGGTTGCTTCTTGTAGGGTGGGGTATAAGGAAGTTAATTTCGTTGAATTTGAAGTCTGAGCAGAAAGGACCCCAATAAGTTTCTGATATGAACAATGAATGCATGTTTTTTTTGTGAATGATTGTATGTATCTATGCTATTTTTATTTTTTATTTCCAGGGAAACTCAAAGACTTATCTACCAATAAGTATTCTTCTTACAATATTTATCTTTCGGAAAGCTCAACAAAAGACTCAAATTTAGGATTCCTTAGAAATGGAATGCATATGCTATGATACATTTACAAATATGATTTCATGGTATGCAATGGGATGGGATCAAAGAATCATATATTATGGATAACCACTCTACAATCCTATGAATAACTTATGTACAATCCTCTAAATAGGCTGAATATAACAAGATTAAAAGTTCAGAACTGTCTCTGAAAACAAGAAAACCAGGTATGATGAAGGTCAAGGTTTCCTGCAAAAACCCATATCCCTCTCACGTGTGGGTTCTAGTATTAAATAGTGGTTCCTAAAAGGTCTCATAGTTATGGGTCATGTATGAAAGCACCTTGTCTTATGCACAAGTGTGCAGGACAAAGGCATCCCCAAGGGAACCTAGTATGGGTTTGAGTCTCATGCAACTCAATGCATCAGTCGTTACACGAGTCAACACGACTATCCACTCTAATCATATGTGCATACTCAAGCCTGGGTAGTGGGCTTATCTCTACAAATTATCACACATCCCCCAAATAGAATAGAGCATCATATATCCAGGATATATGAATGATAAAATGCAATGAATAAAACAAGTAAAGCATAAACAATAAACAACCAAAGAAACAAACTAATGAAGTTAGGATTGACTTGCTTAGGTCCCCAACAGAGTCACCAGCTGTCGCACCGTGAAAAAAAATACAGAGTCTCCTTCGAACTTTATTTATCCCAAAGGGAAGGGAAAACATCGAGAAAACCCTAAAAAAGGATAAGATGGTCTTGCAACCAAGATACGAGTTTAGAAGTCGGTTATGCAAAGGGAATGTATTATCACCCCTCACATATGTTGTACTCAATGGAGTCCACTTTGATTGTTTCTAAGGGTGTGGTATATCTAAAGATAAAACTTACTAAGAATGCATGAATGAATTACTGAGAAAAATGAAAAGGTTTATTATTAAGTTCGCCAAGGTCTTGCAACCTTGTGCCTATGTATCCTCATAGTGCAATGAAGAAATCAGAACCCCATAGTTCGTCCTAAAAAAGTTTATTTGTTAGGTGTTTTTTATGGATAATATTAATGTTCACGCTCTAACAATAAGGATAACCTGTATTGCGGTAGAACAAAAATAACATGTCCTATTTGAAAAAGTTTTAAAGAGAAAATCCAAAAGGAAAATTAGTTTGGATTTGTTGAAGTGTTTTGTTATGAGATACATCACATGATCCTATAAGGCTGGGGGTATTTAAGTACTTCTCCTTTAGTTTTGAAATTTGTTCGAGATATGTATTATACTAAATTTATGAAATTAGGGCGAATATTGTCTACAAATGAGCCATGTGTATCGCGTACAAAATACTCTAAGAAGAGGTAAGGAAGGCTCCCGCTCATCTTTCCCTATTTGCTTAAGGCTCATGGCGTATTTACATGTATCGTATTTATTAAGTTTTTTGTATTTGATGAAGAAAAGAAGTTTTTGTCTTTTAAAGAAAAAGAGAAGCAATGCAAAAGAGAAAAGCAAAAGTAAGAGGAAAACTTGAACCCTGATGTTATCATGTCATGGTAGACTTAAAGTTGAGATTAAGGTAAGACTTAACCTAATGTTATCATGCTTGATTTTAAGCCTAATGTCTAATCTTAATTTAATTTAATCAAGGATTAAAATTGAATCAAGAGAACTTAAGGGATCGTGAATCAAACAAGCAAGCACACAATAACATCAAGCACTAAGGCAAGCATTAACTCCAGACAAGTTCACTCACGAAAGATCATCAAGAAGCATCAAAGACATGACACCATTTTTGAATAAAAACTCAACACAAAAATGAAAGAAAATAAAATCATAAAGTCAAAAGATGAAATGCCAAAATAATCCTAAAAATATTATGTGACATTTCTAACATTTTTATAATTTTCAATTATTAAAATCATAAAAGAAAATAAAAACAAAAATCAATTAAAATAAAAAAGAAAATAAAACAAAAGTGAGAAATAAAGGAGGTGCAACACTGGATGTGGATGTTTGAGTCATTAAATCACGTGTCAGACCCATTCAAATCAGGTCTAGGATGAGTTTTCGTTGCATATCATTCAGGTTAACAAAAATTGTGTGGCTTTGGGCTTACATGGGGCTTAACGTAGCAAAACAAACATCAGGCCCAAATAATAACCAAACACAAGTCCAATTCAATTCATTTTTTTCAATTATTATTATTATTATTATTATTAATATTAAATAATAAAATAAAACTAAAAAAGAAAATCAACACAACGCAAAACAACGTCGTTTTCAGTCCAAAAGCTATTCAAAAATTTAAACTCTTCGGGCCAAATCTCTTTCTTCAACCTCATAACTGCCAGGCGCCAGCGAGCCACGTGGCGGCGACGACAGTGGTCTCAGGTCCAGAAATGCCAAGCACCTACATCATCTTACTTGCCTTCTCACACTGGTTCCAAAAATTATATTCTTATCTTCCAATTCTTCCTTAAACACACATAATCTCAGAAATACAATAAAAAACCCTAACTAATCAATTTCAAATTAAATAATATATATTGTGAATTGAAGTTTAAGACCTTAGGGATAAGAATCAACAAACAAATGTGTACGCAGTGGTATTGTAAGTATTATATGATTCTTTTTTTAAATATGTATAGGTTCTCTTGATGTATCATTTTAGATATGTGTACATTCACTTTTGTACATTCTCTTGAAGTACAATTTTATGTTCTGGATAAAATAAAATAATCTGATTTTGTCACAAAAACTGTAGTTTCTATGTAAAGAAATGATACAGGTCAGTCCAAATGGGATTTAAAACAAATCATAAATGACAAAAAATAGGTTATAAACTTATGTTATAAACCGACGTAAATACTGACCATTTCTCCTCTGTTATTAAGAAAAATCGAGTAGTATGTGGTACACACTACATAATTTTGAAAATAAAAAAAAATATTGCTAGGGACCGAACCAATGACCATTTCAAATATCCCCTAAGTTATTCTGAAATTGAAGGGTAAAGTGACAAGTTTTCTTGACGCCTTTCGTTACCTCTCTTGTGTAACCGAGGTAAAATTCCTTTCGCTCCCAAAGTAAAATGTGTTTTTTTATAGTAGTAATTTAAAATCACACGATTGAAACTTCTTTAACCACCCAAATGAAATACATCTCACTTTCACTTTAACTTATATATCTTAAGGAAAAACCCGACCTTCATGAAAACAAGAACTCTTCTGACTATTATAATATTTCAGGTTATTTAACAACTAAGTGGATTTACTTAGAATGTTTTGGTAGGTTTCTAAACTCTTGTCAAATTTTATTTTTTTTCTTTTGGTTAATTTTATTGATAATGTGTTTGTTGATTCTTCCTTAGTAAGATCTAGCCCCTCAAATGTATTTTTGTTTATATATATATATATATATATATATATATATATATATATATATATATATATATATATATATATATATATATATATATATATATATATATATATATATATATATATATATATATATATATATATATATATATATATATATATATATATATATATATATATATATAAAAGAATGTTAAATTAATTTTTTAATACTTCAAAAAAAATTATATTTTATGTGATTTTTTATTGGATCTTTTGAATTTATAAACAAATAAATGTTATAATTTATTTGTTTAAATAAATAAAATGTAAATTAAATTTTTAATACTTTTAAAAAAAATTATATTTTATGTGATTTTTTAAGGGGTCTTTTGAATTTTATATATTTTATATGATCTTTGAATTATTGGTTTGAAAAAAAAAATTCTTTAAAGTAAAAATATTTTTTATTTTTACTATATAGTTTTTTTTCTATATTAATTGTTTAACTTTGTTGAACGTTTAAATGTTTTACATCTATTTTAAGTTTTTTTTCTTAATTTTTTGTTTTGAAAATTCATGTTTATCTCAATTCCAGTTTGAATTTTTAATTGAATGAGACATTGAATTCATGCATATTCTCAATCAATTCTCCCATTCATAACTTTTATTCACAATCAATTTCTACCTATAAAAACTAATCTATCTATACTCATAACACAATCACAACCAACAACTACAACAAACAATGGCATATCACATAGAAGGAGTGCCAGAGGTTGTGAATGGTGTAGACCTAAAGAGATACATGGTTCGTTGGTACGAGATTGCTTCATTCCCTTCATTTTTTCAGCCTGCAAATGGCGTGAACACTAGAGCCACCTACACTCTAAACAGTGATGGAACTGTTCATGTTCTCAATGAGACATGGAATGATGGGAAAAGAAACTCCATAGAAGGAACTGCTTATGAGGCTGACCCTAATAGAGATGAAGCCAAACTCAAGGTCAAATTCATTGTTCCTCCATTCTTTCCAATCATTCTTGTCCTTGGAAATTACTGGATTTTGTACCTTGATCCATATTATCACTATGCTCTCATTGGTGAACCTACTATGTAATTTCTTTGGGTAACTAACCCTAAACACCTTCTATTTTCTTTACTTTATGAGAGTTGAATTTTCATTTTCAAAACAATTAATTTTTTCTTTTAAGGATATTTTCTTTCATCAACTCAATGTATACTTCAGAATGAGCTATAATAATCTTTTTCAGAGTCTTGCATCTTCTCTTAAGATTTTAATTCTTTTCAAGAATCTCAGCTAAGAAAGTTTCAAGTTCACAATAAGATAAATGAGAAAATACCTCTTCAGAGTTTGATACTTGTTCTGACTCAGAGTTACTTCTTTTATATTTTCTTTCAGAGTTGGTTAATTCTTTTGGACAACAAAGGCACTTCTTCCTCATTATCAAAATCTTCTTCAGATTCTTCTTCTTCACCTTGAAAAGATCTAGTCTTTTCAGACTTGCTTTTGTATTTTAAAGCAACATACTTTCATTTCTTTAGAGGATCATCTTCCACAAGTTGTATTTCCTGACTTCTTAAAGAACTTATAAGTTCTTCCAGAGTTGTACTGTTTATTTATTTGACACATTTAGTGTAGTCATCTTTGACCGTTATTTCTTTGGAAGACTTATGATGATCTTTTTCACATGGTTTGCAGTAGTGTAGCCTTTGTTTAGAATTTTCAGCAATGCTATAAGAGTCTAAAATCTTGAGAACATGCTCTCAATAGTTTAATCATCTTTCATCCTAAAGGATTCATATTTTTGAATCAAGCCAAGAACCTTGGTTTCTTTGACCTGCTCGTTTCCTTCATGAGTTATTCTAAGATAGTCAAATATAGACTTTACAAAATCTTTATTTGTTATCTTTTTATACTCAGTGTATGAGATAGCATTCAACAAAATAGTTCTTGACCTATGATGATTTTTATTGTCATTTTTATATTGATTACTCATAGCATTTCTTTCTAGTTTGACACCATTTTCATTTAAAGGATATGTGTAACCATCTGTTATCATATCCCATAGATCTGCATTAAAACCAGGAAAGAAATTTTCGATTATATCCTTCCAATAGTCAAACTAATCACCATTGAAAACTTGTGGCTTAGAAGAAAATGACTTTTATCATTGTTGTTATTTGCAAGTGGAACTTGTGCCATTGTGTTTCAAGTACTGGATCTTTATCTAATACGGTTAAGTGTTTGAAAATAATCAATACCAGAACCGAAACTATGATGTCAAATGAAGGTTCAAAGAAACACAAGAAAAGGGGGGATTTGAATTAGGTTTGTAGATTTAAATCTTTTTCGTTAACCTAAAGACAAACATCATAAGACTAACAATGATAAAGAACTCAAGTATTTTATCCTGGTCCACCATTAACTAGGCTACCTCCAGTCCACCCACCAAAGTGATTTCGCCTTATCAACAATGACTTAATCCACTATTCAAAAACTTTAATTACAACCACGAATACCTCAACCAATGTCTTCTCAAGGATTCTGATTATACCCTAGTCTTTCAAATAAATACAACTTAAAGAAAATTTGTCAATGACTTCACGATGACCCCATCCCATTGCATACCATGAAATCATATTTGTAAATCTATCATAGCATATGCATTCTATTTGCAAGGAATCCTAAATTTGAGTCTTTTGTTGAGCTTTCCGAAAGATAAATATTGTAAGAAGAATACTTATGGATAGATAAGTATTTCGGTTTCCCTGGAAATGAAAAATAAAAAATAAAAATAGCATAGATACATACAATCATTCACAAAAAAAAACATGCATTCATTGTTCATATCAGAAACGTATTGGGGTCCTTTTTGCTCAGACATAAAATTCAACGAAATTAACTTCCTTACACCCCACCCTACCAGAAGCAACCAGCGAAGATTCATAGATCTCTTTAAACATAATCAAAGAGGTAAGGAAGGCTCCCGCTCATCTTTCCCCATTTGCTTAAGGCTCATGGCGTATTTACATGTATCGTATTTATTAAGTTTTTTTATTTGATTAAGAAAAGAAGTTTTTGTCTTTTAAAAGAAAAAGAGAAGCAATACAAAAGAGAAAAGCAAAAGTAAGAGGAAAACTTGACCCTGATGTTATCATGCCATGGTAGACTTAAAGTAGAGATTAAGGGAAGACTTAACCTAATGTTATCATTCTTGATTTTAAAACTAATGTCTAATCTTAATTTAATTTAATCAAGGATTAAAATTGAATCAAGAGAACTTAAGGGATCGTGAATCAAACAAGCAAGCACACAATAACATCAAGCACCAAAGCAAGCATTAACTCCAGACAAGTTCACTCACGAAAGATCATCAAGAAGCATCAAATACATGACACCATTTTTGAATAAAAAAATCAACACAAAAATGAAAGAAAATAAAATCATAAAGTCAAAAGACAAAATGCCAAAATAATCCTAAAAATATTGTGTGACATTTCTAACTTTTTTATAATTTTCAATTATTAAAATCATAAAAGAAAATAAAAACAGAAATCAATTAAAAGAAAAAAGAAAATAAAACAAAAGTGAAAAATAAAGGACGTGCAACATTGGATATGGATGTTTGAGTCAGTAAATCACGTGCCAGACCCATTCAAATCAGGTCTAGGATGAGTTTTTGTTGCATATCATTCAGGTTAACAAAAATTGTGTGGCTTTGGGCTTAGATGGGGCTTAACGTAGCAAAACAAACATCAGGCCCAAACAATAACCAAACATAAGTCCACTTCAATTCATTTTTTAAATTATTATTATTATTATTATTATTATTATTATTATTATTATTATTATTATTATTATTATTATTATTATTATTATTATTATTATTATTAAATAATAAAATAAAACTAAAAAGTAAAATCAACACAATGCAAAACGACGTCGTTTTCAGTCCAAAAGTGATTAAAAAATTTAAACTCTTCTCGAAAAGTCTCTTTCTTAACCTCATGACT
This sequence comes from Vicia faba, assembly GCA_948472305.1. Classification (NCBI taxonomy): domain Eukaryota; kingdom Viridiplantae; phylum Streptophyta; class Magnoliopsida; order Fabales; family Fabaceae; genus Vicia; species Vicia faba. The sequence goes on along the minus strand of OX451739.1, from coordinate 1,556,442,940 downwards.
ACCAGGCACCGGCGAGCCACATGGCGGCGACGGCAGTGGTCTCAGGTCCAAAAACGCCAAGCACCTACATCATCTTAATCTCCTTCTCACATTGGTTCCAAAAATTATATTATTATCTTCCAATTCTTCCTCAAACGCACATAATCTCAGAAATACAATAAAAAACCCTAACTAATCAATTTCAAATTAAATAATATATATTGTGAATTGAAGTTTAAGACCTTAGGGATAAGAGTCAACAAACAAATGTGTACGCAGTGGTATTGTAAGTATTATATGATTCTTTTTTTAAATATGTATAGGTTCTCTTAATGTATCATTTTAGATATGTGTACATTCACTTTTGTACATTCTCTTGAAGTACAATTTTATGTTCTGGATAAAATAAAATAATCTGATTTTGTCACAAAAACTGTAGTTTCTATGTAAACAAATGATACAGGTCAGTCCAAATGGGATTTAAAACAAATCATTAATGACAAAAAATAGGTTATAAACTTATGTTATAAACCGACGTAAATACTGACCTTTTCTCCTCTGTTATTAAGAAACACCGAGTAGTATGTGGCACAAACAACATAATTTTGAAAATAAAAAAAAAATATTGCTAGGGACCGAACCAATGACCATTTCAAATATCCCCTAAGTTATTCTGAAATTGAAGGGTAAAGTGACAAGTTTTCATTACGCCTTTCGTTACCTCTCTTGTGTAACCGAGGTAAAATTCCTTTCGCCCAAAGTAAAATTTGTTTTTTTATTGTAGTACTTTAAAACCACACGATTGAAAATTTTTCAACCACCCAAATGAAATACAACTCACGTTCAATTTAACTTCTATATCTAAAGGAGAAACCCGACCTTCATGAAAACAAGAACTCTTCTGACTATTATAACATTTCAGGTTATTTAACAACTAAGTGGATTTACATAGAATGTTTTGGTAGGTTGTTAAACTCTTGTCAAATTTAATATTTTTTCTTTTGGTTAATTTTATTGATAATGTGTTTGTTTATTCTTCCTTAGTAAGATCTAGCCCCGCAGATGTGTTTTTGTTTATATATATATATATATATATATATATATATATATATATATATATATATATATATATATATATATATATATATATATATATATATATATATATATATATATATATATATATATATATATATATATATATATATATATATATATATATAAAAGAATGTTAAATTAATTTTTTAATACTTTTAAAAAAAATTATATTTTAGGTGATTTTTTAAGGGATCTTTTGAATTTATAAACAAATAAATGTTAGAATTCATTTGTTTAAAAAAATAAAATGTAAATTAAATTTTTAATACTTTTTAAAAAAATTATATTTTATGTGATTTTTTAAGGGGTCTTTTGAATTTTATATATTTTATATGATCTTTGAATTATTGGTTTGAAAAAAAAAATTCTTTAAAGTAGAAATATGTTTTATTATAACTATATAGTTTTTTCTATATCAATTGTTTTACTTTGTTGAATGTTTAAATGTTTTACATCTATTTTAAGTTTTTTTCTTAATTTTTTGTTTTGAAAATTCATGTTTATCTCAATTCCAGTTTGAATTTTTAATTGAATTGACATTGAATCCATGCATATTCTCAATCAATTATCCCATTCATAACTTTTATTCACAATCACCGCTTGTTCTTCTTCGTTAATGGAATTATGGTTCTTCTTCAAGCTTCGCAGTCCTCCCCAGCTTCACGGTTTTCCTCTATTTCCCTTTGTTTCTGTATTACAGTCGGCTACCTTGTCTCTATCTGTCTCTTCACCGTCAAAATCCCCCCTCTGTATTTTCTTCTCCCTCTATTTATATGCTTTTTAGTTCTAGGGTTTGAATATATCATTGTTACAATTTAGATAGCATAGGTTGGGGATTGAGATAGAAATTAAGGATTGATTGTTCGTTAATTGATTGAGAAAAATATTTGATTAATTTCTAATTGATTGAAATTCGGAATTTGGCGTGTGTTGTACCCCAATTTTTGCCCTTAATATCTCCTCATCATACCATGTTGATCCCATCACAACAAGATCACATTAGGATTTTGGTTCCCCTCCCTATATTTAGCTTTGCTCTTTGAGGAATGACCAAGCACCTTGACTTGTGTTCTTTTGTGATCATGAATATTTTTTGTCTTGATTTCTTCTTTTAATTAATAAAATGTAATGTTGGTTTGTCTTGCTTGTTACTCATGTAGGTAAAGGAAATGAGATTCAGTAAGTTTCTCCATGGGTTCATGAGTTTATTTCCATGCCCTAGTCAATAAAGCTTGAGAAGTTCAAACCTCACCATTGGATTTGTTTAGGAGGAAATGGAATGGCAAGGTTATTTTGGTTCACCACATTTCTAAGTTATCAAATTGATTCAAAAGAACAAGGGGTTAATGGAAGAAGTTGTCATGATTGGACAAAGTCTTGTTCCCATTGATCACAAGTTAATATTTATCTCAATTATCAAGATATGGAAGTGGTTTTTATGGATATGATTCCTCATTATTATCCTCAACAACTTCTATTTACAAAGCAAGAGTGTTGGTATAAGAAGGTTGTTCAAAATTGTCAAAGTTCCTCAAAGCATTTTCTTGATCTAGGAGCTAGGGTTTTGAACTTAAAAGAAGCATATCTTGCTCATCTTTTGGTATTTTTGAGTGATTCCAAAGACACTCTTCTCTTAAAAGGGTTATTAACAAATCACTTCAATAGTTTCAAGGAGTTTTCATGTGGAAGAAACTTGATGATGAAGAAAGATTACAAGTCCTCCAGACGAACCCCCATTTTCCTATGTGTGACTTCAAATGATCATAACTTGGTCAATTTTATCAACTTGAGCCCACTCTTTTTCCAAAAATGATCTTGAGGATGTGAAATTTATTACTTCTTTTATGTGCAAAGTGAGAAAATGGATGGAAGATGCCCTAAGGATACAAAAGATTATTGGTCATTTCATAATTTTTTTTCCAACTTCAACAATCCATAACTCTATCAATTTTTGGATATTTTAAATGGTTCAAGTTTCAAAATGTCATTCAAGAGATCTATTTGATGCCATCTTTTTTGGTCAAGAGCCAATTCCAAGTGGAAGGCCATTTTTGGATGCAAAACATTATAGGTCACTTTTGAAGAAAAATTTGAAATATTTCTAAGTATAGAAAGCCAACCCTTTTTCTCTAACTTAGACTCAATGCAATTTTCAGCTCAAGAATCCATTTGATTCCATTCCTTTTCCATTGCAAAGCTTGTAACCTCATCTTTCTAAAGCATCAAGAATCATGCCTTAAGACCCCTTAAGCTGAGAATGCCATTGGATTGAACTTGGTAACTTGGAACTGAAGTTTCTCCATAAGTGGGAATTTAAAATCTTTGTTTTGTCTTCTAATCACAATTTTTTCACGTGTTTTTGCCTCTAAACATGTTTAGTAAAGTTCCATAATTGATTAGCACAACAAAATGCATGTTTTGGATTAGTTTTGATAAAATTGAAAGTCACACTTTTCTTGTTTGCAACTTCACACGATTTCCCTCCAAACTTCATCATTTCATACACTTGGACATTCCATTTGATTCCCTATAAATAGAGGGTTATCCCCTATTCATTTCCTTAAGCTTGGATAGCCAGAATCACCCTGCCAAACTTGTTCCATAACTCAAAATTCGGCTACTTCGAAATCTGCTTTCAAGCCTTTTTCGATCCAATTTTTCCATCAATTCACCTTCCTGGATCTTCCTCGAAGCTAACCATATAATTACATTCAAGAATCGTGCATTAGATTGCTCCATAGAAGTCCAGTTTCAGAGCACTACAACTCAACTTCAATAGGTAGATTCCTTCATCAATTCTTCAAAACTTTGATATCATTGTGATGCTCTCATTGCCCTGGTTCTAGTCGCAACACTTACTTTCATCTGGAAACTTGTTTTGACCATAAAATTTCAAATCCCTTTTCAAAACTTTCCTTCCAATTTGCTTGAGCTACAGTTATATAAATTTGTCGCGAAGGTGTGGTTGTCTTCGTCTTGAAGAGATGAAGCGATTGGCATAGGTCTGAGCTTCTGATTTTACAGTTTAAGAGACCTGCAATTCACGTTGGCTGGAGGTTGAAGATGACCAACGTGTCATCTTCCAACCAATGATGGCAAGCCATTTGTTTTTTTTATGTCTAATTTAATTAATGATTCAATGCATTATCCACTAAAGTCTATAACATGCACAGCGCGCCAGGTTCACTTGATCTATTTACTAACGTGTTTTGACATTGATCAGATGGCCCATACTTTTTTTTATTTACTTTTCTGATTTTTATAATAATTGTTTTAAATTTCAAAAAATCATAGAAAATTTATTTTTAGTCCAAAAATCTGAAAACAATTATGAAAAATATTTTTGATTTTTCTCTTTCTGATTTTAATTTTTCCACAATTTTATTGTGTTTTGGTATTTTTTATAAATTTTCACTTTATTTGATTTGCTTTAAATGTTTAAAAATACATTTATGCATTTTTAGATTCTAAAAAAAATAGGGAATGTTCCAATAATATTGTGACAAATATTGGTGACCTTACTTATTTTTTATTTCCGACTTTGGTATTTTTTTAATCATTTTTGGTTTATTTTACTCATTTATTTTAATTTTAAAAATAGTTTCTGACTTTAAAAAATTACCAAAAAATTTATAAAAATTTTGAGTCCATTTCTGATTTTTCTATGGTCTTAATTTTTATTTCTTGATTAATTTGAACATAGTTTATAATTTTATCCCTTATTTCTATTTTAAATATTTCCAAAACCCTTTTTTAATGTATATATTAAAATGCAATATTATTTTGTGATTATTTTCTGGCTAATCTTGGGTTGAATTTTTGATCATGAACTTTATTAACATCATTGGATCCATGGTGTTGAGTTTAACTTCACAAAAATGGATGAATGATTTTAATAATAGTTGATTAAATTTTAATTCAAATGTGGTTTGTATATTCTTTCTCACCCCTCTTCATCTCATCCCTTTCTTATTGCACTAAGTGTAATTGGAGCATGATCTCTATATCATGTCTCAAAACAAATGGTGCATAGATTGCTATTGACCGACCTCAAAATAGGTGTGACTTCTATAGAAGTCCACTTACAATTGCTTAACATAGCGCTAAATTTTGTCCAATTCGAATAAATGATCATTCGTGGCCCAAACCTATGTTTGCAAGCCCAAATATGTTAATTGCATCCCTTTGATCCAATAAACTTGAGATTCATTGTGTGGAGGTTTTGGTTCTACCAATCCTCTAATGGATCTACAACACTTTTGGTCAATACTGATCACTTAAACATCATTGATCATTAAATGATACTTTTGAAGATTCCAAATGGACGATATACTTGGCAAAAGGCAAATGCAACTTGTTGTGTAGAGGCTTTGGTTCTACCAATCATCTAATGAGTTCCAAATACAAGTTTCAATATGGTCATCCAACTAACCACTAATTATTAAATTGCTTTTACTTTGTGCCCTTTTATTTTTTATGTTTTATGTACCATTATTTTAGCATTTACATTTCATGTTATTTTTCATTTTCGCTCACTTGAGCCCATTTACTTTCTTGTCATTTTTTATTTTTTGCTCACTTGAGCTTTACTTTTCTTTTTCAAGACACCTAATAATCAACATGAACCCTAAAAAATCTTTAATGAGACTTGGAATATTTGGTTACTATCCTTGACATTATGGTGTATGGGACTTCTTGGACTTAAGATTAGAAATCTTGGCCTATGTTGGAGACTTTGTAACCTTAATTGATATTTTATATGGAGTTCTTGAGGTTTACCTCAAGACATTGGGTTGTTTGTTTGTTTTGTGTGTAGGTTATTGTGATTACATTCTTTGTTTGTAATCTGGAATTCACCCGTATAAAGCCGTTACTCTGCCCAATTTTTGTGAAGACTTAATACATTTGAAGTTTGGTTCTTTCAAGAGGTCTAGTATCTTTGCTTGCTTGGTTTCAATCCAAAGAATGAGAATTCTATCTTGACTCATAGTGTCAAGTATTGGATTCTTGTTGGTTATATGGTTCCTATCCTTAGCTTTTACCTTATGCATTAGGATAGTCTCTTCTTCTCCTCCCATCTTCTTTAATTTCAAAAATCTTCTTCCTCCTTTTGAAAACTCTTCTTTTTTTTTAAAACCTGAACCACTTTCATTATAAATTTGGACTTAGGTCCATGCATTTTTAAAAAAAAAAATTTCACAAGTAAACTTCAATCAACTTAATAATACCTTGAAATTTTTGAGAAGACTAAAATTCAATCAATCTCATCCAAACCATTTTTGCCATTTTAGCTCTTATCTTTAAAACTTTTCTCAAAAGACTAGACTCTTGTCAATCCTTGTAGTGATGCAAACAACTATACTTCTATAATATGTAGTGAAGAGAGATATTTTCCACCTAGGTGTTGAGTGAGGCATTGTTGATTTTAAAATCTAAGTCATATCCTCCACTTTGAGATGATACAAATTCTCCTTTCTCATGATTGTGGGTAGTAAGTATGTTTTCCAAACGGACAATGACAATGATGTCTTATCTCATAAAATTAACCAACACACTTGTGTTTTAAAATTTTTAAAGAGGAACTACGTGTACCCTGATCCCCTATTGCACAAAAAGGTGGTACGTAGGCACTAAAGGTTTGCAATTGCGGCGGGTGCAAAAAACCATAAAAATATATTTCTTTTCTCACCTCCACCATCCATTTTTTACACAACATTTCATACCGAAAATATACAGATTTTACAAAGAGGTTCTTGCAGAGTACCGTAGGAATTCAGGGTACTAATACCTTTCCTTTACATAAACAACCCCCTTACCTTGAATCTTTCCCCCTTTTTCGGGTTTTTTGATTTTTTCGCATTCCTTTGGAAACAATAAAGTGTCGTGGTGATTTCTATTTTGATTTGTAAAAGTCTAGTCAATCCCATGGCTTAGTCTTAAATATTTCTACCGCTACAGAAAATAGAGACTTCACTGGGGAAAGATTGACCTCTTGCTGGTCCATCCCTAAGTGGGTTGAGTCTATCTTTGTTTATATTTGTGTATATGCTATTGTTATTTATGAGTTATATGTTGAATATATGTTTATCTGGATTTTCCTGGTTTTCAGGGTGCTTGGTGATTACTCATAAGTCCTATACCCGGACTTGGGAAAACTTTAAGATAGGGCGGGTGGTATAGTCATGTTAACTTTGAGGGAGTAATCCAAAAAAAAGGAGGCATTAGATCCCCCACTCAGTGGAGCCCCCTTTGACTGTAGTGTCATTTATCGAGTAATCAGGAAGACGTACTGCTTTTGACCCGGGAGCCTGCTGAAGCTGAGGACCGTAGAATACCAAACCCATATTGGCCTTTTAGGTGTAGTGCAGAAGCTATGACGGAGTAATCCAGAAATAGTTGCCACGTGATGCTACACTCGGATGAGTCTTTCTTGAGAATATTACTAATTACCGAGTTAATCAGGAAGTTGGTAATATCTGAAGGAAAGATGTAAACTTTGGGAACCTCTAGAACCTTGCTCGACAGGTGATAACATTTAGACCAATACCTTATGGGTAGTACCTTCGACCTCATACTCGTAACGTTGAACATATGAACCCTATATGTATGATCTTGTGCGTGATTGTTGTATCATGCATCCATGCACTCATAAGCATCTTTTGAAGAAATCTTATTTCAAGGGATTTAAAGGTTGACCATTTGTGAATATCTCAGGTACTTTTTTAACCATGGATTCTGGAAAAAGGAAGACTGAGAAGTACAGTTTCAAGGATCCCAAGATAGATGAGTTGATCAGTCTAATTCCTGAGATTGAGTGTTCTGCAGATTTTTAGAAGAAGTATGGATCCATCATTCCTCTCATGAAGCTGAAGATGAAGGAGGGTATTCTCTCGACCTTGGTCCAGTTCTATAATCCGATGTATCATTGCTTTAATTTTCCTGACTATCAGTTGATGCCTACACTAGAGGAGTATTCTTATCTATTGGATTTACCTGTTACCGATCGTGTTCCTTTTACTGGCTTGAAGGATGAGCCAATATCACATGAGATTGCTGCTTTGATCCATCTGGGGAAGTCTGAGGTTGAAGCCCATATGACTACTAAAGGAGGGATTAGAGGATTACCAGCTTAGTTCTTATTGGAGAAAGCTCGCTACTTTGCCAGGATGAAGAGTAAAATCTCTTTCGAGGCCATCTTTGCTCTACTTGCTTATGGGTTGTTCTTATTTCCTAATGTGGACAAGTTTGTTGTCATTAATGCTATCAGGATCTTCATGATCGGAAACCCAGTTCCTACATTGTTGGGTGATATTTCTTACTCTATTCATCTTCAGAATTCTTACCATGGGGGGATTATTATCTGTTGCACGCCTCTGTTGTATCGGTGGTTTATCTCTCATGTGCCTCAACTTGATGCTTTTTAGGATGTCAAGAAGGAACCCCGTTGGGCTCCTAAGGTTATGGAACTTACTCACTCGGATATTGATTGGTATCATCGAGCTTACCAGGATATAGAGATTATTGACAGTTGTGGTAGTTTCCCCAATGTACCTCTTCTTGGTACAAAGGGAGGAATTAACTATAACCCTGTTCTTGCATGACGATAGCTTGGTTATCTGATAAGGGATAAATTAAATAGTATTCATTTGAGTAGTTTCTTTCTGAAGGAGGGAGAAGACCATAGGAAAGCTAGGGAGCAGATTGGGACCTAGGGGTGTTGTTTCTTTGGAGCAATATCTACAGTGGGTCCAGACGAGAGCCATTCAGTTGAAGATGTCGTATTCTCGGGAAACACCTATGCCTGATTTGTTTGTGAAAACCACTTCTCTCGTATTAGATGATCTAGAAGATCTGCAGCTTGCTTTGGTCAGGATGCAACAGGAAAAGGACCCTTGGAAGAATAAATGTCAAACTTTAGAGATTTCCTATAGAGCGGACTTGAAGGAGAAAGACAACTTGATTGAGATCCTTGAGAGACGGACTGTAGAGACTATGGAGAGGCAAGTGGATTTATTTTCTCCTAAGCCTCGTTCATATGCTATTTATGAACTCCCTGATTCAAGTGATTGGAAGGAGGTTGCCACCAGATATGCGGAAGAAAATCAGAGGTTGAAGGCTCAGATCGCCAGGCTCACAGGGAAGCGCCAACGTGTAGAGTGATTTCCATCAAGCTTTACTTCTCAAGATTTTAAATTTTATTTTCATCTTGTACTTGGGATCATTAAAACTTATAACCCATTTAGAAGTTATTATAATAACTTTTTTTCAGTATTCTCAAATGCGTTATTACTTTGATATTTGCAAAATGTCCCTAAATTTTAAATCCCTTGATATATTAAATAATGAAATAAAATCATGAGCATTGCACATCATGCATCGTATTGAATATATTTCTTGCATTTGATATGCATATCCAGGTGTCTTACCAAGCTTTTTTACTTCGTTCAGCAAGCTGACTCATCACTACAACAATCGGGCTAATCTCATAAATAAGATGGACAACTTAGAACAAGAGAATCGCGAGCTGTGCGAGGAGGTTTCTGCTTTGAAGGCCGGCATGGACAATCTTACTGCTCTGATGGAATCTCTGGTGGCTTCTCAGAATCAGCCACCGAGTGTTCAACCTCAGCCAACAAGGGTTACTACTGAAGCTCCAGCTATTCCTGTATCTGCTACTCCAGTTGTTGTTCAGAATCGCATGCCTCAAGGTTACCTTTGGGAAATGCTAGAGAATTTTGTGCCTGAAAGTTTCAACCTTGGTCCTCAAGATACTCCAATTGTTCAGACTATTGTTACTCCGGAACCTCTTCTGGTGCATGTTGCTCCTGCTGCACCTCCCTCGGTGAATATGGTTCTGTTTGTTAACGATGATGTATGTTGTCCTTTCCCTCCACCGAGTGAAGACTTGGTTATTTATGATAGAATGGATGATTTTCAAGAGCAGTTTGACAAGATGCAGAGGGAGATGAAGGCCCTCAGGGGAGAAGAGTTATTCGGGCAGAATGTGAATGAATTATGCTTGGTCCCAAATGTTAAGATACCTGCTAAGTTTAAGGTCCCAGAGTTTGAGAAGTACAAGGGAAACACTTGCCCTCATGATCATCTAGTGACATATGTAAGGAGAATGTCTACCCATACTGATGATTAGCGTCTGCTGATTCACTTTTTTCAGGATAGTTTAACCGGTGCTGCGCTGAAGTGGTATATGAGTTTGGAGAGTGTCAACATCCATACTTTCAATGACTTGGGAGAAGCGTTCATCAAAATACAAGTACAACGTGGACATGGCGCCTGACCGTGATCAACTCAGGGTTATGGTTCAGAAATATAGGGAATCATTCAAAGAATATGCACAGAGATGGTGTGAGGTAGCCGCCCAAGTGATTCCTCCCATGGAAGAGAAGGAGATGAGTAAGATTTTCTTGAAAACTCTGGGTGCTTTCTACTACGAGAGGATGGCAGCGAGTGCGCCAAGTGACTTTACTGAAATGGTAGGAATGGGTATCCGCTTAGAAGAGACTGTAAGAGAGGGTCGTTTAACAAGAAGTGAAGGATCTGGAGGTGTGAAGAAGCCATCTTATGGGTTTACCAAGAAGAAGGAAGGGGATGCAAATGTTGTTATGCAAGAGAGGAGGGTCAATCCTCCTAGAAGGAATTCTCAGCGTCATCAGCAAGTCGCCTCATTTACTCCAGTTGTGGGTGTAGCTCCAACTACCGTTGCTTATCAGAGATCGTCCCAGCAGGGGAATCAAGGGTATAATCAGAGAAGGGAGAGTTATGACCCTATTCCTATGAGCTATACGGAGTTACTACCGGCATTGATTCAGAAAAAGTTGCTTCAGACCCGACCACCTCCCATTGTACCATCACCATTGCCTTGGTATTACAAGGCACACCAAACATGTGCTTTTCATCAGGGAGCACCAGGGCATAATTTTGAGAATTGTTATCCTTTGAAGACTGAGGTGCAAAAATTGGTGAAGTCTGGTATTCTATATTTCAAGGATGTGGTCCCTAATGTGAAAGACAATCCTCTAGCCAAGCATGAAGGAGTAAATGTTGTGAATATGGTGGCCGGATGTCCAGCCGACTTCCAGATTTTTGATATTAATCTGGTTAGAGGAGATTTGGTGAAAATGCATGCAGACCTCTGTGAATTTAGCTACTATACGCATGTCCATTCTGGTTGTGCTATTTGCAGTACAAACATACAGGGTTGTGATAAGATAAAGGCTGATTTACAGGAGATGATGGATGAGGGCATCATCCACATAATCAGGCCTAGGGCAGAGTATGAAGAGAAGGTGAATATGGTTTCTGGATGTCCTGGAGAATTCATAATTTTTTATGTAGAGTATATGAATGAGGACCTTGTGCAATTGCATGCTACTTTCTGCCATATGGCTGGTCAGGTAGAACACCAGTATGGGTCTTGCCGAATTTGCTGCCAGGACTCCCGAGGATGTTCAATCATTAAGAAAGGTATTCAGTTGTTGTTAGATAATGGAACTATCAAGGTTACAGGTCAAAGGGATGATTACCATGAAGTTGATTTGGTTGAGGTTTGTTTGACTGAAGAAGAGTCGGATGAAGAGTATGCCTCTGCAGATGAGTATTTCTCCTCAGATGAGGATTTATTTTCCAGAAATGACTCAATAATGACTGATTGTGTTGAAGAAGGGGTAAATGTCACTGTACCTTGTTTTGGGGCACCCTCCCATCTTGAAGTTAAATATTATAGAAATCCAGTTGTTACCCCATTGGTGATTAGTTTGTTGGGGCCCGTTCCCTATAAGTCAGATAAGGTTGTGCCTTACAAATAAAATGCTACAATCTTAGAGGATGGAGTGGAAATTCCCATCCAGCCAATGCCCGATGTTGGAAATATTGCTAAAAATAGTAGAGTGACCCACATCGGTCGTGTGTTTGCACCAGTTGTTCGAGAAAATGTTAGTTCTAGAAAGAAAATTGCTGAGAACATTGAGCCCAAGAAGGTTACGGGTGAATCTAGTGGAGCTACGTTGGAGAAAGAAGTGGATGATATTTTAAAGATAATAAAGATGAGTGACTACAAAATTGTAGATCAACTACTGTAAACTCCTTCAAAAATATCTATCTTGGCTTTATTGATGAACTCATCTGCTCTTAGAGAATCCTTGATGAAAGTAATGCACCAAGCTTTTGTGGAGAGTGATATGCCAATAGACCAATTCAGCAGTGTAATAGGGAACATTACGTCATGTAATAACTTGAGTTTCTGCGATGATGAATTTCCAAATGAAGGAAGGAATCACAACTTGGCCCTCCACATCTCTATGAACTGCAAGAATGATTCACTATCCAATGTGCTGATTGATAATGGATCCGCTTTAAATGTTATATCGAGGAGCACTCTTATGAAGCTGAAATATCAAGGAACGCCTATGGGACCGAGTGGAATCACTGTGAAAGCGTTTGATAGATCAAGGAAATCTGTTATTGGTGAAGTGGACTTGCCTTTTCATATAGGACCACATTTGTTTCAGATAACTTTCCAGGTCATGAACATTGTTCCCACTTATAGCTGTTTATTGGGACGGTCGTGGATTCATGAGGCAGGGGTTGTCACTTCAACTTTACACCAGAAAACTGAAATTTGTACGTGAAGGGAAAGTAGTAATCATAAATGGGGAACATGCATTATTGATATCTCATTTGTCCTCTTTCAGCATTGTGGAGGCGGATGAAGCTGCTGTTGGAACCCAGTTCCAAGCCTTATCCATTGACAACATAAGAGGAAATGAGAATTACATGGTTTCGCTTAAGGATGCACAATAAGTTGTGCGAAATGGTCTAGCCAGGTATGGGGACAGATTGTGGATCCACCTGTAAACAAGAACAGATTCGGATTGAGGTTCTCTTCGAAGAATGACAAAGGTAAGAGCATGAAGCCGAAGTTTGTTGTAGGAAGGTATCAAGACATCTTCTATAGCGGGGGTTATCTTCATCCAACTGTTTCTGGGATTAATGCAATTGTGGAAGATGAAGCAGAGCAGGAAATGCCGAATTATGTGACGCACGGAGTTAGGATTCAAAACTAGATCACCATTGATGTTCCCTCTTGCATACATGTTTCAAAGTAATTTGTTTTGTTAATATTTTTGAAAAGCTTTCACTCTGCCCAAGGTGGAAGTATTAATGTTGTAGGGCTTATCTATTTGCTGTGACTTTTAAAATCAATAATAAAAGTTGCCTTTATTTCCCAAATCGTGTCTTTATTTTCTGCTTTTTTCTTGGAAAATGGTAATCAGAAAAAACCTTTCAAAATAAATAATAACTGAAATTCAATCTGCATGATCACTTGTTATATGTGTCACTTTCTAAAAGCAATCATAAATCATATATGCATATTAATTAAAAAAATCGTTCAATACAATGACCTTGCACCCTTTCCCAACTTTGAATGTCTTGTGTATGGGGCCAAAGAAGAAGACTATGATGAGATTCCAGAAGAGGTCTCACGGTTGCTTGAGCACGAGGAAAATACCATTCAGCCATATAAAGAGCCATTGGAAGTGATCAATTTGGGTTCAGAAGAAGATCCGAAAGAAGTCAATATTGGAGCATCGCTGCATCCTGATGTGAAGAGCAGGTTGATTGAGCTGTTGAAAGAGTATGTGGATATTTTTTCTTGGTCTTTGTGATACGGTGGGAGATAACTGACTATTTTTTGGAATGCAGGTTTGCATTTTGCGTTTGTTTTTGCAAAATGTCGCGGTAAGCAAGAGTCGCCACCGACTTTTATTTTATCCAACAAGGAAAGGAAAAAAGCACAGAAAAATTCATTTTTCGAGATATTTCTCGGGTTCGGGGGGTAGATTAAGAAAGGGAAGGTGTTAGCACCCTTTCTATCCGTGGTTATCCACGGGCTCTTAGGTACTTGCTCATATTGTTTTCAAAATTGCTTTTCTTCATGTTTGTGGGTTTGAAGAAGTTTTTGTTTGAAAGGTGTAAGTGTGAAAAGTTTTGTTTTATTTTGGAAAGAGCAAGTACTTAAGAACCATCTACCTACTCGAAAAAGGAATCATTCTATGCTATCTTCCTTTAGGCAATGCTATCCTACTATTGATGAGTAGGTAGCACCATCGTTGGAGTTTAAGGGTCAATTTGAATTTAGGGACTTACGGTCACCAAAGCAATGTTAGGACGCCTTAGCGGTAACCCTAATGTCTTAGATCATTTGTTTTGAGGCAACAATATCTGAGGCAACCGTTTCGAGGCGACTATGATCTTTGGACAAGAGGGTGACCTCTAAAGTGACCTATACTCAATGACCGTGTATGAAGGCAACCAAGTGGGGTGTACCCTAAGAGTGCGCATGTGCGAGTGTGTTGTTTTCAGTTAATTTTATCTTTGTACATGTTAAGGGTGATCTAAGTTTATTTTAGGTTAAAAACATTCAGTCTTGTCATGCATTTCTATTATCAAACATCTAACAGTTATAATTTGCGGAAAATAAAATGCGGAATTTAAATTACAAGGCGTCGGGTATTTACATCGTCAAAAGCAACCCTTTGAAATTTAAATGCGGAAAATAAATAAAGCGATAAAAATAATTAAATGGTCCTAATTATCTATTACATTTCGAGAACAAGTACAATATTGAATAAATAGATCGCGTGCGGAAATTAAATCGAGTGCGAGTTCTAGGGTTTTGACCCTTTTTGTTAAAGAAAAGATTTTTTTGTTGTTTTTTGAATTAAGAAATTATCTAAGTTAAATATTAAATTAATAAATTAATTAATTAATGAAAATAAATATTTTTGGGTTTTTGGTATTTTAAGAAATAAAAATAAAATTGATCAATGTTAATAAAAACCTAATTATGTCTAAGTTAATTTTAATTATTTAAAAATGCATTAAAGTTATTTCTAATTAATGACCTAAATTAATTAATTGAATTGTTAATAAAAAAAGAAAATACTAAAATTTAATTTAATAAAGAAAATATTATTGTTGTGTTTTTATATTTTTATGAAAAGAATTTTTGATTGGTTAATAATTAAAGGAAAATAATAAAATCAATTAATAAAACTAAATAAGTAAAATAGCAAAAGGAAAAGGTTTGGGCCTGTTTGGGGGGTTCAGCATAGCAATTTGAGGCCCATCACAAGCTGGACTCGTTTGAGCTTTTGAGATTCCCTGTGCGCTGGTTGACTGGATCCCATGGTGGACCATCACTCTGGATCACCAGATCTGGCCTTGGGCCATCTGGCGCTTTAATTTGTGAAGGCATATGGTAAGAGCAAGCTTTGATTTGTACCTGATTACCTTAAGAAAAAATATAACAGGCCACGTTGAAAAGGGCTAATCAAAAGGGGACACGTTATTGTCCCTGTCCTCAGGCCTGCAAAGAAATTACCTGCGGATTTGAATCCGCAGCTAAATGCCTAGGTCGTTCCAAAAACTCATCTCAGGCCATATATACTCCTCCCAAGACCATGGTTGCATTCGCCTTCATCTCCCGGTCACGTCCATGGCCATTACTGGGGCTAATTTTACCTGTAATAAAAAACCCTAATCCAAGAGGAAAAACCCTAGCAATGGCGTTTTACACCACAGAGCAGATAAACGAAATCAAATAAAATGGAAAGCTTGGAAATTATCTGGTGGTTACAAATATACCATTGATTTCTTGTAATGATGCATGGATTTTGAAATACGAAATCAAATTCAGAGGGGGACCGTGTGACACTTACAGTGTGTTTGAGCGTGTATGGAGGCTTTCTAGGGATTGGTTCTGACTCAGTGAACCTCCAGCAATCGATTGGTATTGAGTTTTGCTTCTGAAAACGCCTCTAGGTGTCAATTTGAACTCAAGCTTTTTCACACTTTTTTCAAGTTTTATTTGGTTGGTTCTTGCAGCCTCTAGCCTTGTTTTTGTGCCCTCTAACTTCCTTATGTATGATATAATGCATTAGGTTAACAATTGTGCTTTGAATCTTTCCACATCAATGCCATGGGATTTGATTTGATTCACCATTACTAAACCTCAAAAATTGTCAAAACTCAATCTTTTTGCACATGGAATGCTTGATACGAGTTTGATACCTTTGATGATGATGATTCAGTCCTGAAATAGCCAAAAAGAGATCAAGTAATCAATATTTGGATTTTATTTGATTTAATTTAATTTAAAATTAAATAATTCAATAAAAAATCAAATAAAATGATAAAATTGATAAATGGACACAAGGCTGAAGCTAGGACACGTATGCAATGTGGAAAGTTCAAATCAAGTGGAAAAGAATAGGCCCATTTGACAAAATTTGAAGTTTTGGGGATAGTTGACTTTTGGAAATTTTGCAAAAATGCCCAACTTCAACAATACATAACTTCTTCAATTTTGAACTTTTGGAGGTGTTCTTGGACTTTTTAGAAAGCATGAGATGTCCTCTAACCAACCCTTTTGGTCTCATCTCATTTTGACATTCCATGTTCAAGTTATAAGCATTGGCAAAAAAGGTGTTTTTGTTGACTTTCAAAAATGACCTATAATGTCCAAATTTATAACTTCTTGTGAGTGCATTTTTTGATTTTGGGGTATGAAGATGGATTGTAGGAAATTTCATCCTCTTGAAAATGAGCTTTTGATGGGTCATTTCTCATAAATTATGAGAAACTTATGCTTGGTCAAAGTTGAGTTGACTTTTCCTACAAAACCCTAATTTAGCAACTTTTGAGTCTTGATGAATTTTGAGCAATCCTTGATGAATCATGATCAACCCTTGATCAAATGATGAAATATCCTTTAAAATGAGAATGTTTCCAAAAAAAATTTGAGGTTTGACTGTATTTGGGTCACAATTGACTTTTGCCCTAGCACTGTCGGTTTTTGGACCCTTTGAGCAATTGACTGAGCAAACTTTCTCTGCAAGGCTTGAAATTTGACATGGATGACCTTGAGAACATATTAGGAAATTAGGGAGAATTTGAGGTCATTTGGACTCAAGGATCTTGATGCAACACAAAACCCCAATTTGGGGTTGACTGCCTTAGGAGATGATTTGTCTGACCCACTCTTGAGCAAACTTGAGCAACTTGGAGATATTTCTTGCAATGTTTTGAGAAATATGAGAGGGAAAATTTTGGGGTACAACAACTTCCCCTCTTCAATCTTCTTAAACCTGAGGATATAGATTGGCTTTCGTGCCTTTCGTGATCCGAAGGTGGAAGATGATTAAACACTAGAGTGCTCAGAAATTTGCACTCGCATGAAGTGGTATCAGCATCGTGATGTCGGGAATGGGATTATAGATACCATTTGGAGATTGTTGATAGGAGGTCTGAACTTGATTTTAACAGAAAACGAATCAGAATAAACTGTTAAGAGATTTATCTGAACCAGTGAGAAAGTCTTGGAGTACCTTCGACTGGAATAAGAATCAGGGAGATTTTAGCGTCGATCTGACTGAACCAGAGAAGGTCTTGGATTAACTTTTACTGGATAAGAATAATAAAAATCTTAGAATCGATTTAACTGAACCAGACGAAAGTCTTGGAATATCTTCAATTGGAATAAGAATTAGGGAGATCTTAGCGTCGATCTGACTGAACCAGAGAAGGTCTTGGATTAACTTTGACCAAATAAGAATCAGAAAAATATTAGAATCGATTTAACTGAACCAGACGAAAGTCTTGGAATATCTTCAACTAGAATAAGAATCAGGGAGATCTTAGCGTCGATCTAACTGAACCAGAGAAGGTCTTGGATTAACTTGGACTGGATAAGAATAAGAAAAATCTTAGAATCGATTTAACTGAACCAGACGAAAGTCTTGGAATATCTTCAACTGGAATAAGAATTAGGGAGATCTTAGCATCGATCTGACAGAACCAGAGAAGGTCTTGGATTAACTTTGATCGGATAAGAATCAGAAAAATCTTAGAATCGATTTAACTGAACCATACGAAAGTCTTGGAATATCTTCAACTGGAATAAGAATCAGAGAGATCTTAGCGTCGATCTGACTGAACCAGAGAAGGTCTTGGATTAACTTTGACCAGATAAGAATCAGAAAAATCTTAGAATCGATTTAACTGAACCAGACGAAAGTCTTAGAATATCTTCAACTAGAATAAGAATCAGGGAGATCTTAGCGTCGATCTGACTGAACCAGAGAAGGTCTTGGATTAACTTTGACTGGATAAGAATCAGAAAAAATATTAGAATCAATTTAACTGAACCAGATGAAAGTCTTGTGAGAGCATCCTTCTGAGGAATCCGCTAAAACAGCCCTTAATAGATGTAGTTTTGAGGGGACTACCAGGTCATATAAGTAGGAAAACGGTGTTTATTGATTCGTCTTTCCCTAAAAAGTTAAAGAGTTAGTCATATGCAATGTCATGATGTATGAAATGCATTATATATAACAAAGGGCTAATCAAAAGGGGACACGTTTTGTCCCTGTCCTCAGGCCTGCAAAGAAATTACCTGCGGATTTGAATCCGCAGCTAAATGCCTAGGTCGTTCCAAAAACTCATCTCAGGCCATATAAACTCCTCCCAAGACCATGGTTGCATTCGCCTTCATCTCCCGGTCACGTCCATGGCCATTACTGGGGCTAATTTTGCCTGTAATGAAAAACACTAATCCAAGAGGAAAAACCCTAGCAATGGCGTTTTACACCACAGAGCAGATAAACGAAATCAAATAAAATGGAAAGCTTGGAAATTATCTGGTGGTTACAAATATACCATTGATTTCTTGTAATGATGCATGGATTTTGAAATACGAAATCAAATTCAGAGGGGGACCGTGTGACACTTACAGTGTGTTTGAGCGTGTATGGAGGCTTGCTAGGGATTGGTTCTGAATCAGTGAACCTCCAGCAATCGATTGGTATTGAGTTTTGCTTCTGAAAACGCCTCTAGGTGTCAATTTGAACTCAAGCTTTTTCACACTTTTTTCAAGTATTGCTTGGTTAGTTCTTGCAGCCTCTAGCCTTGTTTTCGTGCCCTCTAGCTTCCTTATGTATGATATAATGCATTAGGTTAACAATTGTGCTTTGAATCTTTCCACATTAATGCCATGGGATTTGATTTGATTCACCATTACTAAACCTTCCAAAATTGTCAAAACTCAATCTTTTTGCACATGGAATGCTTGATACGAGTTTGATACCTTTGATGATGATGATTCAGTCCTGAAATAGCCAAAAAGAGATCAAGTAATCAATATTTGGATTTTATTTGATTTAATTTAATTTAAAATTAAATAATTCAATAAAAAATCAAATAAAATGATAAAATTGATAAATGGACACAAGGCTGAAGATAGGACACGTATGCAATGTGGAAAGTTCAAATCAAGTGGAAAAGAATGGGCCCATTTGCCAAAATTTGAAGTTTTGGGGATAGTTGACTTTTGGCAATTTTGCAAAAATGCCCAACTTCAACAATACATAACTTCTTCAATTTTGAACTTTTGGAGGTGTTCTTGGACTTTTTAGAAAGCATGAGATGTCCTCTAACCAACACTTTTGGTCTCATCTCATTTTGACATTCCATGTTCAAGTTATAAGCTTTGGCAAAAAGGTGTTTTTGTTGACTTTCAAAAATGACCTATAATGTCCAAATTTATAACTTCTTGTGAGTGCATTTTTTGATTTTGGGGTATGAAGATGGATTGTAGGAAATTTCATCCTCTTGAATATGAGCTTTGGATGGGTCATTTCTCATAAATTATGAGAAACTTATGCTTGGTCAAAGTTGAGTTGACTTTTCCTACAAAACCCTAATTTAGCAACTTTTGAGTCTTGATGAATTTTGAGCAATCCTTGATGAATCATGATCAACCCTTGATCAAATGATGAAATATCCTTAAAGATGAGAATGTTTCCAAAAAAATCTTGAGGTTTGACTGTATTTGGGTCACAGTTGACTTTTGCCCTAGCACAGTCGATTTTTGGACCCTTTGAGCAATTGATTGAGCAAACTTTCTCTGCAAGGCTTGAAATTTGACATGGATGACCTTGAGAACATATTAGGAAATTAGGTATAATTTGAGGTCATTTGGACTCAAGGATCTTGATGCAACACAAAACCCCAATTTGGGGTTGACTGCCTTAGGAGATGATTTGTCTGACCCACTCTTGAGCAAACTTGAGCAACTTGGAGATATTTCTTGCAATGTTTTGAGAAATATGAGAGGGAAAATTTTGGGGTACAACAACTTCCCCTCTTCAATCTTCTTAAACCTGAGGATATAGATTGGCTTTCGTGCCTTTCGTGATCCGGAGGTGGAAGATGATTGAACACTAGAGTGCTCAGAAATTTGCACTCGCATGAAGTGGTATCAGCATCGTGATGTCGGGAATGGGATTATAGATACCATTTGGAGATTGTTGATAGGAGGTCTGAACTTGATTTTAACAGAAAACGAATCAGAATAAACTGTTAAGAGATTTATCTGAACCAGTGAGAAAGTCTTGGAGTACCTTCGACTGGAATAAGAATCAGGGAGATTTTAGCGTCGATCTGACTGAACCAGAGAAGGTCTTGGATTAACTTTTACTGGATAAGAATAATAAAAATCTTAGAATCGATTTAACTGAACCAGACGAAAGTCTTGGAATATCTTCAATTGGAATAAGAATTAGGGAGATCTTAGCGTCGATCTGACTGAACCAGAGAAGGTCTTGGATTAACTTTGACCAAATAAGAATCAGAAAAATATTAGAATCGATTTAACTGAACCAAACGAAAGTCTTGGAATATCTTCAACTAGAATAAGAATCAGGGAGATCTTAGCGTCGATCTGACAGAACCAGAGAAGGTCTTGGATTAACTTTGATTGGATAAGAATAAGAAAAATCTTAGAATCGATTTAACTGAACCAGACGAAAGTCTTGGAATATCTTCAACTGGAATAAGAATTAGGGAGATCTTACCGTCGATCTGACAGAACCAGAGAAGGTCTTGGATTAACTTTGATCGGATAAGAATCAGAAAAATCTTAGAATCGATTTAACTGAACCAGACGAAAGTCTTGGAATATCTTCAACTGGAATAAGAATCAGGGAGATCTTAGCGTCGATCTGACTGAACCAGAGAAGGTCTTGGATTAACTTTGACCAGATAAGAATCAGAAAAATCTTAGAATCGATTTAACTGAACCAGACGAAAGTCTTAGAATATCTTCAACTAGAATAAGAATCAGGGAGATCTTAGCGTCGATCTGACTGAACCAGAGAAGGTCTTGGATTAACTTTGACTGGATAAGAATTAGAAAAAATATTAGAATCAATTTAACTGAACCAGATGAAAGTCTTGTGAGAGCATCCTTCTGAGGAATCCGCTAAAACAGCCCTCAATAGATGTAGTTTTAAGGGACTACCAGGTCATATAAGTAGGAAAACGGTGTTTATTGATTCGTCTTTCCCTAAAAAGTTAAAGAGTTAGTCATATGCAATGTCATGATGTATGAAATGCATGATATATAACAAAGGGCTAATCAAAAGGGGACACGTTTTGTCCCTGTCCTCAGGCCTGCAAAGAAATTACCTGCGGATTTGAATCCGCAGCTAAATGCCTAGGTCGTTCCAAAAACTCATCTCAGGCCATATAAACTCCTCCCAAGACCATGGTTGCATTCGCCTTCATCTCCCGGTCACGTCCATGGCCATTACTGGGGCTAATTTTGCCTGTAATGAAAAACCCTAATCCAAGAGGAAAAACCCTAGCAATGGCGTTTTACACCACATAGCAGATAAACGAAATCAAATAAAATGGAAAGCTTGGAAATTATCTGGTGGTTACAAATATACCATTGATTTCTTGTAATGATGCATGGATTTTGAAATACGAAATCAAATTCAGAGGGGGACCGTGTGACACTTACAGTGTGTTTGAGCATGTATGGAGGCTTGCTAGGGATTGGTTCTGACTCGGTGAACCTCCAGCAATCGATTGGTATTGAGTTTTGCTTCTGAAAACGCCTCTAGGTGTCAATTTGAACTCAAGCTTTTTCACACTTTTTTCAAGTTTTGCTTGGTTGGTTCTTGCAGCCTCTAGCCTTGTTTTCGTGCCCTCTAGCTTCCTTATGTATGATATAATGCATTAGGTTAACAATTGTGCTTTGAATCTTTCCACATCAATGCCATGGGATTTGATTTGATTCACCATTACTAAACCTTCCAAAATTGTCAAAACTCAATCTTTTTGCACATGGAATGCTTGATACGAGTTTGATACCTTTGATGATGATGATCAAGTCCTGAAATAGCCAAAAAGAGATCAAGTAATCAATATTTGGATTTTATTTGATTTAATTTAATTTAAAATTAAATAATTCAATAAAAAATCAAATAAAATGATAAAATTGATAAATGGACACAAGGCTGAAGATAGGACACGTATGCAATGTGGAAAGTTCAAATCAAGTGGAAAAGAATGGGCCCATTTGCAAAAATTTGAAGTTTTGGGGATAGTTGACTTTTGGCAATTTTGCAAAAATGCCCAACTTCAACAATACATAACTTCTTCAATTTTGAACTTTTGGAGGTGTTCTTGGACTTTTTAGAAAGCATGAGATGTCCTCTAACCAACCCTTTTGGTCTCATCTCATTTTGACATTCCATGTTCAAGTTATAAGCTTTGGCAAAAAAGGTGTTTTTGTTGACTTTCAAAAATGACCTATAATGTCCAAATTTATAACTTCTTGTGAGTGCATTTTTTGATTTTGGGGTATGAAGATGGATTGTAGGAAATTTCATCCTATTGAAAATGAGCTTTGGATGGGTCATTTCTCATAAATTATGAGAAACTTATGCTTGGTCAAAGTTGAGTTGACTTTTCCTACAAAACCCTAATTTAGCAACTTTTGAGTCTTGATGAATTTTGAGCAATCCTTGATGAATCATGATCAACCCTTGATAAAATGATGAAATATCCTTAAAAATGAGAATGTTTCCAAAAAAATCTTGAGGTTTGACTGTATTTGGGTCACAATTGACTTTTGCCCTAGCACTGTCGGTTTTTGGACCCTTTGAGCAATTGACTGAGCAAACTTTCTCTGCAAGGCTTGAAATTTGACATGGATGACCTTGAGAACATATTAGGACATTAGGGAGAATTTGAGGTCATTTGGACTCAAGTATCTTGATGCAACACAAAACCCTAATTTGGGGTTGACTGCCTTAGGAGATGATTTGTCTGACCCACTCTTGAGCAAACTTGAGCAACTTGGAGATTTTTCTTGCAATGTTTTGAGAAATATGAGAGGGAAAATTTTGGGATACAACAACTGCCCCTGTTCAATCTTCTTAAACCTGAGGATATAGATTGGCTTTCGTGCCTTTCGTGATCCGAAGGTGGAAGATGATTGAACACTAGAGTGCTCAGAAATTTGCACTCGCATGAAGTGGTATCAGCATCGTGATGTCGAGAATGAGATTATAGATACCATTTGGAGATTGTTGATAGGAGGTATGAACTTAATTTTAACAGAAAACAAATCAGAATAAACCGTTGAGAGATTTATCTGAACCCGTGAGAAAGTCTTGGAGTACCTTCGACTGGAATAAGAATCAGGGAGATCTTAGCGTCGATCTGACTGAACTAGAGAAGGTCTTGGATTAAATTTGACTAGATAAGAATCAGAAAAATCTTAGAATCGATTTAACTGAACCAGACGAAAGTCTTGGAATATCTTCAACTGGAATAAGAATTAGGGAGATCTTAGCGTCGATCTGACTGAACCAGAGAAGGTCTTGGATTAACTTTGACCGAATAAGAATTAGAAAAATATTAGAATCGATTTAACTGAACCAGATGAAAGTCTTGTAATATCTTCAACTGGAATAAGAATCAGGGAGATCTTAGCGTCGATCTTACTGAACCAGAGAAGGTCTTGGATTAACTTTGATCGGATAAGAATCAGAAAAATCTTAGAATCGATTTAACTGAACCAGACGAAAGTCTTGGAATATCTTCAACTGGAATAAGAATCAGGGAGATCTTAGCATCGATCTGACTGAACCAGAGAAGGTCTTGGATTAACTTTGACCGGATAAGAATCAGAAAAATCTTAGAATCGATTTAACTGAACCAGACGAAAGTCTTGGAATATCTTCAACTGGAATAAGAATCAGGGAGATCTTAGCGTCGATCTGACTGAACCAGAGAAGGTCTTGGATTAACTTTGACTGTATAAGAATCAGAAAAAATATTAGAATCAATTTAACTGAACCTGACGAAAGTCTTGTGAGAGCATCCTTCTGAGGAATCCGCTAAAACAACCCTCAATAGATGTAGTTTTTGAGGGGACTACCAGGTCATATAAGTAGTCAACGGTGTTTATTGATTCGTCTTTCCCTAAAAAGGTAAAGAGTTAGTCATATGCAATGTCATGATGTATGAAATGCATGATATATATCAAGCAATGATGCTCTCAAAATAAATGAGATTGTGTAGTATGATGAGTATATGCCTGTATCATGATGTATGGAAATGTAATGTTTCTAGTTGGGGAAAATAACTCCCGGATAGTGAACGAAGAGAATAAACCTGCAGGAGAGGATGACTCCGTTGGGGGAATAAACTGATGAGGAGATTACTCTGTGGGGAAGAGATGTTCTGCTGAAGATTCCACTGATAAATTCCGTCGGGATGAATTATCGTTGCTGGTGATATTGAATCATATTGGGGATTGAATTCCTGTTTGTGAAAGGAAAGAAATCCACTGGGGATGATCTTTGGTTGTGACTTCTCTGGGAATAACCTTTTAGACTCTTATGGGGATAATCCTTTGAGTTCTGCTGGGAATGATCCTTTGAACTCGGCTAGGGAGATTTATTTTTGTACTTCGCTGGGGATAAACTTCCAGAGTCTACTAGGGATGATTCTCCCAATTCCGTTGGGGAAGCTTTTTCAGACTGCGCTGGGAAAACTTTAACTCCACTGGGGATATCTTGTACCCTACCAGGGAGTATTCTTATATTCTGTTGGGGAATATTAAGACTGTCGGGGATATCAAGCCTTTTTAGTGCTAATGGTAGATAAACTCTGCTTAGGGAGAATATTATCGATTCATTCACAGTTGCAAGTCTCAGCTGGGGAGAGCTATCATTACTGTCTTACTCTACGGGGAGTGAAGGTATCTTAGCCATATTCTTCAGCTGAATCTACCTTTGTACCTGGTGGACAGAGCAACTGTATAGTTTGGACAATTTTTATTTCCCCTGTTTCTGATGTTACCCGTAATCGTCTTTTGTTTCGCATGTAGATATTCATGAGCAGCAATTAATGTCAAATGCATATATCAAAAATGAACATTGGACGTTCTTTGCAAATCAAAACAGATAAAGAAAAAATAGTTTGAAATTTATTTGAAAATGAATTGTATTGATTTTGAAGTTTGGCCTGTAAATAGGCGTTTTTGTACAAGAGGTTGACGTCCTAGTAACAGAACGCTGCCGAGCAGATAGAATTTACACAAATTGTGAAAAACAAAACAGCTATGTGAACAACCCCACTGGGTTCCAATTCTGCTATTGCCTTTATATCCTCGAGCATCTCATCACTTTGCTACTTGGTTGAATGTAGATCAGATTGATTAGTGTCGTCCGAGCTTGATAGTTGATACCGAAGTCTAGATGCAAGGTGATCCAATGAGACATAGTGTTACGCTTTGATCCCTAATTTTTTCCTGGACTGCCCTTTCGGGTTTTCAGTCCATCGGGATACCCATTTTTTCCCAAGCCGCCTTTTCAGGTTTTCGACTTTCCGGGTGTACAAATTTTTTCATTTTCATCCCTTATTTTTGCCCGAACCCTTTTGGTTCTTCGGGAAGCCCTTATTTTTGCCTAGGCCAGTCAACCTAGCGGGTCTTTGATTATGCGTAGTATTTTTTCACTATGTCTGCATTGACGGGGTGAGGAAGGTCGTCACCATCTATGGTGGTTAGAATCATAGCTCCTCCTGAGAAAATGTTCTTAACCATAAATGGCCCTTCGTAAGTAGGGGTCCATTTTCCCCTGGGATCACCTTGAGGTAAAATGATGCGCTTGATCACCAGATCCCCAACTTGATACTCTTGCCGTCTGACTTTCTTGTTAAACGCCTTGATCATCCTCTTTTGATACGTATGACCATGACAAATAGCAGTGAGTCTCTTTTCGTCGATTAAGTTCAGTTGATCAAGCCAGGTCTGGATCCAGTCATCTTCGCTCAAACCTGCATCTTTCATGATCCAAAGAGAGGGTATCTGAACTTCAATATGAAGTACGGCCTCCATGCCATATACCAAGGAATTGGGCGTTGCCCCTGTTGACGTCCATGCTGAGGTAAGGTACCCATGGAGAGCAAATGGTAACATCTCGTGCCAGTCTTTGTATGTCACAGTCATCTTCTGCACAATCTTCTTAATGTTCTTATTAGCTTCTTCGACAACCCCATTCATCTTCGGCCGGTAGGGAGAAGAGTTGTGATACTGTATCTTGAACTGCTTGCAGAGCTCAGTGATCATCTTATTATTGAGATTTGTACCATTGTCCGTAATGATCCTCTCTGGTACACCGTATCGACAGATCAGATTGTGCCGAATGAACCGTGCCACTACGTTCTTGGTTACAGTAGCAAAGGAATCTGCTTCAACCCACTTTGTAAAGTAATCAATAGCTACCAGGATGAAACGATGTCCGTTAGATGTCGTAGGTCTGATCTCGCCGATCATATCAATGCCCCACATTGCAAAAGGCCAAGGTGCTGTCAATACATTCAGAGGTACCGGAGGTATGTGCACCTTATCAGCATAGACTTGGCACTTGTGACATGTTCGAGAATGCTGATAACAGTCGGCTTCCATTGTGGACCAATAATATCCCGCCTGTAGGATTTTCTTTGCCATGGTATGTCCATTGGAATGAGTTCTGAAAGTACCTTCATGTAAATCTGCCATGATCCTTTCTGCTTCATTCTTATCCACACATCGCAGTAAGGTTGAATCATGGTTACGCTTGAAAAGGATGCCATTACTGATGAAGAACTTCGCCGCGAACCTTAGAAACTTCTTATCATTAACAGATGCACCCTCGGGGTATTCCTGAGCCTCAAGGTATCTCTTCACCTCATGAAACCAGGGTTTATCTGCTACCTCTTCAGTCTCAATGTCACAGCAATGTGCAGGTTCATCCAATCTTTCAATGATAATTCGGGGAGCTTCGTTGTCCCAATTTACTTTGAACATAGAAGACATCGTAGCTAGCGCATCCGCCAACTGATTCTCCTCTCTTGGGAAGTGTTCAAAGGTTATCTCTTCAAAATTGGGAAGCAATGTCAACACATACTCCTTGTAAGGAATAAGATTTGGGTGCTTCGTATCCCACTCGCCTTTGATCTGACTGATCACGAGAGCGGAATATCCAAAGACACTTAGAAACTTAATCCTTAGGTCAATTGCTGCTCGAAGACCCATAATGCACGCCTCATACTCCGCCATGTTATTGGTGCAGTTGAAACATAGTCGGGCGGTGAACAGAGTATGAGAGCCTTTAGGAGATATGATCACGGTGCTAATGCCATTACCCAAAGCGTTCGAAGCTCCATCAAAGTACATAGACCATCGGGATCCTTCCTCAGGTCCTTCATCAGGTCCAGGTGTCTCACAGTCAGTCACTATCATGATATTCTCGTCCGGGAATTCAAAGTTCATAGACTGGTAATCATCCACTGCCTGATGTGCCAAATGATCTGCCAACACACTTCCCTTAATTTCCTTTTGGGTCGTATATTGGATGTCATACTCAGTCAAGATCATCTGCCATCTCGCTATTCTTCCGGACAAAGCAGGCTTTTAGAAGATATACTTGATTGGATCCATCATCGATATCAATAGAGTAGTGTGAGTTAGCATATACTGTCTCAGCCGACGAGCAGCCCATGCCAAAGCGCAACAAGTTTTCTCGAGCAACGAGTATCGGGTCTCGCAGTCGGTAAACTTTTTGCTAAGGTAATAAATAGCATGCTCTTTTCGGCTAGACTCATCATGCTGACCCAGCACACACCCCATTGAGTTGTCGAGTACTGTCAAGTATAGGATTAAGGGTCTCCCTTCAACTGGAGGCATCAGAATGGGTGGCTCTTGGAGATACTCTTTGATCCTTTCGAAAGCGGCCTGGCATTCATCGTTCCAACGTACTACTTGATCTTTCTTTAGTAACTTGAAGATTGGTTCACAAGTAGCGGTCAAGTGTGAGATGAATCGGGCAATGTAGTTTAGTCGTCCCAGAAAGCCTCTGACTTCTTTCTCTGTTTGGGGAGCTAGCATCTCTTGTATGGCCTTCACCTTTGCCGGATCCACTTGAATACCTTTATCGCTTACGACGAAGCCCAACAACGTACCAGATCTCACCCCGAAGGTGCACTTGTTCGGGTTTAACCTCAGCTTGTACAACTTCAACCTGTCAAACAGCTTCCGAAGGTGGTCAAGATGTTCTTCCTCCGTCTGGGATCTTGTAATCATGTCGTCGATGTATACCTAAATCTCGTGATGGATCATGTCATGAAACAAAGCAACCATGGCATGCTGATACGTTGCCCCAGCATTCTTCAATCCAAAAGGCATGACCTTGTAGCAAAAGGTACCCCACTGAGTAACAAAAGTTATCTTCTCCATGTCTTCGGGAGCCATTTTAATCTGATTATAACCGGAGAAACCATCCATAAAGGAGAATACCTTGTGCTGAGCGGTGTTGTCAACCAGAACATCGATATGAGGTAGAGGAAAATCATCCTTGGGACTCTCCCTGTTCAGATCCCTATAGTCAACACACATTCGAACCTTACCATCCTTCTTCGGTACACGAACCACATTGGCCACCCACTGTGGGTAAGAAGTAACTTCTAGAAAACCGGCATCAAACTGTTTGATAACTTCAGCCTTGATTTTCTCAGACATCTCTGGGCGCATTCGGCGGACCTTTTGTTTCACTGGAGGACAATCTTCCTTGGTAGGCAGACGGTGAACCATAATATCGGTATCCAACCCAGGCATATCTTTATAAGACCAGGCGAAGATCTCAACGTAGTCATGCAACATCTGAATCAATCGTTGCTTCACATTAAGCTCCAGATTTGCACCGATCCTGACCTCTTTCTTGTCTATCTCTGTACCCAGATTCACTGATTCCACCGGCTCTTTGTGCGGCTAAATAACCCTCTCTTCCTGAAGTAACAGTCTTGCAAGTTCACCAGGAACTTCCCAATCATCTTCACCTTCGTCTTCGGCTAAGTTGATCGGACTTTCGAAGTCATAACTGGCAGTAGCAGAGTCGTTACCAGTTAGATCCAGAGTGGATGTAGACCTGTATATGTGAGTGTGTGTAAAATAGCTGTTTTGCAATATGTAATAAAAGAAAAACAAGGAGCCCAAAATTTGAAATGCAAGAAACTTCCAATGCTTTTATTAATGATATATGTAAATGACACACATAAAGCCCTCACAAATGAAGCCACGATGCCCCGGGTAAGACACCGGGCCGTAAAGTTTAAAACATTGTCTGTTACAAATTCAAAACAAAATTCTCATTACTGGGTAACAAAAGAAATTGGAATGAAGTCCTTTGCGGTCCAATTTCTTAGTCCTCCATCAGTAGTAGGATAGATCCAACTATCGAACTCAGACTCTTCAACGTCGTCTTCAATGGCAGTTACTTTTGAATTGCTGATAAATAGGGGAGGTCTTCCGATCCGTGCATTCCGAATAGCCTTTTGAGCTTCTGCAGTGAAACCCAAACCAAACTTGTTAGTCTTCTGTGCAAAATCAGGGAGTTGGCCCCAATTTGCACACCCACCTTTCTTGACAACAGCCCGGGCATCCCTGAAGGAAGCCTTCTTCATAGGAGGATCTTCAACCGCAGTCTCAGTTGATGCCAGCGTCTGGGAAACCTCTTCAAAATGCTGAAATGGGGCTTCAATGAACTCCCCATCCATTTCTACATATCGGAAAGAGTTGAGGTGGCTCACCATGTACTCCTCATCTCCTTGTACTGTCACAATTTTCCCTTTCACTGGGTACTTCAGCTTCTGGTGGAGCGTTGAGGTCACTTCCCCAGCTTTGTGGATCCATGGACGGCCCAACAAACAAGAATAAGATGGCCGAATGTCCATCACATAGAACGTAGAGGCGAAAACCTGAGAACCAACCTTAATCGAAATATCCACTTCTCCATGCACCATCCTCTTAGACCCATCAAAGGCCCTGGCAACAATGTTGCTTGGTTTCAGCTCCAACCCTTCACAGTCCAACCGGTCTAGAGCTTTCTTAGGCAAAACGTTCAATGAGGAACCAGTATCCACCAATACATGAGCAAGAGTAGTTCCCCTGCATTCAATGGATACATGCAGGGCATCGTTGTGATTCTTCCCCTTAAAAGTCAAGTCGGCATCAGAAAAACCTAACCCATTATCAGCAGTCAGACTAGCCACGCAATCTTTAAACTGATCAGCTGATGTTTCTTGAGGTACGTGTGCAGTCTTCAGGAAAGCAATCAGAGCCTTGGCATGGGCCTCTGCGCATAGCAACAATGATAACATGGAGATTTTGGATGGTGTTTTCCCCAGCTGCTCGACCACATTGTAGTCGCTCTTTTTGATGATTTTCAAAATTTCCTCCATCTCTTGCCTAGAGGCTTCAACAGTGATTGTTTTTGGTGCCTCCGTCTGGGCAGGCTCATCAGTGGTCCCTTTGCCCCGAGTGTCAGATGACTCAGCAACAGGGGTAAGAATGGGAACTTGAACAGTAATAGTAGCAGGTACAATGGCAGGTGTGATAACAACAGGTTTCCGGGCAGTTGGTGGAGAGATATCAGGGGAGAAAAGTCCTCCGCTGCGGGTGACTTTGGCAGATCCAACAATATTGCTGACGTCAGTATCAACATCCAAATCTTGTTTAACTCCATGAAAATAAACATCATCCCCGTAGTGCCAAGGGACAGCTTTATCAGATGTATAGGGGATAGGCCCAGGAACAATGATGATCAATGGTGCGATTCTTGGAACAGATGTAATTCTAACAGGCTTTCTCGAGGAAGCCTTGGAAGAATTGTCAAAAATGGTGATTATAGCAACCTCTTCAGTATGAACTAAAGGAACAACAATCTTCTCAAACACAATTTCTTTACTATCCATCAGGCGTTGGACACCTGATATCAAAAGATGGCAACCGGTTGGTAGGGCAGAACACATACGACAACCTTTGTCACAACCCGAAAATAAACCGGATGACAAAAGATTCTTCTTCACATTCATCAAGGGAGTAGCAATATCTTTCACAGAAACCACAAACGAGTCTTCCTCTACAGCATTCACTCCATGATTGGGTATAGGAGCAGTCACAACATTAGGTCTTTCGGGCGCCTTGAACTCAATCTCCTTAGCATCAATTAAGTCCTGTATTTTGTTCTTCAAAGCCCAACAATCATATGTATCATGTCCCGGGCTATCAGAGTGAAAAGCACAGTGGGCATTAGGATTGTACTTAGGTGATGCAGTGTTGGGATTCTGCGGAGCCTCCCTTGGAGTTACTAGATTGGTTTTCAATAACTGCGGCAGAATCTGAGACAAAGTCATGTTGAGATGGGTGAATTGCCTTCGAGGTCTCTCAGCCTTTTGTTGATTGTTGCACTGAGGAGCCCCAACAGGTCTTGAAATAACAACCGCATTAACAGCTTGGCGGCGTTCAGGTCTATTCTGGCTTTTCGAACTGTAAACAACACTGGACTCCTTCTTAAAAGGCTTTTTCTCAGTGCTCGATGAAGCACCCTTCTGTATTTTACCAGACTTAATACCAGCCTCAATCCTTTTCCCGGTCATGAGCAGCTATGTAAACCCGGACGAAGAACTTCCAATCAGATGGTTGAAATACGGACCAGACAAGGTCCCTAGAAACATATCTACTAGCTCCCTATCAGCCAAGGGTGGTTGCACTCTTCCAGCGAGGTCCCTCCACTTCTGAGCATAATCTTTGAAACCTTCGCCCGCACCCATTGACATACCCTGGAGCTGGGTACGCGTGGGAGCGAGGTAGGCTTTGTATTGGTATTGCCAGTAGAAAGCAGCAGCCAAATCTTCCCAATTGCGGATACTGACTACTTCTAACTGGTAAAACCGTTCAAGTTGAGTCCCTGAGATACTGTCTTGAAAGAAGTGGACCCATAGGTTCTTATCAGCGGTGTACGGCTGAATCTTCCTTACATACGATCGAAGGTGCAGTTTCGGACAAGAAATTCCGTCGTATTTAGCAAAGGCTGGTGCTTTGAACTTGTGGGGAATCACCACCCCAGATGACAGACCTAGATCGCCAAAGTCCAGACCAGGCACCTTCTGTACTTCCATAGCACTCAACCGATCTTCCAGTTGCTTGTATCTATCCTCAACCAGAGGATACTGGTCTTCATCGAAGTTCGTCTCATTGTCTGAAACCACATGGCTAGGAGCCCTCCTTTCTTCCTGACTATCTTTCCCTCCAGATGAGGTGGTCAAATCGACTTCATCTCGTAGCCTGTTTCCAAACCTGTGACCTGTGTTAAATAGGACTGTCCTCTTCTTCTTCTTCTTCTTCTTCTCTTTCAGAATAAGGGTCTTCAGATCTTGCTGACCCTTAGCTAGATTCATGAACAGCTCTTGGAATTGGGCATTTTAAGCCTGAAGAGCCTTGATTGCTTGTTCAGTCAATGGTTCAGAAGACATGATGCTGAAATAAATAGCGAAGAAGACGAGAACACCTGTAAGGGTACGTGTTATGAGGCGCATGGAATGAAATGCGTATGATATGATTTCAAATACATCGAGAGATTCAAATTCGTAAACAAGAAATGAAACACACTTTTATTAGATAAACTTTGAAATTAATTGTTCAACAACTGCTCTTAAGGCGTTACAAGCAAGGAAATACTGAAAAGTAAAAAAAAACTGGAAGTAATCAAAGGACATCAACGCTCCCATGGTCGTTTGCCTTTAGTGATGACATAGTCATTGATGATCTTCTCTTTCTCCAACTGCCTAGTCAACTTCTGGATCTTTCGCTCTTGCTCGTGATACTTTTCTCGGTAAGTGTCCAGCTCTTCTCTCAACTGCACCCAGGACCTCTTCAATGCCCCAATGTCAGTAGGCATGTAAGGGTGTAAGATAGTAGGAAGAACCCCTTCCTCATCATCAACTTCAACAATAATAGGCAAGACGGCTTCATAGGGCATTCCCAGCTTTTGGGCCTGTATGCGAACCCATCGGAGATATGGTTCCATTGGTAGAGAAGTCTTCGCACCCAACTCGTGTGGATCAGATCTGTGTACTCTATCCCAAGCCCTTATGAATTTGCGGCGTTGCTCGTCACTGTCCCCTTAAAAATCAAAGATGATACTAGGCATTAGCAGCTCATGAGGTCCTTCCCTTCTGGCTCGCCCAAACTGACGTAAGGCCAAGCATGGATTGTAAGTAATTCCTCCATGGGTTCCTATCAGTGGAACATTGGGGTATTCCCCACAACAATCAATAACGGCCACCTCGTCCATACCCTTAATAGTCCAAATGATGTCATTATGAGAGAGAGACATAACTCTATAAGCCCAGCCCATGCCTTCTTTGTTCTTCAGAACTGATTTGGGAAGGTGAGAAATAAACCACCTTGCCAATAATGGAGCACAACACATCAAGGTTCCCCACTTCTGAGCAGTACGGGCATAGAGCTGATGAAGAATGTCACCCAAGAGAGTGGGTACAGGATTACCAGAGATGAAGATTTTTACCGCATTCACATCAACAAAGGAGTCAGAGTTAGGAAACAATACCAAGCCATATATTAGAAGAGCCAGAATATCTTTGAATGCCTTGAAGTCTAGACTATCCCAGAAATGATTAGCCTTACCAACCAAGAACTTAGTCAGAAAGCCCTTTGCTCCACTTCTAGTCTCCCAATTAGCCATTACCTCATCCTTTGTCAGGTGGAGGGCTGAAGCAATCTCTTCTGTCCTAAGGATCTTCTTCCAACCTGTGAACGGGGTCTGCTCCAGAATAGGGATACCCAGCAGATCAGAGAACTCTTCTAAGGTGGGGACCAACTGGTAGTCCTAAAAAGTAAAGCAATGGTACAGTGGATCATAAAACTGGACTAGGACACTCATCATCTGCTCGTCCAATTTGGAGGTGACCAAACTAAGAAGGTGACCATGTCTCCTGATAAAGGAGGTAGTATCAGACATCTTTGCAACCAATTCTTTAAGCATAGTGGGAACCTGAACAAAGTTGATCCGGATGGTGTTCGTACGCATGGGTGCCATGACCTACAAAACAGAACAAAGATGAATCCCTCCTGTCTTTGAAATAGGTTAGTCCAATGCAAGATGTATGCGTTATGATGTCATGATGTCATGATAGAAATAACACCACAAGTATCCATAAATAGCAAACATGGTAAAGGCACACAAGTCACACGGAGAGCCCTTAAATTTCAGGTTGGCAAGGAGCTTAGGTACTACCCTCTTTAAGTTTAGTCGGTTTAAACCTGTCCTAAAAATAGTAACCGGGTTCTAGAGGATCTCAATATCAGTGACTACCCTCGATCGGTCATAATTCCAGTTTAGTAACCTTTTTCTTGCGGCTGGAATCATCGCGAGAGTTTAGTCTCAATGAGTGTAGCATACTGCTACTGTTCTATGGCCAAGTTGGTCAATTTAAAGGTTCTAAGGTCAGTTGGTGCTTAATGACCCCTTAGAAGACCCATATTCTCCTCGTTCTAACACAAGGGATATCGGTACAAACTAAAGTGTCACACCAACGTAGCTACTGCTTCAACCGTATCGGTCTACGCCGTACAATTCCCTCATAGTTTATTGCTACTTACCTAAAAGGTATCCCTCAGATCCGGGTTAGGATCTATAGTAACTCCGATTCAACCCACAAAGATAAAGCATGCAAGTCAAGCAATTGAAACCATTATGAACTATTCCTAAGGTACACCCCACTTATAAGCGTCCCCAGCAGAGTCGCCAGTTCTGTGATACGGTGGGAGAGAATCGACTGTTTTTTGGAATGCTGGTTTGTGTTTTACGTTTGTTTTCGCAAAATGTCGCGGTAAGCAAGAGTCGCCACCAACTTTTATTTTATCCAACAAGGAAAGGAAAAAAGCACAGAAAAATTCCTTTTTCGAGATATTTCTCGGGTTCGGGGGGTAAATTATAGAAAGGGAAGGTGTTAGCACCCTTTCTATCAGTGGTTATCCACGGGCTCTTAGGTACTTGCTCATATTGTTTTCAAAATTGCTTTTCTTCGTGTTTGTGGGTTTGAAGAAGTTTTTGTTTGAAAGGTGTAAGTGTGAAAATTTTTGTTTTGTTTTGGAAAGAGCAAGTACTTAAGAACCATCTACCTACTCGAAAAAGGAATCGTTCTATGCTATCTTCCTTTAGGAAATGCTATCCTACTATTGATGAGTAGGTAGCACCGTCGTTGGAGTTTAAGGGTCAATTCGAATTTAGAGACTTACGGTCACCAAAGCAATGTTAGGACGCCTTAGCGGTAACCCTAATGTCTTAGATCATTTATTTTGAGGCAACAATATCCGAGGAAACCGTTTCGAGGCGACTATGATCTTTGGACAAGAGGGCGATCTCTAAAGTGACCTATACTCAATGACCGCGTACGAAGGCAACCAAGTGGGGTGTACCCTAATAGTGCGCATGTGAGAGTGTGTTGTTTTCAGTTAATTTTATCTTTGTACATGTTAAGGGTGATCTAAGTTGATTTTAGGTTAAAACATTCAGTCTTGTCATGCATTCCTATTATCAAACATCTAACAGTTATAATTTGCGGAAAATAAAATGCGGAATTTAACTTACAAGGCGTCAGATATTTACATCGCCAAAAGCAACCCTTTGAAATTTAAATGCGGAAAATAAATAAAGCGATAAAAATAATTAAATGGTCCTAAATATCAATTACATTCCGGGAACAAGTACAATATTGAATAAATAGATCGCGTGCGGAAATTAAATCGAGTGCGAGTTCTAGGGTTTTGAACCTTTTTGTTAAAGAAAAGATTTTTTTTGTTGTTTTTTGAATTAAGAAATTATCTAAGTTAAATATTAAATTAATAAATAAATTAATTAATGAAAATAAATATTTTTGGGTTTTTGGTATTTTAAGAAAGAAAAATAAAATTGATCAATGTTAATAAAAACCTAATTATGTCTAAGTTAATTTTAATTATTTAAAAATGCATTAAAGTTATTTCTAATTAATGACCTAAATTAATTAATTGATTTGTTAATAAAAAAAAAAGCAAATACTAAAATTTAATTTAATAAAGAATATATTATTGTTGTGTTTTTATATTTTTATGAAAAGAATTTTTGATTGGTTAATAATTAAAGGAAAATAATAAAAGAAATTAATAAAACTAAATAAATAAAATAGCAAAAGGAAAAGGTTTGGGCCTATTTGGGGGGTTCAGCATAGCAATTTGAGGCCCATCACAAGCTGGCCTCGTTTGACCTTTTGAGATTCCCTGTGCGCTGGTTGACTGGATCCCATGGTGGACCATTACTCTAGATCACCAGATCTGGCCTTGGGCCATATGGCGCTTTGATTTGTGAAGGCATATGGTAAGAGCAAGCATTGATTTGTACCTGATTACCTTAAGAAAAAATATAACAAAGCATATGGGGGACCTGGGATTTGAACCCAGGTCTTGTGGATGTTGCCAGCGCTGATTTGCCACTAAGCCAATGTGTTCTATTTTTTAATATATTAAACAAGTAAAATAATAAGAGAAAACGCGTTAATGTGCCAGAAAATAAAAAAAGTGCGCGAAAATTTGAAAGGGCTAATCAGAAGGGGACACGTTGTCGTCCCTGTCCTCAGGCCTGCAAAGAAATTACCTGCGAATTTGAATCCGCAGCTAAATGCCTAGGTCGTTCCAAAAACAAATCTCAGGCCATATAAACTCCTCCCAATACCATGGTTGCATTCACCTTCCTCTCCCGGTCACGTCCATGGCGATTACTGGGGCTAATTTTACCTGTAATGAAAAACCCTAATCCAAGAGGAAAAACCCTAGCAATGGCGTTTTGCACCACATAGCAGATAAACGAAATCTAATAAAATGGAAAGCTTGGAAATTATCTGGTGGTTACAAATATACCATTGATTTCTTGTAATGATGCATGGATTTTGAAATACGAAATCAAATTCATAGGGGGACCGTATGACACTTACAGTGCGTTTGAGCGTGTATGGAGGCTTGCTAGGGATTGGTTCTGACTCAGTGAACCTATTGGTATTGAGTTTTGCTTCTGAAAACGCCTCTAGGTGTCAATTCGAACTCAAGCTTTTTCACAATTTTTTCAAGTTTTGTTTGGTTGGTTCTTGCAGCCTCTAGCCTTGTT
Organism: Vicia faba; assembly: GCA_948472305.1. NCBI lineage: Eukaryota > Viridiplantae > Streptophyta > Magnoliopsida > Fabales > Fabaceae > Vicia > Vicia faba. The sequence continues at coordinate 1,556,405,447 of OX451739.1, read as the reverse complement.
TTCGTTCCCTCTAGCTTCCTTATGTATGATAGAATGCATTAGGTTAACAATTGTGCTTTGAATCTTTCCACATCAATGCCATGGGATTTGATTTGATTCACCATTACTAAACCTTCCAAAATTGTCAAAACTCAATCTTTTTGCACATGGAATGCTTGATACGAGTTTGATACCTTTGATGATGATGATTCAGTCCTGAAATAGCCAAAAAGAGATCAAGTAATAAATATTTGGATTTTATTTGATTTAATTTGATTTAAAATGAAATATTCAATAAAAAATCAAATAAAATAATAAAATTGATAAATGGACACAAGGATGAAGCTAGGACACGTATGCAATGTGGAAAGTTCAAATCAAGTGGAAAAGAATGGGCCCATTTGAAAAAATTTGAAGTTTTGGGGATAGTTGACATTTGGCAATTTTGCAAAAATGCCCAACTTCAACAATGCATAACTTCTTCAATTTTGAACTTTTGAAGGTGTTTTGGGACTTTTCAGAAGGCTTGAGATGTCCTCTAACCAACCCTTTTGGTCTCATCTCATTTTGACATTCCATGCTCAAGTTATAAGCTTTGGAAAAAAATGTGTTTTTGTTGACTTTAAAAAATAACCTATAATGTCCAAATTTATAACTTCTTGTGAGTGCATTTTTTGATTTTGGGGTATGAATATGGATTGTAGGAAATTGCATCCTCTTAAAAATGAGCTTTGGATGGGTAATTGCTCATAAAGTATGAGAAAGTTATGGTTGGTCAAAGTTGAGTTGACTGTTCCTACAAAACCCTAATTTAGCAACTTTTGAGTTTTGATGAATTTTGAGCAATCCTTGATGAATCATGATCAACCCTTGATCAAATGATTAAATATCCTTAAAAATGATAATGTTGCCAAAAAAATCTTGAGGTTTGACTGTATTTGGGTCACAGTTGACTTTTGCCCTAGCACAATCGATTTTTGGACCCTTTGAGCAATTGACTGAGCAAACTTCCTCTGCAAGGCTTGAAATTTGACATGGATGACCTTGATAACATATTAGGACACTAGGGATCATTTTATGTCATTTGGACTCAAGGATATTTATGAAACACAAAACCCTAATTTGGGGTTGACTGCCTTAGGAGATGATTTGTCTGACCCACTCTTGAGCAAACTTGAGCAACTTGGAGATTTTTCTTGCAATGTTTTGAGAAATATGAGAGGGAAAATTTTGGGGTACAACAGTCTTACCAAGACATGCCTGGTCTAGATACATATATTGTGGAGCACTATTTGCCCTTGAAACCAGAGTGTCCGCCAATCAAACAAAAGCTGAGAAGAACTCACCCAGATATGGTAGTGAAGATCAAAGAGGAGGTTCTAAAGCAGATTAATGTTGGTTTTCTTGTGACATCAGTGTATCCTCAATGGATTGCCAATATTGTCCCAGTACCGAAAAAAGACGGAAAAGTCCGCATGTGCGTAGATTACAGAGATCTAAATAAAGCTAGTCCAAAAGATGATTTTCCATTGCCAAACATTAATATGTTAGTGGATAGCACAGAAAAATTCAAAGTTTTCTCGTTCATAGACGGATTTTCCAGTTATAGTCAAATAAGAATGGCTCTAGAGGACATGGAAAAAACAACGTTCATCACACCCTGGGGAACATTCTGTTACAGAGTGATGCCCTTCGGGTTGAAGAACATTGGTGCAACGTACCAGAGGGCTATGACAACCCTATTCCATGATCTGATCCACAAGGAAATCGAGTTATATGTTGATGATATAATTGCTAAATCCCATACGGAAGAAGGGCATGTAGAAGATTTGTTGAAGTTGTTTCAGCGTTAGAGGAAGTATCGTCTCCGCTTGAATCCAAATAAATGCACCTTCGGTGTTTGATCAGGAAAATTGTTGGGTTTCATTGTTATCCAGAAAGGAATTGAAGTTAACCCTGATAAAGTCAAAGCAATTCAAGAGATGCCAGCGGCAAGAACTAAAAAACAAGTTAGAGGGTTCCTCGTGCTTTTGAATTATATTTCCAGATTCATTTCCCACATGACTACAACATGTGAACTGATCTTTAAGTTGTTAAAGAAAGATCAAGGTTGTGTGTGGACGAATGACTGCCAAAGGGCATTTGAATGTATTAAAGAATATCTGCTTGAACCTCCTATCTTGCTCCCTCCTGTCGAAGGAAGACCGTTGATTATGTATCTGACAGTGTTAGATAAATCTGTGGGTTGTATTCTGGGACAACAAGATGAAACAGGGAAGAAAGAGTATGCCATTTATTATCTTAAGTAAAAAGTTTACTGATTGTGAGTCGCGATATTCCATGCTGGAAAAGACATGTGCTCTAGCCTGGGCGGAAAAAATTTTGCGACAGTATATGTTGAATCACACTACTTGGTTGATCCAAAATGGATCCAATCAAGTACATTTTTGAAAAGCTTGCTCTTACTGAGAGAATTTCCCGCTAGCAGATGTTGCTATCTGAATATGATATCGAATACCGCACTCAAAAAGCTATTAAAAGTAGTGTGTTAGAAGATTATCTTCCTCACCAACCAGTGGAGGATCATCAGTCTGTGGAGTATGAATTCCCCGATGAGGATGTGATGTTTCTGAAAGTGAAAGATTGTGATGAACCATTGCCTGAGGAAGGTCATGATCCTGAATCTCGCTGAAGTATGATATTTGATGGAGCTGTGAATGCTTATGGTAAAGGAATTGGTGATGTGATTGTCACTCCACATGGATCACATATTCCTTTTACTGCAAGGTTAACATTTGATTGTACTAATAATATGGCAGAATATGAGGCTTGCATCATGGGTCTCGAGGAAGCTATTGATCTCAGAATTAAAATTATAGATGTGTATGGTGATTCAGCTTTGGTAATAAATTAGATTAAAGGAGAATGGGATAATCGTCACCCCAGCTTGATACCTTACAAAGATTATGCTAGAAGGTTGTTACCCTTCTTTAATAAAGTTGAATTCCATCATATTCCAAGAGATGAAAATCAAATGGCAGATGCTCTGGCAACTATGGCTTCTATGTATCAAGTAAATACTTGGAATGATATACCTCGAATTATGGTTCGGCGACTGGATAGGCCCGCTCATGTGTTTACAACAAAGGAGGTAGCAAATGAGAAGCCTTAGTATTATGATATCAAGCATTTTCTCCAGACTCAGGAATACCCTATTGGTGCTTCGAAGAAAGATAGAAAGACATTGAGAAGATTGGCAGGCAGTTCCTTCCTCAGTGAAAATGTGTTGTATAAGATACATTATGACATGGTCTTGCTCAGATACATGGATAGACACAAAGTGGACATGCTGATGCATGAGATTCGTGAAGTTTCATTTGGCACTCATGCCAATGGACATTCGATGGCTAAAAAATGCTAAGGGCAGGTTACTATTGGCTGATAATGGAATCTGATTGTTACAAATTTGCAAAGAAGTGTCATAAATTCCAGATTTATGTCGATAAGGTCCATGTGCCTCCGACACTTCTCAATGTGATTTCCTCCCCGTGGCCTTTCTCTATGTGGGTTATTGACATGATTAGGATGATAGAACCGAAGGCTTCGAATGGACACTATTTCATCTTGGTAGCAATGATTACTTCACCAAATGGGTGGAAGCTTCTTCATATGCTAACGTTACCAAGCAGGTGGTTGTGCACTTCATTAAGAATAATCTCATATGTCGGTATGGTGTGCCGAGCAGAATTATCACCGATAATGGCTCGAATCTGAACAATAAAATGATGACAGAACTGTACGAAGAATTCAAGATTGTCCATCATAATTCCTCTCCGTACAGGCCAAAGATGAATGGGGTTATTGAAGCTGATAATAAGAATATCAAGAAAAACTATCCAGAAGATGGTTGTTACTTATAAGTATTGGCATGAAATTCTCCCTTTTGCTTTTTATGGATATCGAACATCTGTCTGCACCTCAACAGGAACAACCCCATTTTCCCTTGTGTATGGAATGGAAGTTGTACTCCTAGTCGAGGTTGAGATCCCCTCTTTGCGTGTGATAATGGAAACCAAGTTGTCAGAGGCTGAATGGGTCCAGAACAGGTTTGACCAGTTGAATTTAATCGAAGAAAAGAGAATGACAGCTTTGTGTCATAGACAATTATATCAAAAGAGTATGAAGAAAGCTTTTGATAAAAAGGTCAAACCTCGTGAATTCAGAGAAGGAGACCTTGTGCTCAGGAAGATCATGTCTTTCAACACTGATTCTAGGGGTAAGTGGACTCCCAATTTTGAAGGCCCATATGTTGTCAAGAAAGCCTTCTCTGGCGGAGCATTAATTCTTGAAACTATGGATGGCGAGGAGTTCCCACGTCCCATGAATGCTGATGCAGTCAAGAAATACTCTGCCTAAAGAAATAAAAGAATAGCTCGCTAAGTTGAAAACCCGAAAGGGCGGCTTAGGAAAACAAAAGCGTCTCGGTAGGCCGAAAACCCGAAAGGGCAGTCTAGGCAAAAAGTAGAGACATAAACAGAATAAATTTCCTACTAAGTTGAAAACCCACAAGGGCATCTTAGGCAAAAGTTAGGGGCTTTCTTGGCAAGTAACTACATCAGACAAGACTTGATTTTTGGAGCAACAATCTTCTTGGATCCTCATCATACTTCAACAGAAGTTGCTGCTCAGGATTTCAAAAGTGGTTAGAGGGGATAGTGGTCATTGTATCTCAATATATCTTTTCCATTATATATTACCATTTTCCGAACTTTGTAATCATCCATGGATTCTCGCCATTCGCAGACTACCATTCTATTAATGAAATTTGAGCTTTTACCTAATTCTTTATAGTTCTTATTTTATTTAGCTTGCAAAGGCTCCATTTATTATTGATAATAACTTTCAAAGAAAAAAGATTAAATAACAAAATTAATTTTCAAAAAGAATTTACAATTTACTGTTACTTTAAAAATTGTGACGCAATAGGAAAACAAAAGTGGTGATCCCAGGAATGGACAGACTCCAGCTGTTTTTAGAAGTTTTGTTTCCCGGGGATGTTTTTCTCAGGATATTCTCGTTGTATTGGGTTTGTGACTCCAGTGTCCCCGGTCAAGTTATGGTTCATTTCTCCTCTTTTCCAAGTTTGCATGATATGAAGATTCAATCCCAGATTCCTCCAGTAAAGGTTTTCGTTTGTTTAATAGAGGTTCTTTCTACCCAGAGAAGTTGGTACAATAACTACTCTTGAAGAACGCATGTCTCAGGTTTCTCTAGTGAAGAATGTATATTGGTTTTCCCTTTGAAGATGTGGTGTTAACCTCCCCAGTGAAGTCAGCACGAAATCCCCAGTTAATGGCTTAATGATAGGACATTATACTCCTTAACAAAGTTTGTGTGTTTCCTCTTTCAAAATAGTCCTGAATTCCCCAGTGAATGTTTTGATGATTTGATGACCGTCTGCTCTACTTGAAATTGATTTTTCAAAATCCCCAGTAGAAGCATTACTTTTGAAAATATCTGATTTCCCGCTGAAGTCTGAGTGCTACACTTGGTAAAGCCTGAAGAAGGATGTTGTATCTCTGTATCTATACTGTTTAGTCGCTATGTTTTGTTTACTTTCGAATTACGTTTCTCCCCAGTAAAGTTAAACCAGGAAGTAGGTTTTGTTTCCTTAGCTGGCGCTTACTTTTTCTTGGATTGTTCATCGTGAATGTAATTTAGCAGAGTGTTGATTGTGCCCGAGGTGGTTTTGCCTGGTTACTCCTAGTGTTGTATATCTGTTTTGTTAGCATATGCACGATAACACTCATGCATTCATACATACATCATGCATAGCTAAAATTGGAAAATCATTGCTCATTCACATTTGTTAATATTTTGTTGACATATCACCCTGTTTTGCAGAGTTATGTTGTCCTCTCTCCAATAGAGTGTTAGCCTTAAGCAGAAAGCGTATATTCTTTCATTTTCCCCACTGAGTTATCCCTCGTGGAAGATTTTTGCTTTAGCCTTCTTGAACATCTCTTTGTCTAGATGATTTGGGTTTCCCTCTTGAGTTTATTTCTCAAAGGATGTATTATGGTTGACTGTTCCATCCCAGTTTATTTCTGGTTTGAATCTTTGATCCTTAAAAATATTATTACTTATGATATCTGCAGGCTTCGAGCCCTGTGTTGTACCCTAAAATTTTCCCTCCCATTTTTCTCAAAACATTTCAAGAAAGATCTTCAAATTGCTCAAGGAAGTCAAAGGGTTGACCAGACAAACTCTCTCCTAAGGCAGTCTACCTCAAATTAGGGTTTCATGTTGCATCAAGATACCTGGATCCAAGGGATCCCAAATGCTCACCATTGTCCTAATATGTTCTCAAGAACATCCATGTCAAGTTTCAAGCCCTACAGAGAAAGTTTGCTCAGTCAATTGCTCAAAGGTCTAAAAATCGATTGTGCTAGGGCAAAAGTCAACCGTGGCCCACATACAGTCAAAATTCAATATTTTTGGTCAACATCCTCATTTTTAAGTATTATTCATCATTTGATCAAGGGTTGATCATGATTCATCAAGGATTGCTCACAATTCATCAGAACCCAAAAGTTGCTAAATTAGGGTTTTGTAGGAAAAGTCAACTCAACTTTGACCAAGCATAACTTTCTCATACTTTATAATAAATGACCCATCCAAATCTCATTTTTAAGAGGATGCAATTCCCTACAATTCATCTTCAGCTCCCAAGTTCAAAATATGCACTCACAAGAAGTTATGAATTTGGACATTATTGGTCATTTTGAAAAGTAAAACAAAAACACCTTTTTTTGTCAAAGCTTCATACATGTACATGGAAGACCCAATTGAGATGAGACAAAAAATGTTGCTTAGAGGACATCTTGAGATTTCCAAAAAGTCCAAGAACACCTTAAAATAGTCAAAATTGAGGAAGTTATGCATTGGTGAAGTTGACCTTTTTTGCAAAATTGCTAAAAGTCAAAAGTGCCTCAAATTGCAATTTTTGCTAAATGGGCCTAACTTTTTGCACTTGTTTTGAGTTGGTAGCATGGTCCACGAGCCCTAGCTCTTCCCATTTGTCTTTATCTTATTTTTGCTATTTATTTTGATTTTTTATTGCAATTAAATCAATTTAAATCAAAATAAATCATGAGAAAAATCCAAATCATTCAAACTTCAAGATCTTGTGCACATTTTAGGTCCCATATACAACTAGCAGGTGAATCAATTCGTGCAAGGCATAGGTGGGCACAAAAAGATTGATTTTGGCCTATTTTGGAAAGTTTTTCAAGTGAATCAAATCAAGATCAAAAATCACAATGGACAAAGATTGAAGGCATGTTTGTAACCCTAATCCATCCCTTGGTATATAGTGAACAATTGCAGCCAGAAAAAACAAGCTTTGGAGGCGTGAGAAGTCAGAACTGAATTCAAAAAAATCACTCAAAAGTGTTGGTTCGAATTACTAGTTAAAAATCACCATAATGCTCAGCAGGTCAAGGAGATTCGATTCATGGCCTTAGACCCCATTTATCATGCTCATGTGAGATTTTAAGACAAGCAAAGGTTGTAGTGACGGACATTTGTCTGTAGGTAAAAGTCTTTGACTTTTACAAACGGAGAGAGGAAGAAGATGACATGTGTGGCTCCATCTCATTCGTCCATTTGAATTCTGGCACTTTTTTTTATTTTTTTCCCCACTAACTTGCATTATTATATATTATCAATTGTTGTTATTCTATGTACAATAAAGGCACGCAGCCCAGTTGGTAACAAGGCTAATGGAAAAGGTCACAGGACCTGAGTTCGAATCCCAGGTCCCCCCCACCCACCCACACATGTTTCATATTATTTTGATTTACATGATCAGGCGCATGCACAAATATGAAGTCCACCATGTAACCTCAAGGTTCCTCCATTGGATCTCCAGATGGCCATATCTAAAGGTCATCATATGAAGGACCATCATACGCCTTGGTCAACATGCAGTAGGGAATCTGGGAGGTCAACGTGGATCAGCTGGTTTGGGCCCAGAAGCTACTATTCACACCCTCCAAATTGTTGATTCTCAGGACCAATTTTCTTTTCCTTTTCTTTTATATTTCTTTTATTTAATTTACTTAAATTATTTTTACTAACACCAAATTAATTCTTTTTTTATATAAAAAAACATAAAATAAATTTTTATCCAATTAGATTTAGAAATTATTTTTTTATACAAAAATTAATTTAATTAGTTTATTTAATTTTAGGGTAACTTTAATTCTTTTGTAAATAAATTAAAACAATTAGAAAAATTAGGCTTTTAGTTTAATTTAAATTCTATTTTGTTTTTCTTTCTTTCTTAAAAGTAACCAAAAATACAAAAAAAGGTCAAATGTAAATTATTTTCTTTAATTTAATTTAATTAGTAATTTTGTACATATTTAATTCAAACCTTTATTTTCTTAAATAATCAAAACAACCAAAAAATGTTTTTCTTGTAATTAGGTTAGACGGGGTCAAAACCCTAACTTTTCTTGTTCTTAATTCATCGTGCATGTTTTATTTTATTTTTACAATATTGATGTAATTGCTCACAGGATGTAATAGATTAATTAGGACTTTTTCGTTCATTTATCGTTTTTTTACGGGTTGTTTTTGGCTATGTAATTAATACCTGAAGCCTTGTAATAGCGTAGCTTTACTTTCCGCACTTTAAATTCTTGAAAATATTAAACTGTTAGAGGTATGGTATTAGGGTTGCATGACAAGAATGTATGATTAACTTTAAAACGGTTAGCAAACCCTAAATGTGCAAAGATAATAACTTAAAATTGAATCACTCGCACATGCGCACTCCTAGGGTATACTCCCACTTCGGTTGCCTTCGGTAAACTATCATTAAGTATAGGGTATTGTTGTACTCCAAAATTTTCCCTCTCATTTATCAAGATTTTTCTCACAAGACTTCTTGGACTCAAGACAAGATTAGGGTTTGGTCAGCTCAAGACACCTCATCTTGCACTGATAACCCAAAATTAGGGTTTGAGTTTGCACAGGGATTTTTGGATCACCAATGCTTCATGTGACTTTCATACATCATTTTGGACCCTTAAGATTGCTCATGTTAAGTTTCAAGCCTTGAAATACATTTTTGATCAGTCAATTGGACAGTTGACCTAAAAATCAGCTGTATTGGGGAAAAAATGTCAACCATGGCCAATTTACAACCAAACTTCACAATTTTTTATCCACATCAACATTTTAGACTCATATGTATCATTTGATCAAGTTTGGATCACAACTCCTCAAGAAATTTTATCAAATCATCAAAAGGGCAAAATGGTCAAAATTAGGGTTTTTGACTGAGAAAGGGAAATTTCTTATTTTTAACCTAGCCAATGGACAATTGAGTTCACGCATGATTTCAATGATTCAATGGCAACATCTTGATCTAGTTACATGTTTCAAAAGATCTCAAGTTCATTGGATTGACAAATGAATTTTGCAGTCAACTGATCAAAAGTTAACTGTACACTGAAAAGTCAAACTTTGACTTTTTGGTCAAAATCAAGTGCCAAGGGTCATAATTCATCAAGATATGTCAAAAAATGAAACTTGCTCACCAAGAAACTCAAATTTGAAAATTAGGGTTTTAATTTGAAAATTTTCATAACTTCGAATTTTTTTAAATATAAAAATTCTCTTATTTTTTCCCGACTTTTCACCACTTTTTCACCATGATGCATTTTGATTCAAAGAAAACTTCCAACATGAAAGTTGTAGTCCTCCATGAAATCTACAACTTTTCTTCACAAACGTTTCCAAAAAGATGCTTGGATCTCAAGTTATTAATTTGTGAATATAGGTCCATGAACTTCTTAACTTAGTGAAATTTTGCCCTAATTTAGGCAGGTTTTGGACCCAACTTCATGGACATTTTTCACCTAGTTCCAAGAGGTATCTCAAAATGCATTTCAAAGATGGATTATATAACATATTTCAAGCTTTCCAAAATGTCCAAGAACTCTCCAAGATCATTTTTTGTTACGGAGAATCGAAGAGGAGAAGTTGGCATTTTCTCACTTTTGTTCATGCCATTTTCACATAGCATCAAGTTGCAAATCCATCCCATGTTGTTTGAATCTTGCTTTACAGGTCCTAAACTCACTTTAAACTCCATAATTAAATGCAAACTCAGTTGACAAAGGCATTATTTTTGCTTTTGAAGCTTTGTACAAGGTGTAATTCCATTTTAGGTTCACATTGCCATTTTCATAAAGATGAGCTTTTGTAACTTTATCAATCTTGAGCCTTGGACCTGTCCCTTTGATGCAAGCAATTTATACAGGTCTCAAGCATTGTATACCAACTCTTATCATCTATCAAGCTAGCACGTACAAGCATGTAGCATTGGTAACTTCACTTTACTTAAAATGCAAGAAAGGTTGTCAAAAGGTCAGAACTGGTACAACTAGTAAGGAGTGGACTTTGTATCATTTCTTTACAAACATACAAAGTTGTGGCAAGGCTTAGCACGATTTCTGGACACTTGAAACACTCTAAAACTCAAAAACACTCAAAATTGTCCAAAAAACTCAGAATCTGCAAAACCATAGCCAACACTCATTTGGCTCGTGCGTTTTGTGTTTAAACACTTCAAGCATCTCATACACATCACACCAAAGCAATCCAGGCCATCACCCTGGTTTTGTAGCCCCTGTTTCAGTATCCACCATTTTCACTTTGGAAGCTTGCAACTTGACTTGTCCAAAAAGTGTGAGCCATCCTCAGAGCAAGCTAAGCATTGGAATAGCTTCAAGGAAGTTCAAGGAAGCTCAAACAATCCTCAGGCCTCCATTAAAGTCCCTGCATTGCTCTACTAAAATCCAACTGAAGGAGGTATTTTCTTGAACTCTATCTCTCTGAATAGGCATCCTCAAGCCACGATTTTTGAAGGAAAAATGTAGCTCTCATCATGACAAAACTGTACATATCCATACTTTTCATTTATATTATTTATGCTGTGAGAATTTGAAGTTAGAATATGCTGAAATTTCTAGGTCACAAATTAGGGCTTCCAAAATTTTCTCTGATCTTTGAGAGTTAGGTTACAAAATTTATATTGTTGGAATCGTGAGCTCAAATGCCACATTTTTCATGTTATGAGATTTTGTTTTTGTGCAAGCATGAGAGAGATACAGATTTGAACTGAAGCGCGCGCAGGGAAGACTGGCTGGAGGACAGGGATGAAGCCTTGGGCTTTTTGGCGCCTTGGGCTGTTTGTTTTCACTATTCACATCCCCCCTGACTTGATATTTGCACCCCCTTGACTAGTTTCTTATATTTTTGCATTTTTCTTTCATATTTTTATTTTTATTACTTTCATTTATTTTTCTGAACAATAAAAAATCCTAAAAATAATTTCTTTGTTTTTTGCAATTTTATTTTATTTTTTTATTATTTTTTGCACAAAAAATTAATTTATTTAATAGAATAGAACTTATTTTCTTAAAATAACTTGTAAATATATTTAAAAATACTTAACGTTTTTTTTATACTATTTACAATCATAAATAATCATTTTTTTATACATACATTTAATTTTTAATATTTACATATAATATTATTTATTATTTTCTTGTACAAAAAATGGACAAAATAATAACATAAAGCATTATTTTCTTTTAACTAAAAAAACTAGGGTTTCACCCCTCCAAAAATAATTTTATTTTTTCCTTATTTTTTAGGGTTTAAATTAAATCATTTTCTCATACAAAAAACAAATACCAAACATTTTTTGCATAAATACATTTCATTGCATTTTAAATATTTGTATATTTATTTAATTCGCACAATATTCGATTGGGTTGTAATAATATATTTAGGTTTATATTTGTGCAAAATCCCCATTCAAAACTTGTATCCCCCTCCCATAATAATTGTTGTAATAGCTTAGTTTATTTTACGCAATTTATTGCTTTATATACTATGCTTAGTAATTAGGGTTTTGCATGACAAGAACAAAAACAAAACAAATAGAAAACCTTAAATGCAATACAAAAGCATGAAAATGACACACTTTGCACATAAGCACCCTTAGGGTTTCACTCACTTGGTTGCCTAAAATAAAATGGTCATGTTACGCATGCGAAGTATCTTGGCAAAACAAAACAAAAATAAGATCATAGTCCTTCGATGATGCTATACAAAGGTTACCTAAACAAAATGATCTTGGTCCCTAAAAAATGCTAAGATACTTGGCAACATTGCTATCATGGTCATACAATGACCCACGCCCGTCCCGTTTACATCCAAAGATAGGATTGCTTACCAAATCAATGGTAAGTCAACAATGTCAAAGGAATAAAAATGCACAAGAAAGACATTTGAGTATGTAGATAGCTTCTAGTTACTTGTTCCATTTCAAAATAATCCTTGCTATTTTCAAAAACAAACACACACACATTTCAAAACATCTTACAAAATATTGAAAACATTTTCAAAAGACAAACATCTTTGTATGCATTCTTACAAACGAGAATCATTACAAAGATTGCCTAAACGAATGGCCTCTTTTACAAAATACTTTCAAAATCACACCAAACACCATTTCAAACAAAGCAAAGCAAGTGATCTAAACAAGTAACTAAGAGCCCATGGAAAACCATGGATGAAAAGGGTGCTAGCACCTTCTCTTTTCATAATCTACCCCCCGAACTCAAGAAAACATCTCAAAGGTCTTTCTAGTGCTTTTTTACCTTTCCTTTTGGATAAAATAAAAGTCGGTGGCGACTCTTGCTAACCGCGACATTTGCGACGAAACGCAAAACCTCAAGTCAGTTCTCTCACCGTATCACAGAACTGGAGACACTGCTGGGGAATATTATAAAGTGGGGTTACCTTAGGGTTTAGATCACATTTATTTGCTTTACATTTTGGTTCTATTGTTTGGGTTTGAATCCTTCACCTGGATTTGGGAAACCTTATAGGTAAATAGCAATACGTTGTGGATACTGTGTGGGGTATACCAACATGGTCTAAGCAATAACTATATTAGTGTGACATATTTGTGGGTACAGGTAGCCTTTGAGTCAATCAAAGAGAATACGGGGCCGCTGAGTGATGTCATGAAGCACTAACGAACTTCTAGAACCTTTTACTTGACCAACTTGGCCTTTTAGGATGTAGTGAGATGACCGGCTTTGGTGCAGTCCGAAGTTGGTAGATACTCGATACTACACTCATTAAGGGTTGGTTTCTTGGAATATTTCGGTTGCCAGTGAAGAGGCTTGAACTGAAACAATGAACAAGGAAACAATCCAGTGATATTGAGCTCCTTAGAACCTGGTTACTATTAATAGGACAGGTTGAGCCAACTAAACTTCAAGAGGGTACTTACCTATGAAACCCCATGCAAGCCTAAACTAGGAACTTGTTTGATTTGCTTGTACATATATACTTGTGCATAACATCATGGACATCATGAACATCATATGCATCCACTAACCATTTCAAGGATTTTGGAAATTCATCTTTGTTCTTGTTTGTAGGATATGGAGTCACTTCGCAGGAAAACTATCCAAGTCAACCTTGTAAGAATTGCTCCACAACTCAAGGAGCTAGCTTCAAGGATTCTTGAGAATTCTCCATTCACCGAGAGACATGGTCGTATACTCAACTTGGTCACTTCCAACATAGAGGAGGATATGATGAAGGTTCTCTTCCAGTTCTTTGACCCTTTGCATTATTGCTTCACATTTCCCGACTATCAACTTGTGCCCACTTTGGAAGAATTCTCTCAACTTCTGAGGATTCCTATTCTCAATCAACTACCCTTCAATAGTACGGAAAGAGATCCAAAGCCAGAAGAGACTGCTCAAGCCCCGCACTTGCACTCATCTGATGTCACAACTCATTGGGAAACTAGAAGTGGTGTCAAAGGCTTCTTGTCAAAGTTTCTGTTTGAGAAGGCCCAAAGCTGTTGGAATTCCTTGGACTTGCAAGCTTTTGAGGAGATTGTAGCTCTTCTCATCTATGGGATGGTCTTATTCCCTAACCCTGACCAACTCATAGATGTAAGCACTGTCGATATCTTCATGTCTCGCAACCCGGTGCCTACATTTCTTGGGGATATCCTACACTCTTTTCACACTCGTACAATGAGGAAAAGAGGCGTTCTCATGTGTTGCACTCCTCTCCTGGAAAGATGGTTTATTTCTCATCTTCCCCAATCAGTCTTGAAGAATGAGCAAGGTTTGAGGTGGTCACAAAGGTTGATGACGCTTAAACATTCAGATATTCATTGGTGTTCTCGATCCAAAGAGAATGTTATCATTGTCGACCGTTGTGGGGAATTCCATAATGTCCCTCTACTTGGCATTAAGGGAGGCATCACCTATAACCCGTGCTTAGCTCTAAGATAATTTGGTTATGCCCGAAGGGATGGCCCACATGACATGCTGATTCAAGGCTTGGTTTTTGACTAGGACAACGACGATCAAGGTCTTCGTCAGAGATTTATCCGAGCTTGGAGGAGATGCCAAACAAGGTGGATAGAAAGACTTTGGGACACAAGAATTCCATCCCTCTTGAGCCTTACCTCAAGTGGGTATGAACCCACACTCAAAGTCTAATGATGCCTTACCCCTCCATTCTCCCAGTGATTATAGATCCTGTTAAGGAAGGAGAGGTTCCATACACCATCCTATATCCTGACATGCCGACATCACTCGAAGACCTGCAAAGGAGTTGGATACATCTCAAAGGAGAACGTGATACTTTCGAAGCCCAATTCTACGCAAGCGAGAAGAAGGTTTTGGAACTCACTCGGTTACTTCATGAAGAGCATACTCCCAACACCTACATTGCACCAAAGAGGATGCGCAACGCCTTTTTACCTTAGAATTTTGTATTATTTTTCCCAAGGGGCATTGATGTACTCAAATTCTATTTTATTAATATGACGTGTGTTTCTTTTTTGTTTAAAACAAATTTGAAATTCTAAATCCTTGAAAACATTGAATGAATACATATCATTCATCATAAGCATAAACAGGTCTTTGCAACAAGTTTCCTCATCTCTCTACTGTTTATT
This sequence comes from Vicia faba, assembly GCA_948472305.1. NCBI lineage: Eukaryota > Viridiplantae > Streptophyta > Magnoliopsida > Fabales > Fabaceae > Vicia > Vicia faba. Next base: position 1,556,390,386 of record OX451739.1, on the reverse strand, counting down.
TCAGTACGATGGATCTCGAACAAACGGTCAAAGATCTGCAAGCTCAGAATTCACAATTTCAACAGTTTCTCATGACCTTAGCCAAGGGGCAAGAGGAGCTGAACACTTTGCTAGAAAAAGAGAAAAAGAAGAAAGAGAAGAGGCCAACTGGTGTGGTAATCATGGGCATAAGATTTCAGGGACAAGCCAGAAGGACCTTAGATTTTCCAACAACGTCTGATGAAGGGGAAAGAAAAGGAAAAGAAATGACAGTACCATCAGATTCTGAAGCAGAAGAAGAGGAAGAAGAGGATTACTCTGAACAAAAATACCCTCCGGCTGATGACAAGTACAAGCATCTGGAAGAGCGTCTAACCGCTATGGAAATACAGAGAGTATCGGGCCTAGATTTTGAAGAGTTGGGGCTGGTGTCAGGAATTGTAATCCCGCCAAAGTTTAAAGTGCCACTATTTGCCAAGTATGATGGGGTGTCTTGCCCTAAAATGAACCTCAGATCTTATGTTAGGAAGATTCATCCACATTTTGCCGACAAAGACTTATGGGTCCACTTTTTCCAAGACAGTTTATCAGGAACGCAACTTGATTGGTTCTACCAATTAGAAAGGGCCGACGTCCACAATTGGGAAGACCTAGAAGAAGCTTTATATAAACAGTATCAATATAATGCCGACTTGGCGCCAACCCGTACTCAACTCCAGAGTATGGCTATGGTATCAAATGAGGGCTTCAAAGACTACGCATAAAAGTGGAGGGATCTAATCGGAAGGGTGCAACCCCCTTTATCTGAAAGGGAGTTAGTGAACATGTTCTTGGGAACCCTATCAGGTCCTTTCTTTAATCATCTGATTGGGAGCTCCTCTGCAGGGTTTACCGAATTGATTTTAACTGGCGAGAGGGTAGAGGCTGGTATAAGAAGTGGGAAAATTCAGAAAGACGCGTCTGCCTCAATAGTTGTGAAAAAGCCCTTCATTGGGAAGAAGGAAGTGTATGCTTTCTATTCACAGAGGAATCAGGGAAGAACTGAACACCGACCAACGGTGGGGGCCGTTATGATACAAAAGCATGCATCAGACCAACCAAGAAACAACCAGCCAAGAAATAATAAGCAAAGGGTAGAAAGGCCAAGTCGGAAATTTACCAAGATTAACATGACTCCAGCCCAAGTTCTACCACATCTTCTGAAGTTGAATCTGGCCATGCTAAAAGAGGCCCCAAAGAATCCTAATACTGCGTCTCCACATTACCATCCCAATGCCAGATGTGCGTACCATTCTGAAAGTCCAGGGCACGACACCAACAACTGTTGGGCTCTGAAGAACAAAATTCAAGACCTGATAGATGCGAAGGAAGTTGAGTTTGAAGCGCCTGAGAAACCAAATGTTATTTTCGCTCCAATGCCGAGGCATGGTCATAATGCCAACGCTATTGAAGAAGATCTATTTGTTGCTACCGTGGATGAACTGTTAACTCCGCTCCCGATTATTAAGTTGAATTTTTTGAAAGCTGGTATTTTCCCAGGTTGTGACAAAGACTGCCATGTTTGTCTGTCCTCATCATTTGACTGCCCTCTGTTGAAAAAAGGTATCCAACAACTGATTGATAACCAAGAAATTTTGTTTGAGAAAGCTCCTATTTCACCCGTTCCAGTTAAAGAAGTTTCAATAATAACCATCTACGCCAATCCTTCCAGGGTCCCTAGAAGACCCGTTAGGATTACATCTACTCCAATGACTACTCCACTTAAGATAACAATGCCCGGGCCGGCCCCATACAAATCAGATAATGCAGTACCATGGAATTATGGTGGAGAAATCTACTACCATGGTATTAAACAGGATGAACTGACTGCCGGAGAAGAAAGCTCCGAAGAGGACAATTCCGACATTAGAAATATTGTTGGAACTAGCAAGATCACCCGCAGTGGTAGGATCTTCTCTCCAGAGATTTCTCCTCCAACAACAGTCTTTGGACCCGTGGTCATTCCAAAGATTACATCTGTACCAGTGATTGTACCTGCAAGCGTACCTACCTACAAAGATAATACAATTCCTATCCCTACTTCCACTACTGAAAATAAAGGAAAGAACGTTCACGAGGAGCTTGTCCGGACGAAGGCTCAATCACTAGTTATTCCTGAAACATCCAAGGAGATGGAAGAAATCTTGAGAATAATAAAAAAGAGTAATTATGATGTGGTTGAACGGTTGGGGCAGACCCCCTCCAAAATCTCTATGTTAGCATTGCTGCTGTGCTCTGAGGAACACACCAAAGCTCTGGTAAAATTTCTGAAGACAGCTCGCGTGCCGCAAGAGACATCTGCGGACTAATTCCAAGAGTGTGTGGCCAGTTTGACAGTTGACAATGACCTGGGTTTCTCTGATGCTGACTTGACACCCAGAGGGAGAAAACACAATGAGGCATTACATGTCTTAGTGGAGTGCAGAGGAACGACCCTATCCCATGTCTTGGTAGATACTGGTTCATCTCTGAACGTCTTACCAAAGAAAGCCCTTGATAGATTGGATTGTGAGGGGCTGACATTAAAACCCAGTAATATGATTGTGAGAGAATTTGACGACTCAAAGAGGATGGTCTGAAGTGGTGAAAAACACAAGAAGGGGGGGGGGGGGGGGGGGGTTGAATTGTAAAACTGAAATCTAATGCAATGAACACGATATTTTTATCCTGGTTTGTTTGATCTCAAACTACTCCAGTCCACCCGTCAAGGTGATTTCGCCTCTCTCCAACGAGGTCTTAATCCACTATATTCAACTGAATATTACAGAATGCTTTAACAACTGCTAAAGCCTTCTTGATCCAAACCACAACCCGGTTTGTCAAGGTAACACTTTCTTACAAAGAGATAAAACTAAGTGTGTGAATGTTTTCTACAAAACTTTATCACAACTGTGATGTATACACAAATTGAAGCTTAGAAACTAGATTGCTAAACAATAATGGAATATCAGAGTGTGTGGTTTAGCAAAACTGAGAGAATGAAGATTATGGTTTAGCTTTTGTGCGTGTAGAGATTTGGAGAGCATTAGCCATTTCAATCTTCAAAGCCTTGTTTATATAGCACTGAGATGATGAACGTTGGATGCAATATTCTTGATTCAATGCTAATAAAAAGCTTTCCTTTTTGAGCAGATCTTGTCTGGAATGAGGCCGTTGGAATTAATTTGCTTTCAATGCACAGTACCGTTGCTTGCTTAATTCAAGTTCTGGCTTGGCTCATTCTGACTCTGCTTCGCTGTTGATGAACTGTTGTGTTTCTTTATCAGAGTGTTGAGCGCAGTCTTGTTCATCAGGCTTCAGCATGTACGTGAGTTGATCATCTGATTCTGTCGTTCTGATATGGCAACTTCTGATGCTGGTGTCTGAAATTAAGTTCTGATGCTGAAATGATGTGATCTTGCTTATATCAATCAGAGTATCTGCAAGTCAGAACATAATATTTTTAGGCAGCAGATAGTTCATACATGAAACTTATAAATACTATATCTTTTCACTTTGTTATCATCAAAACTTAAATATAGGGTAGTAGATTCAAACTTTGTTCTAACAATCTCCCCCTTTTTGATGATGACAAAAACTAGATATTTTAAATGAAAATAACGTGAAAAGGTATCTGGAATATGTATCAGAATAAGAAGTAAAAGGATAAGGAGTAAAGAGATATCAGAGTTGAGAGATACTCCCCCTGAGTTTATTACTTCCCTTTGATTACACGTGTTCTTCAGGATCAGATCTTTTTGCCTTTCTTTGAACATCAGAGTATCAGAGTCTTTGACTTATCAGAAGCTTTATGTCAGAGCAGAGCTTCAGGGTTTTTCTTGTCAGAGCTTTGTTTTGGATCAGAATATCAGAGCGGATCAGAACTTCATAGTGATCAGAGCTTCAGAGCTTCTAGTCTTCAGAGTGTCCAAGAGCTTCCTTGTACCTGTAGACTTTAAGCAAAACAGAAAAACATTTTCAAGTAAAATAGAGTTAGAATGTTTGAGAATTTCTGTCTAGTTAGCCGTTATTGATTAAAATATCATTCTTGTTCTCCCCCTTTTGTCAGCAATCAAAAAGTGTAGGTGATGTGCTAAAACAATTAAGATCAGAAAAACTAATCATATTAAGATAGTTCAGAATCAAAACAAGAAAATATTACAAAATATATTCAAATAGTACATCAGAAAAAGGTCATGAATGAAAAAAGAGATTAAGGTTGAGGAGGCAAGCGTGTGAACAGGTTCTCCAGCATGGCTTGGATCTTTTTAGCAGTCTCATTCTGCTTGTGCACCATGCTGACAACAGTGTCAATCTTGCTATCCTGCACATCCATTCTCTCTTTCATCTTCTGATCGCTTTCATCCATCCGCTGTTGCAGACGCATGTCATTCAGCCTTAGTTCTTCCAGAGTCTGCCTGTCCAAGGCAGCTTGAGAAGCATCAGAAGCAGGAGGCTTCTGAGAACTTTCAGCAACATCCTCTGCTTGACTTTCTTCAGCTTGAATGGTCTTGTCTTCTTCTGATTGCACTTTTGCAGCTTGCTGTTTCTCAGACCAAGGTTCACTGTCCAGAGGGAGCACAACTTCCTGAGGCAGCTGAATTTCAACTTCCTTCAGCAGCTTGCTGAAGTTCTGTTGTGCCTGCTCATAGTTGATATCCTGCAACTTGAGGGCTTCAACACGTACCCAAAGTCTGAATTGTGACCAGAGCTGATCAGAAGCAGCTGGGTCAATCATTCCAGGACAGACTTGCTTCAAAGAAGCAATCCATTGCAGCACACCTGTTTCAAAATTCATAATACCAGAGCCAACATCTGGTTGCTTTGGTTTTGGGATGGAAATTTTGTGTTTCAGATCAGCAAGACGGTCAAGACTGGTTAAGTCTATGAAAGTCCTGCTGGGGTTTTCGGAGGTTTTCTGAGCAGCTGTTTGTTTTGGAGATGGAGTATCAGAATCAGAGATTACGATTGGACTGGGTGGTGTTTTGGGAGTATTTGGTGGTGTAGATTCTGGTGAGGATGGTAACTGGGGCATGATAACTGTTGTGCCACATGGCAGCTGAATTGCCAGCGGTGATGGTTGAGGTGAATGAGGTTCAGATTGATGAGGGGAAGGAGTTTCAGAGTGATGAAACTCTGTTTGTGGTGATGGTGGATTAATTTCTGGTTGGGGAGAGGGAGTTGGAATTTCTGATTGTTCAGGGATCAGGGGTTCTTCTGGAATTGATGAGAGTGGTTGTTGTTGTTCTGGTTCTTCAGCAGATTGCTGTTGTTCTGGTTGTGGAGGAGGAACAGTTTGTGGTTTAGAGTTTGGTTGATCAGAGGTGTGTTGATCAATATCAGACAACACTTGGTCAATTGCTGATGTTGTTGAGATTGTTGGTTGTTTGGGATGTTTGGTTCTGGGTCTTCTGAGTTTTAATACCTCAGAAGGGTCCTCTTCTTGTACAGTTTCATCTATGGTAGGGATGGGGATTGAGATTCTATGAGAGGTTTGAGGAGGGATAGATGCTGGAATAGTAGAAGAATTTAAAACAGGGGCAGCAGATGAATTACCTCTTTTCCTGGGAGTCTGCTGGGATGATCCTTCTGATGGTGCCTTCCTCTTCTTCGTCTTCTTCAGAGTCACTTCTTGTTGAGGTTGATGCAGATCTCTGATATTTAGATTTGGATCTGTACCATCTGCCTTGCACGCATCCAAGTACCTGAGAATCACCTCTGGTTTGGATTCAATTTCAGAAAATAATGGAAAGTCACTCAGAGGCACTCTTCTGCTGGAGATATCAGCAATGTGAGTAGCTCTGGGTTCCTTCTGAATATTCTCTATCAGCTTCATCTTTTTCAAGTTCTTTGCGTTCAGAGGTTTCCCAATTGTTGGTTCAATAGTGCTTAGCTCTTGAGCTTCTATCAGATGCTCAATCAGCCTATTCTCTGTCAGAATATCTGATATCAACCTTCCAAAAGGTATCCAATCCCTCTTGGTTCTTTCTTCTTCCCTTGTTTCTTTCACACTTGTTCTGAGGTGGTTGAATAGGAAGTGAGCCAGATTGATCTTTACCTTCTGATCAATAAAGTAGATCAGAAACTGCTGATCCACATTTATGTAATCAGGAGAACTGGTTGGTTTCCTGTGGTTGAAGCACCCCAGAATAATCTTAGCCCACACTCTGTAATGATCCTTCAGATCTTTAATCTTGCTGCTGGGCACCCCAAGAGTGAAAATCCTTGCAGCTATCACACCTACATCAGCACATCTTTCAGCCATGTCCACACAACGGACGCCACCGCCGCTGTGACCGATTAGCCTTGCAATGTGATCCTCAGTGATCACAATCTTCTTCCCCAAAACAAAGGAGGTGACTAGATGTGTTGAAGCCTTGGCGTGAATCCAGAATTCCTTGACTAGCATTGGGAATGTTGGTCCAACCAACCTATCGAAATACCTTTCCCACTTCTGAGCCCTAACTTCTTCAGTTAGGTCAAAACCGTTCTCCTTTAAGCTTTCAAAATCAATGATTAATTCAGAAAGCACTTCAAGATTCTTCACAGGAGTGAGGAGAGTTCTGAGTGGCACTTGATATTGCTCAGATGATGCTTTCTTCTGAGGACCTGCAGAAGCGCTGCTGGAGGTTGCCATGTTCACACTAAAAGGGTTTTGAGAATAAACTGAGGAAAATAGGTTGCAAGAGATGAACACAGAAATATGCAGAAAATGCTTGAGTATTAGTGAGAAAGCGTAAAGAATGAGAATGAGAGATTAATGTGCTTAAATAGAGTTTTCAAAAACTGTTTTGAAAAAATAAACGTTTTTTAAGAGAGAGAAAAATCATGATTGCATTTTAAAAGCATGATTACTTTTCATTAAATGCTTGCTGATTTTGGGGGATTTGAGAAAGATACTTAAAAACGGTTACCAGACATGTGTCTCAATGCACCCAATCAGCGCTTTGCCTTCTCAGAAGCGTGCACGCGTTCTGCTTCAGAGATATGCTGATGATTGGATGACACTTGTTTGATGTAGTGATCAGCACGTCTGTCTTTGAGCTTAGACTCTCAGATCTTTAGACTTGCATCTGATACAATCTGCATGTTCTATCTTTCTGAAAGGAGATTGATCAGAAGTTCACAGTAAAATGATTACATTCTGAAGGTAAATATATGGAATTAAAACATTTTCACTCTGGACACACTTTCATGCTGAGATGTTTCAGAATGAAATTAAACCTATCTTCTGAAAGGGGTTTAGTAAAGATATCAGCCCATTGATGGTCTGTATCTATAAATTTTAAGTTCAAAATACCTTTCTGAATATAGTCCCTAATGAAGTGATGTTTTATTTCTATATGCTTAGCTCTAGAATGTAAAATGGGATTCTTACTTAAGCAAATAGCAGAAGTATTATCACAAAGTATAGGAATGTTACTCTCAAAAATCTGGAAGTCTTCAAGCTGACTTTTCATCCAGAGCATTTGTGTGCTACATCCTGCTGCTGCTATGTACTCAGCTTCTGCTGTTGACAGAGCAATTGTTGATTGCCTTTTGCTGGACCAAGAGATCAGATTTTCTCCCAGAAACTGGCAGCTTCCAGAAGTACTTTTACGTTCCACTCTGTCTCCAGCAAAATCAGCATCACAGTAGCCTACTAAGCTGTAATCACTAGATTTTCTATAAAACAAACCCAGATTAGTAGTACCTTTCAGATACTTGAAAATTCGCTTAACAGCTGTTAAGTGAGATTCTCTAGGATCTGATTGGAATCTAGCACAGATACAAACACTGAATAATATGTCAGGTCTTGAAGCAGTAAGATAGAGGAGAGAACCAATCATACCTCTGTAGACTTTTTGTTCTACATTTTTGCTCACCTCTTCTCTTTCCAGAATGCACGTGGGATGCATTGGAATCTTTGATGACTTACATTCTGAGAGGTCAAATTTCTTCAGAAGATCTCTGATGTATTTGCTCTGATGAATGTAAGTTCCTTCTAGAGTTTGATTGATCTGAATTCCTAAAAAGAATTTCAGTTCCCCCATGAGGCTCATCTCAAATTCTGCCTGCATACACTTAGCAAATTTTCTTCCAAGAGAAGGATTAGTAGAACCAAAAATAATATCATCAACATAAATTTGACAGACTAAGATGTCACTCTTAACTGATTTACATAATAGAGTAGTGTCCACTTTCCCTCTGGTGAATTCATTTTCTAGCAGAAAGTTACTTAGCCTTTCATACCAAGCTCTGGGAGCTTGTTTCAGACCATACAGTGACTTCTTTAGTTTGAAAACATGTTCTGGATGTTTTGTATTTTCAAAACCTGGGGGTTGGTGTACATAAACTTCTTCTTCTATATAACCATTTAAGAATGCACTTTTGACATCCATCTGATACAGAGTGATGCCTCTATTAACAGCAAATGAAATTAAAAGTCTGATAGATTCTAACCTGGCGACTGGGGAAAAGGTTTCTGTATAGTCTATCCCCTCTTGCTAACTATAACCTTGTGCAACCAGTCGTGCCTTGTTTCTGATGACTTCACCTTGTTCATTTAGCTTGTTTCTGAACACCCATCTTGTTCCAATGACGTTGAACCCTTTTGGTCTAGGAACGAGATCCCATACGTCGTTTCTGGTGAATTGATTCAGCTCTTCTTGCATTGCCAGAATCCAGTCATTATCCAGAAGTGCTTCATCAATAGAAGAAGGTTCAATCAGAGACACAAGTCCCATGAGTGTTTCTTCAGAGTTTCTGAAGCTTGCTCTTGTTCTGATTGGATCTTCCTTTCTTCCTAGGATAGTCTCTTCTGGGTGATCCAAGCTGCTTCTGGGTAATCTCTTCTGAGGTTGATCAGTAGCTGTTGTAGGATTGCTAGCAGTGCTCCTTTCAGACGTTGAAGGAATGTCTGTGTTGAGAGCTTCTGATGACTTGTCTTCAGAACCTGCAAATTCAATTTCTATACCTGCAAGAACTTCATTCTGCTTTGACTTTTCAGAGTCAAGCTTATCATCAAAACGAACACTGATTGATTCTTCCACAATCTGTGTTTCTGTATTGTATACTCTGTACCCTCTTGAGCGTTCAGAGTATCCTAACATAATACACTTCTGTGCTTTAGAGTCAAACTTGTTCAAATAATTCTTTGTATTTAATATAAAGCAAGTACATCCAAATGGATGAAAATATGAAATGTTGGGCTTTCTGTTCTTCCACAATTCATATGGAGTCTTTTCCAGAATAGGTCTTATTGAGATTCTATTCTGAATGTAGCACGCTGTGTTTATTGCCTCTGCCCAGAAGGTCTTAGCAACGTTTGTCTCATTGATCATGGTTCTGGCCATTTCTTGCAATGTTCTGTTCTTTCGTTCTACAACTCCATTTTGTTGGGGAGTTCTAGGACAAGAGAAATCATGCAGAATGCCTCTGTCATTAAAGAATGACTCAAAATCTTTGTTTTCAAATTCTCCACCATGATCACTTCTGACTTTAACGATTCTAAGATCCTTTTCATTCTGAACTTGGTTACAGAAGGTAACAAACACAGAGTGTGACTCGTCCTTGTGTCTTAAGAACTTTACCCATGTCCATCTGCTATAGTCATCTACGATTACTAACCCATACTTCTTGCCACTGACTGAAGCAGTTTTAACTGGTCCAAATAAGTCAATGTGCAGAAGTTCTAATGGCTTAGAGGTAGAAACAACATTTTTGGATTTAAAAGAAGGTTTTGCAAATTTTCCTTTCTGACATGCTTCACACAGAGCATCTGAGTTGAACTTCAAGTTAGGAAGTCCTCTGACCAGATTGAGTTTGTTAATCTGAGATATTCTTCTCATACTAACATGTCCCAATCTTCTGTGCCAGATCCACTGCTCGTTGTTAACAGACAGAAGACATTTTACATTCTGACTCTTTAGTTCAGAAAGTTTGATTTTGTAAATGTTGTTTTTCCTCTTACCATTAAACAGGATAGTCCCATCTTTCTGACTAACAACTTTACATGATTTTTGATTAAAGATTATATCATAACCGTTATCACTTAATTGACTTATGGATAACAGATTATGCATCAATCCATCTACTAGAAGAATATTATTAATAGAGGGAAGATTTCCATTACCTACAGTTCCAGAGCCAATTATCTTTCCCCTCTGATTGCCTCCAAAGCCAACGTGGCCTCCAGGCTTAAGTTCCAGGCTTTGGAACATATGCCTTCTTCCCGTCATGTGTCGTGAGCAGCCAGAGTCCAGGTACCATGACTGGTGTTTCTGACTTGCTGCTAAAGATATCTGCAACATGTATTATTTTATCCTTAGGTACCCAGATTTTCTTGGGTCCTGATTTGTTAGTTTTACCAAAACTCTGGTTGAATTTTGGTTTCACAGAGTGCTTACTGCTAGTATATTTGATATCATGTGTGTGACCATATACAAAATGTGAATTCAGAGGAGTGTGTTTAATGATTAAGTCCATGACATTCTTTGGTGTAGGAACCTTACCTTGGTATCCTATTCCTTTCCTGCCGTTTCTGCTAACTCCATAGATCATTGAAGCCATTCTGCTTCTATCTATGCTTTTAGCTAGGAACTTCTGGAAACTATGATCATACTCCTTGATGATCTCATCAGCGTTGCTGGGAGTTTCAGAAATTGGTTCCTTCTGAGAGTTTTGTAAAGTGTTTTCTAATTTTGAAATCTTATTTCTCAGCTCAGAATTTTCCAATTTTAAACTCTCAGTCTTATTAGAGTCAGATTCAAGATTCATTTTCAGGTTTCTGAATTTAGCTCTAATTTGCTGATAACGTTCCAGAATCTCATTAAGGCTTTCCGCAAGTTCAGCCTTTGTAAAGTTAACAGCAAAGTTAGGAAATACCTCTTCAGTGTCTGATTCTGAGTCTGATTCAGAGGCTTCACTATCTTCTGAGATGTTAGCCATGAGAGCTATGTTTGCCCTTTCATCATCTGATTCTGAGTCCGCTTCAGACGAGTCAGAGTCATCCCATGTAGCCATGAGACTTTTCTTCTTCTCTCTTCCAAACTTCTTTTTGGGCTTTTCCCTCTGAAGCTTTGGGCAGTCACTCTTATAGTGTCCTTGCTCGTTGCACTCATAGCAGATGATGTCTTTGGTGTTTGGCTTTTTGCTACTAGAGGAGCCTTCAGATCTTTTGTATCCAGAGGAAGAATCTGTCCTTCTGTATCTGGAAGAAGACTCGTTCTGATCAGATCTTCTGGGATTCCTGAACTTCCTTTGTCTTTGCTTCCACAGTTGATTTACTCTTCTGGAGAGAAGGGAAAGTTCGTCTTCTTCTGATGAGGATCCATCAGATGTTTCTTCAACTGCCTGCAAAACTTTAGACTCAAATTTTCTGTTAGATTTTAATGCTAAAGGCTTACCTTGCTTCTGAGGCTCATCAGCTTCTAGCTCTATCTCATGACTTCTGAGGGAGCTGATAAGTTCCTCCAGAGTGATTTTGTTGAGATCTTTAGCTAGCTTCAGAGCTGTAACCATAGGCCTCCACTGCTTGGGTAAACTTCTGATGATTTTCTTGACATGGTCAGCAGTAGAGTATCCTTTGTCCAGAACTTTGAGACCAGCTACCAGAATCTGGAATCTAGAGAACATGGTTTCAATGGATTCAGATTCTTCCATTTTGAACGCCTCATACTTCTGAATGAGCGCCAGAGCTTTTGTTTCTTTGACCTGAACGTTGCCCTCATGCGTCATTCTGAGTGAGTCAAAAATATTCTTTGCTGTGTCTCTGTTGGAGATCTTTTCATACTCAGTATAGGAGATGGCGCTGAGGAGGATGGTTCTGGCCTTGTGGTGATTCTTGAAGTCACGCTTTTGTTGATCAGACATTGTTTTTCTATCAATCTTCTGACCACTTGCATTCACAGGGTGCGTGTATCCATCTGTCACCATATCCCACAGATCAGCATCATGTGCCAGAAAGAAGCTTTCAATTCTGTCTTTCCAGTAATCAAAGTTTTCTCCATCAAATACTGGAGGTTTGCCACTGAATCTGTCTCTGTCCTCATTGTTGTCATTGCTGATGTGAGAATTGTTTCCTGCCATTTGTGTTTTTCTGACGCTGGATCTTGTAGTGACACGGTTAAGTGTTTTAGCTTAGAACCAGGCGCTCTGATGCCAATTGAAGTGGTGAAAAACACAAGAAGGGGGGGGGGGGTTGAATTGTAAAACTGAAATCTAATGCAATGAACACGATATTTTTATCCTGGTTCGTTTGATCTCAAACTACTCCAGTCCACCCGTCAAGGTGATTTCGCCTCTCTCCAACGAGGTCTTAATCCACTATATTCAACTGAATATTACAGACTGCTTTAACAACTGCTAAAGCCTTCTTGATCCAAACCAGAACCCGGTTTGTCAAGGTAACACTTTCTTACAAAGAGATAAAACTAAGTGTGTGAATGTTTTCTACAAAACTTTATCACAACTGTGATGTATACACAAATTGAAGCTTAGAAACTAGATTGCTAAACAATAATGGAATATCAGAGTGTGTGGTTTAGCAAAACTGAGAGAATGAAGATTATGGTTTAGCTTTTGTGCGTGTAGAGATTTGGAGAGCATTAGCCATTTCAATCTTCAAAGCCTTGTTTATATAGCACTGAGATGATGAACGTTGGATGCAATATTCTTGATTCAATGCTAATAACAAGCTTTCCTTTTTGAGCAGATCTTGTCTGGAATGAGGCCGTTGGAATTAATTTGCTTTCAATGCACAGTACCGTTGCTTGCTTAATTCAAGTTCTGGCTTGGCTCATTCTGACTCTGCTTCGCTGCTGATGAACTGTTGTGTTTCTTTATCAGAGTGTTGAGCGCAGTCTTGTTCATCAGGCTTCAGCATATACGTGAGTTGATCATCTGATTCTGTCGTTATGATATGGCAACTTCTGATGCTGGTGTCTGAAATTAAGTTCTGATGCTGAAATGATGTGATCTTGCTTATATCAATCAGAGTATCTGCAAGTCAGAACATAATATTTTTAGGCAGCAGATAGTTCATACATGAAACTTATAAATACTATATCTTTTCACGTTGTTATCATCAAAACTTAAATATAGGGTAGTAGATTCAAACTTTGTTCTAACATGGTCCACGGGGAGGTGGACATCCCGATAAAGGTGGGAACTCAGGTCTTCAACTCAACCTTCTATGTGATAGACATCCTTCCTTCTTACTCTTGTCTGTTGGGACGCCTCTGGATTCACAATGTCGGTTCTGTCACCTCCACTTTACATCAAATGCTGAAGTACCATGTCCAAGGGAAGATCATAATTGTCCATGGGGAAGAGGAATACATGATTAGTCATCTGAATTCTTTCCGATACGTGGAATTGGATGGCGAGTTCATTGAAACCCCTTTCCAACATTTTGAAGAAGTCTCTTAAGAAATAGTGGTGACCAAGGCGGTATCCTCAATTCCTATGATCACAAGACCTCCACCTCGGATGTCATCTCTAAAGGATGCAAAGGCAGTAGTGGAAGAAGGCGGATGCACCATCTGGGGGAAGCTTCCGGACATCCCGTACAAATCAGACAAGTTTGTCTTGGGGTTTACTTCAACTGCTTAGAAGGTTGTGCGCCGCGCCTGTGCCGGAGGGCCACCTGTGAAGATTAGTCATCAAGGGGTCAATGCAGTGGAGGACAGTGAAGAAGATGGCAGCTTGGAAGATTGGATATTTCCTACTATCAGCGGAGGACTTCACAACTGGGAAGCCAAAGACTTTATCCCGATAACTTTCATATGCAGTAATTTATCTTTTACATTTCTGTTGGACTTGTAATAATTCACAAACAATTCGTACATTTTCAACCTTGTGTCTTACCCGAGGCACATCGGTCCATTTGTAAGGGTTTTTATTTCATTTTCATATGTCATTCAATGAATCATGGACGCTTTTTCATATATAAACCATTTATGCTCATTTTCTTTCTTTTACATTTTATTGTTTTAAGATGGCTATACCCTTACACACACCCACACTCGCAAATGCAGGTACCCTTCCATTCCAGATCACATGGGTAACGATACTGCTATAGCCTTTAGTGACTCTGAAGATCTGATCTACCAAGCTGAATACGAAGGTGAGGAAGATTGTGATGTGCCAGGGGAATTGGCCAGACTATTACAACAAGAGGAAAGAGCTATTCAGCCTCATGAGGAGCTGTTGGATACAATCAACTTGGGTACCGAGGAAGATAAAAATGAAATCAGAGTGGGTGCCAATCTAGAGCCGAGTGTCAAGGAGCGCCAAATTCATCTATTGCTTGATTATGTTGAGATCTTTGCCTGGTCATACGAAGACATACCGGGACTTGATACAGACGTTGTGGTACACCGTCTACCCACAAGAGAAGATTGTTCACCAGTGAAACAAAAAGTCCGCCGCATGAGACCTGACATGTCAGAGAAGATCAAAGCAGAAGTTATGAAGCAGTTCAATGCTGGATTTCTGGATGTTACTTCTTATCCTCAATGGGTTGCTAACATTGTTCCCGTGCCTAAAAAGGACGGAAAAGTGAGAATGTGCATGGATTATAGAGATTTAAATAGGGTCAGCCCTAAAGATGATTTTCCACTTCCACACATCGACATCCTGGTTGACAATACAGCCCAGCACAAAGTATTTTCTTTCATGGATGGATTCTCAGGCTATAACCAGATCAAAATGGCACCTGAGGACATGGAGAAAACTACATTTGTCATATAGTGGGGTATGTTCTGCTACAAAGTGATGCCATTCGGACTGAAGAATGTCGGGGGAACCTATCAACGCGCCATGGTGGCTTTGTTTCATGATATGATACATCACAAGATAGAGGTCTGCGTAGATGACATGATAGCCCGATCACAAACTGAAGAAGAACACCTTGATCACTTGTAAAAGCTGTTTGTCAGATTGAAGGAGTACAAGCTTAGATTGAACCCAAACAAGTGCACATTCGGAGTCCGGTCGAGTAAACTCTTAGGGTTCATTGTCAGCAACAAAGGCATCGAGGTTGATCCTGCCAAGGTTAAAGAGATACAAGATATGCCTGCTCCTCACACTGAGAAGGAAGTCAGAGGATTCTTGGGACGCCTAAACTACATTACTAGGTTCATTTCTCACCTAACGCCTACTTATGAACCAATCTTCAAGTTGTTGAAGAAAGATCAGGTAGTCAGATGGAATGATGAATGTCAGATTGCTTTCGATAAAATCAAGGAGTATTTACTAGAGCCTCCTGTCTTGATGCCACCAGTCGAGGGAAGGCCATTAATCATGTATCTGACCGTCTTAGAGAATTCAATGGGGTGCGTACTGGGGCAGCATGACGAGTCTGGCCGAAAAGAGCACGCTATTTATTACCTGAGCAAAAAGTTTACCGACTGTGAAACCAGATATTCACTGCTCGAGAAAACTTGTTGCGCTCTGGTATGGGCTGCTCGCCGGCTAAGACATTATATGTTGACTCATACCACTCTGCTGATATCTAAGATAGATCTGATAAAATACATCTTCGAGAAGCCTGCTTTGTCTGGAAGGATAGCTAGATGGCAGATGATCCTAACAGAATATGACATACAGTACATAACCCAAAAAGCTATAAAGGGCAGTGTGCTAGCTGATCATATGGCCCATCAAGCTGTAGAAGATTATCAATCCATGAAGTTTGACTTTCCTGACGAAGACATCATGACATTGGACAATGTTGAAGAATTCAGGCCATATGACGGACCTGAACAAGGATCCTGATGGACCCTGTACTTTGATGGGGCATCCAATGCACTTGGTAACGGTATCGGTGTTGTACTTATATCTCCGGAAGGATGCCATACTCCTTTCACTGCCAGACTTTCCTTCAATTGTATGAACAGCATGGTAGAATACAAAGCATGCATCTTTAGTCTCAAGGCTGTCATAGACTTGGGAATCAAATCTTTAGTTGTGTTTGGGGATTCAGCTTTGGTCATTAGTCAGATTAAAGGAGAATGGGACACTAAGCATCCAAACCTTATCCCTTACAAAGAACATGTTTTGACATTGCTACCACATTTCAAACAGATTACCTTCGAACACTTCCCGCGAGAAGAAAATCAGCTAGCAGATGCTCTAGCTACAATGTCATCCATGTTTAAACTTAATTGGGATAACGAGGCTCCCCAGATCACCATTGAACGATTGGACGAACCAGCACACTGTCACAAGATTAATACCGATGAAGTAGTGGACCAGCCGTGGTTTCATGAAGTCAAAAGGTATCTCGAGGCTCAGGAATATCCAGAAGGAGCTTTAATCAATGATAAAAAGTTCTTAAGGATATTCTCAGCTAAGTTCTTCCTAAATAATGGCATCCTGTACAAACGCAATCATGATTCTATTCTGCTCTGTTGTGTGGACAAGATTGAAGCTGAAAAGATCATGGCTGAATTGCATGAAGGTACCTTTGTCACTCACTCTAGTGGGCATACGAAGGCGAAGAAGATTCTATGGGCAGGCTATTATTGGTCTACCATGGAAGCAGACTGCTATCAGCACTCCCGGACCTGTCATAAGTGTCAAATCTATGCAGACAAGGTGCACGTGCCTCCAGTTCCTCTAAATGTCTTAACAGCTCCTTGGCCCTTCGCTATGTGGGGAATCGATATGATTGTGGAGATCAAGCCTACAACATCCAATGGACACCACTTCGATCTTGTGGCCATTTACTATTTCACCAAGTGGGTCGAAGCAGCTTCCTTCGCATCCGTTACTAAGAATGTTGTTTCCTGCTTCATCAAGAAGAACCTTATTTGCCGGTATGGTGTCCCAGAAAGGATCATCACTGATAATGGTACAAACCTTAACAATACTATGATCACCGCCTTGTGCGAGCAGTTCAAGATTCAACATCACAATTCATCCCCCTATCGGCCAAAGATGAATGGTGCAGTCGAAGCTGCTAACAAAAACATTAAAAAGATCATACAAAAAATGACAGTCACCTACAAGGACTGGCATGAGATGCTACCGTTTGCTCTCCATGGGTACCGCACCATGACTCGCACATCAATTGGGGAAACACCCTATTCTTTAGTTTATGGCATGGAGGTTGTCTT
Organism: Vicia faba; assembly: GCA_948472305.1. NCBI lineage: Eukaryota > Viridiplantae > Streptophyta > Magnoliopsida > Fabales > Fabaceae > Vicia > Vicia faba. The sequence continues at coordinate 1,556,373,287 of OX451739.1, read as the reverse complement.
GCCTATCGAGGTTCAGATCCCATCTTTGAGAATCATGAAAGATGCAGGTTTGAGTGAAGACGATTGGATCCAGACCCGACTTGTTCAGCTGAACTTAATTGATGAAAAGAGGCTTACTGTTGTTTGCCACGGTCAGACGTATCAAAAGCGGATGATCAAGGCTTTTAACAAGAAAGTCAGACGCCAAGTATATCAAGTTGGAGATCTAGTGATCAAGCGCATCATCTTGCCACAAAGTGATCCCAGGGGAAAATAGACTCCTACCTATGAAGGACCATTTATAATCAAGAACATCTTTTCTGGTGGGGCAATGATCTTAACCATCATGGACGGTGATGACCTGCCACACCCTGCGAATGCAGACATAGTCAAAAGATACTACGCATAAGAGACCCGCTAGGTTGACATACCTAGGCAAAACAAGGGCATCTCAGCGAACCAAAAAGGTTCGGGCAAAAATTAGGGATAAAAGAAAAAAAAATTGTACACCCGGCAAGTTGAAAACCCGAAAGGGCGACTTGGGCAAAAAAGGGTTTCCCGGTGGACTGAAAACCCAAGGGAGGTCCAGGCAAAAGTTAGGGAATTAAAGAGTATGACTATGTCTCGTCGGATCACTTTAAGGACAATCTCTTCACTGACAAACTCTGAGCTTCCGATCAACTCAATCATCTTCGAATGAAGCAACGAATGGACAAGATATTCGGAGATACGAAGGCTATAGCAGAATGGGAACCCCATGGGATTTTTTACACATAGCTATCTTTGTATAATTTTTTCTTACTTTTATGACACCATCCTCTTACTAGGATGTCTGTCTCCTTTGTACAAAATACTTATTCAAAGTAAATACAAAGATATCTCTTTCAAATGTACAGAAAACTATTTGCCTTTTTCTTTACACTTGTGTTTTTATTTGCAGAAACGTCCAGTGATTCATTAATGAACATATGCATTTGAACATAATTACTATTTACAAATAAACAGAATGGAAAAGAACAATTACTGACAGGTTGAAAGGATAGGAAAACGTCTTTAGGCTATTCCATGAGCAATCCCTACAGTACATCATTAAGATCCCCAGAGGAGCCAAAATTTCAAACTATCAATCCCCAGCAGAAACCGTCCAGTTGCTCCAAATTCCCCAGCAAGTCATCTTGAAGCCTGAAAAGCAACCGGATAACAGTTAACTTTCGTCTCTCCCCAACCTAGGATAACTCCCCAGTAGAGTGGAAGACGACCAAAACTCCTGAACTTTTTCTAAACAGGAATAAGTTTTTTCCCCACAGAGTTTCCATTGCTCCCCAATAAAATGAAGATTCTCATTCTTAATTCCCAGCAGAAGTCATCAAAGTTCTCTGGATTCCCCAAGCAGATTACTCAAGCAGTATATGGCATTGTTCACAATGGAAATTTTGTCAATACTCCAACTTCAAGACATGAAGAATCCCTATATCCCCAGTGAAGTTGCCAAGGATTTCTTATCCTCAGCAGTCAAGGATTTATTTTCCTCAACAAATCAGCTTACATGCGCATGCATTACATCCATATATCATAAACATTGATAAAGCACATTTATTGCATCATACATTTCATGCAACATAACTTTGTGTTTCAGCTAACATTTTACCCTTTTCAGGATAAGATTAACAACTATCATTAACAATATTCAAAGATTTCAGATACAGTACAGATACGCTCTAGACACGAATGCCATCCTGATACTCATTTAGATCTCAACTTCGGATACAGTTCAGATACACTTCAGACACGAAAGTCATTATGTTACTCATTCAGATTCATCTTTCAGATACAGTACAGATACACTCCAGACACAGAAGTCATTCTGTTACTCATCCAGATTCTAGTTCAGATACAGTACGGATACGCTCCAGACATGGTAGACATTTTGTCGCTTATTGAAATTCATCTTTCAGATACAGTACGAATACACTCCAGACACGGAAGCCTTTCTGTCACTAATTCAGATTCCAAGTTCAAGATACGGTACATATACGCTCCAGACAAGGATGCCATTCTAGTACTCATTCAGACCCCACTTTCAGATATAGTACATATACACTCCAGACACGAAAGTCATTATGTTACTCTTTCAGATTCAACTTTCAGATACAGTACAGATACACTCCAGACACGGAAGTAATTTTGTTACTCTTTCAGATTCAACTTTCAGATACAGTACAGATACACTCCAAACACGGAAGTCATTCTGTTACTCTTTCAGATTCAACTTTCAGGTACAGCTCAGATACGTTCCAGACGCGGACACCATTCTGATACTTATTCTTCTGACTTACAACGTACAATTCAACAAACATTCTCGGATGGTATCTACAAGCCCATCTCCAACAAGATTCTATCACCTCTCCAAATGGCATCTTTAAACCCATTCCCTCAACTACACTTTGACGAGTGCAAATTTATGGGCACTCTAGTGTCCAATCATCTTTTACCTTCGAGTCACGAACGACAAAACTCACCAATCTAACTCTTGAGGTTCAAGAAGATTGAACAGGGGCAGCTGTTGTACCCCAAAATTTTCCCTCTCATTTATCAAGATTTTTCTCACAAGACTTCTTGGACTCAAGATAAGATTAGAGTTTGGTCAGCTCAAGACTCATCTTGCACTGATAACCCAAAATTAGGGTTTGAGTTTGCACAAGGATTTTTGGATCACCAATGCTTCATGTGACTTTCATACATCATTTTGGACCCTTAAGATTGCTCATGTTAAGTTTCAAGCCTTGAACCACATTTTTGATCAGTCAATTGGACAGTTGACCTAAAAATCAACTGTATTGGGGAAAAAGTCAACCATGACCAATTTACAGTCAAACTTCACAATTTTTTATCCACATCAACATTTTAGACTCATATTTATCATTGATCAAGGTTGGATCACAACTCCTCAAGAAATTTGATCAAACCATCAAAAGGGCAAAATGGTCAAAATTAGGGTTTTTGACTGAGAAAGGGCAATTTCTGATTTTTAACCTAGCCAATGGCCAATTGAGTTCAAGCATGATTTCAAGGATTCGATGGCATCATCTTGACCTAGTTACATGGTTCAAAATATCTCAAGTTCATTGGATTGATGGATGAATTTTGCAGTCAACTGATCAAAAGTTAACTGTACACTGAAAAGTCAAACTTTGACTTTTTGGTCAAAATCAAGTGCCAAGGGTCATAATTCATCAAGATATGTCAAAATATGAAACTTGTTCACCAAGAAACTCAAATTTGAAAATTAGGGTTTTAATTTGAAAATTTTCATAACTTAGAATTTTTCTAAGTATAAAAATTCTCTTATTTTTCCCAACTTTTCACCACTTCTTCACCATGATGCATTTTGATTCAAAGAAAACTTCCAACATGAAAGTTGTAGTCCTCCATGAAATCTAAAACTTTTCTTCACAAACTTTTCCCAAAAGATGCTTGGATCTCAAGTTATGAATTTGTGAATATAGGTCCATGAACTTCTTAACTTAGTGAAATTTTGCCCTAATTTAGGCAGGTTTTGGACCCAACTTCATGGATATTTTTCACCTAGTTCCAAGAGGTATATTAAAATGCATTTCAAAGATGGATTATAGAGAATATTTCAATATTTCCAAAATGTCCAAGAACTCTCCAAGATCATTTTTGGTTAGGGAGAATCGAAGAGGAGAAGTTGGCATTTTCTCACTTTTGTTCATGGCATTTTCGCATAGCATCAAGTTGCAAATCCAACCCATGTTGTTTGAATCTTGCTTTACAGGTCCTAAACTCACTTTACACTCCATAATTAAATGCAAACTCAGTTGACAGGGGCATTATTTTTGCTTTTGAAGCTTTGTACAAGGTGTAATTCCATTTTAGGCATAAAGTTCACATTGCCATTTTCATAAAGATGAGCTTTTGTAAATTTATCAATCTTGAGCCTTGGACCTGTCCCTTTGATGCAAGAAATTTCTACAAGTCTTAAGCATTGTATACCAACTCTTATCAACTCTCAAGCTAGCCAGTACAAGCATGTAGCATTGGTCACTTCACTTTACTTAAAATGCAAGAAAGGTTGCCAAAAGGTCAGAACTGGTACAGCTAGTAAGGAGTGGACTTTGTATCATTTCTTTACAAATATACAAAGTTGTGGCAAGGCTTACCACGATTGCTTGACACTTGAAACACTCTAAAACTCAAAACCACTCAAAACTGTCAAAAAAACTCAGAATCTGTAAAACCATAGCCAACACTCATTTGGCTCGTGCGTTTTGTGTTTAAACACTTCAAGCATCTCATACACATCACACCAAAGCAATCCAAGCCATCACCCTGGTTCTTTAGCCCCTGTTTCAGTATCCACCATTTTCACTTTGGAAGCTTGCAGCTTGACTTGTCCAGAAAGTTTGAGTCATCCTCAGAGCAAGCTAAGCATTTTAATAGCTTCAAGGAAGTTCAAGGAAGCTAAAAAAACCCTCAGGCCTCCATTAAAGTCCCTGCATTGCTCTACTCGAATCCAACTGAATGAGGTATTTTCTTGAACTCTATCTCTCTGAATAGGCATCCTCAAGCCACGATTTTTGAAGGAAAAATATAGCTCTCATCATGACAAAACTGTACATATCCATACTTTTCATTTATATTATTTATGCTGTGAGAATTTGAAGTTTGAATATGCTGAAATTTCTAGGTCACAAATTAGGGCTTCCAAAATTCTCTCTGATCTTTGAGAGTTAGGTTACAAAATTTATATTGTTGGAATCGTGAGCTCAAATGCCACATTTTTCATGTTATGAGATTTTGTTTTTGTGCAAGCATGAGAGAGATACAGATTTAAACTGAAGCGCGCGCAGGGAAGACTGGCTGGAGGACAGGGATGAAACCTTGGGCTTTTTGGCGCCTTGGGCTTTTTGTTTTCACTATTCACACCCCCTAACTTGATATTTGCACCCCCTTGACTAGTTTCTTATATTTTTGCATTTTTCTTTCATATTTTTATTTTTATTACTTTCATTTATTTTTCTGAACAATAAAAAATCCTAAAAATAATTTCTTTGTTTTTTGCAATTTTACTTTATTTTTTTATTATTTTTTTCATAAAAAATTAATTAATTTAATAGAATAGAACTTATTTTCTTAAAATAACTTGTAAATATAATTAAAAATACTTAACATTTTTTTATACTATTTATAATCATAAATAATCATTTTTTTATACATACATTTAATTTTTAATATTTACATATAATATTATTTATTATTTTCTTGTACAAAAAATGGACAAAATAATAACATAAAGCATTATTTTCTTTTAACTAAAAAAATTAGGGTTTCACCCCTCCAAAAATAATATTATTTTTTCCTTATTTTTTAGGGTTTAAATTAAATCATTTTCTCATACAAAAAACAAATACCAAACATTTTTTGCATAAATACATTGCATTGCATTTTAAATATTTGTATATTTATTTTATTCGCAAATTATTCGATTGGGTTGTAATAATATATTTAGGTTTATATTTGTGCAAAATCCCCATTCAAAACTTGTATCCCCCTCCCATAATAATTGTTGTAATAGCTTAGTTTATTTTATGCAATTTATTGCATTATATATTATGCTTAGTAATTAGGGTTTTGCATGACAAGAACAAAAACAAAATAAATAGAAAACCTTAAATGCAAGACAAAAGCATGAAAATGACACACTTTGCACATAAGCACCCTTAGGGTTTCACCCACTTGGTTGCCTAAAATAAAATGGCCATGTTACGCATGCGAAGTATCTTGGCAAAACAAAACAAAAATAAGATCATAGTCCCTCGATGACGCTATACAAAGGTTGCTTAAACAAAATGATCTTGGTCCCTAAAAAATGCTAAGATACTTGGCAACATTGCTATCATGGTCATACGATGACCCACGCCCGTCCCGTTTACATCCAAAGATAGGGTTGCTTACCAAATTAATGGTAAGTCAACAATGTCAAAGGAATAAAAATGCACAAGAAAGACATGTGAGTATGTAGATAGATTCTAGTTACTTGTTCCATTTCAAAACAATCCTTGCTATTTTCAAAAATAAACACACACATATTTCAAAACATCTTACAAAATATTGAAAACATTTTCAAAAGACAAACATCTTTGTATACATTCTTACAAACGAGAATCATTACAAAGATTGCCTAAACGAATGGCCTCTTTTAAAAAATACTTTCAAAATCACACCAAACACCATTTCAAACAAAGCAAAGCAAGTGATCTAAACAAGTAACTAAGAGCCCATGGAAAACCATGGATGAAAAGGGTGCTAGCACCTTCCCTTTTCATAATTTACCGCCTGAACTCAAGAAAACATCTCAAAGGTCTTTCCTGTGCTTTTTAAATTTCTTTTTTGATAAAATAAAAGTCGGTGGTGACTCTTGCTAACCGCGAAATTTGCGACGAAATGCAAAACCTCAAGTCAGTTCTCCCACCGTATCACAGGTATTTTAGTGGTCACTCTTTTGTCCAAAAGATCAAAGTCCCGTGCGGAAATGTTGCCTCGGAAAGGTTACCTCGGATATGTTGCCTCGAATATTGATCTTAAGACATTAGGGTTACTACTAAGGCATCCTAACATTGCTTTAGTGATCGTACGTCCCTTTCGAATTGACCCTTAAAACTCCAACGAGGATGCTACCTACTAACTAATAGTAGGATAGTGATGTCTAAAGGAAACGAACATAGAACAATTCTTTTTTCGAGTAGGTTGATGCTAGTAGGTACTTACTCAAAACAATCAAACCTTTTTCCACACTTACACTCTTTTCAAACAAATTTTCAAAACAACTTCGTAACACTCTTGAAGACAGAAGCAAGGTTTAAATCAAAGTCAAAAACTTCTTTCAAATCAAACACACACAAGAAAATTTGAAAATGATGAGCAAGTACCTAAGAGCCCGTAGAAAACTACGGATAGAAAAGGTGCTAATACCTTCCCTTTCTATAATCTACCCCCCGTACTCAAAATCTCGAAAAAGGAATTTTTTGTGCTTTTTTCCTTTCCAGTTGGATAAAATAAAATCCGGTGGTGACTCTTGCTTACCGCGACATTTTGCAAACACAAACGCAAAATGCAAACCAGCATTTCAAAACAGTCAGGTTCTGGCCACCGTATCACAGAACTGGTGACTTTGTTGGGGAGATTAATAAGTGGGGTATACCTTAGGATTAATTCATCATATTTGCTTCTATTGTTTGATTTGATTGCTTTATTTTTGAGGGATTTGTATTGGAGTTACTATAGATCCTAATCCAGATATGGGGAACACCTTTTAGGTAAGTAGCAATAAACTGTGAGGGAACTGTACGGCGTAGACCGATACGGTTGAAGCAGTAGCTACGTTGATGTGGCACATTGGTTGGTACCGGTATCCCTTGTGGGGAAACAAGGAGAATACTGGGCTTCTATATGGGTCGTTAAGCATCAACTGACCTTAGAACCTATAATTGACCAACTTGGCCATAGGAAGTAGTGAGATAGCCGGCCTCGGTATAGAGCTGAGAACTGGTTGATACTCAATACTACACTCATTGAGACTATACTCTCGAGATAGTTCCAGCCGCAAGAAAAGATTGAGTGAGCTGAAACCATGACCGATGGAGGATGGTTAGTGATATTGAGAACCTCTAGAACCCGGTTACTATTATTAGGACAGGTTGAAACCAACTGAACTTCAAGAGGGTAGTACCTAGACTCCATGCAAGCCTGAAATTTAAGGGCTCTTGTGTGACTTGTTTGCCTTTACCATGTTTGTTACCTGCTATACTTGTTGTGTGTTTTATCATGACATCATGCATCATGACATAGCATGCATACTTCATTATGCTAACCATTTCGAAGACCGAGGGGATTTATCTTTGTTCTGTTTTGCAGATTATGGCTTCCGTACGCAGAAATACCATTCGAGTTAACTTCGTGCAGATACCTGCTCAACTCAGAGAGTTAGTCTCAAAGGTTCCTGATACTTCTTCATTCGTTAAAAGACATGGTCAGCTCCTTAGTTTGGTCACTTCAATGTTGGATGAGTAGATGATGAGTGTGCTTTTCCAGTTCTTCGATTCGGTGTATCATTGTTTCACCTTCCCGGATTATCAGCTAGTTCCCACTTTGGAGGAGTTTTATGACTTACTGGGCATATCCATCCTCGAGCAGACACCCTTCACAGGTTTGGAGGAGGTTCCTAGACCCAAGTACATTGCTTCAGCCTTACATCTAAAAAGGGTTGATGTAGTATCCAACTGGGAGACATGGAGCGGGGTTAAAGGTTTCTTGGCCAAGTTTCTGATGGATCAAGCTCAACAGTTCTGGGATAACTTGGACTTTCAGACTTTCGAAGACATTTTGTCTCTCCTCATCTACAGTTTGGTTCTTTTCCCGAATCCAGATTCCTTCATAGATGTGAACGCGGTTAAGATCTTCTTGTCTCGCAATCATGTGCCTACTCTTCTGGGTGATATTCTGCATGCTCTCTATACTCGTACCGTGCGAAGAAGAGGGATCCTCATGTGTTGCACGCCTCTGCTGGCGAGGTGGTTTATTTTGCACCTCCCCAAGTCTGTATTGAAGAATGAAGAAGGTTTAGGTTGGGCTTACAGGATAATGTCCCTTGCCCATACGGACATTTTTTGGAGTTCTAAGGATATGGAAAGGGTAGCTATCATTGATCGATGTGAGGAATACCCTAATGTTCCGTTGCTTGGAATTAGGGGGGAATAACCTACAGTCATTGTTTGGCCTTACGGCAGTTTAGTTACGCTCGGAGAGGCAGTCCTCATGAGCTGCTTCTTACAGATATTGCATTTGATTATAAGGAGGATGTTGGCGAGCATCGCTGCAGGTTTATACGAGCTTGGGGCATGGTGAACAGGTCTGACCCTCACGAGCTAGGACCAAAGACTTCTCTCCATATGCAACCTTATCTCCAGTGGGTTCGATCCCGTGCTCAAAAGCTGGGAATGCCTTATGAAGCTGTTTTGCCAGTGGTTGTGGAGCCTACTAATGAAGAAGGTGTTCCTTATACAATCCTCTATCCCTATATGCCTACTGATCTTGGGGCATTGAAGAGATCCTGGATCCAGTTGAAAGAAGAAAGGGATACCTGCCGGGATAAGTATCATGAGCAGGAAAGGAAGATCTTGAAGCTCACGAGGCAACTTGAGAATGAAAGGACAATCAATGACTACGTCAGCACGAAGGGAAAGCGACCATGGGATTTCTGATTTTTGCTTGTTTCTAGTTTAGATTTGCTTTTCAATTATTTCTTTTGTAACGCCTTAAAGGCATTGTTAAACATTTTTACAAGTTAATCTAATGAAGTTCGCTTATTTCTTGGTTTACAAATTTAAATCTCCCAAAGTCTTTGAAATCATTTCATACGCATTACCATGCACCTCATTACAGGTACCATTACAAGTTTCTTATCTTCTTCGCTGTTTATTTCAGCACGAAATGTCTTCTGAAATACCTACCGGTCAAGCCATCAAAGCTCTTCAAGCACAGAATGCTCAATTCCAAGAGATGTTCTTGAACTTGGCTAAAGGGCAAGAAGACTTGAAGACTCTCATCCCGAAGGAGAAGAAGAAGAAGAAGAAGAAGGTGGTTCTTCTGAATATGGGTCACAGATTTGGGAATAGGTTGCGACAGGAAGCTGATTTGTCTCATTCATCCAAAGGAGGAGATAATCAAGAGGAAGAAAAGGGTCCTAGCCATGTGGTCTCTGATAATGACACTGATTTTGATGATGAACAGTACCCTCCTACTGAGGATAGGTACAAACAACTTGAAGACCGTCTGAGTGCTATGGAGATTCAGAAGGTCTCGGGTTTGGATTTTGGAGATCTGGGGCTAGCATCAGGGGTGGTGATCCCTCACAAGTTTAAAGCTCCGGTCTTTGCTAAGTACGATGGAGTATCCTGTCCAAAACTCCACCTCCGCTCGTATGTCAGAAAAATTCAACCTTACACTGCCGATAGGAATCTGTGGGTACATTTCTTTCAAGATAGTCTATCAGGGACTCAACTTGAATGGTTTTATTAATTGGAATGAGCTAATGTCCGAAACTGGGGTGACCTTGTTGCTGCTTTTTAGAAGCAGTACCAGTATAACGCCGACCTTGCTCCCACTCATACTCAGCTTCAGGGTATGTCTATGGGTGCAAGTGAAGGTTTTAAGGACTATGCTCAGAAGTGGAGAGATCTGGCTGGAAGAGTCCAACCCCCTTTGTCTGATAGGGAGTTGGTTGATATGTTTCTAGGGACGTTGTCTGGTCCATTTTTCAATCATCTGATTGTCAGTTCGTCATCTGGGTTTACTGAATTGATTTTGACTTGGGAGAGAGTAGAAGTTGGTATCTGAAGTGGTAAGATATAGAAAGGTGCTTCATCAAGTGCAGAAAATAGGTCTTTTACTCGTAAGAAAGAAGCTAGTGCAGTTTACAGCTCGAGGAGCCAAAATAGACCTGAACGCCGTCAAGCAGTTAATGCGGTAGTAATATCAAGACCCATCGTTGCCCTACAACGCAATAATCAGCAAAGAGTAGAGAGACCGCAAAGATAATATACTCGGCTCAGTATGACCTTATCTCAAATTTTACCGCAATTGTTGAAGACCAACCTGGTAACTCTGAGGGAAGCCCCAAAGAATCCCAGCACCACATCTCTGCTGTATAATCCAAACGCCCGCTGTGCCTATCACTCTGATAGCCCGGGTCATGACACAAACAACTGTTGGGCCTTGAAGAATAAGGTCAAAGATTTGATTGAAGCTAAAGAGATTGAGTTTAATTCTCCGGAGAAACCTAACATCATAACCGCACCCATGCCCAAGCATGATCAGGGAGTGAATGCAATTAAGGATGATGAATAAGAGTCAGATATCGACAGTTGGATTTACCCGACTATCAACGGTGGATTGAACAACTGGACGGCGAAAGACTTCATGCCCGTTTCTTTTATTACACAGTAATAGACTTTTGTTTTGAGACTTGTAACAGACAATTTGAAACTTTACGGCCCAGTGCCTTGCCCGAGGCACCTTGGATTTGTTTATTAGGGCTTATTGTTTGTCATTTTAATATATCATCAATAAAGCATTGGACGTTTTCTTGCATTACAAATTTTATGCTCCCTGTTTTTCTTTTCTATCTTGCACTTTATCAAAACAACTATTGTCTTACACACACTCACATATCATAATGCAGATCCACATCCACTCTGGATCCCACTGATAACGACTCTGCTACTGCCAGTTATAACTTTGAAAGTCCGATCAACCAAGTCGAGGACGAAGGTGAGGATGATTATGAAGTGCCTGGGGAACTTGCTAGACTGTTACTACAGGAAGAGAGGGCCATACAACCGCATGAAGAGCTAGTAGAATCAGTGAATTTGGGTAGAAAGGAGGACAAGAAAGAGGTCAAGATAGGTGCGAATCTGGAGCCTAGTGTCAAGCAGCGGTTGATACAGATGCTACGCGACTATGTTGAGATCTTCACTTGGTCTTATAAAGATATGCCAGGTTTAGACACTGATATCGTGGTTCACTGCCTGCCAACCAAAGAAGATTGTCCTCCGATAAAGCAGAAGGTCTGTCGCATGCGCCCTGAGATGTATGAGAAAATCAAAGCTGAGGTTATGAAATAGTTTGACGCCGGATTTCTAGCTGTTACTTCTTACCCGCAGTGGGTTGCCAATGTGGTTCCAATGCCGAAGAAGGATGGTAAGGTACGTATGTGTGTAGACTATAGAGATCTGATGTTCTGGTCGACAACACCGCGTAGCATAAGGTCTTCTCCTTTATGGATGGTTTTTCTGGTTACAATCAGATTAAGATAGCTCCCGAAGACATGGAGAAGACAACCTTCGTTATGCAGTGGAGCACTTTCTGTTACAAGGTAATGCCTTTCGGGTTGAAGAATGCTGGGGCAACTTATCAGCGCGCCATGGTCACTTTGTTCCACGACATGATTCACCATGAGATTGAGGTTTACGTTGATGACATGATTGCAAGGTCCCATACTGAAGAAGAACATCTTGACCACCCCCAGAAACTGTTCAACAGTTTGAAGATGTATAAGCTGAGGTTAAACACGAACAAGTGCACCTTCGGGGTAAGGTCTGGTAAGCTGCTGGATTTCGTTGTTAGTGATAAAGGTATTCAAGTGGATCCTGCAAATGTGAAGGCTATATAGGAGATGCCAGCTCCCCGAATGGAAAAAGAGGTCAGAAGCTTTCTAGGACGGCTGAATTACATTGCCCGATTCATTTCACATCTGACTGCTACTTGTGAGCCAATCTTCAAGCTGCTGAAGAAAGATCAAGTGGTAAAGTGGAATGATAAATGTCAGGCCACTTTCGAAAGAATCAAGGAGTACTTCTAAGAGCCACCTATTCTGATGCCTCCAGTTGAAGGAAGACCTTTGATCTTATACTTGACAGTACTGGATAATTCAATGGGGTGCATGCTGGGGCAGCATGACGAGTCTGGCCGAAAAGAACATGCTATTTATTACCTTAGCAAAACGTTTACCGACTGTGAGACCCGATACTCGTTGTTCGAGAAAACATGTTGCGCTTTGGCATGGGTTGCTCGCCGGCTGAGACAGTATATGCTGACTCACACTACCCTTTTGATATCAAAGATGGACCCAATTAAGTATATCTTTGAAAAGCCTGCCTTGTCCGGAAGAATAGCAAGATCGCAAATGATCTTAACTGAGTACGACATCCAATATACAACCCAGAAAGCAATCAAGGGGAGTGTGTTGGCAGATCATTTGGCGCATCAGGCCGTGGATGATTACCAATCCATTAATTTCGAGTTCCCGGATGAGAACATCATGTTGGTGACCGACTGTGAAATACCTGGACTGAATGAAGGACCTGAGGAAGGATCCCGATGGTCTATGTACTTTTATGGAGCCTCAAACGCGTTGGGTAATGGCATTAGTGCCGTGATCATATCTCCTGAAGTCTGTCATACTCCATTCACCGCCCGATTATATTATAACTGCACCAACAACATGGCGGAGTATGAAGCGTGCATCCTGGGCCTTCGAGCAGCTATTGACCTGAGGATTAAGTTCTTGAGTGTATTCGGAGATTCCGCTCTCATGATCAGTCATATTAAAGGCGAGTGGGATATGAGACACCCAAATCTTATTCCTTATAAGGAGTATGTATTGACTTTACTTCCACACTTCGAGGAGATAACCTTTGAACATTTCCCCAGAGAGGAGAATCAGTTAGCGGACGCGCTAGCCACTATGTCTTCTATGTTCAAGGTTAGGTGGGCCAATGAAGCTCCCCAGATTACCATTGAGAGGTTGGACGAACCCGCACATTGTTGTGACGTCGAGACTGAAGAGGTAGCAAATAAACCCTGGTTTCACGAGGTGAAGAGGTATCTTGGGGCTCAGGAATACCCCGAGGGTGCATCCGTTAATGATAAGAAGTTCTTGAGGAGGTTCGCTGCAAAGTTCTTCATTAGTAATGGGATTCTTTACAAGCGTAACCATGACTCAACCTTACTACGATGTGTGGACAAGAACGAGGCAGAAAGGATTATGGTAGAGTTGCATGAAGGTACTTTCGGAACTCATTCCAGTGGACATACCATGGTGAAGAAAATCCTACGGGTAGGATATTATTGGTCTACCATGGAAGTCGATTGTTATCAGCACTCCCGGACCTGTCATAAGTGCCAAGTCTATGCTGATAAGGTGCATGTACCTCCAGTTCCTCTTAATGTTTTGACGGCTCTGTGGCCTTTTACAATGTGGGGTATCGATATGATTGGCGAGATCAGACCTACTGCGTCCAACAGGCATCGTTTCATCCTGGTAGCTATTGATTATTTCACGAAGTGGGTTGAAGCAGCTTCCTTTGCTATGGTAACCAAGAACGTCGTGGCGCAGTTCATACGACACAATCTGATCTATCGATATGGTGTACCAGAGAGAATCATTACGGACAACGGTAAAAATCTTAACAATATGATGATCACCGAGCTCTGCAAGCAGTTCAAGATACAGCATCACAACTCTTCTCCCTACCGGTCGAAGATGAATAGGGTTGTTGAAGCGGCTAATAAGAACATCAAGAAAATTGTGCAGAAGATGACGGTGACATACAAAGACTGGAATGAGATGTTACCATTCTCTCTTCATGGGTACCGTACCTCAGCACGGACATCGACAGGGGAAACACCCTACTCTTTGGTGTATGGCATGGAGGCAATTTTGCCTATTGAGGTCCAGATACCCTCTCTTCGGATTATGAAGGATGCAGGTTTGAGCGAAGACGATTGGATCCAGTCCCGGCTTGATCAACTGAACTTAATCGATGAAAAGAGACTTACTGCTATTTGTCATGGTCAGACGTATCAAAAACAAATGATCAAGGCATTTAATAAGAAAGTCAGACGACAAGAATATCAAGTTGGGGATCTGGTGATCAAACGCATCATACTCCTGCAAGGTGATCCTAGGGGCAAATGGACCCCTACTTACGAAGGTCCATTTGTGGTTAAGAACATTTTCTCAGGAGGAGCTATGATTTTAACCACCATGGATGGTGACGACCTTCCTCACCCCGTCAATGCAGACATAGTGAAAAAATACTACCCATAATCAAAGACCTGCTAGGTCGACTGGCCTAGGAAAAAATAAGGGCTTCCCGGCGAACCAAAAGGGTTCGGGGAAAAGTAAGGGATGAAAATGAAAAAACGTACACCCGGAAAGTCGAAAACCTGAAAAGGCGGCTTGGGAAAAAAAGGGTATCCCAATGGACTAAAAACCCGAAAGGGCGGTCCAGGCAAAAATTAGGGATTAAAGCGTAACACTATGTCTCATTGGATCATCTTGCAACCAGACTTCAGTATCAACTATCAAGCTCGGACGACACTAATCAATCTGATCTACCTTCAACCAAGTAGCAAAGTGATGAGACGCTCGAGGATATAAGGGCAATAGCAGAGTTGGAACCCAGTGGGATTGATCATATAGTTGTTTTTCTTCCATTTTACACAAATTGTATAATTTATCTTTCGGCGGCGTTCTCTTACTAGGACGTCGGTTTCTTGTACAAAAATGCCTATTTACAGGCCAACTTCAAAATCAATACAATTCATTCTCACAAAGAAATTTCAAATTGTTTTTTTTTCCTGTTTTGTTTTGCAAGAACGTCCAATGTTCATTTTTGGTATATGCATTTGACAATAATTGTTGTTCATAAATATTTACATGCGAAACGAAAGATGATTACTCGTAATTTCAGGAATAGGGGCAAACAGAAGTGTCCAAACCTTACGGTTGCTCTGTCCACTAGGTATAGGGATGGACCTAGCTGGAGAATACGACTAAAAATGCATACACTCCCCGCAGAGCAAAAAGTATCTAAAAACATTGGTGTTGATTCTCCCCAAGCAGAGTTTATTTATCACCAGCGCTAGAAGATTATCCCCAGTGGAGTTTATTTCTTCCACAAACAAAAACTTTATTCCCGACAGAGTTTATCATCACCAACAACGGTAATTCATCCCCAGCCTAGGTTATTTCTCCAAATCAGTAGATCTTCTAGCAGAGTATCTCTTCCCCACAAAGTCATTTCTCGTCAGTTTATTCTCCAGCAGGTTTATTCTCACAATCATCTTTGGTCGTTATCCCCAGCGAGCGAAACTCTTTATACTCTCCAGAAGCAGTCCGGGATTTATTTTCCCCAGCTACAGACTATCATAAAAACATTGCATGTCCATACATCATGACATGCATGCATATACGCATCATACAGCACAATCTCATTTATTTTGAGAACATCATTGCTCGATACACGTCATGCATCATGGCATTACATACGACTAATTCTTTACATTTCAGGAAAAGATACAATCAAATTCTCACAAAGTTCAAGCTATGAAGCCCGGGTACGACCGGATAGTATCTTGATTACTCCATCATATTGTGAAGCCCGGAGAACGACCGGATAACAGTATCAGAATATCGCGAAGCCTGGATTACATAGTGGTATCTCTTAAAAACAAGATATGAAGCCCGGATTCGACCGGATAATAGTTTAATCCCCAGCAAGTTAATGTGAAGTCTGGATTACGACCAGATAGCAGTACAAGACGCCATGAAGCCTGGATTCGACCAGATAGTGGCATATCATAAACACAAGCCGTGAAGCCCGGATTCGACCGAATAATAACTCAGCAAGTTATTGTGAAGCCTGGATTACGACCAGATAGCAATACAAGTTTTTGTGAAGCCTGGATTACGACCAGATAGCAGCCAAGAATACTACGAAGCCCGGATTCGACCAGATAGTGGTATATCTTTAATGCAAGTTATGAAGCCCGGATTCGACCGGATAGTATCTTGATATTCTCTAAACACCGTGAAGCCTGGATTCGACCAGATAATTATATATTACATCGTGAAGCCTAGATTACGACCAGATAGCGGTAAAGACACTGAAGCCTGGGATTACGACTAGATAACAGTGAGGGACACTGTGAAGCTTGGATTTCGACCAAATAGCAGTTTACCCGACCAATTATTATGAAGCCCAGATTCGACCAGATATTAGTAGGCCTTTAAATCAAATGGAAGCCCGTATGCAAGTGGATAACCACTTGATTTCTTCTGAAGCCTGGATTTCGACCAGATAATAAGTAAGGTATTGTGAAGCCTGGATTCGACCAGATAGCAGTACAGGACACCATGAAACATGGATTTGACCAGATAATGGTATGAAACATCGTGAAGCCTGGATTACAACCAGATAGTGGTACAAGACACTGTGAAGCTTGGATTTCGAACAAATAGCAGTTTACATGGACGATTACTAAGAAGCCCGGAGTCGACCGGATATTAGTGTGCCCTAAATTCAAGTTGAAGCCCGGATGCAACCGGATAACAACTTAATTCCTTCTGAAGCCTGGAGTACGACCAGATAAGAATTGAGAAATTGCGAATCTTGGATTACGACCGGATAGCAAGTTTAATCTCATCTCCCTAGTAAGTCACTATAAAGCCTGGAGCACGACCATATAGTAGACGATCTTATCACTATGAAGCCTGGATCACGACCAGATAGTAGTATATTTTCACCTCCTCGACCAAGAGATGATTCCCCAGTAGAATAACGGACGACCAAAGCTCCTAAAATTCAACTTTTTCTCAAGACAGAGATTAACATTCCCCAGCAGAATACTCCTTAACAACAGGTATACAAGCTCTCACTAAGGAATCTCTTATGCGATCGACGCCCCTTCGGATGGCATCTTTAAGCCCATCTTCCATCATAAATATCCAAATGGCATATATAAGCCCATTCCCGACATCACAAGACGGATACCACTTCATGCGAGTGCAAATTTCTGGGCACTCTAGTGTTCAATCATCTTCCACCTTCAGATCACAAAAGGCAGACAAGCCAATCTACATCCTCAGGTTTAAGAAGATTGAACAGGGGCAGCTGTTGTACCCCAAAATTTTCCCTCCCATTTTTCTCAAAACATTTCAAGAAATATCTTCAAATTGCTCAAGGAAGTCAAAGGGTTGACCAGACAAACTCTCTCCTAAGGCAGTCTACCTCAAATTAGGGTTTCATGTTGCATCAAGATACATGGGTCCAAGGTATCCCAAATTCTCACCATTGTCCTAATATGTTCTCAAGAACATCCATGTCAAGTTTCAAGCCCTACAAAGAAAGTTTGCTCAGTCAATTGCTCAAAGGTCTAAAAATCGATTGTGTTAGGGCAAAAGTCAATTGTGGCCCACATACAGTCAAACTTCAAGATTTTTGGTCAACGTCCTCATTTTGAAGTGTTATTAATAATTTTATAAAGGGTTGATCATGATTCATCAAGGATTGTTCACAATTCATCAGAACCCAAAAGTTGCTAAATTAGGGTTTTGTAGGAAAAGTCAACTCAACTTTGACCAAGCATAACTTTCTCATACTTTATGAGAAATGACCCATACAAATCTCATTTTTAAGAGGATGTTATTCCCTTCAATTCATCTTCATCTCCCAAGTTCAAAATATGCACTCACAAGAAGTTATGAATTTGGACATTATAGGTCATTTTGAAAAGTAAAACAAAAACACCTTTTTTGTCAAAGCTTCATACATGAACATGGAAGACCCAATTGAGATGATACCGAAAGGGTTGCTTAGAGGACATCTTGATCTTTCTAAAAAGTCCAAGAACACCTTCAAAGAGTCAAAATTGAGGAAGTTATGACTTGGTGAAGTTGACCTTTTTTGTAAAATTGCTAAAAGTCAAAAGTGCCTCAAATTGCAATTTTTACTAAATGGGCCTAACTTTTTGCATTTGTTTTGAGTTGGTAGCATGGTACAAGAGCCCTAGATCTTCCAATTTGTCTTTATCTTATTTTTGATATTTATTTTGATTTTTTATTGCAATTAAATCAATTTAAATCAAAACAAATCATGAGAAAAATCCAAATCATTCAAACTTCAAGATCTTGTGCACATTTCAAGTCCCATATACAACTAGCAGGTGAATCAATTCGTGCAAGGAATAGGTGGGCATAAAAAGATTGATTTTGGCCTATTTTGGAAAGATTTTCAAGTGAATCAAATCAAGATCAAAAATCATAATGGACAAAGATTGAAGGCATATTTGTAACCCTAATCCATCCCTTGGTATATAGTGAACAATTGCAGCCAGAAAAAACAAGCTTTGGAGGCGTGAGAAGTCAGAACTGAATTCAAAAAAATCACTCAAAAGTGTTGGTTCGAATTACTAGTTAGAGGAAGATTCAAGGTAATTTGAAGCAGCTAATCCACTCCTGGACCTTCTCTGAATCAGATTCAATCGTTTTCCAGCCCTTCCAAGCCCAGAAACGGGACGCACAGTCATCACGATTTGGTATATTTTCCAAATTTGATTATCCAAATTCTTGCATCTTTATCATGTTTCAATAGCATATTCTGAACCCCTAACGCATTTGCAAGCTATTCATAACATTTAATTGCATTTTTATTGACTATATCAGAATTCACCATTGCTAGGGTTCCTGGTCTCGTTTTAGATCTTTTTTATGCAAGCAAAATTGGCCCACAAGAAGGGCACCATAATGCTCAGCAGGCCAAGGCAATTCGATTCATGGCCTTAGACCCCATTTATCATGCCCATGTGAGATTTTGAAACAAGCAAAGGTTGTAGTGACGAACATTTGTCCGTAGGTAAAAGTCTTTGACTTTTACCAATGGAGAAAGGAAGAAGATGACATGCGTGGCTCCATCTCATTCGTCCATTTGAATTCTGGTGATTTTTTTATTTTTTTCACCACTAACTTGCATTATTATATATTATCAATTGTTGTTATTCTATGTACAATAAAGGCACGCAGCCCAGTTGGTAACAAGGCTAATGGAAAAGGTCACATGACCTGGGTTCGAATCCCAGCCCCCCCCCCCCCCCCCATGTTTCATATTATTTTGATTTACATGATCAGGCGCATGCACATATGTGAAGTCCACCATGTGACCTCAAGGTTCCTCCATTGGATCTCCAGATAGCCAGATCTAAAGGCCATCATATGAAGGACCATCATACGCCTTGGTCAACATGCAGCAGGGAATCTGGGAGGTCAATATGGATCAGCTGGTTTGGGCCTAGAAGCTACTATTCACACCCTCCAAATTGTTGATTCTTGGGCCCAATTTTCTTTTCCTTTTCTTTTATATTTCTTTTATTTAATTTACTTAAATTATTTTTACTAACACCAAATTAATTCTTTTTTTATATAAAAAAACATAAAATAAATTTTTATCCAATTAGATTTAGATATTATTTTTTTATACAAAAATTAATTTAATTAGTTTATTTAATTTTAGGGTAACTTTAATTCTTTTGTAAATAAATTAAAACAATTAGAAAAATTAGGGTTTTAGTTTAATTTAAATTCTATTTTCTTTTTTCTTTCTTTCTTAAAAATAACCAAAAATACAAAAAAAAAGGTCAAATGTAAATTATTTTCTTTAATTTAATTTAATTAGTAATTTTGTACATATTTAATTCAAACCTTTATTTTCTTAAATAATCAAAACAACCAAAAAATGTTTTTCTTGTAATTAGGTTAGACGGGGTCAAAACCCTAACTTTTCTTGTTCTTAATTCATCGCGCATGTTTTATTTTATTTTTACAATATTGATGTAATTGCTCACAGGATGTAATAGATTAATTAGGACTTTTTCGTTCATTTATCGTTTTTTTTTACGGGTTGTTTTTGGCTATGTAATTAATACCCGAAGCCTTGTAATAACATAGCTTTACTTTCCTCACTTTAAATTCTTGCAAATATTAAACTGTTAGAGGTATGGTATTAGGGTTGCATGACAAGAATGTATGATTAACTTTAAAACGGTTAGCAAACCCTAAATGTGCAAAGATAATAACTTAAAATTGAATCACTCGCACATGCGCACTCCTAGGGTATACTCCCACTTCGATTGCCTTCGGTAAACGATCATTAAGTATAGGGTATTTTAGTGGTCGCTCTTTTGTCTAAAAGATCAAAGTCCCGTGCGGAAATGTTGCCTCAAGAAGGTTGTCTCAGATATGTTGCCTCGAATATTGATCTTAAGACATTAGGGTTACTACTAAGGCGTCCTAACATTGCTTTAGTGATCGCACGTCCCTTTCGAATTGACCCTTAAAACTCCAACGATGATACTACCTACTCACTAATAGTAGGATAACGCTGTCTAAAGGAAATGAACATAGAACAATTCTTTTTTCGAGTAGGTAGATGCTAGTAGGTACTTGCTCAAAACAATCAAACCTTTTTCCACACTTACACTCTTTTCAAACAAATTTTCAAAACAACTTCGTAACACTCTTGAAGACAGAAGCAAGGGTTAAACCAAAGTCAAAAACTTCTTTCAAATCAAACACATACAAGCAAATTTGAAAATGATGAGCAAGTACCTAAGAGCCCGTAGAAAACTACGGATAGAAAGGGTGCTAATACCTTCCCTTTCTATAATCTACCCCCCGTACTCAAAATCTATAAAAAGGAATTTTTTTAATGCTTTTTTCCTTTCCAGTTGGATAAAATAAAAGTCGGTGGTGACTCTTGCTTACCGCGACATTTTGCAAACACAAATGCAAAACGCAAACCAGCATTTCAAAACAGTCCGATTATGGCCACTGTATCACACCCTGGTTTGAGAATGTGCATTTATTTTGTGCGAGAAGACTTTATCTCCTCATCAGAAATATATTGGCATCTCCCCAGGAAGTCATATTTCTTTCCCCAGGAAGCCATACTATTCTCCCCAGAGAGTCATTTTTACAATCCTCCATGACAGTAAGTGGCAGGTCTCTTTATTTGAGCAACTTGTACACCCTGTAAAAGTCGACGTAACTGTTTTTTTTGTTGTTATCTTCTCTATGAGTTAATAGTTTGCAGCCCGTTGCCCAAATTACCCCAGTGGATGACAAGACTTTCAATATCGCAGAGACAATTCATTGTGAAATTTTTACAAGTGGTAGTCTCTTTATTTGAGACAACTTATATATTACCATTTCCAGACAGAATGCTTTGGTTAAAGAAGAAGTTGAGACCCGTTCTAGGTGAAATTCCAGAATTTTGGGAAACTTATATATTTTCTCTCTACCTTCATTGAAAGTTGGTAGGTCACCTTCAGTGAAAGTTGGTGATTGTTATCTTTTTGCTACCTTCAGTGAACGTTGGTAGTTCATCATCAGTGAACGGTGGTGCTATGATATATTTTCGCTCTACCTTCAGTGAAAGTTAGTAGGTCACCTTCAGTGAAAGTTGGTGATTGTTATCTTTTTGCTACCTTCAGTGAACGTTGGTAGTTCATCGTTAGTGAACGGCGATGCTATGATATATTTTCTCTCTACCTTCAGTGAAAGTTGGTAGGTCACCTTCAGTGAAAGTTGGTGATTGTTATATTTTTTTCTACCTTCAGTGAACGTTGGTAGTTCATCGTCAGTGAACGGAGGTGCTATGATATATTTTCTCTCTAGCTTAAGTGAAAGTTGGTAGGTCACCTTTAGTGAAAGTTGGTGATTGTTATCTTTTTGCTACCTTTAGTGAATGTTGGTATTTCATCATCAGTGAACGGAAGTGCTATGATATATTTTCTCTCTACCTTCAGTGAAAGTTGGTAGGTCACCTTCAATGAAAGTTGGTGATTGTTATCTTTTTGCTACCTTTAGTGAACGTCAGTAGTTCATCGTCAGT
Source organism: Vicia faba (assembly GCA_948472305.1). Taxonomy (NCBI): domain Eukaryota; kingdom Viridiplantae; phylum Streptophyta; class Magnoliopsida; order Fabales; family Fabaceae; genus Vicia; species Vicia faba. The sequence continues at coordinate 1,556,350,998 of OX451739.1, read as the reverse complement.
AAACGATGGTGCTATGATATATTTTCTCTCCACCTTCGGTGAAAGTTGGTGATTGTTATCTTTTTGCTACCTTCAATGAACGTTGGTAGTTCATTGTCAATTAACGACGGTGCTATGATATATTTTCTCTCTACCTTGAGTGAAAGTTGGCAGGTCACCTTCAGTGAAAGTTGGTGATTGTTATCTTTTTGCTACCTTCAGTGAATGTTGGTAGTTCATCGTCAGTGAACGGAGGTGCTATGATATATTTTCTCTCTACCTTCAGTGAACGTTGGTAGCTCACCTTCAGTGAACTTCGGTGTTGTTATTTCTTTCCTCTTTCTACCTTCAGTGAACATTGGTAGATTTGCCTTCAGTAGAAGTTGGTGTATCCTTTGACTTTTTACCATCCTTTAAGACAGGTCTTTTGATCCACCTGTGATTTATTTTCCTGGTCGGGTTTCTCTTTTGTTTCAGTATTTTGTTTGCTACATCCCCAGTGGTGTTTTTCATCGCATTGGTTTCGTTCATATGCATTCATGCTCATAAGCACCGCATGGCATCTTAGGGCCAAAAATAGGGTTTGTTTTATATTTAAGTATATTCCATCGTGTCGACACGAAAATTTTCAACCTTCGTATCTCCGGATAGAAGAAACTTAAAAAAGGACAGTTGTTGTACCCTAATTTTTCCCCCTAAGATCCCCTCATCATACCATGTTGATCCCATCACAACAAGATCACATTAGGATTCTTGGTTCCCCTCCCTATATTTATCTTTGCTCTTTGAGGAATCACTAAGCACCTTTACTTGTGTTCTTTTGTGATCATGAATATTTTTTGTCTTTATTTCTTCTTTTAATTAATATAATGCAATGTTGGTTTGTCTTGCTTGTTACTCATGTAGGTAAAGGCAACGAGATTCAGCAAGTTGCCCCATGGGTTCATGAGTTTAATTCCATGCCCTAGTCAATAAAGCTTGAGAAGTTAAAACCTCACCATTGGATTTGTTTTGGAGGAAATGGCATGTCAAGGTTATTTTGGTTCACCACATTTCCAAGTTATCAAATTGATTCAAAAGAACAAGGGGTTGATGGAAGAAGTTGTCATGATTGGATAAGGTCTTGTTTCCATTGATCACAAGTGCATATTTATCTCAATTATCAAGATATGGAAGTGGTTTTGGTGGCTATGAGTCCTCATTATCATCCTCAACAACTTCTATTTACAAAGCAAGATTGTTGGTACAAGAAGGCTGTTCAAAATTGTCAAAGTTCCTCAAAGCTTTTTCTTGATCTAGGAGCTAGGGTTTTGAACTTAAAAGAAGAATATCTTGCTCATCTTTTGGTATTTTTGAGTGATTCCAAAGACATACTTCTCTTCAAATTGTTATTAACAAATCACTTCAAAATTTTGAAGGAGTTTTCTTGTGGAAGAATCTTGATGATGAAGAAAGATTACAAGTCCTCCAGATGAACCCCCATTTTCCTATGTGTGACTTCAAATGATCATAACTTGGTCAATTTTTATTACCTTTATCCCACTATTTTTCCATAATGATCTTGAGGATGTGAAATTTATTCCTTCTTTTATGTGAAAAGTGAGAAAATGGATGGAAGCTTCCCTAAGGATACAAAGAATTATAGGTCATTTCATGATTTTTTTTCCAACTTCAACAATCCACAACTCTCTCAATTTTTGGAGCTTTTGAATGGTTCAAGTTTCAAAATGTCATTCAAGAGGTCTATTTGATTCCATATTTTTTGGTCAAGAGCAAATTCCAAGTGGAACGCCATTTTTGGATGCAAAACATTATAGGTCACTTTTGAAGAAATATTTGAAATATTTCTAAGTATAGAAAGTCAACCCTTTTCTCCAACTTTGACTTAATGCAACTTTTAGCTCAACCATCCATTTGATTCCATTCTTTTTCCATTGCAAAGCTTGTAACCTCGTATTTCTAAAGAATCAAGAATCATGCCTTAAGACCCCTTGAGCTGAGAATGCCATTGGATTGAACTTGGTAACTTGGAACTGAAGTTTTTCCATAAGTCAGAATTTGAAATCTTTGTTTTGGCTTCTAATCACAAGTTTTCCACGCGTTTTATCCTCTAAACATGTTTAGTGAAGTTGCAGAATTGATTAGTACAACAAAATGCGCGTTTTGGATGAGTTTTATTCAAATTGGAAGTCACACTTTTCTTGTTTACAACTTCACACGATTTCCCTTCAAGCTTCATCATTTCACAAGCTTGGACATTCCATTTGATTCCCTATAAATAGAGGGTCATCCCCCATTCATTTCCTTAAGCTTGGATATCCAGAATCACCCTGCCAAACTTGTTCCATAACTCAAAATTCTGCTACTTCGAAATCTGCTTTCAAGCCTTTTTCAATCCAATTTTTCCATCAATTCACCTTCCTTGATCTTCCCTGAAGCTAACCATATAATTACATTCAAGAATTGTGCCTTAGATTGCTCCATAAAAGTCCAGTTTCAGAGCTCTGTTACTCAACTTCAATAGGTATATTCCTTCATTAATTCTTCAAAACTTTGATATTATTCTGATGCTCTCATTGCCCTGGGTCTAGTCGCAACACTTACTTTCATCTGGAAACTTGTTTTGACCACGAAATTTCAAATCCCTTTTCAAAACTTTCCTTCCAATTTGCTTGAGCTACAATTTATATAAAGTTGTCGCGAAGGTGTGGTTGTCTTCATCTTGAAGAGACGGAGCGAATGGCATAGGTCCGAGCTTCTGATTTTACAGTTTAAGAGACCTGCAATTCACGTTGGCTGGAGGTTGAAGATGACCAACGTGTCATCTTCCAACCAATGATGCCACGCCATTTGTTTTTTTTTTAAATCTGAATTAATTAATGATTCAATGCATTATCCACTAAAGTCCATAACATGCACAGCACGCCAGGTCCAGTTGATCTGTTTACTAACGCGTTTTGACATTGATCAGATGACCCATATTTTTTTGATTTTTATTTTCTTTTCTGATTTTTATATTTAATTGTTTTAAATTTCAAAAAATCATAGAAAATTCATGTTTAGTCCAAAAAATCTAAAAAAATTATGAAAAATATTTTTGATTTTTCTCTCTCTGATTTTTATTTTTCCATAATTTAATTTTGTGTTTTGGTATTTTTTATAAATTTTCATTTTATTTGATTTATTTTAAATGTTTAAAAATACTTTTATGTATTTTTAAATTCTGAAGAAAAAAAATAGGGAATGATTCAATGATATTGGGACAAATATTGGTAACCTCACTTATTTTTTATTTACGACTTTAGTATTTTTTATCATTTTTGGTTTATTTTACTCATTTCTTTTAATTTTAAAAATAGTTTTTGACTTTAAAAAATTACCAAAAAATTTATAAAAATATTTGAGTCCATTTCTGATTTTTATATGGTCTTACTTTTTATTTCTTGATTAATTCGAACATAGTTGATAATTTTATCCCTTATTTCTATTTTAAATATTTCTAAAACCCTTTTTTAATGTATATATTAAAATGCAATATTATTTTGTGATTATTTTCTGGCTAATCTTGGGTTGAATTTTTGATCATGAACTTTATTAACATCATTGGATCCATGGTGTTGAGTTTAACTCCCCAAAAATAGATGAATGATTTTAATAATAGTTGATTAAATTTTAATTCAAATGTGGTTTGTATATTCTTTCCCACCCTTCTTCATCTCATCCCTTTCTTATTGCACTAAGTGTTATTGGAGCATGATCTCTATATCATGTCTCAAAAGAAATGGTGCATAGATTGCTATTGACCGGCCTCAAAATAGGTGCGACTTCTATATAAGTTCACTTACGATTGTTTAACATAACACTAAATTTTGTCCCGATTCAAATAAATGATCATTTGTGGCCCAAACCTATGTTTGCAAGCCCAAGTATGTTAATTTGATCCCTTTGATCCAATAGCCTTGAGATTCATTGTGTAGAGGCTTTGGTTCTACCAATCCTCTAATGGATCTACAACACTTTTGGTCAACGCGGATCACTTAAACATCATTGATCATTAAATAGTACTTTTGAGGATTCCAAATAGATGATATACTTGACAAAAAGAAAATGGAACTTGTTGTGTGGAGGCTTTTTTTCTACCAATCCTCTAATGAGTTCCAAATGTAAGTTTCAAGATGGTCATCCAACTAACCACTAATTATTAAATTGCTTTTACTTTGTGCCCTTTTATTTTTTATGCTTTATGTACCATTATTTTAGCATTTACATTTCATGCTATTTTTCATTTTTGCTCACTTGAGCCCATTTACTTTCTTGTCATTTTTTATTTTTTTCTCACTTGAGCTTTACTTTTCTTTTTCAAGACACCTAATAATCAACATGAACCCTAAAAAATCTTTAATGATACTTGGACTATTTGGTTACTATCCTTGGAATTATGGAGTATGGGACTTCTTGGACTTAGGATTAGAAACCTTGGCCTATGTTGGAGACTTTGTAAACTTAATTGATATTTTGTTTGAATTTCTTGAGGTTTACCTCAAGACATTGGGTTGTTTGTTTATTTTGTGTGCAGGTTATTGTGATTACATTATTTGTTTGTAATCTGGAATTCACCCGTATACAGCCGTTACTCTGCCCAATTTTTGTGAAGACTTAATACCCTTAAAGTTTGGTTCTTTCAAGAGGTCTAGTATCTTTTCTTGCTTGGTTTCAATCAAAAGAATGGGAATTCTATCTTGGGTCATAGTGTCAAGTATTGGCTTCTTATTGATTAGATGGTTCCTATCCCTAGCTTTTACCTTATGCATTAGGATAGTCTCTTCTTCTCCTCCCGTCTTCTTTAATTTCAAAAATCTTCTTCCTTATTTTGAAAACTCTTTTTTTTTAATCCTGAACCACTTTCATAATAAACTTGGACTTGGGTCCATGCATTTTCAAAAAAACCTTTTTACAAGTAAACTTCAATCAACTTAATAATACCTTGACATTTTTGTGAGAAGACTAAAAGTCAATCAATCTCATCCAAACCATTGTGCTATTTTGGCTCTTATCTTTAAAACTTTTCTCAAAAGACTAGACTCTTGTCAATCTTTGTAGTGATGCAAACAACTATACTTCTACAATATGTAGTGAAGAGAGATATTTTCCACTTAGGTGTTGAGTGAGACATTGTTGATTTTAAAATTCAAGCCATATCCTCCACTTTGAGATGATGCAAATTCTCCTTTCTCATGATTGTGGGTAGTAAGTATGTTTTCCACACGGACAATGACAATGATATCTTATCTCATAAAATTAACCAACACACTTGTGTTTTAAATTTTTTAAAGAGGAACTACGTGTACCCTGATCCCCTATTGCACTAAAATATGGTACGTAGGCACTAAAGGTTCGCGACCACGGCGGGTGCAAAAAACCATAAAAATATATTTCTTTTATCACCTCCACCATCCATTTTTTACACAACATTTCATAGCCAAAATATACAGATTTTACAAAGAGGTTCCTGCAGAGTACCGTAGATGTTCAGGGTGCTAATATCTTCCCTTTAAATAACCAACCCCCTTACCTTGAATCTTTCCCTTTTTTTTGGGTTATTCACTCTTTTCCCATTCCTTTGGAAACAATAAAGCGCGGTGGTGATTTCTATTTTGATTTGTACAAGTCTAGTCAATCCCATGGCTTAGTCTTAAACATTTCTACTGCTACAACGTGTAATAAATTTAATTTCCTGGATTTGATTTGGTCATAAGATTTTTTATGTTTGATATTGCACTGATATTGGATTTTCTGCATTGTTATTTCTGGAAAATATAGATTTGATTGAGTTTTAGCTTTTGAAATTTGATTTGTATTTTTTTAATTTAATTTCTATAGTACATGTTTTATGCAAATTGCGCGCAGATTTTTGACAAATTGGAACAATATTTGTTAACTAATTAAATTTGGGCCAGCATCGTTTAATAATTGGGCTTGCGCATTTTTCTTGTTTACAGCAAACGAACAATTTTTTAAAAACAATTGGGCTTGGGCTGCTTAATCATTCCGTATAACAAAAAACAGTTTTTTCCTTAACAACAAAAAACATTTTTTCCTTAAACCAGGCCCAATGTTGTTTTACTATAAAAAAATTTAATAAATAAACAAGCTTAATTTAAAGACTAAACATTACTGTAAAAGTTTTATCAGCCAAACGTTGCACTCTTATTTCTCTTCTTTTTAAAGGGTAATTATTTTTTATTTATTTATAATGATAACTTCCTTTTAATAATAATATTATTTATTTACTCCAAATAATGACAAATAATATTTTTATAATATTAGTACTTCTTTTCAAAAATATTAGATGGGCCTGTAAGTACGAAGTGCACCTAAGAGGGGGGGGGGGGGGGGGGGGGGGGGGGCGGGGAGGGGGGTGAATTAAGTACTTTAAAAAATTCTGGTTTTTAGTGATGATGGTTCTTATTTTTTCTGGTTATAAGTGAGTTTAGGAAAGCTTAAAAATGCAGAAAAATAAAGAGACACGAGCGATATATCCTGGTTCCTCTCACAGTTCGAGAGTACTCCAGTCCCCTTTCAACATGAAAGAGATTTCCTTATTGTGGCAAACTTAAACAAGAACTACCAAACAACCAAGAACAATCCTCTTGGACCAAGAACAATCCTCTTGGATTTTCACTAAGTTACCTATGAGAACAATCCTCTCAATGTAACTACACTTGTATCCAACAACTTTGGAAAGACAAGATTTCAACAAAAAACACTTAAACTTATTTTCAACAATCCTGGAAAAATAAGTAAGTAAATATCAATTTGTGAGTTTGAGTGAGTAGAGTAATATTGATCACTTAGAGTAATTCTAACAATGTATAATCTTCTTCTTCCAATAATAATATTGTACAATGACTCAAGATATATTTGCTCAAAGTTTTCTGTTTGTTAAAGTATGAAAATGTGCAGAAAACTTATGCATGAAAATGAAGAATGCTTGAGTTTGTATTTTGAAATTTCAGGAAATATTTATGGAAGAAGGTTTTAGATCTGATTTTGAAATTGAATATTTATATGTTCATAACACCCTTTTGAAACATCATGAAGTTCTGAAAATGTATCATGAACAAATGCAAAGTTTGAGTGAAAAGATGTAATGAAAAGGCATGATGAACAGGCATGAACAAAGCTGTTATTTTTCAAATTCGTGCAGTATGCAATCGATTGCACCCTTGGTGTAAATCGATTGCACAAGGTTTTAATAGCTATTTTTTCAAAATCTTTAAGAGTGCAATCGATTGCATTATCAATGTAAATCGATTACATGTAAAGTCAGTAGCAAAAAGTAAGTGAGTGAAATCGATTGCACTTGCAATGTTAATCGATTGCACTGAGAAACAGTAGCAAACGTTTTGAAAATTTTAAGTATGCAATCGATTGCATAAGCAATGTAAATCGATTGCATGCAAAGTCAGTAGCAAAAAGTAAGTGAGTGCAATTGATTTCACTTGCAATGTAAATCGATTTCACTGAGAAACAGTAGCAAACGTTTTGAAAAATTAGGTATGCAATCGATTGCATAGGCAATGTAAATTGATTGCACTGAGAAACAGAAGCAAAAGATCTGAAATTTTGAAGTGTGCAATCGATTGCACTAAGATGTAAATCGATTGCATGCAAGAGAAAAATGAAATTTTTTCTTTGAAAAGCTTGAGTAATGATTCTTAAACATTTCTTTTTCATTTTTGAACATCTATATCTTAAGATCAAAGTAGATAATATTATTATACCTTTAAAGTTGTTGAGAGCTTTGAATGAAGAATTATCCTTAGATGCTTTGAGCTTTGATCATAAATCTTTGCCTTCTTTATTAGCCATGGTTTGTCTTCATCAAAACAAAAGCTTATTTGTGAAGCTTGATTTTACAGGGCCAATCTAATGGGATGGCTAATTGCAATTTCAACCTCCCCTTTTACTAATAAGATCAATACTGAAGATGGGTTTTATTAATTAAAAACTTAATTATTAATTGACTAATTTTCCATTTTCGAATCGCATGGGCCATAGGTCAACATGCTTCGCGAATAAGTCTATGAGTCTTTCTGATATAGAAAGCCCAATTTCCTGAATTAAAATACACTCCCCGGTTGACTAAAATTTTGAGAATGGGCCATCATATATTGTTGTACCATCCTTAATTAAACGTTTCTTTATTTGAAAAATAAAATCATCAGGGTAGGACAAATTTGGGGTACGACACCCGGCAAGTCAAAAACCTGAAAAGGCGGCTTGGGCAAAAAAGGGTATCCCGGTGGACTGAAAATATGAAAGGACATTCCAGGAAAAAGTTAGGGATTAAAGCGTACGACTATGTCTCGTCATCTCATCACTTGTCTATCAATAGAAGACTTATCGCCCTGATCAGCATTCACCAAGGGTTCTAGAAGTTGAGGTATGTTCAAGTCTCCACAGACCCCCACAGAGCCAATTCCATGAGATTATCTCCATAAAGTAATCTTCACAAAGTCATACATTCCCCGCAATTTCCCCGGCAGATCGCTTTGGCGGATAAAAGAGTACAATCTTCTTCCTGGAAATATCACTAACCTATGGAGTTTCGATCAGTACAGTTCATGGAGTTTCTCTTCCCCAACCGCGCTTGTTCTTCCAAGGTTGTAAAACCCCCTTCAGACTTCTGCTCTCCAGCATAGTTCATTTCCTTAACAAGGGTGTTTCCTCAGCAAGAGTACTTCTCCATCAATAGGGTTTATTTCCCCAAACAGTTTATCAACTTCTAGATACAGTGCAGATACAATCAAGACACAGATTAATTCTGGCACTCATTCTAGATTTCTTTTCTAGATACAATACAAATACAATCAAGACACAAATTCATTCTGGCACTCATTCCAGATTTCTCTTCCAGATACAATTCAGATACGATCCAGATATGGATGTCATTCTGATACTCATTCAGTACATCTTTCAGATATGGTTCAGATACAATCTAGATATGGATATTATTCTGATACCCATTCAATACATCTTCAGATACAACCAAGGCATGGATTTATTCTGACACTCCCCAGCTTGAGTTTTCTTCTACCATAAATCACTGGAAAATCCATCTCTCTAGTGAAGTCGTCATTATTCCCAGAGAGTTGCTATAGAAACTGGAAATCGGACCAGATGTCAGTCAACTTTATCCTCCCCAGGTGAGCCGGAAGGTTATCCATCTCTTTATTCCCAATCTTGGTATAAACTCCTCAGTAGAACAATGAACATCCAATGTTCTTAAACTCTTATCCCCAAGCAAGAATTAACACGATACAACAGAGTTTCCTCAAGCAAAGAGCAAAAATCAATGTTCCCCAACGGAGTTTCCTCGAATAAGAAAGCAGACATCCCCAGTGGAAACAATTCCTAGAAGATCTAATATACACATACTCTTAATCCCCAACAACATTCAGGGATTTATTTTCCCCAGACGAAGATGCTCGAGTTTACAAATGCACCTCAATAACATTTCACATTCATACATCATTTACAAATGACATAGCATATGCATACAAAACGCATATAGCACAATCTCGTTTATTTTGAGAGCATCATTACACAATACAATATATACATCATGCCATTGCATAAAACTAACTTTGTCTTTTAAGGTTAGTTCCTGAACAGATAGAGATTGTCAACAGTTTATCATCTTTCAAATGCAGTTCAGATACGCTCCAAATACAGATTTCATTCTGATACTCATTCAGTACATCTTTCAGATACGGTTCATATACGCTCCAGATACAAATGCCATTCTGATACTCATTCAGTACATATTTCAGATACAGTTCAGATCCGCTCCAAATACGAATGTCATTCTGATACTCATTTAGTACATCTTTCAGATACAATTCAGATACGTTCCAAATATGAATGTCATTCTGATACTCATTCAGTACATCTTTCAGATACAGTTCAGATACGCTCCAAATATGTATGTCATTCTGATACTCATTCAATACATCTTTCAGTTTAGAGACAATCAAGATATAGATTCATTCTGATACTCATACTTAATACATCTCAAGATACAATCACGACATAGATTCATTCTGACACTCCCCAACAATCTGCTAGATACAATCAAAAACAAACTCATTCTAGTATACTTCTCATACAAAGTCAGATAAAGAGACCTCTTCTGGCTCAGATAAAATCAACTGTAGATTTATTCTGATACTTTTTCCAGTTTGGAGTCAACATTTACTTTTGATGGCATCTATAAGACCATATATGAGGACTCTCAGTCATCTTCTCCAAATTTCATCTATAAGCCCATTCCCGATATCATCAACCAACAGTGTTACTTCATGCACAGGCGAGTGCAAATTTTTGGGTACTCTACTGTTCAATCATCTTCCACCTTCAGATTACGAATGACAGATAGGACAGTCTAACTCTTCAGGTTTAAGAAGATTGAACAGGGACAATTTTTGTACCCCCAAAATTTCCCCTCTCATTTTATTCAAGACATACTCATAGAGGTCCCCAAATGCTCAAGGTTGACTAAGAATTGACCAGACAAATTCTCCTCCTAAGCAATGAACTTCCAACTAGGGTTTCACTTTTCACAAAGAAGTTTTGGTTTCAAAGGCTTAAAGTGATTTCCATGGTTCCTAATATCTCCTAAAGAATATCCATGCCAATTTTCATGCCTTGCATCACAAGTTTGCTCAGTCAATGGCTCAAATATTTGAAAATTAACTATATTGGTCAAAAACTCAACTGTGGTCAATATACAGTCAAACTTAAAGATTTTTGGTCAACCTCAACATTTTTAAGTGATATTTATCATTTGATCAAGGTTTGATCATGATTCCTCAAGGAAAGTCCTCATATCATCAAAAGTCAAAAATTGTCAAATTAGGGTTTCCTTAGGAGAAGTCAACTGAACTTTGACCAGTCATAAATTTCACATGCTTCATAAAATTCTCTCCAAAAAAATACAACTTTAAATAAAATTCAATTCGCTACAACTTTTGTTTTATTCTCAAGTCCAAATAAAGCATCATTTGAAAGATATGATCTCATACATTATAAGTCATTTTCAGAAAGTCAACAAAAGACACTTTTTGTCAAGGCAACTTATATCAAGATAATGTCTCCAAATTCAAAAATTATTAAAAGATAAAGTTTAGAGGACACCTTTGGATTTCTAAAAATTCTAAGATCATCTTCAAAAGATGAAATTTGAGCAAGTTATGAAGTGCACAATTTGGGCAACTTTCAAGAAAATGCATGAAATCTCAATTGAGCAAATTTGTGATTTTAAGTTATTGGGCCTAACTTTTTGGAGTTCAAACATACTCATGATATGTCCAAGGACCTATAAATCTATCCATGCATTATTTTGATTTTGATTTTGATTTATTTGAATTTTTATTCATTTAAAATATGAATTAAATCAAATAAAATATGAAAACTAATGGGCTAGTGCATATGGGCTTGGCTTGATCCATCATAAAGCCAAATAATTCGTGCAAGATACATAGAAAGTGTCTAGGTTCATACAAAATTCGAAAAGGGCAAGAATCAAACAAAAATGACAAGGGATCATGAAGTTTGGAAACTTTTCAAATTTTAATTTTTTGTTTTAAGGCCATGGTTAATGGCTTGATACTTTCCATGATGGTTTGCACTCCTTTCTTCCCTCTATAAATACATGGCATTGCAAGCAAGAAAATACACACACCAAACTACCTAGAGAAGCTCTCAAAGTTTTCACAAAATTCTCAAGAATTGCAAAATCCGAAACTCAAACTTCCTGCCTATATTCATCAAAACCAAGCCTTGCATCGCGTTTCTGAAGCTCCAAGGATCTCATTTCTACCCTTCTTGTAGATTGAAGCACGCTCGAATACGCCTACGAGGTTGCTCCAATTGGGAAATTTTCTCAATCTCAAAATTTTCAATTCTCACGTTATAAATTATTTTTAAACACTCATACATGTTCACATTGATGCTTGGATTGTTTTAGAACCATTGCCTTTGAGTTTTAATGCAAGAATGCAGTTCTGCCATTGGTAGGACTCGTGAACTTTTGAGTTTCGGATCCAACACTATGAGCCATTTCAGACCAAACCAGTACCATGGTTGGATTCGTAGCATATGTCTCATTTATCATTATTTTTTGCTTTATTTCATTTTCATTTCTCTTTTATTTCAATAATTGCTTTTCCTATTAAAAAATCATAAAAGACATCATAAAATCAAAAAAACCAAAAATAATTAGACTTAGATTTTCATTAATTAAATTAATTTTAATTAGTTATTTTAATCACCTTTCTTTTTTTTAAAATTAATTAATCAATTAGAATTAGGATTAATTTAATTTCAAATCTTTTTCTTAATAATAATAATAAACAAAATAATATTTAGATTTTCTTCTATAGTTAAATTTTAATCCATGTTCATTTTCTTCTATTAATTTAAATTAGATTTAGCTTTTTAATTTTCAATTTAAATATTTTCTTAAAAAATAAACAAAACAAAAACAACAAAAATTGTCTTAATTTGCTTAGAACTTTTTTTGGGTTTTTAGACGTTCCTTCTTAATCTTTGCGCGTTCTTTATTTTCCGCATTGTTACTTTTAAAATATTGCATCTGCCCATGGTTTGTAATAGTTTAAAATTAGGATTTCTTTACTATTTTTACCCCCAGTTTTGGACTTGTAATTTCCCCCTCCCCGAAGCCATATAATAGTTACTTTAAATTCCGCACTTTAAATTCTCTGGACTTGTATATATATATATTAAACTGTTAGATGTATGCCTAATAGGATTGAATGACAAGAATTAAAAACAAAATGTTAGCAAACCTAACACCAAATATAAATAACTGAATATTACACACCCGCACATGTGCACCTCTAGGGTACTCCTACTTTGGTTGCCTTCTGAATAAAACAGTTACAACTCTCAAACGTGAGGGATTTTAGTGGTAACCCTTTGGTTCAAAGATCATATAATGACCCTTTCGATGTTGCATCGGTACATGATCTTAAAACCTTAGGGGTGTTACTAAAGCATCTTGCCAAGTTGCCTTTGTGACTGTACGATGACTCTCGATTTTCCCTCAAACATCCAATGATAGGGCTACCTACTCACTAATAGTAGGATAGCACTGTCTAAAGGAAAAGAGGAAAAGAATAAACCTTTTCGAGTAGGTAGATAGTTCTTAGATGCTTGCTCAAATAAAACATTTTCCACATATACACTACTTTTCCAAAAATATTTTCAAAAACACTTTGTATATGTTCCCAACAATACGAGAAACTTTACAAAGTTCTCCGTACTAAGGCATATTTTCAAAATACTTTTTTTCAAACACACAAACACAAGGTATTTCTAAACGAGCTAGTATCTAAGAGCCTGTAGATAATCTATCCCCTTACTCAAATAATCTTGAAAGGTCTTTTTCTGTTCTTTTCACCCTTTCCTTTGTTGGATAAAAGAAAAGTCGGTGGCGACTCTTGCTTACCGCAACATTTGCGAATGCAAATGCAAAACCAGTATAACAGTCAGTTCTCACACCGTATTAAACCATATTTTTTGGTCAAGAGCAAGATTCAAGTGGAAGGCCATGTTTGGATGCAAGACATTACAAGTCATTTTTTAAGAAAAACTTAGAAATTTTCTAAGTATAGAAAGTCAACCTCTTTTTCTCAACTTTGACTCATTACAACTTTCAGATCAAGCATCTATTTGATCTCATTCTTACCACATTATAAAGCTTGTAATCTCCTCTTTATAAAGCTTTAAGAATCATGTCCTAAGACTCCTTGAGTTGAGAATGCCATTATTTTGATTTTTGTAACTTGAAACTGAATTTCTCACGAAGTCAGAATTATAAAATCCATGACGTGGCTTCTAAACACAAGATTTGTGCGTGTTTTTGATTTAAACTTGATTAACAAACTTGCCAGAGGTGTTTAGCACCTCAAAACGCAAAGATTGGATGAGTTTTGATGAAAATGAAGTCACACTACACTCGTGATCGACCTCCACTCAATGTCCCTCCTACCTTCTTTGTTTTCTCTAATTTTCATTGCCATTTGTTTTCCTATAAATAGAGGAACTAATTCCTTTCATTTCCTCGAGCTTTAAGAGCCAAATGCACCCTGCCAAATGCACCCTGGAAATAGAGGAACTAATTCCTTTCATTTCCTCACACGAACTTCAAAATTTTGAAATCAGTTTCTGAGATTTAAGCTTCTTTCTCCAAAATTCTTTGCACATTCATCATTCTCCATCATCATACAAGCTCTCTAACACTTAAACCAAGCAACACGAGCCATAATTCAAGCTACAGAAATCCATTTTCAAAGCTTTATCCTTGAACTTCGTACAAGTAGAATTCTCCACCATTTGAATCCAAATGAAGCACTAACGTACTCTACTCCTTCTTCTGATTCCTATGATCCTTACAATTTTTAAATTCATTGAGAATTGAATCAAAAATCTCAATCTGTTTGTGCTCGCTATTTTTTGTGTTTTTGATCCATAACTCATTGCACACTTTACATAAATTTGGCGCGATGATGGGGTTAGGATCGTCTTGAAGAGACAAATCCAATGATACTAGTCTGAGTCTCTAATTTTTCCGTTTGAAGAAACTCCCAAAATCTCCATTGTAAGGTGTCTGGAGGTTAAAGATGATGACACGTCTCGTCTCAACCAATGATAGCGCGCCAATTGTTTTATTTTTACTGGTTGACCTTTTTCTGATCCAGTGTATTTTCAAATAAGGTCCACATTAAGCATAGCACATCTGGTCCACTTGATCAGCTTACTAACGTGTTTTTACTATGATCTGATGGTCCGCATTTTTTTAGTTCTATTTTTATTTTCTGATTTTATATTTTAATTGTCTTAAATTTCAAAAATTCATAAGTCTTTTATTTTTTTACCCAAAAATTATGAAAAAAATATACAAAAATACTTTGAATTATTTCTGACTTTGTGAATATTTTTTCATATTTTATTTTGAGGTTTGGTATTTTTCATAATTTTTACCTTATTTGCTTTATTTTAATTGTTTTAAAAATACTTTCTGACTTTTTTAAATTCTAAAATTTTTTATAAAAATCATTTTCATTGTTTCTGACCTTTTGATTTTTTTGCGGAACTTTATCTTAATTTTTTCTATTTTTAATCTTTTTTCCTTTATTTGAGCAATTTAAATTAGTTCTATAAATAGTTTCTGACTTTAAAAAATTACCAAAAATTTTATAAAAATATTTGAGTTCATTTATGATTTTTCTATGGTCTCACTTAATTTTTCTTGAGTGTTTTTAATATTACTGCTATTTTTCCCTTATTTCCATATTTAAAAATCATTTAAAAACCTTTTTCTTTTATTTTAAATGTTATTTTATTTTTTTGTATATATTCTGACTATTTTGAATTTTGATCATGGACTTCATTAACATTATTGGATCTTGGGTGTTGAGTTAAACTCTACCAAAATGGATGAATGATTTTAATGATAGTTAGGTTAATTCTTTATTTCAAACATTTCCCCTTCCCTCTTCATCTTATCCCATTCTTATTGTACTAAATGTTATTGGAGCATAATTTCCATATCATGTCTCAAAATATAAGGTGCAAAGATTGCTATTGACCGGCCTCAAAATAAGTGTTACTTCTATATAAGTCCACTTACGATTGCTTAACATAGCCCCAAGTTTTGTCTGGATTCGAGAAATGATCATTCGTGATCCAAACCCATGTTTGTAAGCCCAAGGATGTTAATTTGAACCCTTTGATCTAATAACCTTGAGATTCATTGTTAGGAGGCTTTGGTTCTACCAATCCTCTAATGAATCTTCATCAATTTTTGTCAAAATTGACCACTTAAACATCATTGATCATTAAATGTTATCTTGATAATTCTTAAATAGATGATATACTTGACAAAAAGAAAATGCAACTTGTTGTTGAGAGGCTTTGGTTCTACCAATCCTCTAATGAGTTCTAAATGCAAGTTTCAAGATGATCATTCAACTAACTACTAATTTCTAACAATTGACTTTATTTTATGATTTTACTTTATGTTTTTTTTTTACTTTATGTACCATTTACTTTAGCATTTACATTTCATGCTATTTTCATCTTTGCTCATTTGAGCATTTATCTTTTATGTCATTTTTATTTTGCTCACTTGAGCTTTTCATTTCTTTTTGAAGATACTTAATAATAAACTTGAACCCTAAAAAAAACTTTAATGTTACTTGGACTATTTGGTTACTATCCTTGGCATTTTGGAGGCATGGACTTATTGGACCTAGGATTAGGAACCTTGACCTATGTTGGAGACCTTGTGACCTCAACTGTTTTTGTCTGGAGTTCTTGGGATTTACCCCAAGATATTGGGTTGTTAGTTTGTTTGTTTCTTTATTTTGTGTGCAGGTTATTGTAATTACATGCTTTGTCTGTGATCTGGAATTCATCTGTATACAACTGTTACTCTGTCCAATTTTTGTAAAGACTTAATGCATTTGAAGCTTGGTTTTCTTAAGAGGTTATTGTAATTGTTTGTCTAGTTTCAAATCCAAAGGATGAAATTCTACATTGACTCATTATGTCAAGTGTTGGCTTCTTGTTGGTTAGATGGTTCTTTTCCCTAAGCTTTTAACTTATGCTTTAGGATAGTACCTTCATCTCCTCTCATCTTCTTTAATTTCAAAATCTTCTCCCTCCTTTTGAAACTCTTCTTGTTTTAAAACTCGAACCACTTTCATAATAAACTTGGACTTATGTCCATGCATTTTCAAAAAATTTATTATTTCTTAATCAAACTTTAATCAACTTAATAATACTTTTGACATTTTTGTGAGAAGACTAAAAGTCAATCAATCTCAT
Source organism: Vicia faba (assembly GCA_948472305.1). NCBI lineage: Eukaryota > Viridiplantae > Streptophyta > Magnoliopsida > Fabales > Fabaceae > Vicia > Vicia faba. The sequence goes on along the minus strand of OX451739.1, from coordinate 1,556,334,102 downwards.
TCAAACTATTTTACCATTTTGGTTTTTATCCTTAAACTTTTCTCAAAAGACTAGACTCTTGTCAATCCTTGTAGTAATGCAAACAACTATACTTCTACAATATGTAGCGAAGTGAGATATTTTTCACTTGAGTGTTGAGTGAGGCTTTATTGATTTTAAAATCCAAGCTATATCCTCCACTTTGATATGATGCAAATTCTCCTTTCTCATAATTGTGGGTTGTAAGTATGTTTTCCACTCGGACAATGACAATGATGTCTTATCTCCTAAAATTAACTAACACACTTGTGTTTTAAATTTTTTTAAAGTGGAACTACGTGTACCCTGATCCCTTATTGCACGGAAGGTGGTACGTAGGCACTAAAGATTCGGCGGGTGCAAAAATCATAAAAAACATATTTCTTTTCTCATCCCCACAATCTATTTTTAATACAACATTTTATAGACAAAATATACAGATTTTCAAAGAGGTTCTTGCGGAGTATCGTAGATGCTTAGAGTGCTAATATCTTCCCTCTGTATAACCAACTCCCTTAGCAAGAATCTTTCCCCCCTCTTTTTTGGGTTATTCGCTCTTTTCTCGTTCCTTTGGAAACAATAAAACGCAGTGGCGATTTTTATTTTGATCTGTGCGAGCCGAGTCAATCCAATGACTTAGTATCGATATTTCTACCGCTACAGTTACATCAATATTTTGACACGAATTATTAATATTTTAAAATATATTATAAAAGGTGGATAAATTTGATCTGTCTAATAGAAACCAACTGATTCATTATTTTGTCTGATTAAACATTTTTTAACAAATTAAATCATGCTCACAAGTGAATAATCAAGTCTTTTACATCCATTAAGACCATTTCAAAATTTCAATTCAATTCTTTTTTTTTACAAATTAAGTGTATGTTTGGAACTGCTTTTTTCTGCCGCTGTCGTGCTTTTGGAACCTTCTGACCGTGATTTTCTGATGCTACTTTTTGTAGCTTCTCTTCTACCGTGGTTGCTGACTGTGATTTTGTGTTTTCCTAAACATACAATAAGTAAAATCAAACCATCTTTTTAACAACTTGATCAACATCAAATCATTCCCCCCTTAGTAAAAATTTTATTTCTCTTAAAACTCCGATGAAAAAGGACTAATGGATGAACATCCATTTTGTCCTAAAATAATCAGACCTAAGATGTACATCTTTTTGAGGTCGATTATTTATCTTCCGTCTAAAAAATATTAATCAAAACTCGAATAAAAAATGATGAATGAATGTACATAAATCTTATCCTTGAATAATCAAACGCAAGGTGCACACTTTGTTTAAGTTTGACTATTCGTCTTCCACCAAAGATATTTTATTCAAAAATTGGATGAAAAGGGGTCAATGGATGAACATTCATCTTATCCTCGAATGCTCTGACACAATATGTGACATCTTGTTTAAGGTTGAGTACTTATCCCCTGATAACAATCTAACTCATCAAATAATCTTTTCCACCTTAGCGCGACCGAAAACCTTTTTAGAAACAAGTGATGCTTTATCCATTTTTACACAAAACAAACAAACAAATGCTTCAGCCTCCAAGCGCAAGCAATAAACAATGTTTAACCACTCAATGCGACCTAAGCATCACTCTCTAAAAGCAACCAACCCAGAATTTTTTGCTATTAAGAACTACGTAGATTTGAATTTATCATCGCACTTGAGGATATATAGGAGCAAGACTCTCAATCTTGTCAAGCACCCTAATAAAAAATATATTTTTAGTCCCTTATACCTCTTTGAAAATATATAGCAACAATTATTAAAAAATAAATAACGTAAACTAACACTCTTATTCTCAAAACTAATTAAACGGTTCTCGTTAAATAAAACGATTATGAGGGGTGCTAATATATTTCCCTCGCGTAATCGACTCTTGAACCAGAATTTGATTGTGATGACTATATTTTTATTATTTTAGGATTTTATCGATGTTTTCCGTTTTAAAATAAACTTCGGTGGAAACTCTGATGAATTTTGAGCGTCCGTACGCTCGAGTATTTTTTGCCCAGCGACAATTTTAAATGTTAAATATATATATAAAAAATTATATTTTTTTAAAAAAAATTCCTTATGGGTCCCTAAAGCAGACGAGTTGAACCTGACGAGTTGAACTGAGTTGTTCACGAACTTAAAATAAGTCTAGTTTAAGCTTTAAAAAAATTTGAGTTAAACTCGAGTCGAATTTTAAGCTGAACTAATTCTTATCAAGTCGAACCAAGTTAAGGTGATTTTGACTCTTTATAACTCCTTTCCAACCCAAATTTACATAAAACATTTTGGTAGATTGCTTAACTCTTGTCTAATTTAATTTCTCTACTTTTTTTGTTTTATTGTTAATTTCTCTGTTGGTTCTTCCTTGGTAATATATATATATATATATATATATATATATATATATATATATATATATATATATATATATATATATATATATATATATATATATATATATATATATATATATATATATATATATATATATATATATATATATATATATATATATATAAATGAATGTTTTAAATTAATTTTTTATTATTTTTTAAAAAATATATATTTTATGTGATTTTTTTAAGAGATCTTTTGAAGTTTATATATTTTATATGATCTTTGAATTATTGGTTTAAAAATATATATATTCGTTAAATTAGAAATATTTTTGTAATAATTTTTTTCTATATCAATTGTTTTACGTTGTTGAACGTTTAAATATTTTACATCTATTTTAAGTTTTTTTAAATTTGTTTTGAAAATTCATCTTTATCTCAATTGCACTTTGAATTTTAAATTGAATGAGACGTTGAATCCATGCATATTCATGGTAAAAATTTTATCCTACTTTATTCAAAATCAATTCTCACATTCATAACTTTTATTCACACTCGATTCTCACATTGATTATATCAATCTCGCTTTAAAATTTAAAATTTTAATTGAATATTAAATTTTATTTGTTTCAAACAAAAATTAGAATGTTTTAAATTAATTTTTTAATGCTTTTTTTTAAAGTATATTTTTTTTAAAAGCTTTTTAAGGGATCTTTTGAATTTTATATATTTTACATGATCTTTGAACTATTGTTTTGGAAGAAAAAAAAATTCTTTAAACTAGAAATATTTTTGTAATAGTTTTATTATAATTATATAGTTTTTTTCTATATAGTTTAGTATAATTATATATTTTTTAAAAAGCTCTCAAAGGGATCTTTTGCATTTTAAATGTTTTACTTTTCTTTTTATTAATTTGTTTTGAAAATTCATCTTTTTGAGAATCCCTACTTTGAATTTTTAATTGAATGAGATTTCTTTTTTTTTTGGTAATAATTGAATGAGACTTTGAATCCATGTATATTCACAATCAATTCTCACATTCATTACTTTTATTCACAATCAATTTCTACCTATAAATATCAATCTATCTCTTCTCTCTACAACCAACAACTACAAGAAACAATGGCATATCACATAGAAGGAGTGCCAGAGGTTGTGAAGGGTGTAGACCTAAAGAGATACATGGGTCGTTGGTACGAGATTGCTTCATTCCCTTCATTTTTTCAGCCTGCAAATGGCGTGAACACTAGAGCCACCTACACTCTAAATAGTGATGGAACTGTTCATGTTCTCAACGAGACATGGAATGATGGGAAAAGAAACTCCATAGAAGGAACTGCTTATAAGGCTGACCCTAATAGCGATGAAGCCAAACTCAAGGTCAAATTCATTGTTCCTCCATTCTTGCCAATCATTCCTGTCCTTGGAAATTACTGGATTTTGTACCTTGATCCATATTATCACTACGCTCTCATTGGTGAACCTACTAGGGAATTTCTTTGGGTAACTAACCCTAAACACCTTTTATTTTCTTTACTTTATGTTTATATTTTTCTGTATAATATACTATACTATTCCTTCATGTCATAACATGCATTATTTTGATTCTTATAGATACTATGCAGAGAGAATCATTTGAATGATGAAATCTATAGCCAAGTTGTTTACAAAGCTGTTCTTCAAGGGTATGATGTGAGGAAATTGCACAAGACTCCACAAACTAATCCTCCACCTCAGTAAGAAGCTTTTCAAGATATTTAAGGAATTTGGTGGATTAATAAAATCCTTTTTGGGAAATAAATATTTAAATTGATGTGGATAATATTATGTAATAAAGTTTGAATAAGTGTTAATTTCATCATGTCATAAATAAAGAGTTCAAGAACTCTAATATGGAGCAATTTAAATTGTAATGTGTGTATTGGCTTGTTCTTTCAATAAAATAAAGTAAGTTTGTTTTAATTTGATGTTCATACTTCTTTAGAGCATATTCAGAATTAACAGTAGTATTATGAGAATTTCTTTTTCTAAAATATTACTCTGGCTTTTGAGAGTTGAATTTTCATTTTCAAAATAATTAATTTTTTCTTTTAAGGATATTTTCTTTCATCAGCTCACCGTATGCTTCAGAATAAGTTATAATAATATTTTTCAGGGTCTTGCATCTTCTCTTAAGATTTTAATTCTTTTCAAGAATCTCAGCTAAGAAAGTTTTGAGTTCAGAATAAGATAAATGAGAAAATACTTCTTCAGAGTTTGATACTTGTTCTAACTCAGAGTTACTTCTTTTGTATTTTCTTTCAGAGTTGGTTAATTATTTTAGACAACAAAGGCACTTCTTCCTCATTATCAAAATCTTCTTCAGATTCTTCTTCTTCACCTTGAAAAGCTCTAGTCTTTTCAGACTTGCTTTGTATTTTAAAGCAACATACTTTCATTTCTTTAGAGGCTCATCTTCCTCAAGCTGTATTTCATGACTTCTTAAAAAACTTATAAGTTTTTCCAGAGTTGTACTATTTATTTATTCGACACCTTTAGTGTAGTCATCTTTGACCGTTATTTCTTTGGAAGACTTATGATGATCTTTTTGACATGGTTTGCAGTAGTGTAGCCTTTGTTTAGAACTTTCAGCCATGCTATAAGAGTCTAAAATCTTGAGAACATGCTCTCAATAGTTTCATTATCTTTCATCCTAAAGGATTCATATTTTTGAATCAAGGCAAGAACCTTGGTTTCTTTGACCTGCTCGTTTCCTTCATGAGTTATTCTAAGACAGTCAAATATAGGCTTTACAAAATCTTTATTTGTTATCTACTCAGTGTATAAGATAGAATTCAACAAAATAGTTCTTGATCTATGATGATTTTTATTGTCATTTTTATATTGATTACTCATAGCATTTCTTTCAAGTTTGACACCATTTGCATTTAAAGGATATGTGTAACCATTTGTTATCATATCCCATAGATCTGCGTCAAAACCAAGAAAGAAATTTTCGATTATATCCTTCCAATAGTCAAACTAATCACCATTGAAAACTTGTGGCTTAGCAGAAAATGACTTTTATCATTGTTGTTATTTGCAAGTGGAACTTGTGCCATTATGTTTCAAGTACTGGATCTTTATCTAATACGGTTAAGTGTTTGATAATAATCAATACCAGAACCGAAACTCCGATGTCAATTGAAGGTTCAAAGAAACACAAGAAAGGGGGATTTGAATTAGGTTTGTAGATTTAAATATTTTTCGTTAACCTAAAGACAAACATCATAAGACTAACAATGTAAAGAAATCAAGTATTTTATCCTGATCCACCATTAACTAGGCTACCTCTAGTCCACCCACCAAAGTGATTTTGCCTTATCAACAAGGACTTAATCCACTATTCAAAAACTTTGATTACAACCACAAAGACCGCAACCAATGTCTTCTCGAGGATTTTGATTATACCCTAGTGTTTCAAATAAATACAACTTAAAGAAAAATTGGCAATGACTTCTCGATGATCCCATCCCATTGCATACTATGAAATCATATTTCTAAATGTATCATAGCATATGCATTCCATTTCCAAGGAATCCTAAATTTGAGTCTTTTGTTGAGCTTTCTGAAAGATAAATATTGTAAGAAGAATACATATGGATAGATAAGTCTTTGGGTTTCCCTGGAAATAAAAAATAAAAAATAAAAATGGCATAGATACATACAATCATTCACAAAAAAAAACATGCATTCATTGTTCCTATCAGAAACTTATTGGAGTCCTTTCTTCTCAGACTTCAAATTCAACGAAATTAACTTCCTTACACCCTGTTGTACCCCAATATTTGCCCTCCCATATTCCTCAAGAATTGCAAGGAGCATGCTTCAAAATCTCCCCAAGGGTTGCACAGTTCAAGGGCCTCCTAACAGTCAAAAATTAGGGTTTTGGTTCTGACAAATAAAATGAAGTTTCCAAGGGTCCAATCAAGTCCCACATGCCTACAAACATGGTCAAGTATCCTCATACCAAGTTTCAAGACTTACAGCACAAAATTGCACAGTCGAAAACCCTAATTGCCTTACAGTCAACTGCAGGGGCAAAATGGTCATTTGACAGTCAAAAGTTCAAATTTTTTGTCAACATCTCATTTTGAATCCATAAACATCATTTGATCAATTCTTGATCATGATTCTCAAAGCTTGGCTCAAAAAGTCTCAAGATGCAAAAGTTTCCATATTTGGACAGTTGAAAAAGTCAACTGTAACTTGACCAAGGCATAACTTCCACATGGATTATCAGAAAAATTCCATCCAAAGCTCATTTTGAAGATAATGACATTTCCTACAACTCTCCTTCACACTTCAAGTCTAAGAAATGCTCTCACAAAAATTTATCAATTTCAACATTATAGGTCATTTTCAAAAGTCAACAAAAAGGGACTTTAAGTCAAAGGCCATAACTTGAGATTGGTAAATCAAAATGACATGGGACCAAAGGCATTGGTTAGAGGACTTCAAGGCCTTTCCAAAATGTCCAAGAACATGAGCAAAGCTTAAACATTGGGCAAGATATGCCTTGTGGAAGTTGGGAAATTTTTGGATATTTTGAAAAGTCAACTTTGCTTCAAATACCTTAAAATTGCTAATGGGCCATATTTCCTTCCAAGATTCATCATTCCAAGCATGTGCACGACCATTTGGCCCAAAGGGAAGTTATTCAGCATTTTTATTTATTTATTTGAATTTTTAATTACTAATAATTCATTTAATTAATTAAAATATATGAAAAATACCAAACCAACGCAATCAAATCTTTTTGTGCATAAAATAATCTCAAGATTTCGTGCATGATCAGATATGGAAAGAATCAAATGATTTGGACATGATTGGAACTAAATTTGCATGAAAAAGATTGAAAATTATATGCATAAAAATCAAATATTTTTTACATCAATGCAAAGGGTTTTTGGATCAATTTTTCAACCCTAATCATTCCATACATAAGCCTAATGCCAACCCTAATGTTCATAACCACAAAGCTGCGCCAGAAAAGCATAGAAAAGTTTGAGTTTTTTTCCAAAAAATTGGAAACTGAAAACAATATTCTAGCACGATTCAGAGCAAGAGACCAATTGCAAAAGCTTCCTCGTGTATTACTGAAGCTAACTGAATAGTTTTCCAACCCTTACACGCCCAGAATTGGTGAATGGAACTCAAACTTTTTCACTTTTTTGCATAAATCGTATTTCATAATTCATGGCATGTTTTTGAATTCTAATACTTGTTTTGTGTTACTCTCATCATTCTGAAGCTAACTGTGTTGTTCAATTAAGTTTTCCACACTCATACGCGATTTCACCATTAAAGCCAGCTAGGGTTCTTCAAGTTTCAATTTGGGCGTTTCTGAATACTATAAAATTGAGACACTTCAAGGCCATGGTTGAAATCAGCATGCTTGGACGATTTGGAAACACCCCTCACGCCTAATTTATGTGGCCATATGGCCTATTCGCTATTATGGAAAAATGCATACTTTGGGGGGGTTTAAAACCCCCGCTAACTCCTTTTATATTTTCAGGGAAAACGCAACAAGGAAGAAGATGATTATGTGGCAGGACATGATAGGGTGATTTGAAAATAACGCGCGTTTTTATTGTTTCTAGGCCACTAACCAAGTTTTGTCTCTTATTAATTATTTGCCATTATATATACAAAGTGATACAGCAGCTCCACTGGTCAAGGAACGCGTTGGTAACCCCTGGGGCCTGGGTTCGAACCCCAGGTCCCCCTCCCTTTCAATAACATTTTTCTATTAATGCTTCTATGCAGTTTCTATGCAAGCGACCACCATACATCCATCCTCCAGGTTTGCCACGCGTATAGCAAGATCAATCCAAAGGCACTGATTGGGAGAACGCCCTGGGCATTAGTCAATGGAGCTACATGCTAGCCAAAAATTCAGACAAGGCCTTGCAAAGATGGGCCTAAAATGCTAAGAATACACCTCCAATTTGGGGACAGAACCCCCTAGGGTTTGCTTCTTTTATTCTTTTTTTATATTTTTCTTTTCTTTGTTTTGATTAATTTCCTTTAATTCTTTGAATTAATATTTTCATAAAAAACATAAAAACAATATAAAAATCAGAAAAAAGACAAAAAATAAGTATTTTTATTTAATGTTATTTTTTTTGTAAACAAATATCATTAATTAATTTTAGCTTTTAAATTAGGTTTAATTCAAATATTTTTCTCAATAAACTTAAAAAACTTGTAGAATTAGGATTTAATAATTTTAATTACTTTTTTTCTTTTATTTCATCATCTCCAATAATTAATTATTTATTATTATTTTTATAAATCAAATTGCTTTAATTAATTAGGTTAATTTAGGTTTAACTTTAATATTTTTTTTCTTAATAAATAAAAGTTATAGAATTAGGGTTAATTCAATTTTAATTTCAGCTAATCTTCTCATTAAAAATTCACAACTCCAAAAAACTAAAAAAAATCTTTTCTCTTTTTATTTTAATTTTATTTCATTAATTTAATAATTTAATTTAATTTCATTAAAAAGGGTCCAACGCCCTCGCTTCCAATTTTAATTCCAATTCGCGCATTCTATTTTACTTCTTATAATATTAATGTAATTCTCCCAAAGCCTTGTAAACTTGGACAATTTAATTTCTCGCACTTTCCTTTATTTACTTTCTGTCAAATCGGGTCCTGGATTTTAATTTTGGCGATGTGGACCCGCGCCTTTGTAATAGCTTAGGAACTTTAATTTTCCGCATCTTTTTAATTGTTAATAAATGCATGCAAGAATGAATGACAAAAATAAAAACAAAAGCGTAAATCACCCATGACATGAACAAGATAAATGCAAATGAACATGACACACAAATCACACACCACCCGTAGGGTACGCCTCACTGTTGCCTTGCCTCAAAAGGTGATCGTCGATTAGAGGATGTCTCAGTAAGTCCTCATGATCCGGGAACCTGGCATGAGGGTAGCTTCTAAGGTATCTTCCCATTGCTCTGGTGATCACCATGTCCCGAACCTCGAATTGACCCGAACACCTCCAACGGTGGTGCTACCTACCTCTCAATGGTGGGATGGCACTACTTTAAAGGACATTTACACAGACGAATTCCTTAGGGTAGGTAGACGACTCTAGATACTTGCTCTAATTTCAAAACAAATTCACAAATACTTTTCACACCGACACCTTTTCAAAAAGCTTTCGAAAGCAAATTTTTTCAAACACTCTTGAGGACTGATACAAGAGTCGATCTGAAACTTTCAAAGAAACTTTTTCAAACCCACTCACCTTGAAAAGCAAACAAACCATTTTTGAAAACACAATGAGCAAGTATCTAAGAGCCCATGGATAACCATGGATAGAAAGGGTGCTAACACCTTCCCTTTCTATAATCTACCTCCCGAACCGAGAGCAATCTCTTTAAGGAATTTTTCTGTGCTTTTGTCCTTTCCAATTGGAGAAAATAAAAGACGGTGGCGACTCTTGCTTCCGCGACATTTCGCAAACCAGCGTTAAACAGTCAGTTCCAGATCCACCGATCACAGAACTGGCGACTCTGCCGGGGATTTAAACTTAAAGTGAGGTGTACCTTAGGGTTAGTTCATAATTGTGTTTTCAATTGTATTGATTTGCTTACTTTATTATTGTGGGACTGTCTTGGGAGTTCTATAGATCCTAACCCGGATCTGGGGATACCTTCTTAGAAAGTAGCAACAAGGCTGTGAGGGAACTGTGCGGGGTATACCGACATGGTTGAAACAGTCTGCTACGTTGATGTGGCGCTTTGGTGTGTACCGGTAACCCTTGAGTTCAGTCAAGGAGAGTACGGGGCCTCCATGTGGTGTCATGAAGCATCAACAGACCTTAGGAACCTTAATTGAACTATCTTGGCCTCTTTAGGGTAGTGAGATAACTGACTTTGGTGCAGTCCGAGGTTGGTTGATACTCGATACTACACTCAATTGAGGGTTGCTTTCCTGGAATATTTCGGTCGCCAGTTCAGTGGCTAAATCGAAACGATGAACAATGAAAGCAATCCCGTGATATTGGGACCCTTAGAACCCGGTTACTTCTAATAGGATAGGTTGAGCCCACCAACTTCAAGAGGGTACTACCCAAACCCCATGTTGGCCTAAACTTTAAGGGGCTTCTCTTGTGTGACTTGTGTGCCTTCCAACTTGACTATTTGCATGCTTGTTATCTGACACTTGAGTTCCTTGCAGGTTTTGTTTATAGTCCTTAACTGGGACTCATAACAGGGTTTACTAAGTTTCTTGTAGGTTTTGTTTATAGTCCTTAATTGGGACTCATAACAGGGTTTACTGAATTTCTTGCAGGTTTTGTTTACTGTCCTTAACTGGGGCTCATAACAGGGTTTACCTACATTACCCCATGCATAGCATAACATCATACCATTGCATACCCCCTACATAAGGACTAATCCATTTCAAGGATCTCAAGGGCTTGTGATGCAGGTCATGATGAACCAACATGTCTGGCAAGGGGCAAAAGGGGATTTATTTTCCTCTAGCCAAGGCTGTCAGGGGCTATGACCCACTTGATATGGTGAGCCTTGACCCCTGGAAGAAGGACTCTCAACAACATGCAGTTCCTTCAATCAAGCTACGAAATTCAAACTCTAACAAATTTCTTGTTTACCCCGCGAGATCCTTGAAAACATTGCATGCATATCATACACATCATTGCATTACAGGTATCCCTTTTGCAGGTCACTTACCTTTGTCGCTGTTTATTTCAGCAATGACTTCCCAACAAGATAACCAGGGACCTCCTGCTCAAGAAACTCAGTTCAAAGAGATCTTCTTAAGCCTATCCAAGGGGCAGGAAGAGCTGAGAACACTCCTCACGGGGACTTTGGCCAGGAACAATGCTGAGGACGACCAGGACGAACGGCTGAAACGTCTACAAGCTGAGGTAGACACATTGAAAACCCAGATGCTGGGGCAAAGGGCTCTCATCCAAAGTTTAGCTCAGGAGCAAGGAGAGCTGAGGGCCATGATCAGTCAGCTTCATCAAGACATGAAGCAACCAGCCCAAGTCAGGGACCCAGTCATTAATCAACTTCCAAGAAGTCAAAGGTTTGGGCCTCTCCAAGCTGCTATTACTTCACAGGTCCAACAACGACCTCGCCAAGAACAACTGACTGATCAGAGCAAACCAGACAAGCCTAAAAGGCAGTTCACCAAGCTCAACATGTCACCATCTCAAGCTTTACAACAATTGTTGAGGTTGAATCTGGTGACGTTAAGGGACCCTCCTAAGAATCTCAACACAGCCTCCCCAAAATACAAGTCTAAGGAAAGATGTGCATACCACTCTGGCAGTCCAGGCCATGACACCGACGACTGTTGGGCTCTGAAGAATAGGATCCAAGACCTGATCGAGGAAAGATCTGTGGATTTCACCCAGATGGGCCCAGCTGAATGCTCCTGCCATCCCTATCGGGTGCACCAGTTGAAGTAACAAGCCCTGAGATGAAAAGAATTTTGTTCATTAGGATTTTCAAGTTGTAATTTTCTTTTGTTCAAACATTTGCTCATGTTAAACGTTGTTATTTCATTAATGCATCGCATATGTCTGTTTTGAAGCAATATATTCGTATTCACTATATTTTTTCTGATGATCAACTCTCAATTAATAATTCTAAGCCTCTTGAGGGAGGATGACGAAAACGATACCAAAATCTACAGTATGCTTTTGAACAGACCCCGCTGATGAGGTACAGGCATTGTTTCAATCCCTAAACACTGGAGTTATAAGGAAGATAATCCCTCGTCAACCCCTCTGAGCCAAAGAAGTAGGAGTTTTCTCTTTTCGAAATCTAAAACCCTTTATCATAACCTGGGGCAGGGTAGTTCTTTCAGTTGATCCAAGTGCATAACGAATTGCACCAAAGAGGTCCTTACAAAACAAAGAAAGACAGTGATGGTTCCGAATAATCACAAAGATAGGCAGTCATTATATCTCAAATATAAAAGCCCATTAAGTTAAAACCTGTGAAGGAGACTTACGAAACTGGGGCATCCCGCTGACTGTAATCACAAAAGAAACAGTTCAGGCAAAATTTAGGGACAGCGAAATCAAAAAGAAAGAGGTCCTACAAACCCTCAACAAAAAAAGGAATGACTGTCTATTCAAAATAAGTTATCAACATCCGAATCATCACCGGAAAATCAGAGCAAAGACTCAAACAAGGTCTAACGTATGATCAACTGAGTTTAGATTTGGAGAACATCACGAAGAGCGGGTGGGTACAAATAAAATTTGAGCCTTTATCCTTTGTTTCTTAAACCGTGAACCAGGCCACGTTATAACCCTTAAAAGTCCTAGCTGAAGCATGGGTTAGTCCGAAAGCATACTGTGACGAAAGGTATCCTGACTCCTTAAGGCTTACTATAAAGAAGGAGTTGACATCACGTTTTACAAACATTCATTTGTTTTATGAAAAAAAAGAATGCATTTTCAAAATCTTCAAGACAGAAATAGGCTTTGCATTTTTAACATAACTTTGTTTGCATATGACTTTTTGTTTGAACAGCATAGAAATTCGCACGATGAATACCTAGTGAACAAAAGCACTTCCAATCAAGGGGCAGACATGATTATTGTCCATCATCTGGGGCAATTCAGTCAAGACTCGGAGAATCTCTCAAAGGCCGAATAGCCTGGGGAAAATCTCCGCCTGAGTCACTCGGGGGCATTCCAGCAACGAATCTTGCACGATCAGACATCTTCTGGTAACATGGCAACACAAACAGCCAGGGGCACCTCCCTGCATTCTAAAATCGTGGACATAGTCGAAAAAATAGTACGCACAATTAAAGACCCGCTAGGTCGACTGGCCTAGGCAAAAACAAGGGCTTCCCGGCGAACCAAAAAGGTTCGGGCAAAAATAAGGGATGAAAATAAAAAAAAATCTATACACCCGGCAAGTCGAAAACCTGAAAAGGCGGCTTGGGCAAAAAAGGGTATCCCGATGGACTGAAAACCCAAAAGGGCGGTCCAGGCAAAAATTAGGGATCAAAGCGTACGACTATGTCCTGTCATCTCGTCACTTGCCTACCAGAAGAAGATTTGTCAATCGGCAGTCATCAAACACCTTCACAGGTATCTTCTTTCCTCACCTCAGAAACAGGGGCAATAATGAGCCGTCCAGGCGATCCAGTTGCTCTGTCAACCAAGGAAAGGTTAATACAAAGATGATTACCATCTACCTTTACAAATTCCAGATCGTGGGTTAACACCCGAAACCAAACAGGACAATCATCCACTTGATCATCATCAGGCAACCCTACACCGGTTCCTTCTCAATTTTCAGACGAAGTCTTACACGGACTTATCTCCAGATGACCTTACCCCAGTTCCTCCAGAAGTCTTACACGGACTTATCTCCAGATGACCTTACCCCTGTTCATCAAGAAGTCTTACACGGACTTATCCCAAGATAACCTTACCCCGGTTCATCAAGAAGTCTTACACAGACTTATTCAAAGATAACCTTACCCCGGTTCATCAAGAAGTTTTACACGAGCTTACCCTGCAGTAACCTAACCCCGGTTCCTCCAGAAGTCTTACACGGACTTATCCCAAGGTAACCCTACACCGGTTCCTCCAGAAGTTTTACACGAACTTATCCCGAAGTAACCCTACACAGGTTATCTCTTTCAAAGATGAAGTTTTACATGGACTCGTCACCCAGAAACCCTACACAGGTTCTCTCTTTCCAAAGATGAAGTTCTACACGAGCTCATCATCAGGCAACCCTACATAGGTTCCCTCTTTCAGCTTACAAATTACAGTTCAAAAATTTCCCCAAGAGAGTCCAATCTAGTTCCCCAGGAAAGTAGGAATTCATCTCCCCAAGCAGTAAGCTTATCCCCAGTAGATTCTGGAAGCTTATCCCCCGCAGAGCATGAACGCGTCCCCCGACTTTATTCTAAGAGTTATTTCCCTACCGGGATATAACTGGGTTATCCTCAGCCAAAAGCCACAGAAAGATCGTCCTCGATGAAGTCTTCTTATCCCCAGCGAAGTCTATTGACACTTCCAACACAACAAGGGTATCCCCAGCAAGTTATTATCAACAACTCAGCAAAGTACCTCTCTCCCCACAGAGTATTGCTTCCCAGCAAGATCGTTAGAGTACTTTTCTCCCCGCAGAGTAATCCATTCGCCAAGTTTATTCCCCAACGGAGTTATCTTCTCCTACCGGTATTCTTGCAACTATCATCCCCAGCAGAAGCAAAGATCTATTCTTCAACATCAGCCCAGGAGCGACTTCCCGGCACCCGTCGAGGATTTATTTTCCTAAGACGAAAACATACATTCATAAACATCACATACATCATTATAGCATGCATATACGCATCACATCTTACAAATCTCATTTATGTTGAGAACATCATCGCTTGATTCATATCATGCCTTGCATATAACTGACCTTTACCTTTCAGAAAAGATCCAGTTAAGTTCTCAGCTATATTTCAAGACCTTGACCGGTTCAGTTAAATCGACCCTAAGATTTTTCTGTTTTCTTATCCAGTCAAAGGCCTTCTCTAGTTCAGTCAGATCGACCCTAAGATCTCCCTGTTTCTTATCCAGTTGAAGACATTCCAAGACCTAGACCGGTTCAGTTAAATCGACCCTAAGATTTCTCTGTTTCTTATCCAGTCCAAGGCCTTCTCTAGTCCAGCTAAATCGACCCCTAACAGATTTTCCTGATAAAGACTCAGTAGAAGTTATCTAAGATTCTCTCAGCATTACTGTTGAGGTAGAAGTCGCCCAAGATTTTCTCAGCATTACTGTTGAGGTTGAAGTCGCCTATGGTTCTCTCCCCGTTACTGCGGAGGTAGTAATCGTCCCCAGATTCTCTCAGCGTTACTGTTGAGGTTGAAGTCGCCTATGGTTCTCTCCCCGTTACTGCGGAGGTAGTAATCGTCCCAAGATTCTCTCAGCGTTACTGTTGAGGTTGAAGTCGTCCAAGATTCTCTCAATGATACTGTTGAGGTTGAAGTCGCCTATGGTTCTCTCCCCGTTACTGCGGAGGTAGTAATCGTCCCCAGATTCTCTCAGCGTTACTGTTGAGGTTGAAGTCGTCCAAGATTCTCTCAATGATACTGTTAAGGTTGAAGTCGCCTATGGTTCTCTCCCCGTTACTGCGGAGGTAGTAATCGTCCCCAGATTCTCTCAGCGTTACTGTTGAGGTTGAAGTCGTCCAAGATTCTCTCAATGATACTGTTGAGGTTGAAGTCGCCTATGGTTCTCTCCCCGTTACTGCGGAGGTAGTAATCGTCCCCAAATTCTCTCAGTGTTACTGTTGAGGTTGAAGTCGCCCAAGATTCTCTCAGCGTTACTGTTAAGGTTGAAGTCCCCCAAGATTCTCTCAGCGTTACTGTTGAGGTAGTAATCACCCCAGATTCTCTCCCCGTTACTGTGGAGGTAGTAATCGTCCAAGGTTCTCTCAGCGTTCCTGTTGAGGTAGTAACCATCCCTGGTTCATTCATCACCTTTTGAAGCTCCAGATCCAGCTCCTGTAACAGGCCAGGTAATCATTTTCTTTTGCAGGTACGCAAGTTCTCGCTAAGGAATCTCTTACGCGATCGACATCCAGATGGCATCTATAAGCCCATCAGCCCATCCATCATCTCTCAGCATGGCATCTATAAGCCCATCACCATATCCATCAATCTCCAAATGGCATCTATAAGCCCATTCCACCATCACACTACTATGTGAGCGCAAATTTCTGGGCACTCTAGTGTTCAATCATCTTCCACCTTCGGATTACGAAAGGCACGTTAGCCAATCTGCATCCTCAGGTCTAAGAAGATTGAACAGGGGAAACTGTTGTACCCCAATATTTGCCCTCCCATATTCCTCAAGAATTGCAAGGAGCATGCTTCAAAATCTCCCCAAGGGTTGCACAGTTCAAAGGCCTCCTAACAGTCAAAAATTAAGGTTTTGGTTCTGACAAAGAAAATGAAGTTTCCAAGGGTCCAATCAAGTCCCACATGCCTACAAACATGGTCAAGTATCCTCATACCAAGTTTCAAGACTTACAGCACAAAATTGCACAGTCAAAAACCCTAATTGCCTTACAGTCAACTGCAGGGGCAAAATGGTCATTTGACAGTCAAAAGTTCAAATTTTTGGTCAACATCTCATTTTGAAGCCATAAACATCATTTGATCAATTCTTGATCATGATTCTCAAAGCTTGGCACAAAAAGTCTCAAGATGCAAAAGTTTCCATATTTGGACAGTTGAAAAAGTCAACTGTAACTTGACCAAGGCATAACTTCCACATGGATTATCAGAAAAATTCCATCCAAAGCTCATTTTGAAGAGAATGACATTTCCTACAACTCTCCTTCACACTTCAAGTCCAAGAAATGCTCTCACAAAAAGTTATCAATTTCAACATTATAGGTCATTTTCAAAAGTCAACAAAAAGGGACTTTAAGTCAAAGGCCATAACTTGAGATTGGTAAATCAAAATGACATGGGACCAAAGGCATTGGTTAGAGGACTTCAAGGCCTTTCCAAAATGTCCAAGAACATGAGCAAAGCTTAAAAATTGAGCAAGATATGCCTTGTGGAAGTTGGGAAATTTTTGGATATTTTGAAAAGTCAACTTTGCTTCAAATACCTTAAAATTGCTAATGGGCCATATTTCCTTCCAAGATTCATCATTCCAAGCATGTGCACGACCATTTGGCCCAAAGGGAAGTTATTCATCATTATTATTTATTTATTTGAATTTTTAATTGCTAATAATTCATTTAATTAATTAAAATATATGAAAAATACCAAACCAATGCAATCAAATCTTTTTGTGCATAAAATAATCTCAAGATTTCGTGCATGATCAGATATGGAAAGAATCAAATGATTTGGACATGATTGGAACTAAATTTGCATGAAAAAGATTGAAAATTATATGCATAAAAATCAAATATTTTTTACATCAATGCAAAGGGTTTTTGGATCAATTTTTCAACCCTAATCATTCCATACATAAGCCTAATGCCAACCCTAATGTTCATAACCATAAAGCTGCGCCAGAAAAGCATAGAAAAGTTTGAGTTTTTATCCAAAAAATTGGAAACTGAAAACAATATTCTAGCACGATTCAGAGCAAGAGACCAATTGCAAAAGCTTCCTCGTGTATTACTGAAGCTAACTGAATAGTTTTCCAACCCTTACACGCCCAGAATTGGTGAATGGAACTCAAACTTTTTCACTTTTTTGCATAAATCGCATTTCATAATTCATGGCATGTTTTTGAATTCTAGTACTTGTTTTGTGTTACTCTCATCATTCTGAAGCTAACTGTGTTGTTCAATTAAGTTTTCCACACTCATACGCGATTTCACCATTAAAGCCAGCTAGGGTTCTTCAAGTTTCAATTTGGGCGTTTCTGAATACTATAAAATTGAGACACTTCAAGGCCATGGTTGAAATCAGCATGCTTGGACGATTTGGAAACACCCCTCGCGCCTAATTTATGTGGCTATATGGCCTATTCGCTATTATGGAAAAATGCATACTTTGGGGGGGTTTAAAACCCCCGCTAACTCCTTTTATATTTTCAGGGAAAATGCAACAAGGAAGAAGATGATTATGTGGCAGGACATGATAGGGTGATTTGAAAATAACGCGCGTTTTTATTGTTTCTAGGCCACTAACCAAGTTTTGTCTCTTATTAATTATTTGCCATTATATATACAAAGTGATACAGCAGCTCCACTGGTCAAGGAACGCGTTGGTAACCCCTGGGGCCTGGGTTCGAACCCCAGGTCCCCCTCCCTTTCAATAACATTTTTCTATTAATGCTTCTATGCAGTTTCTATGCAAGCGACCACCATGCATCCATCCTCCAGGTTTGCCATGCGTATAGCAAGATCAATCCAAAGGCACTGATTGGGAGAACGCCCTGGGCATTAGTCAATGGAGCTACATGCTAGCCAAAAATTCAGACAAGGCCTTGCAAAGATGGGCCTAAAATGCTAAGAATACCCCTCCAATTTGGGGACAGAACCCCCTAGGGTTTGCTTCTTTTATTCTTTTTTTTATATTTTTCTTTTCTTTGTTTTGATTAATTTCCTTTAATTCTTTGATTTAATATTTTCATAAAAAACATAAAAACAATATAAAAATCAGAAAAAAGACAAAAAATAAGTATTTTTATTTAATGTTATTTTTTTTGTAAACAAATATCATTAATTAATTTTAGCTTTTAAATTAGGTTTAATTCAAATATTTTTCTCAATAAACTTAAAAAACTTGTAGAATTAGGATTTAATAATTTTAATTACTTTTTTTCTTTTATTTCATCATCTCCAATAATTAATTATTTATTATCATTTTTATAAATCAAATTGCTTTAATTAATTAGGTTAATTTAGGTTTAACTTTAATATTTTTTTTCTTAATAAATAAAAGTTATAGAATTAGGGTTAATTCAATTTTAATTTCAGCTAATCTTCTCATTAAAAATTCACAACTCCAAAAAACTAAAAAAAATCTTTTCTCTTTTTATTTTAATTTTATTTCATTAATTTAATAATTTAATTTAATTTCATTAAAAAGGGTCCAACGCCCTCGCTTCCAATTTTAATTCCAATTCGCGCATTCTATTTTACTTCTTATAATATTAATGTAATTCTCCCAAAGCCTTGTAAACTCGGACAATTTAATTTCTCGCACTTTCCTTTATTTACTTTCTGTCAAATCGGGTCCTGGATTTTAATTTTGGCGATGTGGACCCGCGCCTTTGTAATAGCTTAGGAACTTTAATTTTCCGCATCTTTTTAATTGTTAATAAATGCATGCAAGAATGAATGACAAAAATAAAAACAAAAGCGTAAATCACCCATGACATGAACAAGATAAATGCAAATGAACATGACACACAAATCACACACCACCCGTAGGGTACGCCTCACTGTTGCCTTGCCTCAAAAGGTGATCGTCGAGTAGAGGATGTCTCAGTAAGTCCTCATGATCCGGGAACCTGGCATGAGGGTATCTTCTAAGGTATCTTCCCATTGCTCTGGTGATCACCATGTCCCGAACCTCGAATTGACCCGAACACCTCCAACGGTGGTGCTACCTACCTCTCAATGGTGGGATGACACTACTTTAAAGGACATTTACACAGACGAATTCCTTAGGGTAGGTAGACGACTCTAGATACTTGCTCTAATTTCAAAACAAATTCACAAATACTTTTCACACCGACACCTTTTCAAAAAGCTTTCGAAAGCAAATTTTTTCAAACACTCTTGAGGACTGATACAAGAGTCGATCTGAAACTTTCAAAGAAACTTTTTCAAACCCACTCACCTTGAAAAGCAAACAAACCATTTTTGAAAACACAATGAGCAAGTATCTAAGAGCCCATGGATAACCATGGATAGGAAGGGTGCTAACACCTTCCCTTTCTATAATCTACCTCCCGAACCGAGAGCAATCTCTTTAAGGAATTTTTCTGTGCTTTTGTCCTTTCGAATTGGAGAAAATAAAAGACGGTGGCGACTCTTGCTTCCGCGACATTTCGCGAACCAGCGTTAAACAGTCAGTTCCAGATCCACCGATCACACACCCCACCCTACCAGAAGCAACCAACAAAGATTCATGGATCTCTTTAAACATAATCAAAACTCTCTTCATCAGGGAATATACGTTATGGGTGCCAGAATGAATCAACTTCTCGAGACTCTCCACATTGTCATCCAAAGACAGGAAGAAATCAGGCAGAATACTGCTAAGTTTTGTTTATGTTTAAAGAGATCCATGAATCTTCGCTGGTTGCTTCTGGTAGGGTGGGGTGTAAGGAAGTTAATTTTGTTGAATTTGAAGTTTGAGCAGAAAGGACCCCAATAAGTTTCTGATATGAACAATGAATGCATGTTTTTTGTGTGAATGATTGTATGTATCTATTCTATTTTTATTTTTTATTTCTAGGGAAACCCAAAGACTTATCTATCCATAAGTATTCTTCTTACAATATTTATCTTTCGGAAAGCTCAACAAAAGATTCAAATTTAGGATTTCTTGGAAATGGAATGCATATGTTATAATACATTTACAAATACAATTTCATGGTATTCAATGGGATGGGATCAAAGAATCATATATTCTGGATAACCACTCTACAATCCTATGAATAACTGATGTACAATCCTCTAAATAGGCTGAATATAACGGATTAAAAGTTCAGAACTGTCTCTAGAAACAAGAAAACTAGGTATGATGAAGGTCAAGGTTTCCTGCAAAAACCCATATCCCTCTCACGTGTGGGTTCTAGTCTTAAATAGATGCTCCTAAAAGGTCCCATAGTTATGGGTCATATATGAAAACACCTTGTCTTATGCACAAGCATGCAGGACAAAACCATCCCCAAGGGAACCTAGTCTGGGTGTGGGTCTCATGCCAACTCAATGCATCAGGCGCATGAGTCAACACGACTATCCACTCTAATCATATGTGCATACCTAAGCCTGGGTAGTGGGCTTATCTCTACAAATTATCACACACCCCACAAATAGAATAGAGCATCATATATGCAGGATATATGAATAATAAATTGCAATGAATAAAACAAGTAAAGCATAAAGAATAAACACCCAGAGAAACAAACAAATGA
Organism: Vicia faba; assembly: GCA_948472305.1. Taxonomy (NCBI): domain Eukaryota; kingdom Viridiplantae; phylum Streptophyta; class Magnoliopsida; order Fabales; family Fabaceae; genus Vicia; species Vicia faba. The sequence continues at coordinate 1,556,313,040 of OX451739.1, read as the reverse complement.
AGTTAGGATTGACTTGCTTAGGTCCCCAACAGAGTCACCAGCTGTCGCACCGTGAAAAAATTACAGAGTCTCCTTTGAACTTTATTTATCCCATAGGGAAGGAAAAACATCTAGAAAACCCCAAAAAAGGATAAGATGGTCTTGCAACCAAGATACGAGTTTAGAAGTCGGTTATGCAAAGGGAATGTATTAGCACCTCTTACATCTGTTGTACTCAATGGAATCCATTTTGTTTGTTTCTAAGGGTGTGGTCTATCTAAATCTATAACTTGATAAGAATGCATGAATGAATTAATGGGGAAAATGAAAAGGTTTATTATTGAGTTTGCCAAGGTCTTGCAACCATATGCCTATGTATCCTCATAGTTCAATGAAGAAATCAGAACTCCATAGTTCGTCTCAAAAAAGTTTATTTGTTGGGTGTTTTTTATGGACAACATTAATGTTCACGCTCTACCAATAAGGATAGCCTATATTGCGGTAGAACAAAAATAACATGTCCTCTTTGAAAAAGTTTTAAAGAGAAAAGCCAAAAGGAAAATTGGTTTGGATTTGAAGTGTTTTGTTATGAGATACATCACATGGTCCTCTAAGGCTGGGGGTATTTAAGTACTTCTTCTTTAGTTTTGAAATTTGTTTGAGATACGTGTTATACTAAAATTTATGAAATGAGGGTGAATATTTTGTACAAATGAGCCAGGCGTCTCACGTACAAAATACTCTAAGAAGAGGTAAGGAAGGCTCCCGCTCATCTTTCCCCATTTGCTTAAGGCTCATGGCGTATTTACACTTATCGTATTTATTATGTTTTTTGTATTTGATTAAGAAAAGAAGTTTTTGTCTTTTAAAATAAAAAGAGAAGCAATGCAAAAGAGAAAAGCAAAAGTAAGAGGAAAACTTGAACCCTGATGTTATCATGCCATGGTAGACTTAAAGTTGAGATTAAGGGAAGACTTAACCTAATGTTATCATGCTTGATTTTAAGCCTAATGTCTAATCTTAATTTAATTTAATCAAGGATTAAAATTGAACCAAGAGAACTTAAGGGATCGTGAATCAAACAAGCAAACACACAATAACATCAAGCACCAAGGCAAGCATTAACTCCAGACAAGTTCACTCATGAAAGATCATCAAGAAGCATCAAAGACATGACACCATTTTGAATAAAAAATCAACACAAAAATGAAAGAAAATAAAATCATAAAGTCAAAAGATAAAATGCCAAAATAATCCTAAAAATATTACGTGACATTTCTAACATTTTTATAATTTTCAATTATTAAAATCATAAAAGAAAATAAAAACAAAAGTCAATTAAAAGATAAAATAAAATAAAATAAAAGTGAGAAATAAAGAAGGTGCAGCACTGGATGTGGATGTTTGATTCAGTAAATCACGTGTCAGACCCACTCAAATCAGGTCTAGGATGAGTTTTTGTTGCATATCATTCAGGTTAACAAAAATTGTGTGGCTTTGGGCTTACATGGGGCTTAACGTAGCAAAACAAACATCAGGCCCAAAAAATAACCAAACATAAGTCCACTTTAATTCATTTTTTCAATTATTATTATTATTATTAACTAATAAAATAAAACTAAAAAAGAAAATCAACACAACGCAAAACGACGTCGTTTTCAGTCCAAAAGTGATTAAAAAATTTAAACTCTTCGGGCCAAATCTCTTTCTTCAACCTCGTGACTGCCAGGCGCCGGCGAGCCACGTGGTGGCGGCGACAGTGGTCTCAGGTCCAGAAACGCCAAGCACCTATGTCATCTTACTCGCCTTCTCACACTGGTTCCAAAAATTATATTCTTATCTTCCAATTCTTCCTCAAACGCACATAATCTCAGAAATACAATAAAAAATCCCGAACTAATCAATTTCAAATTAAATAATATATATTGTGAATTGAAGTTTAAGACGTTAGGGATAAGAGTCAACAAACAAATGTGTATGCAGTGGTATTGTAAGTATTATATGATTCTTTTTTTAAATATGTATAGGTTCTCTTGATGTACCATTTTAGATATGTGTACATTCACTTTTGTACATTCTCTTGATGTGCCATTTTATGTTCTGGATAAAATAAAATAATCTGATTTTGTCACAAAAACTGTAGTTTCTATGAAAACAAATGATACAGGTCAATCCAAATGGGATTTAAAACAAATCATAAATGACAAAAAATAGGTTATAAACTTATGTTATAAACCGACGTAAATACTGACCTTTTCTCCTCTGTTATTAAGAAAAATCAAGTAGTATGTGGCACACACTACATAATTTTGAAAATAAATAAAAAATCTTGCTAGGGATCAAACCAATGACCATTTCAAATATCCCCTAAGTTATTCTGAAATTGAAGGGTAAAGTGACAAGTTTCCATGACGCCTTTCGTTACCTCTCTTGTGTAACCGAGGTAAAATTTCTTTCGCGCCCAAAGTAAAATGTGTGTTTTTATAGTAGTACTTTAAAACCACACGATTGAAACTTCTTCAACCACCCAAATGAAATACAACTCACTTTCACTCTAACTTCTATATCTAAAGGAAAAACCCGACCTTCATGAAAACAAAAACTCTTCTGACTATTATATTATTTCAGGTTGTTTAACAACTAAGTGGATTTACTTAGAATGTTTTGGTAGGTTGTTAAACTCTTGTCAAATTTAATTTTTTTTTCTTTTGGTTAATTTTATTGATAATATATATATATATATATATATATATATATATATATATATATATATATATATATATATATATATATATATATATATATATATATATATATATATATATATATATATATATATGTGTGTGTGTGTGTGTGTGTGTGTGTGTGTGTGTAAATTAGTTTTTTAATACTTTTTAAAATAAATTATATTTTATGTGATTTTTTTAAGGGATCTTTTGAATTTATAAACAAATAAATGTTAGAATTTATTTGTTTAAAACAATAAAATGTAAATTAAATTTTTAATACTTTTTAAAAAAATTATATTTTATGTGCTTTTTTTTAAGGGGTCTTTTGAATTTTATATATTTTATATGATCTTTGAATTATTGGTTTGAAAAAAAATATATTCTTTAAAGTAGAAATATTTTTTATTATAACAATATAGTTTTTTTCTATTTCAATTGTTTAACTTTTTGTTAAACGTTTAAATGTTTTACATCTATTTTAAGTTTTTTCTTAATTTTTTGTTTTGAAAATTCATGTTTATCTCAATTCCAGTTTGAATTTTTAATTGAATGAGACATTGAATCCATGCATATTCTCAATCAATTCTCCCATTCATAATGTTTATTAACAATCAATTTCTACCTATACAAACTAATCTATCTCTACTCATAACACAATCACAACCAACAACTACAACAAACAATGGCATATCACATAGAAGGAGTGCCAGAGGTTGTGAAGGGTGTAGACCTAAAGAGATACATGGGTCGTTGGTATGAGATTGTTTCATTCCCTTCATTTTTTCAGCCTGCAAATGGCGTGAACACTAGAGCCACCTACACTCTAAACAGTGATGGAACTGTTCATGTTCTCAACGAGACATGGAATGATGGGAAAAGAAACTCCATAGAAGAAACTGCTTATTGTTAGAACAAATTTGGTTCTGATCATATCCCAGAGTTTTGATTATAACAATAAAATATATTTTGTACAATTGATACTCTGATGAGCATATTTCTTTATTTTAGATAATGTTCTGACTGAAGCATTTTCTAAGGTGAAAATTACTTTACGTGTTGAGCTGAATATAAATGAAGAAGTTCTTTGATGAAAGAACTATTTATTTTAGTGCAAGTTCTGATGATGGCTCTGATAAGAAGCAATTTAAAGCATCCTCTAATCTTAGCAAGTTTCCATGCAAACTCTGTTTAGAAGTATTTTGCAAGCAGGCTCTGATGAGAAGTTATTTGCAAGCAAATTCTGAAGCAAGATCTGAAGCAAGTTTTGAAAGATTAAAGAAGAAAACAGTCTTGTCAAGTTTCAGGAAACAAGCTCTGACAGTGCCGTTTGTTCATTTAATGCAAAGACGGCTAAAGCACTCAAGTGTCTCTACGCTAGTTCATTGAAAGAAACAAAAGTGCAAGCTAACACGCAAACATTAATTGCTACTCACTTTTGAAGGCAGTAACAGTCGTTTTCCTCATGCTATAAATAGAAAATCATTTATTGCAAGCCAACTACCCAACTAATGTGAAAACTATTCTGCTGCTCACAAACACTTTGTTATTTTCTCAAGTGCAAAACTTATTTTAGTGATAAATCATAGTTTGTGATATAGCTTTCCAAGAAGCAATTTGTTTCACTATTGTAAAGATTAAATTCTTGTATTTGTTCCTTGAGAGACCAAGCTTGGTCATATTTCTCAAGAAGGCTAGGACTAGTTTGAGTCATAGTGGTGTTAGTCACTTGTAAGTTTACTTGTGCTTTGTATTGTTAGTCACAACAATTTGGTTGTGTGATTGTAATCTGTTTGATTATTGTGAATTAAGTCCTTGTTGAGAAAGGCGAAATCACCTTGGCGGGTGGACTGGAGTAGTTTGAGTTCAAACGAACCAGGATAAAAATAACTGTGTCTTTCCATAATTGTTGAGCTAGTAAGAAAAAGAAAAAGGAAAAACTTATTCAACCCCCCCCCCCCCCCCCCCCTTCTAAGTGTTTTCTCACCCTTCAATTAGTATCAGAGCCTGGTTCTGAGCGCAAACACTTAACAGTGTCAGAAAAAGATCCAGGAGGAAAACATTATGGCAATTGAACAAAACAACAATAACTACACTAAACCTCCTGTGTTTGATGGAGAAGATTTTGAATATTGGAAAGATAGACTAGAAAGTTTCTTTCTAGGTCATGATTCTGATTTATGGGATATGGTCTTAGATGGTTACACACATCCTATAAACTCAGAAGGAAACAAGATTGATAGAGAGAATATGGATAGACAACAAAAAGCAGATTTCAAAAATCACCACAGAGCTAGAAATATCTTTCTGAACGCCATCTCTAAAATGGAATATGAGAAGATCACAAATAGAGATACAACACATGACATGTTTGAGTCTTTCAAAATGACTCATGAAGGAAATGCTCAAGTAAAAGAGACTAAAGCTCGGGCTCTCATCCAGAAGTATGAAGCCTTCAAAATGGAAGAAAGTGAATCTATAGAAGCTATGTTCTCAAGGTTCCAAACTCTGATCGCCGGCCTGAGAGTTCTGAACAAAGGATACACCAAGGCAGGCCATGTTAAGAAGATTATCAGAAGTTTACCTAGAAGATGAGCACCTATGGTTACTGCTTTTAAAGTATCAAAAGATTTGAACAATGTGTCTCTTGAAGAACTCATCAACGCTTTAAGAAGTCATGAGATAGAACTTGATGAACACGAGCCTCAGAAGAAAGGTAAGTCTGTTGCCCTTAAATCTATTAAAAAATGTGAAACTAATGCTTTTCAGACAGAAGAAGGAAACTCTGAAGAATCTGCATCAGAAGAAGATGAACTATCCTTGCTCTCCAGAAGGATCAACCACATGTGGAAGCACAAACAGAAGAAGTTCAGGAACTACAAGAGGTCAGAAGATAAACCAGAATCTTCTAGATATAAGAAGTCAAACAGAAGAGAGATAATCTTCTATGAATGTAAAGAACCAGGACACTACAAGAGTGATTATGCAAAACTACAAAGAGAAAGACCAAAGAAAAAGTTTGGTATAAAGAAAGGCATGATGGCCACCTGGGACGATTCATAATCTTCTGAAGATGAATCTGACTCAGAAGATGAGAACGCCAACCTAGCTCTTATGGCTACCACAGAAGATGACTCAGAATGTGAGTCAGAACTAAAAGAGGTGTTCTCTGAATTTACTAGAGCTGAACTTGCAGAAAGTTTATCAGAACTTCTTGAAAACTACAGTCAACTCAAAATCAAATACAAGAAACTCAAAAAGAGTCTCGCATCTGATCTTGAGAAACTTGAAATAGAAAACTCTGAACTCAAAGAAAATAATTTTAAACTCAAAGAGGAAATTCAAAAAGTTAAAAAAATTTCTATTTCAGATTCTGCGTCAAGTTCAAGAGATATTCTTAAAGAATATGACTCTAGCTTTCAAACTTTTCTTGCTAAAAGCATAGATAGAAGCAAAATGGCTTCAATGATCTATGGAGTTAGTGGAAACAACAAAAGAGGAATTGGATATGAAACTCCCAAAGGGAAGGAATCATATATACCAAAACATGTTGTTAAGATGGCTTTCACATATAAACCTCTGAACAAACAATTTAGTTTTGGGCACACACATGATATTAAATACACATCTCACTCTGGAAATTTTTATGCTAATCCAAAGTTCAAATAAAACTTTAGAAACTCTAACCAAAAAGGACCCAAAAAGATATGGGTACCTAAGGAGAAAATAATATATGTTGCAGATGTCCTTAACAGCTTAGTTGAAACACTAGTCATGGTGCCTGGACTCTGGATGCTCATGAAACATGACGGGAAGGAAGTCTATGTTCCAAAACCTCGAATTTAAATCTGGAGGAGACATCAAATTCGGAGGAAATCAGAAAGGAAAGATTATTGGTTCTGGAACCATTGGAAACGGTAACCTTCCTTCTATCTCTAATGTTCTGTTAGTAGAAGGATTAGCGTATAACTTGTTGTCCATAAGTCAATTAAGTGACAACGGTTATGACATTATCTTTAATCAAAATTCTTGTAGAGCTGTTAGTCAAAAAGATGGAACAATCCTCTTTTCTGGCAAGAGAAAGAATAACATCTATAAAATTGATTTGTCAGATCTTAAAACTCAGAATGTAAAATGCCTTTTGTCTGTTGGCGATGAGCAATGGGTGTGGCACTGAAGATTGGGACATATCAGCATGAGAAAAATCTCTCAAATAAATAAACTAAATTTAGTCAGAGGACTTCCTAATCTGAAGTTCAACTCAGAAGCTCTGTGCGAAGCATGTCAAAAAGGAAAATTTTCAAAACCTTCTTTTAAATCAAAAAATGTTGTTTCTTCCTCTAGACCATTAGAACTACTTCATATTGACCTGTTTGGGCCAGTTAAAACTGCATCCATCAAAGACAATAAGTATGGATTAGTCATTGTTAATGACTACAGCAGATGGACATGGGTTAAGTTTTTAAAACACAAGGATGAGTCACATTCTGTGTTCGTTGACTTCTGTAACCAAGTGCAAAATGAAAAAGATTTTAGAATTATAAAAGTTAGAAGTGATCATAGAGGAGAATTTGAAAACCATTATTTTGAAAAATATTTTAAAGAAAATGGTATTGTTTATAATTTCTCTTGTCCTAGAACTCCCCAACAAAATGGAGTTGTAGAACGGAAGAATAGAACTTTACAAGAAATGGCCAGAACCATGATTAATGAAACAAATATGGCTAAGCACTTCTGGGCAGAAGCAGTGAACACAACATGTTATATTCAGAATAGAATCTCTATAAGACCTATTCTTAAAAGACTCCCTATGAATTATGGAAAAACAGAAAACCCAACATTTCATATTTCCATCCTTTTGGATGTACTTGCTATATTCTGAATACTAAAGATAATCTGGACAAGTTTGATTCTAAGGCACAAAAGTGTTTTCTGCTTGGATATTCTGAACGCTCAAAAGGCTATAGAGTATACAACACAGAAACTCTGATTGTTGAAGAATCAATCAAAGTCAGGTTTGATGATAAGCTATGCCAGCAACAGCCAAAGCAAATTGATATTTCTGCAGGTACAGAAGATCATCTCTCAAACTTTGAAAAGTCAGAAGCAAAGGACAACTCAGAAGATCCTCCTCTTGATAATGCTCTGGATAATCTCAGAATCTCTGAACAACCTTCTCAGAAAAGGTTTCCCAGAATCTCTTCAGCTCATAAAGAAGACGTGATTATTAGAAAGAAAGAAAGAAAGAAGATCCCATCAGAACAAGATCCTCCCTCAGAATCAATGAAGAATCATTGTTTGGATTGGTATCTCTGATTGAGCCAACCTCTATTGATGAAGCTCTGGAAGATAATGATTGGATCCTAGCTATGCAAGATGAACTCAATCAATTTTCCAGAAACGATGTGTGGGATCTAGTTCCAAGACCTAAAGGATTCAATATTATAGGAACTAAATGGATATTCGGAATCAAATTAAATGAGCAAGGAGTGGTGTTCAGAAAAAAAGCACGATTGGTTGCACAAGGTTATAGTCAACAAGAAGGAATTGATTATAATGAAACCTTTGCCCCAGTCGCCAGGTTAGAATCAATTAGATTATTAATTTCTTTTGTTGTTCAAAATAACATTTCATTATATCAAATGGATGTTAAAAGTGCATTTTTAAATGGTTATATAGAAGAAGAAGTTTATGTCCATCAACCTCTGGGCTTTAATGACTCAAAATATCCAGAACATGTTTTTAAACTAAAAAAGTCTTTATATGGTCTGAAACAAGCTCCCAGAGCTTGGTATGAACATTTGAGTAATTTTCTTTAAGAAAAGGATTTTACCAAAGGGAAAGTGGACACAACTTTATTCCGAAAAACATTTAAAAATGACATTTTAATTTGTCAAATTTATGTTGATGATATTATTTTTGGAACCTCTAATATCTCTCTTGGAAAAGAATTTGCTGAGACTATGCAGACTGAATTTGAGATGAGCATGATGGGAGAATTAAAGTTCTTTCTGGGAATACAAATAAACCAGACTCCAGAAGGTACTTACATACATCAGACAAAGTATGTTAAAGAACTTCTGAATAAATTCCAGATGTCAGAAAGTAAAGATGCAAAGACACCATTGCATCCTACATGCATTCTGGGAAAAGATGAGGTAAGTATGAAGGTAGATCAGAAACTCTACAGAGGTATGATTGGATCCCTTCTCTATCTGACTGCATCTAGACCTGATATATTATTCAACGTATGTTTATGTGCTAGATTTCAATCAGATCCTAGAGAATCTCACTTAACTGTTGTTAAGCAAATTCTGAGGTATCTGAAAGGTACTACTAATCTGGGTCTGTGTTACAAAAGATCAAAAGAATTCAGACTAGTAGGTTATTGTGATGCTGACTTTGCTGGGGATAGAATTGAACGAAAGAGCACCTCTGGAAGCTGTCAGTTTCTAGGTGACAACCTTATTTCGTGGTACAACAAGAAGCAAGCTACCATTTCACTTTCAACAACAGAAGCTGAGTATATATCTGCTGCTGGATGTAGCTCTCAGATGATCTGGATGAAAAGTCAGCTAGAAGATTTTAATCTCTATGAAAGTAAGATTCCTATCTTCTGTGACAATACCTCTGCAATTTGTCTTTCTAAAAATCCCATTTTGCATTCTAAAGCAAAACACATAGAAATTAAATATCATTTTATAAGGGACTACATTCATAAAGGAATTTTAAATTTAAACTTTGTAAACACAGACCATCAATGGGATGATATTTTTACCAAACCCCTTTCTGAAGATAGATTTAAATTCATTCTGAAAAATATTAGTATGGAATTTTTTCCTGAATGAAATTGTATTTATCTTCTGTGATTGCTTTCAGAATGTTCTGAAATGAATGTTCTGATTAACAACTCTTCAGAAGTTAGAAGAGAAGTTACATCAGAAACTATATATAAAGTTCTGAAATGTTCTAATGTTTCATTACAAGTATAGTTCAGCAGTTCATTATATCAAACAACTGTCTCATGCAACCTTCAGGAGATGAACACGTGTTATATTTATGAAAGGTCACGCGTGCTATGCTATTGACGCCGTTCCTAGGTAACTATTATGATTTGTTCAAAATATCACGCTTTCCCATCATTTTCAATGTCATTACATGCTAGTAATAATTAAAAAAAAATTTAATTAATTTTTTTATTAAACTCTTTTTTACAGTTTTATTTCAAAAACCTTTTTTCTCAAAAGTTTACCTATAAATACTTTTGTAAAACCCCTTTCTCACTTTTTACCTTCTCTTTCGAATTTTAAAATCGTCTCTGTGTATTTTCTGCAACCTATTTTCTTTCATCTCAACCTAAGTGCTCCAATGGCTTCATCTTCTACTCCTTCCGAAAGCACTCAAGCTGAACAATACATCATCCCTGAAAGAACCACTCTTATTCCTGTTGACAGTTTAGAAGTTATCAGTGAATTGATGGTGGACTTTGAAAACCTAAAGGCAAATGGGTTTGACCTTCTTCCTGCGGTGAAATTTCAAGGATGGGGAAATTACTTTGATCGTCTTGTTGGCCCTGTATTTCCACATTTTGTAAAGGAATTTTGGATTCACACCATTGCATCACCAAAGGTTATTCTCTCGTTTGTAATGGGTAAGGAAATTTTAATCACTGAAAATCTCATCAGGAGGTTATTGAGTTTTGAAGGCAATGGAGTCACTGGAGTCTCAAATGGTAGAATGGATATGTCAAGAGTTCATGCTGAAATTTTTACAACTGGGCAAGCTTCATCAAAAGTCAGAGACTTGAAGAATCAGTACAAGATCTGGGCAAGAATCATCCATGGCTGCATTCATCATAGAAAGGAAACAAGTTCTCTTGACTATATAAATGTTGGCCAGCAATACCTTCTGTTCTGTCTGGGAATGAATGTAAAGATTGATTTACCCTACCTTCTGTTTGATCACCTCTGGACACATGTCAAGGAAACAAGGGAAGAAGAAATAGTGAAGAACCTTAAATCCAAAAGGAACTGGATTCCAATGGGAAGGTTGATTTCAGATATTCTGACAGAGAATGGTCTGATTGCACATTTGGACGAAGCAAACCTGTTGGGGGAGTTAGAGCCTACGTGTGGGAATGCTCTGACAGGAAAGAATCTGGTGAAGAGAAAGCTCATTGATAAACTGTTGGTGGAACCTACCCCTTACGTATCAGCAACCGTTACCAGAAGAAGAATCCCAATTGTTGACTTTCTTCTTTTCAACTCAAAAGATCACCCTCGTATCATTCTGCATTACATTTAAATTTGCAAAGAAAGTGGAACTCCAATTGATCCTGCCTGGCTTCAAGGTATAAATGAAGCAGCTCTAGATGTTGTCTTCCAGCAGCCAATGAAAAGGAAAGCAGTTGAAGGACCCTCTGCTAGACCCCAGAAGAAGAAGAAATCAGGTACACCTTCTGAGACTATTTCTGTTTATGATTTTGTACATATATCTACATCTGCTGAACCTCAAACATTAGGTGACATAGACGTAGACATAGATTTAACCATTCCCTCTGAAACTCTTTCTACAAACCCTCAAATAGATCAAGTCTTATCAGACTTGAGTGATTTTAACTTTAATGACTCTCTTGAAACCCAAACACAACCATCTCAAACACATATCTCACAAAATAATCCTACTGAAAACTTTTCTCAAACACCTCCCAGACCTTTATCACCAAGACCTTCTGAATAGTATGATGGCTCTTGGAGAATACCTGGAATGTACGTACATCTGGCCACGCAAAATCCACCTTTCACCCTACCCTCTGAGAATATCTTTGCTATGAACAGAACTCAACCACAAAATCCTACCCCCTCTGCTGAAAACACCATCATCATTTCTCCTGACATCACACCACCCATATCTCCAGAAATTCCAACACCTAACTCACCAACGGTTTCACCTTCTCAATATTCAGAACATACCCTCAATCTATCTCATGAACCATCTGAAACTCTTGAACCATCAGCAACACCCGAACCATCTGAAAATCCTGACCAAACAGAAACACCTGAACAATTAGAAACTTCTGAACCAACTGACTTTCTGAAAGCTGTAGTTGATTTTGAATCCCTACAATTTCTGAAAAATAAAACCTACAAAAAGGCTGTTCCCAAACCTGTCCGTCCAGATGTAAATGTATGTTTTTAGAATTTTATAACAGAAGTACAAGCTTGGATAGACCTGCTGAAGGCAGACTGCACCAGCAATGTGAAACCAACAGCAACAGATCTTCTGCGAGAAACGTTTAGACGAACATTAGATGATGAATCACTGAAATTGCAAGACATGTGTCATTCTCAGATGCTTGAGAATTTCTCCAAACATCTGCATGCCTTCCAATCAGAAGCTGTTGATACTTGGGACAAGAAGTCTACTCTACTGATTATTAATGCTCATGTTGATCAAATGGACATTTCAGAAGATGAGTCTGAAGATGCCTCTGAAGATTCAAATCCTCTGGCAATAATTTTGTTTAATCAACCTTCTGCTAAAGCTGCACCAGAACGTGTGCCAACTCTTATGGTTGATCTGGGCACTTTTCTCTCAAATATTGTTCATTCTGACTCAGCTGTTTCTACACCAAAGGTTATATCTGCTGAAGCTACTTCATCTTCTGCTCCTACTTCAATGGTTATGGATACTCTGAATGAGCTTAAGAAGGAAAATGAAGCTATTCATGAGCGCTTGGACAAGCAAGATGAGACAAACAAGGAAATCAGAAATTGGATGATGAAGCAAGAGGAATCTTCATCTGAAATCAAGAATCTTCTTTTGTCTCTTGTTTCTAGAAAATCTTAAGTTTCATTTTGTTTCTAGTTTTTTGTTTTGTTTTGTACCTCTGAATCTTTTTATAAAAATCTTTTACACTCTTTAATACCTTTTATACTTTTTGATTATGACAAAAAGGGGGAGAAAATGAGTATTTTGATCTAATCTTTGATTAACAGTTATGAGACTAAGTCTCAAACATTACTAAAAAAATACAAAGATTTCTTTCTATGTTTAAAGAATTTTGCAGGTATCACTAAACTCTGGAAGTTTAATCATCTGAACACCATCTTCAAAAGACTTGCTGAAGAAATCCTAAAAGAAAAATCTCAAAGCTCTAAAGAAAAATCTCAGGATGTTTTTTCTTATACATCTATTTTTTCAATAAAAGAAATATTTATTTCAGGGGGAGATTCTTATCTCTTATTCAATTTTTTTTTCAAAACCTGAATATTTTTGTCATCATAAAAAAGGGGGAGATTGTTAGAACAAGTTTAGTTCTGATCATATCTCAGAGTTTTGATGATAACAATAAAATATATTTTGTATAATTGATACTCTGATGAGCATATTTCTTTATTTCAGATAATGTTCTAACTGAAGTATTTTCTAAGGTGAAAATCATTTTTACGTTCTGAGATGAATATAAATGAAGAAGTTCTTTGATGAAAGAACTATTTATTTTAGCGCAAGTTCTGATGCTGGCTCTGATAAGAAGCAATTTAAAGCATCCTTTAATCATAGCAAGTTTTCATGTAAACTCTGTTCAGAAGTATTTTGCAAGCAAGCTCTGATGAGAAGTTATTTGCAAGCAAATTCTAAAGCAAGATCTGAAGCAAGTTCTGAAAGATTAAAAAGCAAACAGTCTTGTCAAGTTTCAGGAAACAAGCTATGACTGTCCTTTGTTCATTTAATGCAAAGACGGCTAAAGCACTCAAGTGTCTCTACGCTAGTTCATTGAAAGAAACAAAAGTGCAAGCTAACATGCAAACATTAATTGATCCTCACTTTTGAAGGCAGTAACAGTCATTTTCCTCATGCTATAAATAGAAGATCATTTATTGCAAGCCAACTACCCAACTAACGTGAAAATTATTCTGCTGCTCACAAACACTTTATTATTTTCTCAAGTGCAAAACCTATCTTAGTGATAAATCACAGTTTGTGATATAGCTTTCTAAGAAGCAATTTGGTTCACTATTGTAAATATTTAATTCTTGTATTTGTTCCTTGAGATACCAAGCTTGGTCAGATTTCTCAAGAAGGCTAGGACTAGTTTGAGTCTCGGTGGTGTTAGTCACTTGTAAGTTTACTTGTGCTTTGTATTGTTAGTCACAACAGTTTGGTTGTGTGATTGTAATCTGTTTGATTATAGTGAATGAAGTCCTTTTTGAGAAAGGCGAAATCACCTTGGCGGGTGGACTGGAGTAGTTTGAGTTCAAACGAACCAGGATAAAAATAACTGTGTCTTTCCATAATTGTTGAGCTAGTAAGAAAAAGAAAAAGGAAAAACTTATTCAACCCCCCCTTCTAAGTGTTTTCTCACCCTTCACTTATAAGGTTGACCCTAATAGCGATGAAGCCAAACTCAAGGTCAAATTCACTATTCCTCCATTCTTGACAATCATTCATGTCCTTGGAAATTACTAGATTTTGTACCTTGATCCATATTATCACTATGCTCTCATTGGTGAACCTACTAGGGCATTTCTTTGGGTAACTAACCCTAAACACTTTCTATTTTCTTTACTTTAAGTTTATACTTTTGTGTATACTGATATACTATACTATTCCTTCATGTCATAACATGCATTATTTTATCTCCTATAGATACTATGCAGAGAGAATCATTTGAATGATGAAATCTATAACCAAGTTATTCACAAGGCTCTTCTTCAAGGGTATGATGTGAGCAAATTGCACAAGACTCCATAGACTAATCCTCTACCTCAATAAGAAGCTTTTCAAGATACTTAAGGAATTTGGTGGAGTAATAAAATCCTTTTTGGGAAATAAATATTTAAATTGATGGAGATAATATTATATAATAAAGTTTGAATAAGTGTTAATTTCATCATGTCATAAATAAAGAGTTCAAGAACTCTAATATGGAGCAACTTAAATTGTAATGCGTGTATTGGCTTGTTCTTTCCATAAACTAAAACTAAAAATAAGTTTGTTTTAATTTGATGTTTTTTTTTTGACAAATTTTAATTTGATGTTTAAATATGTTGAATTTTTTTTTGAATAACCAAGTATTAAAAAAAATCGCAAATAACCACGTTTCGGAAAAAATTACGCAAATAACCATGTTTCAGATGACTCCCCAAAGGAGGAGTCATCTCACTTGGCGCCTACACCCATTATTTAAGGGGAGGCGCCATCTCACTTGGCGCCTACGTGCTTAGGGCATGCCCTAAGCCAAGTGAGATGGCGCCTAAGTGCAATTCTAGGGCAAATTTTGCTTTTTTTTCGGTCAGGTGCGTTGCGTATTGAATACAGGATCAACAAAATTGACTTTTTATTAAAAAAAATAATTACATCCATATGTATTACATTAAAAAAACAGATAAAAAAAACAGATAAATCAGTGATCCCCCGGAACCCAGTAATGACCCCCGATTCTGCATCCCCGTCCTCGCCTTTCCCGTGCTGGGTGTCGTCGTGTTTCCTGCTGTGGAAGGGTCGATAGCCCAGCGAAGTCAATGCGTTCCGGATCCATGAAATCAGTCAGATATCCATATCTAGAAGATCCTCTTTGGTACATGTTGTACCCCAAAATTTTCCCTCCCCTATTCTTCAAGCTTGACAAGAGCATGGTCCAAAATCTCTCAAGGGTTGCACACTCCAATTGCCTCCTAACATAGTCAAAATTAGGGTTTTGGTTCTTGCAAAGAAATTGAGGTTTACAAGGGTCCAATCAAGTCCCATATGCCCATATACATTGTCAAGCATCCATATGTCAAGTTTCAAGACTCACAGCATCAAATTGCACAGTCAAAAACCCTAATTGCTCCACAGTCAACTGTAGGGGCAAAATGGTCATTTGACAGTCAAAAGTCAAAAATTTTGGTCAACATCTTATTTTTAGGCCACAGTCATCATTTGATCAATTCTTGATCATGATTCCAAAAGCATGGCTCAAAAAGTCTCAAGATGCAAAAGTTTCTATTTTTGGACAGTTGAAAAGTCAATTGCAAATTGACCAAGGCATAACTTCTTCATGGTTTATCATAAAAATCCCATCCAATGCTCATTTTGAAGGGGATGACATTTCATACAACTCATCTTCACACTCCAAGTCCAAGAAATGCTCTCACAAAAAGTTATCAATTTCAACATTATAGGTCATTTTCAAAAGTCAACAAAAAGGCACTTTAAGTCAAAGACCATAACTTGAGATTGGTAAATAAAAATGACATGGGACCAAAGGCATTGGTTAGAGGACTTCAAGACCTTTCCAAAATGTCCAAGAACATGTTCATAGCTTCAAAATTGTGCAAGATATGCATTGGAGAAGTTGGGAAATTTTTGGGAACTTTCAAAAGTCAACTTTGCCTAAAACACTTCAAATTTGCTAATGGGCCTCAAATTCTTTCTTGAATCATTACCCAAAGCCTATGCACGACCCATTGAGCTCAAAATAATTTATTTTCTTATTTTTAATTAATTAAATGGATTTATATTTATATTAATTCATTTCATTGGTTTTAAATATAAGAAAATTCAAAGATATGCTTTTTTAGATCTTTTTGTGCAGCAAATGTGACTAGGGCAAGCTGGCAATTCGTGCATCAATCAACAAGACAAGATCTTCCATAATTGGCAAAGTTTCCATGGAAAAAGATTGAAAAAAGATATGATTAGCAATCAAAGATTCAAGTCATCAATTCATGGATTCATGGGCTTTATTTTGACCTAATTTGCATCACATACATATGCAAGACCTAACCCTAGTGCAGAAGACACGAAAAAGTTGCTCATGCTCCATAACCAATTTGCAAAAAAGAGAGAAAAAGCTTGAAACTGATTTCATACTTGCAGTACAATTCAAGGCCTAAAAAGGATTCTAACACATTGCTAGACCTTCCAGGAGTCTATTAGCATCAAGAACCATTCCAAACGCGTAAGGAATCGAAGAACATAAGCTATACGGTTTGCCATATTTTCCAGAAATTCATATCATAATTCATGCGCATTTGATGCATATTTTTGGTTGTTTTGTATTCACAGGAACCTTCTAAAGCTAATGATATGATTTAATTGCATTATAAGGCTCTGTATCGTGATTTGCCATTAACATGTTTTAGGGTTTCAAGGTTCAAAAATTAGGGCTTTCCTTGTATGGTAAAATTGGACCTCAAGACCAATATGGACGAACTCGTTGCAACAAGTCTGATTCACTGAGATACTCGCGCTCAATTTATATAACCTGTAGGCGTAATTGCTATTTTTCACTATTGCACTTAGTGGGGGTTTAAAACCCCCGCTATTTCATTCATGTTGCAGGTATAAACGGAGAAGAAGACAGGCGTGTCATCACGTGGTTGGGTGATTCAAATATCTGGCGCGTTTTCTTATTTTAAACCATTAACCTTTGTTTTATTATATAATATTTGTTTTCCATTGTATATACAAACGCGCGCAATAGCTCAATTGGCAAGGGACGTGGCTTGGTGAGTGTTGGGACCTGGGTTCGATTCCCAGGTCCCCCATATATTCTTCATAATTTTTGTTCTAACACGTTCAGGTACATCACTCATCCAATATCCCACCATGCATCCTCACCCCTAAGGCTTCCACGCGCTTATGATGATCAATCTGAAGGCCACAGAAGGAGGTCTATCATACGCCTGGGTCAACCAACGTGCACATGATCCCTGAAAAGTCAGCAAGGCCTTTGTTCTAATGGGCCAGAATTCCACAAACACCTCCACATGGGCCAGACATCCCCCTTTGTTTGTATTTTAAATTTAATTTTCTTTTCTTTTTAATTCTTTTATTTGCTTTAGTTATTTTTATTTAATTCACCTAAAATAATTTTCTTTTCATAATAAAAACAGAAAAAATCAAAAATACAAATATATTTAATTATTTATTAATTTCCTCACTAATTTATTTTTGTAAATAAATAACTAACAATTAATTTAGTTTAATTTAGGTTTTAAACTTTAATCTTTTCTTAATAAATAAAAAATACATAGAATTAGGTTTTTTTGACATTTTTATCTTTTTCCTCAATTAATTATTTTCATAATTATTTATTATTTATTATTACTATTATTTTGTAAATAAACATGTAAATTGAATAATTTAGTTAATTAGCCTAATTTTGACCTTTTTCTTTAATAATTTAAAATAATTTAGAACTAGGGTTTTCTTTAATTCTTTTTTTCTTATTCTCATTAAATACAAAAAAACAAAAAAAACTTTCTTTTCTTTAATTAAAAAATAATTAGGCTTTAATTTAATTTAATTTCAAGCAAAGGGTCAAAACCCTCGGACGTTCAATTTTAATTTCTCTTTCGTGCATTATTTTTCTTATTGATTATTATGTAACTGCTTTCCGGATGTAATAGTAATTAGGTATTTTCTTTTTACTTTCCGCATTTTTATCAAAAACGGGTCCTTGTATTTTGGCGATGTATAGACTCGCGCCTTGTAATAGCGTAGCTTTTATCTTTCCGCTTTTAAATTTCCGCACTCCTAAATTCTAAATTGCATGAAAGAATGTATGGTAATTAAAAATAATGCGTAGCTCACAATTCCCTGATCAAAGATAAACTTAACATGAAAACAACACACAAATACACACACCACTTCTAGGGTACGCCTCACTCGTTGCCTTCGAAACGTGGTCGTCAAGTATAGGACGTCTTAGCGGTCCTTATATCTATGATCCAGTTGCCTCGAAATAGTTGCCTCGAAATAGTTGCCTCGAAACGGTTGCCTCAGATTAAAAAAAGGATCAAGGACATAAGGGTAGCTTCTAAGGTGTCCTACTGTTGCTTCGGTGACCACACTGTCCCTACAATCGAATTGACCCAAACACCTCCAACGGTGGTGCTACCTACCTCTCAATGGTGGGATGGCACTACCTTAAGGACTTTTACACAACCTAATTCCTTAGGGTAGGTAGACGACTCATGGATACTTGCTCTCTTCAAAAACAATCAAAAACCTTTTCACACCGACACTTTCAAAAAACTTTCAAAACAAATTTTTCAAACACTCTTGAGGACAGATACAAGAGTCATTCATAAATCTTTCAATGAAACTTTTTCAAACCCACTCACATTTGAAAAGCAAACATTTTGAAAACATAAGAGAAAGCATCTAAGAGCCCATGGATAACCATGGATAGAAAGGGTGCTAACACCTTCCCTTTCTATAAATCTACCTCCCGAACCGAGAGACAATCTCATAAGGAATTTTGCTGTTCTTTTGTCCTGTCCATGTTGGAGAAAATAAAAGACGGTGGCGACTCTTGCTTCCGCGACATTTCGCGAACCAGCGTTAAACAGTCAGTTCTAAATCCACCGATCACATAACTGGCGATTGTGCTGGGGATACTTTAAAGTGAGGTGTACCTTAGGATAGCTCATACTTGTGTTTTCAATTGCTTTCTTTTGTTTGCTTTATTATTGTGGGCACTGTCTTGTTTGCTTCATATTTGTTCTTGTTTTGTAGGACATGGAAACGATCTGCAGAAAGACAATTCAGACCAGCCTTGTAAGGATCCCTCCTCAGCTTAAGGAACTTATATCCAGGATTCCCGAGAGTTCTTCTTTCAGTGAGAAACATGGAAGACTCATCAGCTTGGTCAACACCAACATTGAGGAAGATATGATAAAGGTCCTCTTCCAGTTCTTTGACCCTCTGCATCACTGATTTACTTTCCTGGATTATCAACTGGTGCCTACATTAGAAGAGTTCTCCCGGCTTCTGAAGATCCATATCCTTAGTCAACTACCCTACAACGGTACGAAAAGGGAACCCAAACTTGAAGAGATTGCTAAAGCATTACGCCTACAACCATCTGACATTAAGGGACATTGGGAAGTTAGAAGTGGTATCAAAGGGTTCTTGGCCAGGTTTCTGTTTGAGAAGGCCCAAGAATGTTGGAATTCCCTTGACCTACAAGCTTTTGAAGAAGTTGTGGCCCTCCTTGTCTATGGGTTGGTGTTGTTCCCGAATCCAGATCAGCTTATAGATATCAACGCTGTCAAGATCTTCATGTCCAGGAATCCTATACCTACGTTGCTCGGGGACATCCTTCACTCATGTTACACTCGAACCATGAGAAAAAGAGGTGTTCTTATGAGATGCACTCCTCTCCTGGGAAGGTGGTTTATTTCGCACCTTCCACAATCAGTTTTGAAGAACGAGCGGGGTTTGAGATGGTCACAACGATTGATGACTCTTACACATGCAGATATACATTGGTGTTCTCGGTCCAGAGAGGATGTCACTATCATTGATCGTTGCGGGGAGTTTCCTAATGTTCCTTTACTTGGAATCAGAGGAGGTATTACTTACAACCCATGCCTGGCTTTGAGACAGTTTGGTTATGCTCGGAGGGATGACCCCCATGACATGTTAATTCCTGACATAGTTTTTGACTTCGACAACGATGCACAAGGACTTCGCCAGAGATTTATCAGAGCTTGGAGGATGCCCAGCAAGGTAGACAGCAAGACACTGGGGCACAGGAACTCCATCCCGTTGGAGCCTTATCTCAAGTGGGTACGAGCCCGCTCCCAGAAGCTAGTGATGCCATATCCTCATGTTCTCCCTGTGATCAAAGAGCCAGTTTTGGAAGGAGAGGTGTCCTACACCATTCAACATCCTGACATGCCTACATCCTGGGAAGAAATGCAGAAGAGATGGATCCATTTTAAGGAAGAACGAAATTCTCTTGAATCCAGTCTACATGCCAGTGAGAAGAAAGTCTTGGAGCTCACCCGCCTACTGCACGAGGAAAATACTCTCAACACTTACATTGCTCCAAAGAGGATGCGCAGTGTCTTTTGGGATTGATTTACTTTGTAATGTTTGCCCAGGAGGCCTTGATGTACTGAATAATTATTTCTTAATGATAACGTGTGTTCCTTTTTGTCTACAACAAATTTGAACTTTCGAACCCTTGAATGCATTGCATAAACAGCATATCATGCATCATGTGCATAGCAGGAGTTGTACCCCAAAATTTGCCCTCCCATATTCTTCAAAGTTTTGCCAAGCATCACCTCAAATGGTTCAAAGTCTACTCAAGGGCTACACAGTCAACCATCCTCCTAAGCCAGTCAAATTAGGGTTTTGGTTCTTACAAGGATGTTGAGGTTTTCAAGGGCCCAATCAAGTCCCATATGCTCGTATACATTGTCAAGCACCTACATGTCAAGTTTCAAGGCTCACAAGGTCAAGTTGCACAGTCAAAAACCCTAATTGCTCAACAGTCAACTGTAGGGGTAAAATGGTCATTTGGCAGTCAAAAGTCAAAAATTTTGGTCAACATCTTATTTTGAAGCCACAATCATCATTTGATCAATTCTTGATCATGATTTCACAAGAATGGCTCAAAAATCATCAAAGATGCAAAAGTTTCTATTTTTGGACAGCTGAAAAGTCAACTATAACTTGACCAAAGCATAACATTTTCATGGTTCATCAGAAAAATCCCATCCAATGCTCATCTTGAAGGGGTAGACATTTCCTACAACTCATCTTCACATTCCAAATCCAAGAAATGCTCTCACAAAAAGTTATCAATTTCAACATTATAGGTCATTTTCAAAAGTCAACAAAAAGGCACTTTAAGTCAAAGACCATAACTTGATATTGGTAAATCAAAATGACATGGGACCAAAGAAATTGGTTAGAGGACTTCAAGACCTTTCCAAAATGTCCAAGAACATGTTCATAGATTCAAAATTGAGCAAGATATGATTTGGAGAATTTGGGAATTTTTTGTGAAATGGCCAAAGTCAATTATCCTTGAAACTTCATTTTTGACAAAAGGGGCCCACTTTTTCCACTTGTTTCAGCTTGGCCATGCTTCCCACGTGTGCCACAATTTATTTCAAGATTTAAAATTAATTTTTCCATTTTTATTTAATTTTATTTGATTTAATTCATTTTAAATCTTTTAAAATCAAATAAAAATCAAAGAAATTAATGGAGGGATATATTTTGTGATGATTAGCTTTGATACACCTTAAAACACATTCCAAATTCGTGCAAGGGCCTATTCCAAGCAAGAATTCAAATTTGACACAAAAATGGAAAGTTGTTTCAATGGAGGTTATGGCAAAATCTCAAGCATAATTGCAATGGTTAAAGGCTCATCATGTGACTGATTCTCATTCATCACTATATATACAAGCCTTCCCAACCTCATTCAAAAAAGAGTGTGTGCAGAAACGGCCAAGAGCAAAACCAAAAATTATTCAAAAAGTGAGAGTTCTAAAACATAGTTGCGAGCATCTTCAGATCAAAACAAGCACGTGGTTCTATTCCTGGCCACACCCTGAAGCTAAAGCAACCTTTGCCAAGTCCTGAGGCTCATACCGCGCTGTAAGTTTTTCCCAGGTCCCCTATAATTTCCATATCATTTTTTTCATTACTTTCATGTGCAGATTCTCAAAGGAGGAACACCATAAACCTCATATCCCAGCGCTCCAAGTGTTCACCAGCACAGATCCAAAGGTCCAAAAGGCTAGCACACCATACTCTGGAGTCAAGCGTGCTGCAGGCAATCATGAAAGTCAAACGTGGCTTAGATTTCAGTGGGCCTGAATTGCTTCAATAAACCTCCTATTTGGCCCACACCCCCCTTTTTGGTTTTACTTCTTTTTTATTTTGTTTTGTTTTTCTACTATTTTAGTTTTTAACCTTTTTTATTATTATTATTATTATTAACAAATTAACTTAATTAACATATTTTCATAAAAATCAAAAAAAATAGAATTAACATTATTATTATTATTATTTTATTTTGTAAATAAATATTAACCAAAATAGTTTAATTAGGCAATTGTAATTCCTTTTCTTAAATAATTAAAATAACTTAGATTTAGGTTAACTTTTAATTTTGTTTCTTTTATTTTTATTTTATTTCATAAAAACATAAAAAACATAAAAAACAAAAAAATATTTTCTTTTTAATTAAATTAATTAATTAGTCATTAATTAGCTTTGATTTCATTTTAATTACCAAAAAGACCAAAAAAAATCAATTTCTTTTCTTAAAAGGGTCAACACCCTTAGACATTCCGATTTAATTTTTTTATTCGCGCACAGTTTATTATTATGTAATTGCTCCGGACATGTAATAGTAATTAGGACTTTTACTGTTTTTATTTTATTTTCCGTACTCATTTACTAAAAAACGGGTCTTTGTAATTTTTGGCGATGTATAGACCCGCGCCTTGTAATAGCGTAGGATTTACATTTCCGCAATTTACTTTCCGCACCCCTTAACTGTTAACTTGCATGAAAGAATGTATGTAAATAAAAACAACTCGTAGCTCACTAATTACAAAGACAAACATAACATGAAAACAACACACAAATACACACACCACTCCTAGGGTACGCCTCACTCGTTGCCTTCGAAACGTGGTCGTCAAGTATAGGACGTTTTAGCGGTCCTTATGTCCATGATCCAGTTGCCTCGAAATAGTTGCCTCGAAATAGTTGCCTCGAAATAGTTGCCTCGAAACGGTTGCCTCGGATTAAAAAAGGATCAAGGACATAAGGGTAGCCTCTAAGGTGTCCTACCATTGCTTCGGTGACCACACTGTCCCTAAAATCGAACTGACCCGAACACCTCCAACGGTGGTGCTACCTACCTCTCAATGGTGGGATAACACTACCTTAAGGACATTTACACAGCCTAATTCCTTAGGGTAGGTAGATGACTCGTGGATACTTTCTCTCTTCAAAAACAAATCAAAAATCTTTTCACACTGACACTTTCAAAAGCTTTCAAAGCAAATTTTTTAAACACTCTTGAGGACAGATACAAGAGTCATTCAGAAATCTTTCAATGAAACTTTTTTCAAACCCACTCACATTTTGAAAAGCAATCATTTTGAAAACATAAGAGCAAGTACCTAAGAGCCCATGGATAACCATGGATAGAAAGGGTGCTAACACCTTCCCTTTTTTATAAATCTACCTCCCGAACCGAGAAACATTCTCGAATAAGGAATTTTGTTGTGCTTTTGTCCTTTCCATGTTGGAAAACATAAAAGACGGTGGCGACTCTTGCTTACCGCGACATTTCGCGAAACCAGCTAAAAAACAGTCAGTTCTATTTCCACCGATCACAGAACTGGCGACTCTGCTGGGGACACTTTTAAAGCGAGGTGTACCTTAGGATAGATTATACTTATGTTTTCAATTGCCTGATTTGTGTGCTTTAATATTATTGGGCCTGTTTTGGGAGTTCTATAGATCCTAACCCGGATCTGGGGGATACCTTCTTAGAAAGTAGCAACAAGGCTGTGAGGGAACTTTGCGGGGTATACCGACACGGTTGAAGCAGTCTGCTACGTTGATGTGGCACTTTGGTGAGTACCGGTAACCCTTGAGTCAAGTCAAGGAGAGTACGGGGCCGCCGCGTGGTGTCGTGAAGCATCAACTGACCTTAGGAACCTTAATTGAACCATCCTGGCCTCTTTAGGGGTAGTGAGATAACTACTTTGGTGCAGTCCGAAGTTGGTTGATACTCAATACTACACTCAGTTGAGGGTTGTTTTCTTGGGATATTTTGATCGCCAGTTCAGTGGCTAAATCGAAACGATGAACACAGAAAACAATCCAACGATTTTGAGCTCCTTAGAACTCGGTTACTTTGATAGGACAGGTTTGAGCCCACCAACTTCAAGAGGGTAGTACCCCAAACTTCATGCTGGCCTAAACTCTAAGGGCTCTTTGTGTGAATTGTGTGCCTTCAAAACTTGACTACTTGCATACTTGTTATCTGACACTTGAGTTTCTTGCAGGTTTTGTTTACAGTCCTTAATCTGGACTCATAGCAGGGCCTACTTACATCACTCCATACATAACATAACATCATACCATTGCATGCATCCTGCATAAGGACTAACCCATTTCAGGGATCTCAAGGGCTTATGATGCAGGTCATGATGAACCAGAATGTCTAGTAAGGGGCAAAGGGGATTTATTTTCCTCTAGCTAGGTTGATGACTTGAGTCAGGGGCTATGACCCACTCGATATGGTGAGCCTTGACTCTTGAAGAAGGACTCTCAACAATATGCAGTTCCTTCAATCAAGCCACCGGATTCAAATTCTAACAAGCTTCTTTGTTTATCCCACGAGGTCCTTGAAAACATTGCATGCATATCATACATATCATTGCATTACAGGTACACTTGTTGCATGTCACTTACCTTCTTCGCTGTTTATTTCAACAGTCATCATGAATCCTGAATCATCCAATGGACAAGCTATCAAGGCCCTCCAGGCCCAGAATGCCCAGTTCCAGGAGTTGATTGTGAGCCTAGCCCAGGGTCAAAAGGAATTGAAGACTCTGATTCATAAGAAGAAGAACAAGAGGACTATTTTGTTCAACCCTAGACGCAGATCTGGGAACACACTGTAGAATGAAGCTGAGAGGACTACTCCATCTGTGGGGGAAGGCAGTCACCAAGGGAGAGAGGTTCCTAGCCCTGTGGTCTCTGACACCGAGACAGACTTCAATGATGAACAATACCCCCCTGCTGAAGACAGGTACAAACAGCTGGAGGACCAGTTAAATGCTATGGATATCCAACGTGCGCCTGGGTTGGACTTTGGGGACCTAGGTTTATCTTCTGGGGTGGTGATCCCTCACAAGTTCAAGGCACCTTCCTTTGTAAAGTACGACGGGGTTTCCTGTCCTAAGCTGCATCTCCGTTCATACGCAAGGAAGATCCAGCCCTACACGGCAGACAAGAATCTATGGATCCATTTCTTCCAGGAGAGTCTTTCAGGGACTCAGCTTGATTGGTTCTATCAGTTGGATGGAACCAGTATTCGTAACTGGGAGGACTTGGCAACTGCTTTTTATAAGCCGTATCAGTATAATGCAGACCTCGCTCCCACGCGTACCCAACTCCAGGGTATGTCACTTGGGACGAGTGAAGGTTTTAAGGAGTATGCGCAAAGGTGGAGAGATCTGGCTGGAAGGGTGCAGCCACCCTTGACTGACCGTGAGCTCGTTGACATGTTCTTGGGGACCCTGTCTGGTCCCTTCTTCAACCATCTCATTGGAAATTCTTCTGCTGGGTTTACAGATTTGATCTTGACCGGGGAGAGGATCGAAGCTGGCATCAAGGCTGGAAAGATTCAAGAAGCTGCACCTTCTGATACTCACAAAAAGCCTTACATTGGGAAGAAAGAGGCCAATGCTGCATACAGCCAAAAGGGTCGCCATGATCAACATGTAGGGGCAGTCCAGATCTCTAATCCTAGGCCTGCTCAACAGGGACAGGGGCATCAACGTAAGGAGGTCGCACCCAAGAGACAATTCACTAAAATCAACATGTCACTGGATCAAGCGCTACAGCAAATGTTGAAGGCAGGGCTGATTACCTTGAGGGCTCCTCTCCGGAATCCAAACACCTCTGCTCCCAACTACCATCCTAATGAGAGGTGTGCATACCACTCCGATAGCCCGGGTCATACTACGGACAACTGCTGGCCTTTGAAGAACAAGATTCAAGACATGATCGACGCCGGAGAGATTCAGTTTGAAGCGTCAGAGACTCCAAACATAATCAATGCTCCTTTGCCCAATCATTGAAGACTTTTGTTTATTTGAATTTCCGAGTTGTAATTTTTTTGCTTATACAAACAATTAAATGTCATAGCGAACTCTTTTATTTCATTAATGCACGGCATATGTCTGTTTTTGAATTAATCCAATTATTTTCACTATATTCACATTGCTTTCATATTTTTTGTGATGTCCAACTCTCGGTTAATAATTCTAAGCCTCTTGAGGGAGGATGACGAAAACGATACCACAATCTACAGTATGCTTTTGAACAGACCCCGTTGATGAGGTACAGGCATTGTTTCCATTCCTAAACACTGGAGTTATAAGGAAGATAATCCCTAGTCAACCCCTTTGAGCCAAAGAAGTAGGAGTTTTCTTTTCGAAAATTAAAACCCTTAATCATAACCTGGGGCATGGTAGTTCTCTCAGCTGATCCAAGTGCACAACGAATGGCATCAAAGAAGTCCTTACAAAACAAAAGACAGTGATGGCTCCGAATAATCATAAAGACAGGCAGTCATTATCTCCCAAAAATAAAAGCCCATTAAGTTAAAACCTATGAAGGAGACTTACAAAAACTGGGGCATCCCGCTGACTGTAATCACAAAAAGGAACAGTTCAGGCAAAAATAGGGATAACGAAATCAAAAAAGAAAGAGGTCCTACAAACCCTCAACACAAAAGGAAATGACTGCCTATTCAAAATAAATTGTCAATATCCGAACTGTAGCGGTGAAAATCGGAGATCAAGCTATTAATTAACTTGACTCACAAAAAGCAAGAGTCGCCACCGCGCTTTATTATTTCCAAGGGAAAAGGGAAAAGAGCGAAATAAAACCCTAAAATATGCAATGTAAAGTAATATTTAAAAGTAATGAAAATACAATGCGTTTTTAAAAGAGATCGAGAGTTCGGGGGTTGGTTATACAATGGGAAGGTATTAGCATCCAATGCATCTACGGTACTCCGCAGGAACCTTTTGAAATATCTGTTTTTTTGGTTTAAAATTGTTTGTTTGATTAAAATGATTCGTTTGGCTAAAAGATGGGTATGAACGAGATTTTTGAAGATACGACGACCTAGTGTCGAAGTTTTGACTTAAAAGGTGTGTGAGTTTTAAAATTAAGTCTTTTAGAAAAATTTGTTTTAAGATTAAAAATATGAAGGATTTCACACAATCGTAACATGAAGTCAACCGGTTTAACCGTTTTTCCTTGGAATTTAAGCAATGAAAGCACAATAATCAAAGCACAAGCATTCACGGATCCATAAGAAAATAAATCTAAATAAACAAATAATGACAAAGAGGCAATGAGAAATTTAATTTAAAAATGACAAAGACTATCAAATACAAATGAAAGAGAATATAATTAAATAATTAACTAAAAATATTTTATTAAACTAAATTAAAATTCTAAGATTACTAAATTAATTCTAAACATAAATCACAATTCTAAAAGATAATAAATTAATTCTAAATTTAAACTAATAATTTATCTAATTAATTATAACATCATCGTTTGGTTGCCCTCTAGAAAAAAAATTAAACTAAGAAATTAAGATAATAAAGTTAAGAAAATTATGAAAACTAAACTAATAAAACGTGGGGTGTCAAGTGAATAAATGGGTGGATTAGTAAAAAGATAGGAATTATGGCTCAAGGCCCAAACTAAATGATTAACCCTAATTTACCATAAAAAATAATAATAGTAAAAAAAATATTGTAACACCCCAGGCGGAGCTGATGCCTTCTTACTAGAGTTTTTTTTTTACTTTTCAAATTTTTCCATTAGCCAATTAATAGCTGACACATGGCATTGAATTAAAATAAGAACATAAAAGCATACCTTATTATACATTATTAGAGAGTGAGAAACAATGTCTTTATTTCTTCTTCTTTGTGAAAGCAAGTATCTCTCTTTCTCTCAGATCCAGACCCATGTGCCTTCCTCTTTATCACTTCGAACTCCTCTTTTTCTCCATGCTTGTTCAATTCCTCTTTTCTCTAACACCAACACAACGACACCACCCCACGATCTTAAGGCCCCAACTGTCTTATGTTCTCTCCAACGCCAAACCTAACTTCTTCTCCCCATTCCTCTGTTTGCAGGTCTCAAGGCGGCAATCCACGGCGGGGATGAGCGCGATCGGAGAATGAGGGAGTGTTGTTGGGCGGAGGGAGTTTGAAGGTCTTGGTTGGTATGTTCTGAACGATAGCATGAGAACAGAAGGTGTAAAGGGTGCGTGTTGTTTCGTGTGAATAGAGGGTAGTGTGCTGGGCTACCGGTCGTTAGAAGAGTGTGGAAGGAGCGATCGCGGTGTGACAACATGGAGGAAGTGGGTCCGACGATGAAGGCTGTTGGCTTGTGGATGGTGTTCGGTGCACAGAAGTTGGCAGAAGGTTATGGAAACATGAGGTGACCGCGTGTGGAAATGTGACGAGTTGGTGCTCTGTATTGTGGTAGATAAATGTTGACGGAGATGGAGGTTTATAGCGATTCTGAAAAGGTGTGTTTTGTTGAGGGTGATGGAACAGAGAGTGTTAGGAGATGGAACAGTGTTGTTGGGTTGTGGTGTATTTGCATGTTCCATGATGTTGTTGTGGTGTTGTTCTAAATAGAAGGTTATGGATTGAAGGAAGAAACAAGGTGGTATTGATAAGGTGGTGTTTTTGCCAATGGAGGAGAAGTAGGTGATGGTGGAGTTGTTGGCGGTGTCTTCACCGGAGAAGGAGGTGTTGGAGCCGTCACTACAGGTGTTGGTGATGGTTTTACTGGTGGAGCTAGAACAGAAGGAGCTGAAGGGTTTGCATAGTTCACCACTATTTTGAGATCTTCCTCATAAGAATAAACATGATCTTCCTCATAAGAATAAACCTTAGTGGCCACCACAAGAAAAATGCCTAGAAGAAGAATGGATTTTGAAGCCATTTTTTGGAGCATGGACAAGAAAGAAAGAAGAGTAATCTCGTGAGTGTTAGAAAAAGTATGTTGGTGTGAAGAGGAATGTGTAATGGGTTGTTGTGGATGTTTTTCTGCTAGTGCCTTTTTTGCTTTTTTGTTTCATTGGTAAAGAAAAGATATCAGTCTTGTTCCAAAGAGTAAGCTTTATATAAAAAAATGAAAAAACAGAATTTGATTTCAAAGTTAATCTCAACCGTTCAAAATTATTCAATATGCATTAATCCTCAACTTTTGTCAACAACCAATAAAAATTAAGCAACGTCTAAATGATATATTTTTGTGACCAAAATGTCCTTTAATGATAAAATAACCAAAAAAACTAAATGTATTGCAATTAACTCAATTAAAAATGATTTTTTTCGAATATTTTATGAATAAAAAATAAAGAGCTAAAATGACCGAAAATGATAAAAAACGGACGAAAATTTATCTGAAAAAATAAAATGAACACATTAAAATAATCTACATGTCACAAAGATTAAAGAAAAAATATTCAAGAAGTCAAAAATCAAAAATAAAATAATAATTAAAATATCAGACTAAACAGACGTTTAAGGTTAAAAACGAGACTTCGAACTGTACCGAAAAATAAAGCGAGCATACCGTCATAATCTACGTGAAGCGCAGATTCATAAAATGATCGGTAAAAGGTGAAAACTTGAAATATTTTCTCGCTACTTTCCCGCATAGTGTCGAATCGCTTTTAACAGTCTGTCTATAAAACCAAAATATTTTTATTATTGACATGTAAACAACTTGGAGCAATGCAACAAACGAGTAAAGAGATAAAAATGCATGAAGTGAAATGTCAGGTATTTTACAACTGAAAGACGATGCAAACTTTGATTTAAACTGACTTTTTCTGGTCAACTTAAATACGACTAATGATGCAAAATGTGATGAATGAAGATATTTACTAATGATCGTGACCAAATGACAAAATATGGCATGAATGTGCGACTGAAAAAAATCAATGGCGAAATTTACGGTGCAACGGTGTGCCTTGATGAATCAGTCTTCGAGAATCCACAATCAACCGTACTTCTGGCTTGGGAGACTCAAAACCTTAATTGGGGCGCGACACCTGATGCTCTTGATTCAGACCTGTCTCTGCACATGAAGCAAAAGGAAACATGAACATACACCTTTGTATGGATTAGAAATTAGGGGTACATGGGCTAAAAATGTTCAAAACACTTGACAATCTTCGCATAGTCAAAGCTCGAAGGTGAGACGTTAAAACCGACCGTATTTCGTGACCTTGGCTTATGTTTAAAAATGCAAAAATAAATATGGGATCTTAGGTCAAAAATTGGGGTACAACAGCTGCCCCTATTTAAGTTTCTTCCATCTGGAGATATGAAGATTGAGATCTTCATTTCGACGAGATTGAAGGGACTTAAATATAGAATACACAATTTTTGGCCTTAAGATACCGCGATTATGTTCATGATATGATATGAATGTAATGCTCTGAATTTTATGGGGAATGACGCCATATGAGACAGACTATGCTGGAGAAACCAAACACATTATACAATAATCCCACGGAGGAAAAGGTTGTAACTCCACTGGGGAAACAGAGTCATAGACTTCAAATGAGAGACTCTTGAATGATTTACATCAGTATTGAGACTGGAAAAGGTAATGATTTACATCAGTACTGTGACTGGAAAAGCATATGATTGACATCAGTAATGAGACCGGAAAATGATTGACATCAACACTGTGGCGGGAAAACAAAATGATTGACATCAGCACTGTGGCTGGAAAACAAAATGATTGACATCAGCACTGTGGCTGGAAAACAAAATGATTGACATCAGCACTGTGGCTGGAGATAAACATCTCTGATTTCTGAATTTTACCAAGAACGGTAACACATTTCTTCTCTAACCAAGATATCGCTTGAAGAGGATAAAATAACAAACTTCCCCACGAGACTTTTCCGAAAGGGATGCCATTTGCTGAGTAAACACAAGCTGCTCAAATAAAGAGGCCGCCACTTGCTTCCTTTCAAAGGTGTCAATAACATACAAGCTGCTCATGAAGAGACCGCCACTTGCTGTCTTCAAAGAAAATTAAAGCATACAAGCTGCTCATAAAGAGTCTGCCACTTGTTGTCTTCAAAGAATATAAAAGCACACAAGCTGCTCATGAAGAGTCTGCCACTTGTTGCCAATAACCCACAAGCTGCTCATAAAGAAGCTGCCACTTGCTGTCTTCCAAAAATACTAACGTACAAGCTGCTCATGAAGAAGCTGCCACTTGCCGTTTTCCGTACAAGCTGCTCATGAAGAGACCGCCACTTGCCGTTTTCAAAAGAAAAAACAACGTACAAGCTACCCATGAAAGGACTGCCACTTGCCGTTTTTCGAGGTGTCAATAATATACAAGTTGCCTCGTGAAGAGACTGCCGCTTGCTGTTTGTCAAGAGTATCCATAACACACAAGTTGCCTCATGAAGAGACTGCCGCTTGCTGTTTGTCAAGAGTATCCATAACACACAAGTTGCCTCATGAAGAGACTGCCGCTTGTTGTTTGTCAAGAGTATCCATAACACACAAGTTGCCTCATGAAGAGACTGCCGCTTGCTGTTTGTAAAGAGTATCCATAACACACAAGTTGCTCATGAAGAGACCGCCGCTTGCTGTTTAAAAAGATACCCATAAAATATCATGAAGATATTGCTGGAGGTGAGAATCATTAATTTCCATCAAGGATGGACAAACTGCTCATGAAGAGACCACCATTTGTCATAAAGAAATCAGAAATAATCAAACTGCTCAGATAAAGAGTCAGTCGCTTGTTGTCATGTCGATATTCCAGAAGAAGGTTGTGATAACACTGCTGGGGAATAAAGTTCGTCTTCAATGGGGAACCATGAATAAGTATTTCTTGAGGAGACCAAGTATTTACGTTGCAAAATAAATGCACTCTCCATCTAGGTTTCACAGCCTAGAGAGATCCACAGGGTATCGTTCACAAGAGACAAAGCTCAATCCAGGAATAAACTGGAGAGAAGATAGTCAAACAAGACTCCACCCAATGAGAAAACAACTCAAATGGGGATTTATCCTATCCAGAGATGGAAAAGGAAAGCTAAAGCAAGGTTCTTCCACGAGAGTTAACTCAGTGGGGAATTAGAAACGAGGCGCACTTTCTGCTTAAGTTGACACTCTATTTGGAAAGATCAGATATGCTATTTGAATTGACATAACCAAGGTATACGAACCCAAAGACATCAACAAATACAAATGTGCATGCATGATGCAAGTATGAATAAATAAATGAATGTCATGTATATGCTGACAAAACAAATAGAGAAGATAGACAGAAGATGATAAGACATCATAGCACAACCCAACACTCGGCTAATCTCAACAGGATGGGAACATTACTGGAGATAAAACACAGGCCATCATTGGAGCAAAGTCCTTTTACAAGGCTTAAATCTATTTGGAGAGGAAGATATTTTCAGGTAGAAAACCCAAAGTCCAGTCTTCTATTGTCGACAATCCATTGAAAGGATAACAACACAAACAATGTTTCAGCTGGAAAAAGTCATGCTTAGCTAGAGATACTGGGAACACCACCCTCTGATAATGTGTGCAAAACATATCTTGACAAATCTGGATTGCCCCTGGGACTAATTTTGGATGCCCTAAGTTTACTGCTGATGAGCTGCATGTTGCACGACAATTCTTGCGAATAGCTTCACTTCTAACATGCCCTAAGCTATCTGGTTGATGAGGAGAAATTGTCTCAAGAGGATTTTACAAAAGACCTGGCATTCACCATGCTCTGGTGTCTTCAAACTCTTAGAGGAATTCATCAAATCTCGACGTGATTGCCCCGGATTGACTGTAGTTGGCACAACAAAGTCTTCAAAATTTGCCTCAAAAGAGTAAACAAGTTGGGAAAGAATTAATTAGGAGAAGCAACATGTCCGTGCTTAAGGTCTTCAGGTGACATGCCCCTGCATATGATTTTTCTTGAAATGATCCGCCAATTACTCAACAGAGCTTCAGGCCTTAAGAACAGACTCATCACTGGTGCTTATGTGTGAGTTTCCTTGATATCAAACAAATGT
Source organism: Vicia faba (assembly GCA_948472305.1). Classification (NCBI taxonomy): domain Eukaryota; kingdom Viridiplantae; phylum Streptophyta; class Magnoliopsida; order Fabales; family Fabaceae; genus Vicia; species Vicia faba. The sequence continues at coordinate 1,556,279,671 of OX451739.1, read as the reverse complement.
TTTGCAGTTAGAAAAAGTTTGCAATGAGAATGAAAATTCTAATGCAACAGTTATGTAAGTCTTGAAGATTTTGAAAGATATCGCACAAATTTTGCGAGTTAAAGCACCATTTCTTTTTGTATAGGAAAAACATATGATACCAACATAATTATTTAGAACATTCATGGGAGTCAGGAACACTATCTCATTGAAGTATGCTTTCAAAATAACCTTGCTTCAATTAGGACTTTTGAAGGTTGTAACGTGGTCTGGTTCATGGTTTTTAGAAAAAGGATTTTAAGGCTCAAAATATTTGGTGCCCACCCATTCTTCATGATGTTCTCCAACCCTATGTTCAGTTAATTCAACATGAGTGTTCATCTCTCAAAAGGATTTTGTGACGGTCAAGGAAACGACGAGGCTTTCGGAGTAGAAACCGCCCTCATGTCTTCGTGTTTGTAGTCACCAATTTGTTCTTTGTTGAGGACTTTTCTTTGCAGTCCTTTTCTTTGCAATTTTTATTTTCCATAACTTTTGCCTGAACTAATTCTTTTGAATTGATAGTCCAGCGGGATGCCTTAATTTTGCCTAAGTCACACGTTTTCGTGTTTTTTGACTTAGCAGGCTTTTTCTTTTTCTCGATTTTTGACTTTTTGAACAAAATATGTGACATTAGCTTGCATTTGCTTGTTGAGAAGATTGTGATTGCCTCGTTTCTTGATGAATGAGGGATAACATTGTGATTCCACATCTTCTGGCTTCATTATACATGAAAGATAGCCGTCGTAGTTTCTCTTCAAAAAACATCTTCCTTATGAATTTCGAACACTCAGTCAGATTAACTAAAGACTACCCTGCCCCAGGTTAAAATTCAAGGTTTGTTCGTATAGAAAAGAAACTTCTACTTCAAGGCTCAAAAGGGGTTAGCAAGGGATTATCTTCCTTATATCTCCGGTGTTTAGGGATTTGAAACAATGCCTGTACATCGTCAGCAAGATTTTATTCAAAAAGCATACAACCAGAGATTTTGTGTTTTTAGATCATCATCCTCCCTTCAATCTCTGCCTAGGCAAGAGAATGGGCAACAAGTTGGTATCATAATGCAAAAAGAAATTTAAAATTTGAAAACAAATATGAGTGAAACGAATGAATTTCTTCAAGACAAACATACTCATTGTATTAAGATAATCATACAGATGCAAACAAGTTCTTACATGCAAACAATGTTTTGATAAACAAGAAAAATTACAAAAAGCAGAAATAAGTTAATGATCGAGGAAGGCTTTCCATCTGGACTTGAATTACCAAAAACATCCTTCAAAAATCAAAATCACCATCAATCGTGTTTACTCTTCGGCGCATGCTTGATTTAAACTTCAAAACCAACGTCCTTGAATGACAAGATACCACTTCTGACCAACTTCTGAACCTCAATCTTCAAAGCAAAGCAACCCTCCAAGTCATGCCCAGGAGCACCTTGATGAAAGGTACAAGCCAAATCAGCTTTGTAGTACCAATGTATCTTCTCAGGAACCTTCGGTGGAGGTCGGGTCTGAACCAAATTCCTCTGCATCAGGATAGGGAACAACTCTGTATAGGTGATTGGAATTGGATCAAACTGGGTTTTCCTCTGATTAGGAACTTGCTGATTTTGTTGATGAATAGGAGGAACATGATGATTTTGACGATGAATATTTCTTCCTATGGTTCTCTTCTTGGAAAAGTTATTATCAAACTTCTTCACACCATTAGTTGAGCTACCATCTTCATATGAACATCCCTTCCCAACATCTTCTTCTAGACGCACTCCCACATTCACCTTGTCAGGAAAGTCATTAGGTGCATTAACCAACACCTTCCCATGAGAGAATGATTTTAGAGTTTCAGTGAAAACTTTTATCATCGCTTCCTCCCTCCTAAAAGGATTGACTTGGGCGGCAACCAAAATTTAGACCAAACCAGTTAAGTGCTCCACACTAGCTTTCAAAATAGTCATCTCTCTACGGAGTTCAGAAACCTCTTGCTTGATATTCTCCATTGTCCTCTTAGCGCGAGTGTTGTACTTAGGTGAAACCAAAGGAAAAATAAGACTCGGAAAAAGACCTTTGAAAGTGAAACAAAAAATGTAGAATGATGTATGATATGCAAAAGAGAGTTTTTATTTGATTTTCAAGGAACTCGAGATATTAAGTTATAAACATCAAAGTATGAAGATAGCAGATGAATTTTAAATTGGCTCCAAACATTGATCAAGTTATCATCAAGATCAATCATCCATTTTGGCGGATTAGGGTTTTCGCCCTATCAACACCCAAGATCCATTGAGCTTGACGAAACTTGTGATGTTTACAAAGAAAGACCTCCAAATTCCTTCAAAGTCAAGTGAAAAGGGTTTTATGGATGCATGAATGCATGGCTATGCAACAACCACAAGCAAGGTCACAAATAAAGTCGAAAGGTTCAACGTCACGAGCATGGAGTCAAGGTAAGGAACACCCTCAAGGTATGTACTAACGGTTTAATCACACCTGTAGAACAAGGTTCTAAGAGTTCCCGGAGTCTACATTCCTCCTTCGGATATTACCAACGTCTTGATTACTCAATAATCAGCAATATTCTCAAGAGAAACTCATCCGAGCGTAGCATCGCGTAACAATTACTTCCGGATTACTCCGTTATAATCTCCGCGCTACACCTAAAAGGACAAGATGGGTTAGGGTTCTACGGTTCCCAGCTTCTCTGGCTCCCAGGTCGAAAATAATAATGTCTTCCCGATTACTCGGTAAATAAATATTACGTTCAAAAGGGCCTTCCACTGAGTGGGGGATCTCATGCCTCCTTCTTCGGGATTACTCCCTCAAAGTTAACATGACTATACCGCCCGTCCTATTCCTAAGTGTAACTTAGTCCGGGTATAGGACTCGTCCTTTGTAAATATTATCAACACCCAAATAATCATAATATATACATATAATCAAACAATCAGATAATGATAAAACAGATAAAACAAATTAGGCTTAACCCACTTAGGGATGGACCAGCAAGAGGTCAATTATTCCCCAGCAGAGTCGCCAATTCTGTAGCGGTGAAAATCGGAGATCAAGCTATTAATTAACTTGACTCACAAAAAGCAAGAGTCGCCACCGCGCTTTATTATTTCCAAGGGAAAAGGGAAAAGAGCGAAATAAAACCCTAAAATATGCAATGTAAAGTAATATTTAAAAGTAATGAAAATACAATGTGTTTTTAAAAGAGATCGAGAGTTCGGGGGTTGGTTATACAATGGGAAGGTATTAGCATCCAATGCATCTACGGTACTCCACAGGAACCTTTTGAAATATCTGTTTTTTTGGTTTAAAATTGTTTGTTTGATTAAAATGATTCGTTTGGCTAAAAGATGGGTATGAACGAGATTTTTGAAGATACGACGACCTAGTGTCGAACTTTTGACTTAAAAGGTGTGTGAGTTTTAAAATTAAGTCTTTTAGAAAAATTTGTTTTAAGATTAAAAATATGAAGGATTTCACACAATCGTAACATATATATTTGATGACATGAAGTCAACTGGTTTAACCGTTTTTCCTTGGAATTTAAGCAATGAAAGCACAATAATCAAAGCACAAGCATTCACGGATCCATAAGAAAATAAATCTAAATAAACAAATAATGACAAAGAGGCAATGAGAAATTTAATTTAAAAATGACAAAGACTATCAAATACAAATGAAAGAGAATATAATTAAATAATTAACTAAAAATATTTTATTAAACTAAATTAAAATTCTAAGATTACTAAATTAATTCTAAACATAAATCACAATTCTAAAAGATACTAAATTAATTCTAAATTTAAACTAATAATTTATCTAATTAATTATAACATCATCGTTTGGTTGCCCTCTAGAAAAAAAATTAAACTAAGAAATTAAGATAATAAAGTTAAGAAAATTATGAAAACTAAACTAATAAAACGTGGGGTGTCAAGTGAATAAATGGGGTGGATTAGTAAAAAGATAGGAAGTATGGCTCAAGGCCCAAACTAAATGATTAACCCTAATTTACCATAAAAAATAATAATAGTAAAAAAAATATTGTAACACCCCAGGCGGAGCTGATGCCTTCTTACTAGAGTTTTTTTTTTACTTTTCAAATTTTTCCATTAGCCAATTAATAGCTGACACGTGGCATTGAATTAAAATAAGAACATAAAAGCATACCTTATTATACATTATTAGAGAGTGAGAAACAATGTCTTTATTTCTTCTTCTTTGTGAAAGCAAGTATCTCTCTTTCTCTCAGATCCAGACCCATGTGCCTTCCTCTTTATCACTTCGAACTCCTCTTTTTCTCCATGCTTGTTCAATTCCTCTTTTCTCTAACACCAACACAACGACACCACCCCACGATCTGAAGGCCCCAACTGTCTTCTGTTCTGTCCAACGCCAAACCTAACTTCTTCTCCCCATTCCTCTGTTCGCAGGTCTCAAGGCGGCGATCCACGGCGGGGATGAGCGCGATCGGAGAATGAGGGAGTGTTGTTGGGCGGAGGGAGTTTGAAGGTCTTGGTTGGTATGTTCTGAACGATAGCATGAGAACAGAAGGTGTAAAGGGTGCGTGTGGTTTCGTGTGAATAGAGGGTAGTGTGGTGGGCTACCGGTCGTTAGAAGAGTGTGGAAGGAGCGATCGCGGTGTGACAACATGGAGGAAGTGGGTCCGACGATGAAGGCTGTTGGCTTGTGGATGGTGTTCGGTGCACAGAAGTTGGCGGAAGGTTATGGAAACATGAGCTGACCGCGTGTGGAAATGTGACGAGTTGGTGCTCTGTATTATGGTAGATGAATGTTGACGGAGATGGAGGTTTATAGCGATTCTGAAAAGGTGTGTTTTGTTGAGGGTGATGGAACAGAGAGTGTTGGGAGATGGAACAGTGCTGTTGGGTTGTGGTGTATTTGCGTGTTCCATGATGTTGTTGTGGTGTTGTTCTAAATAGAAGGTTATGGATTGAAGGAAGAAACAGGGTGGTATTGATAAGGTGGTGTTTTTGCCAATGGAGGAGAAGTAGGTGATGGTGGAGTTGTTGGCGGTGTCTTCACCGGAGAAGGAGGTGTTGGAGCCGTCACTACAGGTGTTGGTGATGGTTTTACTGGTGGAGCTAGAACAGAAGGAGCTGAAGGGTTTGCATAGTTCACCACTATTTTGAGATCTTCCTCATAAGAATAAACATGATCTTCCTCATAAGAATAAACCTTAGTGGCCACCACAAGAAAAATGCCTAGAAGAAGAATGGATTTTGAAGCCATTTTTTGGAGCATGGACAAGAAAGAAAGAAGAGTAATCTCGTGAGTGTTAGAAAAAGTATGTTGGTGTGAAGAGGAATGTGTAATGGGTTGTTGTGGATGTTTTTCTGCTAGTGCCTTTTTTGCTTTTTTGTTTCATTGGTAAAGAAAAGATATCAGTCTTGTTCCAAAGAGTAAGCTTTATATAAAAAAAATGAAAAAACAGAAATTGATTTCAAAGTTAATCTCAACCGTTCAAAATTATTCAATATGCATTAATCCTCAACTTTTGTCAACAACCAATAAAAATTAAGCAACGTCTAAATGATATATTTTTGTGACCAAAATGTCCTTTAATGATAAAATAACCAAAAAACTAAATGTATTGCAATTAACTCAATTAAAAATGATTTTTTTCGAATATTTTATGAATAAAAAATAAAGAGCTAAAATGACCGAAAATGATAAAAAATCGACGCAAATTTATCCGAAAAAATAAAATGAACACATTAAAATAATCTACATGTCACAAAGATTAAAGAAAAAATATTCAAGAAGTCAAAAATCAAAAATAAAATAATAATGAAAATATCAGACTAAACAGACGTTTAAGGTTAAAAACGAGACTTCGAACTGTACCGAAAAATAAAGCGAGCATACCGTCATAATCTACGCGAAGCGCAGATTCATAAAATGATCGATAAAAGGTGAAAACTTGAAATATTTTCTCGCTACTTTCCCGCATAGTGTCGAATCGCTTTTAACAGTCTGTCTATAAAACCAAAATATTTTTATTATTGACATGTAAACAACTTGGAGCAATGCAACAAACGAGTAAAGAGATAAAAATGCCCGAAGTGAAATATCAAGTATTTTACAACTGAAAGACGATGCAAACTTTGATTTAAACTGACTTTTTCTGGTCACCTTAAATACGACTAATGATGCAAAATGTGATGAATGAAGATATTTACTAATGATCGTGACCAAATGACAAAATATGGCATGAATGTGCGACTGAAAAAAATCAAGGGCGAAATTTAGGGTGCAACGGTGTGCCTTGATGAATCAGTCTTCGAGAATCCACAATCAACCGTACTTCTGGTTTGGGAGACTCAAAACCTTAATTGGGGCGCGACACCTGATGCTCTTGATTCAGACCTGTCTCTGCACATGAAGCAAAAGGAAACATGAACATACACCTTTGTATGGATTAGAAATTAGGGGTACATGGGCTAAAAATGTTCAAAATACTTGACAATCTTCGCATAGTCAAAGCTCGAAGGTGAGACGTTTAAACCGACCGTATTTCGTGACCTTGGCTTATGTTTAAAAATGCAAAAATAAATATGGGATCTTAGGTCAAAAATTGGGGTACAACACGAACCATCACCGGAACATCATAGCAAAGACTCAAACAAGGTCTAACACACGATCAGCTGAGTTTAGGTTTGAAGAACATCACGAAGAGCGGGTGGGTACAGATAAATTTGAGCCTTTATCCTTTGTTTCTTAAACCGTGAACCAGACCACATTATAACCCTCAAAAGTCCTAGCTGAAGCATGGGTTAGTTCGAAAGCATATTGTTACGAAAGGTATCCTGACTCCTTAAGGCTTGCGGTAAAATAACGAGTTGACATCACATTTTTACAAAATTTGCTTGTTTTATTGAAAAATGCATTTTCAAAAACTTCAAAACAGACATAGGCTTTGCATTCTTGAAATAACATTGTTTGCATATGATAATTTGTTCGAACAGCAGAGAAATTCGCACGAAGAATATCTAGTGAACAAAAGCACTTCCAATCAAGGGGCATGGCATGATCATTGTCCATCATCTGGGGCAGTTAAGTCAAGATTCGAAGAATCTCTCAAAAGGCCAACCAGCATGGGGCAAATCTCCATCTGGATCACTTGGGGCATTGGACGATCAAACGAAGATCTTCTGGTGGTATGGTAACACTGCGCTACTGACAGTGACAACTTCATGTATCCTAAGAGCACGGACATAGTCGAAAAAATACTACGTGCAATCAAAGACCCGCTAGGTCAACTGGCCTAGGAAAAAATAAGGGCTTCCCGGCGAACCAAAAGGGTTCGGGCAAAAATAAGGGATGAAATGAAAAAAATCTGTACACCCGGCAAGTCAAAAACCTGAAAAGGCGGCTTGGGCAAAAATGGGTATCCCGATGGACTGAAAACCCGAAAGGGCAGTCCAGGCAAAAGTTAGGGATCAAAAGCGTACGACTATGTTCCGTCATCTCGTCACTTGCCTACCAGAAGAAGATTTGTCAATCGGCAGTTATCAAGCACCTCCACAAGGTGTCTTCTTCTCCCACATCAGAAACAGGGGAAGTAATGAGTTGTCCGAGCGATCTAGTTGCTTTGTCCACCAAGGTACCAAGATAGGTTCAGATGAAGAACATAACCAATAGGCCTTCACTCCCCGCCGAGTAAGACAAGATTCAACAATTCTCCCCAAGCAGAGTTGATTTCCCAGTAGCCCTACAAGGCACAAGATCTCCAGCAAGTTAGCAATACTCTCTCCAAGCAGAGTTAGCCTACGGTCAGCCTTACGGAATTTGGGTATCCCCAGAAGGTCTCAATATTCCCCAACGGAGTATACAGACGTTCCTAAGCAAAGCATCCCCAGCAGTCTTATTCTAAGATTGTTCCCCGGTGGAATACGGACATCCCAGTGGAGCCACTTCCCCAGTACAGTCTCAAAAAGTCTCCCCAGGAGAGTTGAATCAATCTCCCCAGTGGGAAGCTTATCCCTAGTAGATTCTGGAAGCCTATCCCCTGCAGAGCACGAACGCGCCTCCCTGGCTTTATCCAAAGTTATTACCCACCATGGCTTATAACTGGGTTATCCTCAGCTAATAACCACGGAAGGATCGTTCTCGGCGAAGTTCTTCCTACCCCCCAACGGAGTTCATCAAATCCCCGACAAAACTCATCAACGGAATCCCCAGCGGAGTTATCATCAAACCTCGGCGAAGTATCTCTTCCCACAGAGTATTCCCCGCAGAGTAATCTCTCCAGCAAGTTTATTCCCCAACGGAGTCATCTTCTCCTACCGGTTTGTTCTTGCAACCATCATCCCCAGCGGAAACGAAGAACTCTGTTCTTCAACATCAGTCCAGGATTCAACTTCCCGACATTCGTCAAGGATTTATTTTACTAGACGAAAATACATTCATAAACATATCACCTTTCATACATCTTGCTTACATACACAATGCATGCACATACACATCATATCACACAAATCTCATTTATTTTTGAGAACATCTTAAAATCATGCAGTTCATGCATCATGACATTGCATACAACTGATGTTTTGCCTTTTCAGGAAAAAGGTCAATCCAAAGACGATTACTATCAACTATCGCAATTCCAGATTCGATACCTGTATCTAGCCAGGGCATATCTACATTTCAGAGATAGCTTGGAAATGCTCCAGATATGGATGTTGTTCTTTTGCTTATTCAAGACTCCTTCTAGATATAGTTCAGATGTGACCCAGGCATGGCGACGTTCTGATACTCATTCCAGATTTCCTTTCAGAGATAGCTTGGAAATGCCCCAGATCTGGATGATGTTCTTTTGCTTATTCAAGACTCCTTCTAGATATAGTTCATATGTGACCCAGGCATGGCGACGTTCTGATACTCATTCCAGATTTCCTTTCAGAGATAGCTAGGAAATGCTCCAGATATGGATGCTGTTCTTTTGCTTATTCAAGACTCTTTCTAGAGATAGTTCAGATGTGACCCAGGCATGGCGACATTCTGATACTTATTCCAGATTTCCTTTCAGAGATAGCTTGGAAATGCTCCAGATCTGGATGCTATTCTTTTGCTTATTCAAGACTCCTTCTAGATATAGTTCAGATGTGACCCAGGCATGGCGACGTTCTGATACTCATTCCAGATTTCCTTTCAGAGATAGCTTGGAAATGCTCCAGATATGGATGCTGTTCTTTTGCTTATTCAAGACTCCTTCTAGAGATAGTTCAGATGTGACCCAGGCATGGCGACGTTCTGATACTTATTCCAGATTTCCTTTCAGAGATAGCTTGGAAATGCTCTAGATATGGATGTTGTTCTTTTGCTTATTCAAGACTCCTTCTAGATATAGTTCAGATGTGACCCAGGCATGGCGACGTTCTGATACTTATTCCAGATTTCCTTTCAGAGATAGCTTGGAAATGCTCCAGATATGGATGCTGTTCTTTTGCTTATTCAAGACTCCTTCTAGATATAGTTCAGATGTGACCCAGGCATGGCGACGTTCTGATACTTATTCCAGATTTCCTTTCAGAGATAGCTTGGAAATGCTCCAGATATGGATGTTGTTCTTTTGCTTATTCAAGACTCCTTCTAGATATAGTTCAGATGTGACCCAGGCATGGCGACGTTCTGATACTTATTCCAGATTTCCTTTCAGAGATAGCTTGGAAATGCTCCAGATATGGATGCTGTTCTTTTGCTTATTCAAGACTCCTTCTAGATATAGTTCAGATGTGACCCAGGCATGGCGAAGTTCTGATATTTATTCCAGATTTCTTTTCAGAGATAGCTTGGAAATGCTCCAAATATGGATGTTGTTCTTTTGCTTATTCAAGACTCCTTCTAGATATAGTTCAGATGTGACCCAGGCATGGCAACGTTCTGATACTTATTCCAGATTTCCTTTCAGAGATAGCTTGGAAATGCTCCAGATATGGATGTTGTTCTTTTGCTTATTCAAGACTCCTTCTAGATATAGTTCAGATGTGACCCAGGCATGGCGACATTCTGATACTTATTCCAGATTTCCTTTCAGAGATAGCTTGGGAATGATCCAGATATGTATGATGTTCTTTTGCTTATTCAAGACTCCTTCTAGATATAGTTCAGATGTGACCCAGGCATGGCGACGTTCTGATACTTATTCCAGATTTCCTTTCAGAGATAACTTGGAAATGCTCCAGATATGGATGATGTTCTTTTGCTTATTCAAGACTCCTTTTGGAGATAGCTCAGATGTGACCCAGGCATGGTGACGTTCTGATACTTATTCAGATTCCCTTTCAGATATAGCCTAGAGATGCTCCAGATCCGGACGCTGTTCTATTGCTTATTCAGATTCAAACTTCTAAATGACAACTTAGAGATGCTCCATCCCAGATGCTCTTCTATTGTTCAGTCTAGATACGATCCAGATTCGGATGACATTCTGTTACTCATGCAGTATGGATATACCCCAGACACGGCGATCATTCTACCATTTATTCAGACGTCAGCAATCAGACACATACTAGATATGCTCCAGACACGGAAGCTATTCTATTTCTTATTCAGATTCACCAATCCACCATCTTTCTAAATGGCATCTATAAGCCCATTCCCGATAAGGTTCTATCACACGTTCAGATGGCATCTTTAAGCCCATCCTCCTATCCATCATCTCTCCAAATGGCATCTGTAAGCCCATTCCCGCTGTCACACTACTGATATTCTACTATGTGAGTGCAAATTTCTGGGCACTCTAGTGTTCAATCATCTTCCCCCTTCGGATCACGAAAGGCACACAAGCCAATCTACATCCTCAGGTCTAAGAAGATTGAACAGGGGCAACTGTTGTACCCCAAAATTTGCCCTCCCATATTCTTCAAAGTTTTGCCAAGCATCACCTCAAATGGTTCAAAGTCTACTCAAGGGCTACACAGTCAACCATCCTCCTAAGCCAGTCAAATTAGGGTTTTGGTTCTTACAAGGAAGTTGAGGTTTTCAAGGGCCCAATCAAGTTCCATATTCTCATATACATTGTCAAGCACCTACATGTCAAGTTTCAAGGCTCACAAGGTCAAGTTGCACAGTCAAAAACCCTAATTGCTCAACAGTCAACTGTAAGGGTAAAATGGTCATTTGGCAGTCAAAAGTCAAAAATTTTGGTCAACATCTTATTTTGAAGCCACAATCATCATTTGATCAATTCTTGATCATGATTTCACAAGAATGGCTCAAAAATCATCAAAGATGCAAAAGTTTCTATTTTTGGACAGTTGAAAAGTCAACTGTAACTTGACCAAAGCATAACTTTTTCATGGTTCATCAGAAAAATCCCATTCAATGCTCATCTTGAAGGGGAAGACATTTCCTACAACTCATCTTCACATTCCAAATCCAAGAAATGCTCTCACAAAAAGTTATCAATTTCAACATTATAGGTCATTTTCAAAAGTCAACAAAAAGGCACTTTAAGTCAAAGACCATAACTTGAGATTGGTAAATCAAAATGACATGGGACTAAAGACATTGGTTAGAGGACTTCAAGACCTTTCCAAAATGTCCAAGAACATGTTCATAGCTTCAAAATTGAGCAAGATATGCTTTGGAGAATTTGGGAAATTTTTGTGAAATGGCCAAAGTCAATTATCCTTGAAACTTCATTTTTGACAAAAGGGGCCCACTTTTTCCACTTGTTTCAGCTTGGCCATGCTTCCCACGTGTCCCACAATTTATTTCATGATTTAAAATTAATTTTTCCATTTTTATTTAATTTTATTTGATTTAATTCATTTTAAATCTTTTAAAATCAAATAAAAATCAAAGAAATTAATGGAGGGATATATTTTGTGATGATTAGCTTTGATACACCTTAAAACACATTCTAAATTTGTGCAAGGGCCTATTCCAAGCAAGAATTCAAATTTGACACAAAAATGGAAAGTTGTTTCAATGGAGGTTATGGCAAAATCTCAAGCATAATTGCAATGGTTAAAGGCTCATCATGTGACTGATTCTCATTCATCACTATATATACAAGCCTTCCCAACCTCATTCAAAAAAGAGTGTGTGCAGAAACGGCCAAGAGCAAAACCAAAAATTATTCAAAAAGTGAGAGTTCTAAAACATAGTTGTGAGCATCTTCAGATCAAAACAAGCACGTGGTTCTATTCCTTGCCACACCCTGAAGCTAAAGCAACCTTTGCCAAGTCCTGAGGCTCATACCGCGCTGTAAGTTCTTCCCAGGTCCCCTATAATTTCCATATCATTTTTTTCATTACTTTCATGTGCAGATTCTCAAAGGAGGAACACCATAAACCTCATATCCCAGCGCTCCAAGTGTTCACCAGCACAGATCCAAAGGTCCAAAAGGCTAGCACACCATACTCTGGAGTCAAGCGTGCTGCAGGAAATCATGAAAGTCAAACGTGGCTTAGATTTCAGTGGGCCTGAATTGCTTCAATAAACCTCCTATTTGGCCCACACCCCCCATTTTGGTTTTACTTCTTTTTTATTTTGTTTTGTTTTTCTACTATTTTAGTTTTTAACCTTTTTTATTTTTATTATTATTATTAACAAATTAACTTAATTAACATATTTTCATAAAAATAAAAAAAAATAGAATTAACATTATCATTATTATTATTTTATTTTATAAATAAATATTAACCAAAATAGTTTAATTAGGCAATTGTAATTCCTTTTCTTAAATAATTAAAATAACTTAGATTTAGGTTAACTTTTAATTTTGTTTCTTTTATTTTTATTTTATTTCATAAAAACATAAAAAAAAAATATTTTCTTTTTAATTAAATTAATTAATTAATTAGTCATTAATTAGCTTTGATTTCATTTTAATTACCAAAAAGACCAAAAAAAATCAATTTCTTTTCTTAAAAGGGTCAACACCCTTAGACATTCCGATTTAATTTTTTTATTCGCGCACAGTTTATTATTATGTAATTGCTCCGGACATGTAATAGTAATTAGGACTTTTACTGTTTTTATTTTATTTTCCGTACTCATTTACTAAAAAATGGGTCTTTGTAATTTTTGGCGATGTATAGACCCGCACCTTGTAATAGCGTAGGATTTACGTTTCCGCAATTTACTTTCCGCACCCCTTAACTGTTAACTTGCATGAAAGAATGTATGTAAATAAAAACAACTCGTAGCTCACTAATTACAAAGACAAACATAACATGAAAACAACACACAAATACACACACCACTCCTAGGGTACGCCTCACTCGTTGCCTTCGAAACGTGGTCGTCAAGTATAGGACGTTTTAGCGGTCCTTATGTCCATGATCCAGTTGCCTCGAAACGGTTGCCTCGGATTAAAAAAAGGATCAAGGACATAAGGGTAGCCTCTAAGGTGCCCTACCATTGCTTCGGTGACCACACTGTCCCTAAAATCGAACTGACCCGAACACCTCCAACGGTGGTGCTACCTACCTCTCAATGGTGGGATAACACTACCTTAAGGACATTTACACAGCCTAATTCCTTAGGGTAGGTAGATAACTCGTGGATACTTGCTCTCTTCAAAAACAAATCAAAAATCTTTTCACACTGACACTTTCAAAAGCTTTCAAAGCAAAATTTTCAAACACTCTTGAGGACAGATACAAGAGTCATTCAGAAATATTTCAGTGAAACTTTTTTCAAACCCACTCACATTTTGAAAAGCAAACATTTTGAAAACATAAGAGCAAGTACCTAAGAGCCCATGGATAACCATGGATAGAAAGGGTGCTAACACCTTCCCTTTCTATAAATCTACCTCCCGAACCGAGAAACATTCTCGAATAAGGAATTTTGCTGTGCTTTTGTCTTTTCCATGTTGGAGAACATAAAAGACGGTGGCGACTCTTGCTTACCGCGACATTTCACGAAACCAGCTAAAAAACAGTCAGTTCTATTTCCACCGATCACAGCAGGTACTCTTTTTTTACAGGTGGTTTAATCTTCTTCGCTGTTTATTTCAGCTCGCCATCATGAATCCTGAATCATCTACTGAGCAATCCATTAAGGCCCTTCAGGCTCAGAATGCCCAGTTCCAAGAGCTGATCATGAGTTTGGCCCAAGGTCAAGAGGAATTGAAGGCTCTGCTGGTCAAGAAGAAAAAGAAGAGAACTGTATTATTCAACACTGGCCGGAGGTTTGGTAACACACTGCCGAATGAGATTGATCAAGCTGGTTCTTCTGTAGGGAAAGGCAGTCCCCAAGGGGGAAGGGCTCCTAGTCCTGTGGTCTCTGACAACGAGACCGATTTCAATGAAGAGCAATACCCTCCAGCTGAAGAAAAGTACAAGCAGTTAGAGGATCGCCTGAATGCCATGGAAATTCAACAAGTGCCTGGGTTGGATTTCGGAGACCTGGGTCTATCTTCTGGTGTGGTGATCCCACATAAGTTCAAAGCACCATCTTTCGCAAAGTATGACGGGGCGTCCTACCCTAAGCTGCATCTCAGATCTTATATGCGGAAGATCCAACCATACACTGTGGACAAGAACTTATGGATCCATTTCTTCCAGGAGAGTCTTTCAGGGACTCATCTCGAATGGTTCTATCAGCTGGATGGAACCAAGGTTCGTAACTGGGAGGACTTGGCTACTGCTTTCTATAAGCAGTATCAGTATAATGCCGACCTCGCTCCTACACGTACCTGTGATCGGTGGATCTGGAACTGACTGTTTAACGCTGGTTTCGCGAAATGTCGCGGTAAGCAAGAGTTGCCACCGTCTTTTATTTTCTCCAGATGGAAAGGACAAAAGCACAGAAAAAATTCCTTTTGAGATTAGTTCTCGGTTCGGGAGGTAGATTTATAGAAAAGGAAGGTGTTAGCACCCTTTCTATCCATGGTTATCTATGGGCTCTTAGATACTTGCTCATTGTGTTTTCAAAATGCTTGTTTGCTTTTCAAAAGTGTGTGGGTTTGAAAAAGTTTCTTTGAAAGTTTCAGATCGACTCTTGTATCAGTCCTCAAGAGTGTTTGAAAAGTTGTTTTTGAAAGCTTTTTGAAAGTGTAAGGTGTGAAAAGTATTTCGTTTGTTTTTTAAAAGAGCAAGTATCCATGAGTCATCTACCTACCCTAAGGAATTAGTCTGTGTAAATGTCCTTAAGGTAGTGCCATCCCACCATTGAGAGGTAGGTAGCACCACCGTTGGAGGCGTTCAGGTCAATTCGAGGGTTAGGGACAGTGTGGTCACCGAGCAACAGTAAGATACCTTAGAAGCTACCCTTATGCCATTGATATTTTTATTCCGAGGCAACCGTTTCGAGGCAACTTGTTTCGAGGCAACCGTTTCAAGGCAACTAGATCAATGGAACATAAGGACTCACTAAGACGTCCTATACTCGACGACCACGTTTCGAAGGGCGAGGCAAAAGTGTGATCACCAGAGCAACAGTAGGATACCTTAGAAGCTACCCTTATGCCATGTTCATGGACATAAGGACTTACTAAGACGTCCTGTACTCGACGACCACGTTTCGAGGGGCAAGGCAACAGTGAGGCGTACCCTAAGAGTGGTGTGTGAATTGTGTGTCATTTTCAGTTTATTATTTGTCTTGTCATGCATTGGTTATCTATGTTTTGATTTTATTTTTGGGCATTCATTCTTTCATGTGATTGTTTAACAGTTAAAGGTGCGGGAATTTAAAGTGCGGAAAAGATAAAGGTCATACGCTATTACAAAGGCGCGGGTCTACATCGCCAAATTAATCCAGACCCGATTTAAAATAAAGTGCAGAAAGTAAATGCCTAATTAACTATTACAGGGCTTTGGAGCAAATACATTATATTTACAAAAGAAATAAAATAAACGCGCGAAAAGAAGATATAATCGAATGCGAGGGCGTTGGACCCTTTAAAGGAAATGAATTGAAATTGAAAATTAATTTAATTATTAAATAAAGCAAGAATTTGATGTTTTTTTGGATTCATGGAATTAAAGAAAATTAAATTGGAATTAAAAGTTAAATAATTCTAGTTCTAATTGTTTTTAATTTATTAAAAAAATGCATTAAATTTAAAACCTAAAATTAAAACTAAGTTGATTATAAAATTTATTTACAAAATTAATTAATGGTTAATGATAATTATAATAAAAATATTTAATTAAAAAAAAGGGATAAAAAGTGCTAAAGGTCTATTTTTTTATATTTTTGGTTATTAAAAAAAGAATTAAAGTTAACAACCTAAAATTAAAAACTAAATTAATTATTTAATTTATTTACAAAAAAGAGTTATTGATGAATTAAATTAAAATGAAACATATTTTTGCTTTTTATGATTTTCTGATTTTTTTTGTTTTATGAAAAAAAATTGTTTTGATGAATTAATTAGAAATAATAAAAACAAAAAATAAAAAAGAATGAAAAGAAAGGAAATAAAAAAAAAAGCAAACTGTGGGGGGTGTTGACCCCAAATGAGGAGGTGGATTGATGAATTCTGGCCCAAAAGGAGGAGGCCCCTTGTTGACTTTTTGGATCATGTGGAGCATCTTTGACTGACGCCTATGGTGGATGGCAAGTAGTAGCCACTAGATGGACCATTTGAGACACATGGCAAGCAGAGGCGTTGGATGTATGGTGGTCATTAGGATGGAAACTGCATGGGAACGAATTAAACAAAATAATATAAATTATGTTAGGGGACCTGGGATTCGAACCCAGGTCCCAGTGTTTACCAGCCAATGCCTTAACCAGTTGATCCACCAACGCGCTTTGTACATGAGATAGAAAACAAATAATATAAAATAAAATTTACATTAGTGTTATAAAATAAAAAAAAGGTGCTGGTTTTCAAACCAGCCAATCACGTTGTGCCACGCTAGCCTTCGTCCCCAATGGTACCTGTAATGAAAATGAAATAGAGGGGGTTTTAAACCCCCCCAAAACGCAAGCTTTTTGAAAATAGCGAATAGGCCATGCTCAATCATAAATTGGGCGCGACCATTGATTTGGAATCCTCATGTTGCCACGATCCTGTTCCTACTGGTTTCAGAGTCCAATTTTAACGTATACCTAAAGCCCCAATTTGAAATTTCATGAACCCTAGTTTGTGTTCATGGTAGATTCGGATTCAGATGCCTATAACTCAATTGGATGGCACCAAAAGCTTCAGAGGAACCTCATTAGTACAAATCAAGCAAGAAAAGTCAATGAAAATGGATGAATTGTGTTATGCATTTCTGGAAAAAAATACAAACCGTGTAGCCTTGTGGGACTGGTTCCTTGCAAGTTTAAGCGTGATTTTAATTGCTAGAGTTTCCTTGGGACCTCAGGAAGGTGTTTAGATGAGAGTCGGGGCTTAAAAAGTGCTCTAAGGCAGTTTTCAGTTTTGCAATTTTTGTGTGAAAATGCCAAGTTTGTTCTGAGTTTTGTGTGCAGTTCTGGTCGTGTTTTTGCTTCTGATCCCTTGCATAGGTATTATGTAACATGTATTGATAGGAATTGTGGCCTCATAATGCAAGGCATTCAAGTTCAAGATTTTGGCATAACTCCATTAACAAACCTTCCTCTTTTGAACCAATTTTTGAATTATTGCTCTATTTGGCCTTGAAACGAAATTGGGAGGTTGCATAATGATGAGTCAAATTTAGTTAAGACCAAATATCCCCTTTTATTAAACTTCTTGATTTTTCTTTGATTTTAAAAGATTTAAAATTAATTAAATCCAATAAAATCAATAAAAAATGAAAAAATTAATTTAAAAATTTGAAATAAAATGTGGGACACGTGGAAAGCATGGCCAAGCTAATTCAAGTGGAAAAAGTGGGCCCCTTTTGTCAAAAAATGAAATTTCAAGGATAAGTGATTTTGGCCATTTCACAAAAATTTCCCAACTTCTCCAATGCACATCTTGCTCAATTTTTAAGCTTTGATCATGTTTTTGGACATTTTAGAAAGGTCTTGAAGTCCTCTAATCAATGTCTTTGGTCCCATGTCATTTTGATTTACCAATCTCAAGTTATGGTCTTTGACTTAAAGTCCCTTTTTGTTGACTTTTGAAAATGACCTATAATGTTTAAATTGATAACTTTTTGTGAGAGAATTTCTTGGACTTGGAGTGTGAAGATGAGTTGGAGGAAATGTCTCTCCCTTCAAGATGAGAATTGGATGGGATTTTTCTGATGAACCATGAAAAAGTTATGCCTTGGTCAAGTTACAGTTGACTTTTCAGCTGTCCAAAAATAGAAACTTTTGCATCTTGAGACTTTTTGAGCCATACTTTTGAGAATCATGATCAAGCATTGATCAAATGATGTTTGTGGCCTCAAAATAAGATGTTGACCAAAAATTTTGACTTTTGACTGCCAAATGACCATTTTGCCCCTATAGTTGACTGTTGAGCAATTAGGGTTTTTGACTGTGCAACTTGACCTTGTGAGCCTTGAAACTTGACATGTAGGTGCTTGACAATGTTTATAGGCATAGGAGACTTGATTGAGCTCTTTAAAACTTCAACTTCCTTGCAAGAACCAAAACCCTAGTTTGACTGTCTTAGGAGGATGGTTTGACTGTGTGGCCCTTGAGTAAACTTGAACCAATTGTGGATGATTCTTGTCAAAACTTTGAAGATTATGGGAGGGTAAATTTTGGGGTACAACAGTTGCCCCTGTTCAATCTTCTTATACTTGAGGATGTAGATTGGCGTGACGTGCCTTTCGTAATCCGAAGGTGGAAGATGATTGAACACTAGAGTGCCCAGAAATTTGCACTCACATAGTAGAGTATTAGCAGTGTGATAGCGGGAATGGGCTTACAGATGCCATTCGGAGAGGTAGTGGATAGGAGGATGGGCTTATAGATGCCATCTGGAGGTGTCGATCGCGTAAGAGATTCCTTAGCGAGAACTTGCGTACCTGAGAAAGAAAGAAAATTACCTGGTCTGTTACAGGAGTTGGCTTTCAAATTCTTTATGTAGACGTGCCCTGGCTGGATATAGGAATCGAATCTTTAAACTCTTCAGACGTGCCCTGTCAAGATACAGTAATCGAGTCTGGTACTGTAGTCGTCAATAGATACTCCCTGGCAAGATACAGGAATCGGCTCTTCGAACTCTTCAGACGTGCCCTGTCAAGATACAGGAATCGAGTCTGGTATTGTAGTCGTTAACAGATACTCCCTGGCAAGATACAGGAATCGGATCTTCGAACTCTTCAGACGTGACCTGTCAAGATACAGGAATCGAGTCTGGCACTGTAGTCGTCAACAGATACTCCCTAGCAAGATACAGGAATCGGATCTTCGAACTCTTCAGACGTGCCCTGTCAAGATACAAGAATCGAGTCTGGCACTGTAGTCGTCAACAGATACTCCCTTGCAAGATACAGGAATCGGATCTTCGAACTCTTCAGACGTGCCCTATCAAGATACAGGAATCGAGTCTGGTACTGTAGTCGTCAACAGATACTCCCTGGCAAGATACAGGAATCGGATCTTCGAACTCTTCAGACGTGCCCTGTCAAGATACAGGAATCGAGTCTGGTACTGTAGTCGTCAACAAATACTCCCTGGCAAGATACAGGAATCAGATCTTCGAACTCTTCAGACGTGCCCTGTCAAGATACAGGAATCGAGTCTGGTACTGTAGTCGTCAACAGATACTCCCTGGCAAGATACAGGAATCGGATCTTCGAACTCTTCAGACGTGCCCTGTCAAGATACAGGAATCGAGTCTGGTACTGTAGTCGTCAACAGATACTCCCTGGCAAGATACAGGAATCGGATCTTCGAACTCTTCAGACGTGCCCTGTCAAGATACAGGAATCGAGTCTGGTACTGTAGTCGTCAACAGATACTCCCTGGCAAGATACAGGAATCGGATCTTCGAACTCTTCAGACGTCCCCTGTCAAGATACAGGAATCGAGTCTGGTACTGTAGTCATCAACAGATACTCCCTGGCAAGATATAGGAATCAGATCTTCGAACTCTTCAGACGTGCCCTGTCAAGATAAAGGAATCGAGTCTGGTATTGTAGTCGTCAACAGATACTCCCTGGCAAGATACAGGAATCAGATCTTCGAACTCTTCAGACGTGCCCTGTCAAGATACAGGAATCGAGTCTGGTACTATAGTCGTCAACAGATACTCCCTGGCAAGATACAGGAATCGGATCTTCGAACTCTTTAGAAGTGCCTTGTCAAGATACAGGAATCGAGTCTGGTACTGTAGTCGTCAATAGATACTCCCTGGCAAGATACAGGAATCGGATCTTCGAACTCTTCAGACGTGCCCTGTCAAGATACAAGAATCGAGTCTGGTACTGTAGTCGTCAACAGATACTCCCTGGAAAGATACAGGAATCGGATCTTCGAACTCTTCAGACGTGCCATTTCAAGATACAGGAATCGAGTCGGGTACTGTAGTCGTCAACAGATACTCCCTGGAAAGATACAGGAATCGGATCTTCAAACTCTTTAGACGTGCCCTGTCAAGATATAGGAATCGAGTCTGGTACTGTAGTCGTCAACAGATACTCCCTGGCAAGATACAGGAATCGGATCTTCGAACTCTTCAGACGTGCCCTGTCAAGATACAGGAATCGAGTCTGGTACTGTAGTCGTCAACAGATACTCCCTGGCAAGATACAGGAATCGGATCTGGAATCACGACAGTTGATAGCAATTATCTTTGTATTAACTTTTGTCCTGAAAAGACAAAACCTTAGTTGTATGTGATGTCATGATGTATGACATGCGAGATGTTCTCAGAATGAATGAGATTGTATGTTCATGATGCGTATATGCATGCTATAATGTATGAAGATGTGTTGTTTATGAATGTATGTTTTTGTCTTAGGAAACAAATCCTTGACGGGTGCCGGGAAGTCACATCCTGGGCTGATGTTAGAGAATAGTGTTTCCACTGGGGAGTGATGGTTGCAAGAATAAACCGGTAGGAGAAGATGACTCTGTTGGGGGAATAAACTTGTTGGAGAGATTACTCTGCGGGAAGAAGATTATTCTAGCGATCTGGCTGGGGAACAATACTCTGTAGGGAGAGAGGTACTCTTGTTGAGATGTTGGTAGTAACTTCGCTGGGGATACCGTCGTTATATTGGAAGTTTTAATAGACTCCACTGGGGATAAGAAGACTTTGCCGAGGACGATCTTTCCGTGGATTTTGGCTGAGGATAACCCAGTTATAAGCTCTGGTGGAGCATAACCTTTGAATAAAGCCGGGAGACGTGTTCGTGCTTCGTAGGGGATAAGCTTCCAGAATCTACTGGGGATAAGCTTACTGCTGGGGAGATGATTCCAACTTCTCTGGGGAAACTGGATTGGATTCTCCTGGGGAAATTTTGAACTAAATTGGGGAAGTGACTCCGTTGAATGTTTGGTGTACCGCCGGGGAACAATCTTAGACCAAGACTGCCGGGGATGCTTGTTAAGAGTGCTCGTATATTGCGCTGAGGAATGTTGAGACCTGCTGGAGGATACCCAACTTCTTTAAAGCTGACAGTGGTCTAACTCTGCTTGGGGAGAGTGTATTGACTTGCTAACTCGCTCTCTGGGGATTTAAGATATACCAGTTATGTTCTTCAGCTGAACCTACCTTGATACCTTGGTGGACAGAGCAATTAGATCGTTTGGACAACTCATCATTGCCCCTGTTTTTGAGGTGGGGGAGGAAGACCTGTGAGATGCTGATAGTTGTTGATGGACAAACCTTCTTCTGGTAGGCAGGTGAAAAGATGACAGGACATAGTCGTACGCCTTGATCCCTAACTTCTGCCTGGACCGCCCTTTCGGGTTTTCAGCCCACCGGGATACCCATTTTTGCCCAAGCTGCCTTTTCAGGTTTTCGACTTGCCGGGTGTGCAGATTTTTCATTTTCATCCCTTATTTTGCCCGAACCCTTTTGGCTCGTCGGGAGGCCCTTATTTTGGCCTAGGTGTGTCAACCTGGCGGGTCTTTGATTTTGCATAGTATTTTTTCGACTATGTCCACGCTCTCAGGATGTAGGGAGGTGCCCCTGTCAGTAGTGTAGTGTTGCCATAATACCAGAAGATCTTTGTTTGATCGTCCAACGCTCCAAGTGATCCAGATGGAGATTTTCCCCAGGCTGGTTGGCCTTTTGAGAGATTCTCCAAATCTTGACTTAACTGCCCCAGATGATGGACAATGATCAGGTCTGCCCCTTGATTGGAAGTGCTTTTGTTCACTAGGTATTCATCGTGCTAATTTCCCTGCTGTTCAAACAAATAGTCATATGCAAACAATGTTATATCAAAAATGCAAAGCTTATGTCTGTCTTGAAGATTTTGAAAATGCATTCTTTTTCATAAAACAAGTGAATGTTTGTAAAACGTGATGTCAACTCCGTATTTATCGTAGGCCTTAAGGAGTCAGGATACCTTTCGTACCAGTATGCTTTCAAACTAACCCATGCTTCAGCTAGGACTTTTGAGGGTTATAACGTGGCCTGGTTCACGGTTTAAGAAACAAAGGAAAAGGCTCAAATTATATTTGTACCCACCCGCTCTTCGTGATGTTCTTCAAACCTAAACTCAGTTGATCGTCCGTTAGACCTTGTTTGAGTCTTTTCTCGGATATTCCAGTGATGGTTTAGGTATTGATGATTTATTCTGAATAGGCAGTCATTTTTTGTCGAGGGTTTGGAAGACCTCTTTCTTTTTCTGATTTTTGTTATCCCTTTTTTTTGCCTGAGCTGTTCTTTTGTGATTACAGTCAGCGGGATGCCCCAGTTTTGTAAGTCTCCTTCATAGGTTTTGACTTAATGGGTTTTTATTTTTTGAGATATAATGACTGCCTATCTGTATGATTGTTCGGAACCATCACTGTCTTTTGTTTTGTAAGGACCTCTTTGGTGCCATTCGTTATGCACTTGGATCAACTGAGAGACTACCCTGCCCCAGGTTATGATTAAGGGTTTTAAATTTCGAAAAGAAAAACTCCTAGTTCTTTGGCTCAGAGGGGTTGACGAGGGATTATCTTCCTTATAACTCCAGTGTTTAGGAATTGAAACAATGCCTGTACCTCATCAGCGGGGTCTGTTCAAAAGCATACTGTAAAGATCGTGGTATCATTTTCGTCATCCTCCCTCAAGAGGCTTAGAATTATTAATCGAGCGTTGATCACCAGAAAAAATATGAAAATAATTTGCATATAGTGAATACGAATATATTGCTTCAAAACAGACATATGCGATGCATTAATGAAATAACAACGTTTAACATGAACAAATGTTTGAACAATCAAAAGAAAATTACAACTTGAAAAATTCTAATGAACAAAAGTCTTCTAGTCTCAGGACTTGTTACTTCAACTGGTGCATCTTGTAGGGATGGCAGAAGACCTCAGCTTGACCCACTTGGGTGAAATCCACCACTCCTTCACTAATCAGATCCTGGACCTTGTTCTTCAGAGCCCAACAGTCGGCAGTGTCGTGTCCAGGGCTATCAGAGTGATATGCACACCTTTTGTTGGGATGATAGTTAGGAGCAGAGATGTTGGGGTTCCGGGGAGGAGCCCTTAATGTAATCAGATTCAACCTCAGCAGGTGTTGCAGTGCTTGAAACAAAGGCATGTTGAGCTGGGTGAACTGCCTCTTGGACCTGCTTGGCCTACCCAGATCAACCTGTTGCTCTGGGCGAGGTTGTAGTTGGACCTGTGAGGTAGTAGCAATTTGGAGAGTTCTATTCTTCACCATGCCAGGTTCTTGTCCTCTTGGAAGCTGATCAAAGACCTGGTCCCTGACTTGGGCAGGTTGCTTCATATGGTGTCTCTCTTGGTGGAGCTGACTGATCATGGTCCTCAACTCTTCTTGCTCCCGAGCTAGACCTTGGATGAGAGCCCTTTGCCCCAGCATCTGGGTTTTCAATGTATCTACTTCAGCTTGTAGACGTTTCAGCCGTTCGTCCTTGTCATCTTCAGCACTGCTCTTGGCCAAATTCCCCATGAGGAGTGTTCTTAACTCTTCTTGCCCCTTGGATAGGCTTACGAAGATCTCCCTGAACTGAGTCTCTTGAGCATGAAGACCCTGGTTATCTTGTTGGGAAGCCATTGCTGAAATAAACAGCGACGAAGGTAAGTGACCTGTCAAAGGAGTACCTGTAATGCAATGACATGTTTGATATGCATGTAATGTTTTCAAGGATCTCGCAGGGTAAACAAGAAAATTGTTAGAGTTGGAAACTAGTAACTTGATTGAAGGAACTTCATGTTGTCGAGAGTCCTTCTTCAAGGGTCAAAGCTCACCATATCCAGTGGGTCATAGCCCATGACAACCTTGTCTAGAGGAAAATAAATCCCCTTTGCCCCTTGCTGGACAGTTGGTTCATCATGACCTGCATCACAAGCCCTTGGGATCCTTGAAATGGGTTAGTCTTTATGTAGGATGCATGCAATGGTATGATGTCATGATGCATGGGGTAATGTGGGTAAACCCTGTTATGAGTCCCTAATTAAGGACTCTAAACAAAACCTGCAAGAAACTCAGTAACCCTGTTATGAGTCCCAATTAAGGACTATAAACAAAACCCGCAAGAAAACTCAGTAACCCTGTTATGAGTCCCAATTAAGGACTATAAACAAGACCTGCAAGAAAACTCAGTAACCCTGTTATGAGTCCCAATTAAGGACTATAAACAAGACCTGCAAGAAAACTCAAATGTCAGATAACAAGTAGTCAAGTTGGAAGGCACACAAGTCACACAAGAGAAGCCCTTAGAGTTTAGGCCAGCATGGGGTCTGGGTATTACCCTCTTGAAGTTGGTGGCCTCAAACCTGTCCTATCAAAGTAACCGGGTTCTAAGGATCTCAATATCATTGGATTGCTTTCATTGTTCATCGTTTCGATTTAGCCACTGACTGGCGATCAAAATATCCCAAGAAAACAACCCTCAACTGAGTGTAGTATCGAGTATCAACCGACTTCGGACTACACCAAAGTAGTTATCTCACTACCCTAAAGAGGACAAGATGGTTCAATTAAGGTTCCTAAGGTATGTTGATGCTTCACGACACCACGCGGAGGCCCCGTACTCTCCTTTACTGAACTCAAGGGTTACCGGTACACACCAAAGTGCCACATCAACGTAGCAGACTGCTTCAACCACGTCGGTATACCCCGTACAGTTCCCTCACAGCCTTGTTGCTACTTTCTAAGAAGGTATCCCTAGATCCGGGTTAGGATCTATAGAACTCCCGAGACAGTCCCACAATAATAAAGCAAACAAGTCAAAGCAATTGAAAACACAGTGATCTTAGTCCTAAGGTACACCTCACTTTTATAAGATTTATCCCCAGCAGAGTCGCCAGTTCTGTGATCGGTGGATCTGGAACTGACTGTTTAACGCTGGTTTCGCGAAATGTCGCGGTAAGAAAGAGTCGCCACCGTCTTTTATTTTCTCCAGATGGAAAGGACAAAAGCACAGAAAAAATTTCTTTTGAGATTAGTTCTCGGTTCGGGAGGTAGATTTATAGAAAGGGAAGGTGTTAGCACCCTTTCTATCCATGGTTATCCATGGGCTCTTAGATACTTGCTCATTGTGTTTTCAAAATGCTTGTTTGCTTTTCAAAAGTGTGTGGGTTTGAAAAAGTTTCTTTGAAAGTTTCAGATCGACTCTTGTATCAGTCCTCAAGAGTGTTTGAAAAGTTGTTTTTGAAAGCTTTTTGAAAGTGTAAGGTGTGAAAAGTATTTCGTTTTTTTTTGAAAAGAGCAAGTATCCATGAGTCATCTACCTACCCTAAGGAATTAGTCTGTGTAAATGTCCTTAAGGTAGTGCCATCCCACCATTGAGAGGTAGGTAGGACCACCGTTGGAGGCGTTCGGGTCAATTCGAGGGTTAGGGACAGTGTGGTCACCGAGCAACAATAAGATACCTTAGAAGCTACCCTTATGCCATTGATCTTTTTATTCCGAGGCAACCGTTTCGAGGCAACTTGTTTCGAGGCAACCGTTTCAAGGCAACTAGATCAATGGAACATAAGGACTCACTAAGACGTCCTATACTCGACGACCACGTTTCGAAGGGCGAGGCAAAAGTGTGATCACCAGAGCAACAGTAGGATACCTTAGAAGCTACCCTTATGCCATGTTCATGGACATAAGGACTTACTAAGACGTCCTGTACTCGACGACCACGTTTCGAGGGGCAAGGCAACAATGAGGTGTAACACCCCAGTTTCTATTATTTGATTTATTTAAATTTGGGAAATTATTTTATTAGGATTAATAAAATAAAAAGGAATTATTTATTTTGAAATATGGAGGAAAATAAAAGAAATAAGAAAATACTGAGTTTTAAGTTATTGGGCTTGGATGTTGTTAGTAAAGAGTGGGGGTGCAAAAGAAGTAAAGTTATGTTTTGGAACTCAAGTTAGTTTTCTCATTTTCACGATAAACAGAAGTTGGGAATTTGGGGAAATAGAGCTCTGAAGGAACGAAGAACGAAGAACGAAGACCATCGCTCAAGAATTCAAAGCTGCTAATTGATAAGGTAAGGGGGGCTACAACTCGATTTACCTTTGTTTATGGGTTTATGTACGGTTGATTCGGGTAATTGTAGGGAAACCCCATTTGTTAGATGTTTATAGGAATCGATACCCTTAGGATTGGACCTTGTTAGAAAAGGGTCAGGTTCCCAATTGCCATGAATCGATTAGGGATTTTAAGTCCCAAATGGTGAATTGGGAGTATATCTAACGATCGTGAATTTACCTTGGAAGTTATAGGGATAACCTCAGTGTCAGTAGAATTCCCCAAAGGAACGGTTAATCCCCGGTTAAGGTTACTATAATGATTGTTGGTATTTTGAATATGGTGGTGTTGTTGTGAATTGTACAAACCTGATGTCGTTAGGTACCGAATTACGCGGTTGGCGGGCGTTTTCCCGCGTTTGGACTGCTGTTTCTGAGCTGCTGCAGGTTCAGGAAAATCCTGTTACGCGCTCAGCAACACGGGCCGTGTTGCACAACACGGGTGCCCGTGTTGCTCTTCTGTGTTGGGAGATGGTGTGCTCTGGTTGCACGACACGGGCCGTGTTGCACAACACGGGCACCCGTGTCAGATCCCCTGTACTGATAAAAATAAAATGTGCGTTTTTCTGGACGTGCTGCACAACACGGGCCGTGTTGCACAACACGGGCACCCGTGTTGCTCTGCTGTGATGATTTTTCTGAATTTTGGTTTCAGTGTTTTGATGCTGGATTTTTATTGCCATGCTTTTGGATAATGTTATCGAGCATGAACTATGATACAATTTGATGTGATTGATTGAGGTTTAGACAGTATGCTGAGTGATTACATGCTATCCGTAACTTGATATGATTGATGTTTAAATAGTATGCTGAGTGGTTACATGCTATTTCATATCATGTTATGTTTGATATTGTTGATGTGCATGGTATGTTGATCGATGTTCATAGTATGCCGAGTGTTACATACTTACATATCATGTTGCATTTGTTAATTCCCATTGTGTGGAATTAACATGGTGGCCAATATACGTGTCCGCGATTTAATGGAACGTTGAGGTGGTAGCCGTGTCCGCGATATAATGGAACGGTGAGTTATCCGTGACCCGAGATTTAATGGGGCGGTGAAGTGGTACCACATGCATGGGTGTGTTGCATTAACTTAAATATAACATGAATGGATGATTCTTCCAATGTTGTATTTGATTGTTTGTATGCACGTATAATTGCTAAATGGTTGACGATATTTGATGTTAATTGCAAATATGAAAAGCAATATATTATGGTGTATGAATTGTAAAGGTTTTTGTGAACTATGAAATATGCTAATTATTGGGTGATGCTTATGATTCCTGAATTGATTGTTATGAACGTATAATCAAATGTATAATTGAGATGCTCACCCTTACTGTTGCATATTTCAGATTAAGGAGCTTCGTTCAGGTGCTTGGCGAAGGCTTATCGTGTCTAGTTTAGTTTCGTTTTAATATGTCCGGGTCATGCTCTGATAGTTGTAACTCCGGGAACGTTTGGTTGTCGAGCTGCTTTAGCCAGACTCGTTTATTCCCTTTTTATTTGTTATAATATGATGTTGATTTTCCAGGTGTTAATCCCTGATGAATTGGAAATTATTATAACATTTGATTTTATTAATTAAAGTATTCCGCTGTGTAAACATGTATGAGTTACTACTAAAATTATGCATGACAGGAATGTTGTCTTATTAATAAGAGAATTGTAACATCCTCGATGATACATGTACTCTGAGTTTATAATTTTAATTAATCGCGAAAAATTATTCGGGGTTTTAGAGGGTGTTACAATAGTGGTATCAGAGCATAGTCGGTCGTTGCGACCAGAGTCTTGAGTCAGTCATTCCTTTTGTATGCGACTAGTGCAAGGTAACACTGTCGATACTGTATTCTAATGAAGAGTATGTTTTGATTCTCAGGAATATGGCTGGAGGAGGTAACGGACGAAATGATGCTGCACTAGCCGAGGCTTTGGGGATGTTAGCTGGTGTACTTGCTGGAAACCCAACTGGAGGCGTGATTGGTGCTGATAGGCAATTGGGAAATTTCCAAAGGAACAATCCTCCGTTGTTCAAAGGTACACATGACCCTGAAGGTGCTCAGAAGTGGCTGAAGGAAATCGAAAGGATTTTCCGTGTGATTGATTGTGCTGAAGATCTGAAGGTCAGATATGGTACGCATATGTTGGCAGAAGAGGCCGACGACTGGTGGGTTGCCACAAGGACTGAAATGGTTCAGGACGGAGAGGCACTGACTTGGGCTAACTTCAGAAGGGCTTTTCTGAGGAGGTACTTTCCTGAAGATGTTCGGGGAAGAAAGGAAATTGAGTTTTTGGAGCTTAAGCAGGGCAATCTGACTGTTAGTGAGTATGCTACTAAGTTCATTGAGCTGGCAAAGTATTATGCACACTACAACAATGATGAGGCTGGGGAATTCTCTAAATGTATCAAATTTGAGAATGGTCTCCGAGATGAGATTAAGCAGGGAATCAGGTACCAGCGTATTCGTAGATTTTCTGATCTGGTGGATTGTAGCAGAATCCTGGAAGAAGATATTACCAAGAATAGGTCGTCTCACTCTCGTGGGGCTGTTGATAAAAGGGGAAAGCAACATATGGACCGTGGCAAGCCATATGGTAGAGATAACCAGAGATCAGGCGGTTGGAAACGGCCTAGTGGGGGAGATTCCAAGGCTCCTATCAGATGCTACAGGTGTGGTGAGTTTGGTCATCACATTCGAGATTGCAAGAGTGATGAGAAGAAGTGCTATAAATGTGGAAAGGCTGGTCATTTGTCTATTGATTGCAAAGGGAAGTCTGTTACTTGTTATAATTGTGGCGAAGAAGGTCACATTCGTCCGCAGTGTCCTAAGCCTAGGAAGGATCAGTCAGGTGGAAAAGTGTTCGCTTTGTCTGGATCTGAGACTACTCCAGAGGATCGATTGATTAAAGGTACGTGTTTTATTCATGGCACACCTTTAGTTGCAATTATTGATACTGGTGCAACTCATTCTTTCATTTCTTTGGATTGTGCTGAGAGGTTGAAACTGGACATATCTGGTATGCGAGGTAGCATGGTTGTTGATACTCCTGCATCGGGTTCAGTGACAACTTCACTTGTATGTAGGAATTGTCCTATTGAGATTTTTGGTAGAGGTTTCGGTATGGATTTAGTGTGCCTACCGCTTGAACAAATTGATATTATCCTTGGGATGAACTGGTTGGAATTCAACCGGGTTCATCTGAACTGCTTTGCTAAGACGGTGATTTTTCCAGAAGCAGTTGGTGTCGAGAATTTGACTATGACTGCTAGGCAGGTACAAGAAGCAATGGAAGACGGTGCTAATGTGTTTATGTTACTTGCTTCGTTAGATGCTACAGGAAAGGTCAGGAGTGTGGAATTGCCAGTGGTGTGTGATTTTCCAGAAGTCTTTCCGGATGATGTTGGTGAGCTACCTCCTGAGAGAGAAGTGGAATTCTCTATAGATTTGATTCCTGGTACGAGACCGGTGTCAATGGCGCCATATCGTATGTCTGCGTCTGAGTTGGCTGAATTGAAGAGTCAGTTGGAAGATTTACTGGAGAAGAAGTTTATTCGTCCAAGTGTTTCACCTTGGGGTGCTCCGGTATTGTTGGTTAAGAAGAAAGAAGGTTCTATGAGACTGTGTGTTGATTACAGGCAATTGAACAAGGTAACCATTAAGAATCGGTACCCGTTACCGAGGATTGATGATTTAATGGATCAGCTAATTGGAGCCAGTGTATTCAGTAAGATTGACTTGAGATCTGGATATCATCAGATTCGTGTGAAAGCGGAAGATATTCAAAAGACTGCTTTTCGAACGAGGTATGGGCATTATGAATATTCTGTTATGCCGTTCGGAGTTACTAATGCACCTGGTGTTTTCATGGAATATATGAACAGGATTTTTCATCCGTATCTGGATAAGTTTGTTGTGGTTTTTATTGATGACATTCTGATTTATTCCAAGAATGACGAAGAGCATGCGGAACATCTCAGAATTGTGTTAGAGTTGTTGAAAGATAGGAAGTTGTATGCAAAGTTGTCCAAATGTGAGTTCTGGCTGAGTGAAGTTAGTTTTCTTGGACATGTGATTTCTAAGAATGGTATTGCAGTGGATCCTACAAAAGTAGAAGCAGTATCTCAGTGGGAAGCGCCGAAGACTGTTTCTGAAATCAGAAGTTTTCTTGGTCTTGCAGGTTATTACAGAAATTTTATCGAAGGATTCTCAAAGTTAGCATTGCCGTTGACGAAATTGACTCGTAAAGGACAAGCGTTCATTTGGGATTCTGATTGTGAGAAAGGTTTCCAAGAATTGAAACGGAGATTGACTAGTGCTCCTGTTCTGATTTTGCCGAATCCGGCGGAATCTTTTGTGGTCTATTGTGATGCATCTCTGTTGGGTTTAGGTGGTGTTTTAATGCAGAATCAACAGGTAGTTGCGTATGCTTCGAGACAGTTGAAGGTTCATGAAAGGAACTATCCTACTCATGACTTAGAGTTGGCAGCAGTTGTGTTTGTCTTGAAATTATGGAGACATTATCTGTATGGTTCGAGATTTGAAGTGTATAGCGATCATAAGAGTTTGAAGTATCTTTTCGATCAGAAAGAGCTCAATATGAGGCAAAGAAGGTGGTTGGAATTTCTCAAAGATTATGATTTTGGGTTGAATTACCATCCTGGTAAGGCAAATGTGGTTGCAGATGCTTTGAGCAGGAAATCCTTGCATATGTCTATGATGATGGTTCGTGAATTGGACTTAATTGAACAATTCCGAGATTTGAGTTTAGTTTGTGAAAGTACTCCGAAGTGTGTTCGTTTGGGTATGTTGAAACTTACTAGTGGTATTCTAGAAGAGATCAGGATCGGGCAGAAATCTGATGTTAATTTAGTTGATAAATTGACATTGATCAACCAAGGTCAAGGTGGTGAGTTTAGAATTGATGAAAATGATGTTATGAGATTTGGCGATAGAGTTTGTGTTCCTGATGTCGCAGAAATCAAGAAGAGTATATTAGAGGAAGGACATCGCAGTGGGATGAGTATTCATCCGGGTGCCACGAAAATGTATCATGATTTGAAGAAATTGTTTTGGTGGCCGGGAATGAAAAAGGAAATAGCTGAATTTGTGTATGCATGTTTAATCTGTCAGAAATCGAAGATTGAGCATCAGAAGCCGTCTGGATTTATGCAACCAATGTTTATTCCAGAATGGAAGTGGGATAGTATTTCTATGGATTTTGTATCTGGGTTGCCGAGGACTCCTATGAATTGTGAAGCGATATGGGTCGTTGTGGATAGGTTGACTAAGTCTGCTCATTTTATACCGGTGCGAATGGATTACTCAATGGAGAGATTGGCACAGTTATATATTGAGAAAATAGTGAGTTTGCATGGAGTTCCTTCTAGTATTGTGTCAGATAGAGATCCGAGATTCACTTCGAAATTTTGGGAAGGATTGCAGAAGGCTTTGGGTACTAAATTGAGGTTGAGTTCAGCTTACCATCCTCAGACTGATGGACAGACGGAGAGGACGATTCAATCGTTAGAAGATTTGTTGCGTGCTTGTGTTTTAGAGAAGGGTGGAGTTTGGGATAGCTATTTGCCATTGATTGAATTTACTTATAACAATAGTTACCATTCGAGTATTGGTATGGCTCCGTTCGAGGCATTGTATGGTAGACGGTGTAGAACACCTTTGTGTTGGTATGAATCTGGAGAGAGTTCGGTAGTTGGGCCAGAGATTGTTCAGCAGACTACTGAAAAGATCAAATTGATTCAAGAAAAGATGAGAGCTTCTCAGAGTCGTCAGAAAAGTTATCATGATAAGAGGAGAAAGAATTTAGAATTCAGTGCTGGAGATCATGTGTTTATGAGAGTTACTCCGATGACGGGTATTGGTCGAGCGTTGAAATCTAAGAAGTTGACTCCGCGTTTTATTGGTCCGTTTCAGATTACGGAAAGAGTTGGAGAAGTTGCTTATCGTATTGCTTTACCTCCGAGACTTGCGAATTTGCATGATGTTTTTCATGTTTCTCAGTTGAGGAGATACATTCCAGACCCATCTCATGTAATCCAAATAGACGATGTACAGGTGAGAGATAACCTGACAGTAGAAACATTGCCTATGAGGATAGAAGATCGGGAAGTGAAACAGTTAAGAGGTAAAGAGATAGCATTAGTGAAGGTTGCTTGGGGAGGACCAGCAGATGGAAATGTCACTTGGGAGCTGGAGAGCCAGATGAAAGAGGCTTATCCGGAACTGTTCGTCTAAGGTATGTTTTCGAGGACGAAAACTCTTTTAGTGGGGGAGAGTTGTAACACCCCAGTTTCTATTATTTGATTTATTTAAATTTGGGAAATTATTTTATTAGGATTAATAAAATAAAAAGGAATTATTTATTTTGAAATATGGAGGAAAATAAAAGAAATAAGAAAATACTGAGTTTTAAGTTATTGGGCTTGGATGTTGTTAGTAAAGAGTGGGGGTGCAAAAGAAGTAAAGTTATGTTTTGGAACTCAAGTTAGTTTTCTCATTTTCACGATAAACAGAAGTTGGGAATTTGGGGAAATAGAGCTCTGAAGGAACGAAGAACGAAGAACGAAGACCATCGCTCAAGAATTCAAAGCTGCTAATTGATAAGGTAAGGGGGGCTACAACTCGATTTACCTTTGTTTATGGGTTTATGTACGGTTGATTCGGGTAATTGTAGGGAAACCCCATTTGTTAGATGTTTATAGGAATCGATACCCTTAGGATTGGACCTTGTTAGAAAAGGGTCAGGTTCCCAATTGCCATGAATCGATTAGGGATTTTAAGTCCCAAATGGTGAATTGGGAGTATATCTAACGATCGTGAATTTACCTTGGAAGTTATAGGGATAACCTCAGTGTCAGTAGAATTCCCCAAAGGAACGGTTAATCCCCGGTTAAGGTTACTATAATGATTGTTGGTATTTTGAATATGGTGGTGTTGTTGTGAATTGTACAAACCTGATGTCGTTAGGTACCGAATTACGCGGTTGGCGGGCGTTTTCCCGCGTTTGGACTGCTGTTTCTGAGCTGCTGCAGGTTCAGGAAAATCCTGTTACGCGCTCAGCAACACGGGCCGTGTTGCACAACACGGGTGCCCGTGTTGCTCTTCTGTGTTGGGAGATGGTGTGCTCTGGTTGCACGACACGGGCCGTGTTGCACAACACGGGCACCCGTGTCAGATCCCCTGTACTGATAAAAATAAAATGTGCGTTTTTCTGGACGTGCTGCACAACACGGGCCGTGTTGCACAACACGGGCACCCGTGTTGCTCTGCTGTGATGATTTTTCTGAATTTTGGTTTCAGTGTTTTGATGCTGGATTTTTATTGCCATGCTTTTGGATAATGTTATCGAGCATGAACTATGATACAATTTGATGTGATTGATTGAGGTTTAGACAGTATGCTGAGTGATTACATGCTATCCGTAACTTGATATGATTGATGTTTAAATAGTATGCTGAGTGGTTACATGCTATTTCATATCATGTTATGTTTGATATTGTTGATGTGCATGGTATGTTGATCGATGTTCATAGTATGCCGAGTGTTACATACTTACATATCATGTTGCATTTGTTAATTCCCATTGTGTGGAATTAACATGGTGGCCAATATACGTGTCCGCGATTTAATGGAACGTTGAGGTGGTAGCCGTGTCCGCGATATAATGGAACGGTGAGTTATCCGTGACCCGAGATTTAATGGGGCGGTGAAGTGGTACCACATGCATGGGTGTGTTGCATTAACTTAAATATAACATGAATGGATGATTCTTCCAATGTTGTATTTGATTGTTTGTATGCACGTATAATTGCTAAATGGTTGACGATATTTGATGTTAATTGCAAATATGAAAAGCAATATATTATGGTGTATGAATTGTAAAGGTTTTTGTGAACTATGAAATATGCTAATTATTGGGTGATGCTTATGATTCCTGAATTGATTGTTATGAACGTATAATCAAATGTATAATTGAGATGCTCACCCTTACTGTTGCATATTTCAGATTAAGGAGCTTCGTTCAGGTGCTTGGCGAAGGCTTATCGTGTCTAGTTTAGTTTCGTTTTAATATGTCCGGGTCATGCTCTGATAGTTGTAACTCCGGGAACGTTTGGTTGTCGAGCTGCTTTAGCCAGACTCGTTTATTCCCTTTTTATTTGTTATAATATGATGTTGATTTTCCAGGTGTTAATCCCTGATGAATTGGAAATTATTATAACATTTGATTTTATTAATTAAAGTATTCCGCTGTGTAAACATGTATGAGTTACTACTAAAATTATGCATGACAGGAATGTTGTCTTATTAATAAGAGAATTGTAACATCCTCGATGATACATGTACTCTGAGTTTATAATTTTAATTAATCGCGAAAAATTATTCGGGGTTTTAGAGGGTGTTACATGAGGCGTACCCTAAGAGTGGTGTGTGAATTGTGTGTCATTTTCAGTTTATTATTTGTCTTGTCATGCATTGGTTATCTACGTTTTGATTTTATTTTTGGGCATTCATTCTTTCATGTGATTGTTTAACAGTTAAAGGTGCGGGAATTTAAAGTGCGGAAAAGATAAAGGTCATACGCTATTATAAAGGCGCGGGTCTACATCGCCAAATTAATCCAGACCCGATTTAAAATAAAGTGCAGAAAGTAAATGCCTAATTAACTATTACAGAGCTTTGGAGCAAATACATTATATTTACAAAAGAAATAAAATAAACGCGCGAAAAGAAGATATAATCGAATGCGAGGGCGTTGGACCCTTTAAAGGAAATGAATTGAAATTGAAAATTAATTTAATTATTAAATAAAGCAAGAATTTGATGTTTTTTTGGATTCATGGAATTAAAGAAAATTAAATTGGAATTAAAAGTTAAATAATTCTAATTCTAATTGTTTTTAATTTATTAAAAAAATGCATTAAAGTTAAAACCTAAAATTAAAACTAAGTTGATTATAAAATTTATTTACAAAATTAATTAATGGTTAATGATAATTATAATAAAAATATTTAATTAAAAAAAAGGGATAAAAAGTGCTAAAGGTCTATTTTTTTTTTATATTTTTGGTTATTAAAAAAAGAATTAAAGTTAACAACCTAAAATTAAAAACTAAATTAATTATTTAATTTATTTACAAAAAAGAGTTATTGATGAATTAAATTAAAATGAAACATATTTTTGCTTTTTATGATTTTCTGATTTTTTTTGTTTTATGAAAAAAAATTGTTTTGATGAATTAATTAGAAATAATAAAAACAAAAAATAAAAAAAGAATGAAAAGAAAGGAAATAAAAAAAAAGCAAACTGTGGGGGGTGTTGACCCCAAATGAGGAGGTGGATTGATGAATTCTGGCCCAACAGGAGGAGGCCCCTTGTTGACTTTTTGGATCATGTGGAGCATCTTTGACTGACGCCTATGGTGGATGGCAAGTAGTAGCCACTGGATGGACCATTTGAGACACATGGCAAGCAGAGGCGTTGGATGTATGGTGGTCATTAGGATGGAAACTGCATGGGAATGAATTAAACAAAATAATAGAAATGATGTTAGGGGACCTGGGATTCGAACCCAGGTCCCAGTGTTTACCAGCCAATGCCTTAACCAGTTGATCCACCAACGCGCTTTGTACATGAGATAGAAAACAAATAATATAAAATAAAATTTACATTAGTGTTATAAAATAAAAAAAAAGGCGATGGTTTTCAAACCAGCCACTCACGCTGTGCTACGCTAGCCTTCGTCCCCAATGGTACCTGTAATGAAAATGAAATAGCGGGGGTTTTAAACCCCCCCAAAACGCAAGCTTTTTGAAAATAGCGAATAGGCCATGCTCAATCATAAATTGGGCGCGACCATTGATTTGGAATCCTCATGTTGCCACGATCCTGTTCCTACTGGTTTCAGAGTCCAATTTTAACATATACCTAAAGCCCCAATTTGAAATTTCATGAACCCTAGTTTTTGTTCATGGTAGATTCGGATTCAGATGCCTATAACTCAATTGGATGGCACCAAAAGCTTCAGAGGAACCTCATTAGTACAAATCAAGCAAGAAAAGTCAATGAAAATGGATGAATTGTGTTATGCATTTCTGGAAAAAAATACAAACCGTGTAGCCTTGTGGGACTGGTTCCTTGCAAGTTTGAGCGTGGTTTTGATTGCTAGAGTTTCCTTGGGACCTCAGGAAGGTGTTTGGATGAGAGTAGGGGCTTAAAAAGTGCTCTAAGGCAGTTTTCAGTTTTGCAATTTTTGTGTGAAAATGTCAAGTTGGTTCTGAGTATTGTGTGCAGTTCTGGTCGTGTTTTTGCTTCTGATCCCTTGCATAGGTATTATGTAACATGTATTGATAGGAATTGTGGCCTCATAATGCAAGGCATTCAAGTTCAAGATTTTGGCATAACTCCATTAACAAACCTTCCTCTTTTGAACCAATTTTTGAATTATTGCTCTATTTGGCCTTGAAACGAAATTGGGAGGTTGCATAATGATGAGTCAAAGTTAGTTAAGACCAAATATCCCCTTTTATTAAACTTCTTGATTTTTCTTTGATTTTAAAAGATTTAAAATTAATTAAATCCAATAAAATCAATAAAAAATGAAAAAATTAATTTAAAAATTTGAAATAAAATGTGGGACACGTGGAAAGCATGGACAAGCTAATTCAAGTGGAAAAAGTGGGCCCCTTTTTTTAAAAAATGAAATTTCAAGGATAAGTGATTTTGGCCATTTCACAAAAATTTCCCAACTTCTCCAATGCACATCTTGCTCAATTTTTAAGCTTTGATCATGTTTTTGGACATTCTAGAAAGTTCTTGAAGTCCTCTAATCAATGTCTTTGTTCCCATGTCATTTTGATTTACCAATCTCAAGTTATGGTCTTTGACTTAAAGTCCCTTTTTGTTGACTTTTGAAAATGACCTATAATGTTGAAATTGATAACTTTTTGTGAGAGCATTTCTTGGACTTGGAGTGTGAATATGAGTTGGAGGAAATGTCTCTCCCTTAAAGATGAGCATTGGATGGGATTTTTCTGATGAACCATGAAAAAGTTATGCCTTGGTCAAGTTACAGTTGACTTTTCAACTGTCCAAAAATAGAAACTTTTGCATCTTGAGACTTTTTGAGCCATACTTTTGAGAATCATGATCAAGCATTGATCAAATGATGTTTGTGGCCTCAAAATAAGATGTTGACCAAAATTTTTGACTTTTGACTGCCAAATGACCATTTTGCCCCTACAGTTGACTGTTGAGCAATTAGGATTTTTGACTGTGCAACTTGACCTTGTGAGCCTTGAAACTTGACATGTAGGTGCTTGACAATGTTTATAGGCATAGGAGACTTGATTGAGCTCTTGAAAACTTCAACTTCCTTGCAAGAACCAAAACCCTAGTTTGACTGTCTTAGGAGGATGGTTTGACTGTGTGGCCCTTGAGTAAACTTGAACCAATTGTGGATGATTCTTGTCAAAACTTTGAAGATTATGGGAGGGCAAATT
This sequence comes from Vicia faba, assembly GCA_948472305.1. NCBI lineage: Eukaryota > Viridiplantae > Streptophyta > Magnoliopsida > Fabales > Fabaceae > Vicia > Vicia faba. Next base: position 1,556,241,592 of record OX451739.1, on the reverse strand, counting down.
TTGGGGTACAACAGTACCCAACTCCAGGGTATGTCGCTAGGATCGGGAGAAGGTTTTAAAGAGTTTGCGCAGAAGTGGAGGGACCTGGCTGGCAGGGTGCAGCCACCGTTAACCGACCGTGAACTTGTGGATATGTTCTTAGGGACCCTATCCGGGCCGTTCTTCAATCATCTCATTGGCAATTCGTCTGCAGGGTTCACAGACCTCATTCTGACCGGGGAAAGGATCGAAGCTGGAATGAAATCAGGGAAGATACAGAAAGTTGCGTCCTCAAGTTCTGAGAAGAAGCCTTTCAAAAAGGAGGCCAGTGCTGTGTATGGGCCTAGAAGGCAAAATAAACCAGAACGCCGCCAAGCTGTCAACGCGGTGGTAACTGCAAAGCCTGCTGCCGCTCCTCGGAAACCTAACCAACCAAGGGGTGAGAGACCCAAAAGAGAATATACTCGGTGTTGTACCCAAAAATTTTCCCTCCCATATTCTTCAAGAATTGCAAAGAGCATGCTTCAAATCTCCCTAAGGGTTGCACAGTTCAAAAGCCTCCTAACAGTCAAAAACTAGGGTTTTGGTTCTGACAAAGAAAATGAAGTTTCCAAGGGTCCAATCAAGTCCCACATGCCTATAAACATGGTCAAGCATCCTCATACCAAGTTTCAAGACTTACAGCATAAAATTGCACAGTAAAAAACCCTAATTGCACTACAGTCAACTGTAGGGGCAAAATGGTCATTTGACAGTCAAAAGTTCAAATTTTTGGTCAACATCTCATTTTGAAGCCACAAACATCATTTGATCAATGCTTGATCATGATTCTCAAAGCTTGGCTCAAAAAGTCTCAAGATGCAAAAGTTTCCATATTTGGACAGTTGAAAAAGTCAACTGTAACTTGACCAAGGCATAACTTCCACATGGATTATAAGAAAAATTCCATCCAAATCTCATTTTGAAGAGAATGACATTTCCTACAACTCCTCTTCACACTTCGAGTCCAAGAAATTCTCTCACAAAAAGTTATCAATTTCAACATTATAGGTCATTTTCAAAAGTCAACAAAAAGGGACATTAAGTCAAAGGCCATAACTTGAGATTGGTAAATCAAAATGACATGGGACCAAAGGCATTGGTTAGAGGACTCAAAGAACTTTCCAAAATGTCCAAGAACATGAGCAAAGCATAAAGATTGAGATAGTTATGCCTTGTGGAAGTTGGGAAATTTTTGGATATTTTGAAAAGTCAACATTGCTTCAAATGTCTTAAAAATGCTAATGGGCCTCTTTTTCTTCCACAATTCATCATCCAAGGCATGTGCACGACCATTTGGCCCAAAGGGAAGTTTTTTATCATTTTTATTTATTTATTTGGATTTTTAATTATTAATAATTCATTTAATTAAAATAAATAGGTGAAAAATGCTAAACCTAATGTTTTAAATCTTTTTGTGCATGGAATAGGCTCAATATTTCGTGCATAATCAGATATAGAAAGAATCAGGGTGATTGGATATGATTGGCATCAAAAGCATGTGAAAAAGATTGAAAGCATTATGCATGAAAATCAAATCTTCCATACATCAATTCCTTGATTCCTTGGACAAAAAAACCTACCCTAATCATTCACATATAAGTACTCATGCAAACCCTAATGCATATGACCTCCCAGCTGCGCCATAGATACAGAGCCAAGTTTGAGTTTTTAACAAGAAATTCCAAAACTGAAAACACACTTGCAAGGCTTTTCAGGGCAGGAAATTCATTCCATCACCTTCCTAGGACATTACTGAGTCTGACTGGATAGCTTTCCACGCGCATAGCCCCTTGAATCAGTATACATAAATCAAAACTTTTCATATAATATGCATATTCGTATTTTGATTTTCAGGCATTCTCATGGCATTTTACTTATGGATTCTTACTAATTGGTTGCTTCTGAAACTAACTGCGTGCTTTGATTAAGTTTTCGTGCCAAAATAGAAGATTCACCATTGAAATAGGTTAGGGTTGCAGAACTTCCAAATTGGGAGTTTATGCATATGGTAAAATTGGAACACCTCAATGCCATGACCAAACTCAGCGTGCTTGGACGAAAACAACAGAACCCTCGCGCCTAATTTATGTGGCCATATGGCCTAATCGTTATTTTGGAAACAAGCATGTTTTGAGGGGGTTCAAAACCCCCGCTAACCTTCTTTTATTTTCAGAAAAAACAAAACGAAGGAAGAAGACGCTGATGTGTAAGGATCTGATTGCACAATTTGAATTTTCGCGCTAACTTTCCCACTAACCATTGTTTTTATGTTATATTATTTATTAGTTATTGTATAATCAGAAGCGTGTGAATGGCCTAGTGGTGGAGAAAGCATTTGGTAATCAACAGGACCTGGGTTCGATCCCAGGTCCCCCTCCCTTTCCTTATATTTTTCTCATAATTGTGTTCTTGTGTAACTCCCTTGCAAGCGTCCACCCTATGGCCTTACATCCAGGCGCGCCACATGTCCCACTGCACTCAATCAAGGGCCATGATTCAGAGACTAGGATGTGCCTCAGTCAACACACATGCATGCCAACGCAAAAGTCAAACAGGCCAAAGGCTTAATGGGCCTGATTACTGGACTTCACCTCCCATTTGGGGACAGACCCCCCTAGGTTTGCAATTTCTTTTATATTTTTTTTCATTATTCTATTTATTTCAATTATTGTTTTTTTAATTAATTCCTTTAATTTAATATTTTCATAAAAACATAAAAACAATATAAAATCAGAAAAAGACAAAAATAAATATTTTTATTTAATGTTATTTTTTTGTAGATAAATATCATTAATTGATTTTAGTTTTTAATTTAGGTTTAAATCTTAATATTTTTCTAACAAACTTAAAATTGGTAGAATTAGGGTTTTTAATCAATTTTTATCTTTTTTTTCTTTTCTTTCACAACAATTAATTATTAAATATTATTTTTTGTAATTAAATTACCATGTAAATAATTAGGTTAATTTAGGTTTAACTTTAACATGTTTTTCTTAATAAATAAAAAATTTAGAATTAGGGTTAATATTTTAATTTCATTTAATCTTTCTCATAAAAAACCCATAAATCCAAAAATCTCAAAAAAATAATTTCTTTTCTCATTTTAATTTAATCAATTTAATAATTTAATATAATTTCATTAAAAAGGGTCCAACGCCCTCGCTTGCAATTTTAATCCTCTTTGCGCACTTTATTTATTTCCTTCTTTTAATTATTTATGTAATTCTCCCAAAGCCGTGTAATACTTATCTTTCGCACTTTATTTCTTTATTTTCTGTCAAATCGGGTCCTGGATTTATTTTGGCGATGTGGACCCGCGCCTTTGTAATAGCTTAGAACTTTACCTTTCTCGCACTTTTTTAACTGTTAAATAAATGCATGCAAGAATGAATGGCCTAAAATAAAAACAAACGCTTAGATCACTTTGACATGACAAGACAAATGCAAATGAACATGACACACAAATCACACACCACCCCTAGGGTACGCCTCACTGTTGCCTTGCCTCGAAAGGTGATCGTCGAGTAGAGGATGTCTTAGTAAGTCCTCATGATCCGGGAACCTGGCATGAGGGTAGCTTCTAAGGTATCTTCCCATTGCTCTGGTGATCACCATGTCCCGAACCTCGAATTGACCCGAACACCTTCAACGGTGGTGCTACCTACCTCTCAATGGTGGGATGGCACTACTTTAAAGGACATTTACACAGACGAATTCCTTAGGGTAGGTAGACGACTCTAGATACTTGCTCTAAATTTAAAAACAAAACAAAATACTTTTCACACCAACATATTTTCAAAAAGCTTTCGAAAGCAATTTTTCAAACACTCTTGAGGACCGATACAAGAGTCGAACTGGAATTTTCAAAGAAACTTTTTTTAAAACCCACAGTTAAAAAGCAAACAAACCATTTTGAAAACACAAATGAGCAAGTATCTAAGAGCCCATGGATAACCATGGATAGAAAGGGTGCTAACACCTTCCCTTTCTATAATCTACCTCCCGAACCGAGAGCAATCTCTATAAGGAATTTTTCTGTGCTTTTGTCCTTTCCATTTGGAGAAAATAAAAGACGGTGGCGACTCTTGCTTCCGCGACATTTCGCGAACCAGCGTTAAACAGTCAGTTCCAGATCCACCGATCACAGAACTGGCGACTCTGCTGGGGAAATATTTATAAAGTGAGGTGTACCTTAGGGTTAGTTCATAACTGTGTTTTCAATTGTATTGACTTGTCTACTTTAAATTTGTGGGTTGCATGGGAGTTACATAGATCCTAACCCAGATCTGGGGATACCCTGTTTAGGTAGCATAAGCTGTGAGGGACCTGTCCGGCGTAGACCGACACGGGTGAAACAGTGGCTACATTGGTGTGGCACCTTGGTCTGTACCGATATCCCTTGTGTTGCAACAAGGAGAATATGGGTCTTCTGAGGAGTCATTAAGCACCAACAACCTTAGAACCTTAAATGACACAACTTGGCCATTAGAACAGTAGCAGTATGCTATGCCCATTGAGGCTAAACTCTCGTGATGGTTCTGGCCGCAAGAAAAGATTGCGATGCTGGAGTTATGACCGATTGAGGGTAGTCAATGATATTGGGATCCTCTAAGAACCCGGTTACTTTGATAGGACAGGTATAAACCAACAAACTGAAAGAGGGTAGTACCTAGACCTCATGCTGGCCTAAAACTTTAGGGGCTTGCCTTGCGTGACTTGTGTGCCTTACCATGTTTGCCTTTGTATCTATTTGTGGTGTGCTTTATCATAACATCATAGCATCATGAGCATTGCATGCATCCTGCATAAGGACTGACCATTTCAAAGACAAGAGGGTTTCACCTTTGCTCTGTTTTGTAGGACATCATGATGCCTGTGCGAAGGAATACTATCCGGTTCAACTTTGTTCATTCACCTGAGTTGCTTGAAGAGTTGGTTAGCAGAATTCCAAATACCACTTCCTTCATTCATAGGCATGGTTCTCTTCTCAGTTTAGTCACTGCAAAGCGGGATCAACAGTTGATGAGTGTTCTGACCCAGTTCTATGACCCTATGTACCAGTGCTTCACCTTTCAAGACTTCCAGCTGGTCCCTACCCTGGAAGAGTTCTCTGATTTGCTTGGTATCCCTATCTTGGATCAGACTCCCTTCACTGGTTGGGAAAAGACCCTCAGGCTTGAGGATGTTGCTGCAGCTCTTCCCTTGACACATCAAGAGGTAATGGACAACTGGGTAGCTAGAAGCGGAGTTAAGGATTTCTTGGCCAAGTTTCTGATTGGTAAGGCTAACGGTTTCTGGAATGACCTGGACTTTAGGGCATATGAAGACATCTTGGCTCTCTTAATCTATGGGTTAGTCTTGTTTCCTAATCCTGACAACTTCATCAATGTCACTGCCATAAGGATCTTTATGTCTCAGAATCCGGTGCCCACTCTCTTGGGTGACATCTTGCAACAACTTCATGCTCGTACTACTCGAAGACGAGGAACCCTATGGTGTTGTATCCCTTTGTTGGTGAGGTGGTTTATTTCTCACCTCCCTAAGTTCATGCTGAAGAACCAAGAAGGAAGAGGTTGGGCTCATAGGTTAATGTCTCTCACCGATAAAGACATCATTTGGACTTGCAGAGGTTTGGATGAGATAGCTATTATTGATCGATGTAGGGAATACCCTAATGTTCCTCTGATTGGTACCCAAGGAGGGATCTCTTACAATCCATGTCTAGCGCTCCGTCAGTTTGGAAGAGCCAGAAGAGAAGGCCCCCATGAGATGTTGGTGCCTCACACAGTTTTGAGTTTCAGGTGGATAGTGACGAGCTGCGTCGTAGGTTCATCAAGGCTTGGGACAAAGTTCATAAAGCTGACCCACAAGAGTTGGGGCCAAAGACTTCTTTACCTATGGAAGCCTACTACAAATGGGTTCGCATCCGTGCTCAGAAGTTAGGTATGCCGTATGAAGCTGTCTGACCCGTCATTCTTGAGTGTCCTGACAAAGATGGTGTTCCTCCAACTGTCCTTCCTCCTCAGATACCTACTGATTATGAGACATTAAAGAGATCTTGGTCGCAACTGCGAGAAGAACGGGATTCTTACCGGGAAAAGTTCAACGAGCAGGAATTGAAGATCCAGAAGCTGACAAAGCAGTTGGAGAATGAGCGAGCTCTGAATGACTACATCCGTACTGAGAAGAGGAGACCATGGGATCAATAAGGAGCTCTGGATATTCTTTTACAGTTTTATTTCCCTTTTCAGTATTTCCCTTTCATGTAAACGCCTAAAGGCAACCTGTTGAACAATTTAAGTTTCAAAGTTGAATCTAATGAAGTGTGTTCCTTTTTGTTTACAAAGTTGATTCCCGATTGTCTTTGAAAACATAAATCATACGCATTCCATTCATCATGTGCATAGCAGGTTTTCTTCTTTTCAGGTTGCTTACCGTTCTTCGCTGTTTATTTCAGCATCATGAATCCTGACTCGTCATCAACTGAGATGTCCATCAAGGCTCTTCAGGCGCAGAATGCGCAATTTCAGGAACTAATCATGGGTCTGGCTCAGGGCCAAGAAGAGCTGAAGGATCTGCTTCTGAAGAAGGAAAAGAAGAAGAAGAGAAGAACTGTTCTGTTCAACTCGGGCCGAAGGTTTGGCAACACTCTGCAAAATGAAGAGGCTGGTTCTTCTATAGGCAAGGGTACTCCTCAAGGAGAAAAAGGTCCTAGTCCGGTAGTCTCCGACAACGAGACTGATTTTGATGAGGAACAGTATCCTCCGGCAGAAGACAGATATAAGCAGTTGGAGGACAGACTGAATGCTATGGAGATACAACAGGTACCTGGGCTGGATTTTGGAGACTTGGGTTTGTCTACTGGTGTGATCATTCCTCGTAAGTTCAAAGCACCGTCCTTTACCAAGTATGACGGGGCATCTTGTCCCAAGCTACACCTCAGGTCTTATGTGCGGAAGATTCAACCGTACTCAGGGGATAAGAATTTGTGGATCCACTTCTTCCAGGAGAGTCTTTCAGGGACTCATCTCGAATGGTTCTATCAGTTGGATGGGACCAAGGTTCGTAACTAGGAGGAGTTGGCTACTGCTTTCTATAAGCAGTATCAGTATAATGCCGACCTTGCCCCTACACGTACCCAACTCCAGGGTATGTCGTTAGGTTCAAGCGAAGGTTTTAAAGAGTACGCTCAGAAGTGGAGGGATCTGGCTGGCAGGGTGCAGCCTCCGTTGACTGATCGGGAGTTGGTAGACATGTTCTTGGGGACCTTATCTGGGCCATTTTTCAACCATCTTATCGGTAACTCGTCTGCAGGGTTTACCGATCTTATTCTGACTGGAGAGAGAATTGAGGCTGGGTTGAAGTCTGGTAAGATTCCGAAGGATGCATCTACAAGTTCAGAGAAGAAACCCTTCAAGAAGGAGGCTAGTGCTGTATATGGCTCCCGGAGACAAGAGAAATCTGAGCGCCGCCAATCTGTCAGTGCGGTAATGATTGCTAAGCCTGTTGCCGCTCCTCGGCCAACCAATCCTCAAAGGGCTGAAAGACCTAGAAGAGAATTCACCCGTCTGAGCATGACCCTATCCCAAATCTTGCCGCAGTTACTATCCACCAATCTAGTGACTGTCAGAGAGGCGCCAAAGGTTGTAAACACTGCTTCCCCTAAATACAACCCAAATGCCCGCTGTGCTTATCACTCCGATAGCCCGGGGAATTCCACTGATGACTGTTGGGCATTGAGGAATAAGGTGCAAGACCTTATTGACGCAAAAGAGATACAGTTTGAAGCGCCTGAGAGGCCGAATGTGGTAACTGCTCCCATGCCCCAGCATGGAGTAAATGCTGTTGATGAAGATGTTTACGCTGTTTCCGTGGATGATGTAGCTACTCCTTTGAAGACTGTCAAGAGGAATCTACTGCTGGCCGGTTTATCTCCGGGTTGCAGTGAGGGTTGCCTGTTCTGTGCTGTTTCTCTATCTGGTTGTCCTTTGCTGAAGTTGGGCATCCAAAGCCTAATGGACAGCAAAGAGATTCTATTCAAGAAGTCCGCTGTTCAGTTGGTTCCGGTAGAAGAGGTTTCTGTGGTTACAATCTATAATAATCCAATCAAGGCTCTCCCGAAGAAGCCTGTCCAAATCATGACTGTCACACCTGTTGTTATTACTGTTCCGGGGCCTCTCCCCTACGTATCTGATAAAGCTGTCCCCTGGCACTATGGGGCAGATGTGTATGTGAATGGAATCAAACAAGAGTTCAACACTGGCGCCAGTATCTGCGATATCAATGGTCCAGCCAAGGTTACCCGCAGTGGCAGGCTCTTCTCGCCTGACATTGCACCGCCCGCTATTCGAAGACCCCTTACAATAACACCTACAAGTGTACCTGTTCCTGTTTCTGATCAAGTTGTTTCCCCTGCTGCCGAGTCATCTAATACTCGGGGCAAAGGAATCGAAGACGAGCCTGCCCGGATGGAGGCACCAATACCTATAACTGCTGAAGCCTCCCAACAAGAAATGGAGGAAATCCTAAAAATAATCAAGAAGAGCGACTTTAATGTTGTGGAACAGCTGGGGCATACGCCCTCCAAGATCTTCATGCTCTCCTTGCTATTGTGCTCAGAGTCCCATGCTAAGGCCTTAATCTCATTTCTTAAGACGGCCCATGTGCCACAGGAGACATCTGCAGTTCAGTTCACTGATTGCGTAGCAAATCTAACAGCGGACAATGGCTTGGGTTTCTCAGATGCTGACCTGACTGCGAAGGGAAGGGACCACAATGATGCCCTGCATGTCTCTATCGAATGCAGGGGCACTACTCTGGCGCATGTGTTGGTGGACACTGGCTCTTCCTTGAATGTGCTACCCAAGAAAGCTTTAGACCGTTTGGATTGTGAAGGCCTGGAACTGAAACCTAGCAATATCATCGTCAGAGCCTTCGATGGTTCCAAGAGGATGGTTCATGGAGAGGTGGACATTCCTATTCGTGTGGGCTCTCAGGTGTTCGACTCCACTTTCTATGTGATGGATATCCGTCCGTCGTATTCTTGTCTACTGGGTCGACCTTGGATCCACAAGGCTGGGGCAGTGACCTCTACCTTGCACCAGAAGCTAAAGTACCCTGTCAGAGGGAAGATTGTCACTGTGCAGGGAGAGGAGGAGTATATGGTGAGACATTTGAATTCCTTCAGGTACATTGAGATGGACGGGGAGTTTATCGAAACCCCCTTTCAGCACTTCGAAGAGGTACTTCCTATTTCAGCAGCAGCAGAAACAGCGGTCGAAGAAGATGTTCCTTTGAAGATGGCTTCCCTAAAGGATGCCCGGGCTGTGATTCAGAAAGGTGAATGTACTAACTGGGGCAGGCTCCCTGATTTTACACAGAAAACTGACAAGTTCGGATTGGGTTTTACTGCAGAGGGACAGAAAGCTATGCGGAAGGCAAAGACCAGAAGACCTCCTGTGCTCATTACCAATCCAGGAGTGAATGCTGTTGGGGAGGATAATGAAGTGGATGAAGCTGAATTCAATAGCTGGATCTACCCGACAACTGATGGCGGATTGACCAATTGGATTGCTAAAGACCATACTCCTGTTACTTTTGTTACGCAGTAATAAACTTCTTTGTTTTGTTATTTGTAATAAACAATTAAAACTCTATGGCCCGGTGCCTTACCCGAGGCACCGTGGTTTCATTTGTGAGGGCATATAAATTGTCATTTCATATATCATAAATAAAGATCTTGGACGTTTTCTCGCATTTCAAATCTTATGCTCCTTTTCTGTCTTTCCTTCCTTTATATATTTCAAAACAGCTGTATTTACACACACTCACTCATACAGGTTTCAATCCACTCTAGATCTCACTGGTAACGACTCTGCTACTGCCAGTTATGACTTCGAAAATCCGATCAACTTAGCCGAAGACGAAGGTGAAGATGATTGCGAAGTGCCTGGCGAGCTTGCAAGACTGTTACTCCAGGAAGAGAGGGCAATTCAACCACATGAAGAGCCAGTGGAAACAATAAATCTGGGTACTGAAGCAGACAGGAAAGAGGTAAAGATTGGTGCCAACCTAGAGCTCAGCGTGAAGCAACGGTTGACTAAGATGCTACATGATTATATGGAGATATTTGCCTGGTCCTACGAAGACATGCCCGGGTTGGATACCGACATTGTGGTCCATCACTTGCCTACAAAGGAAGACTGCCCTCCAGTTAAGCAAAAGGTCCGCCGTATGCGTCCAGAGATGTCTGAGAAGATTAAAGCCGAGGTTATGAAACAGTTTGATGCTGGGTTTCTTGCAGTAACTTATTACCCTCAGTGGGTTGCTAATGTGGTGCCGGTACCAAAGAAAGACGGTAAGGTCAGAATGTGTGTCGACTACAGGGATCTGAACAGGGCCAGCCCCAAGGATGACTTCCCCCTACCTCACATTGATGTCCTTGTTGACAATACAGCTCAGCATAAGGTGTTCTCTTTCATGGATGGTTTCTCAGGATACAATCAGATCAAGATGGCACCTGAAGACATGGAAAAGACTACATTTGTTACTCAGTAAGGCACCTTCTGCTACAAGGTCATGCCCTTTGGACTGAAGAACGCTGGGGAAACCTACCAACGTGCCATGGTTGCTTTATTTCATGATATGATCCATCATGAGATAGAAGTGTATGTTGACGACATGATCGCAAGGTCCCAGACTGAGGAAGAGCACCTAGATCATCTGCAGAAGTTGTTTGACCGTCTGAAATTGTACAAGCTGAGATTGAACCCGAACAAGTGCACCTTCGGGGTAAGATCTGGGAAATTGCTAGGCTTCGTGGTAAGTGATAAGGGTATTCAAGTGGATCCTGCTAAGGTCAAAGCTATTCAAGAGATGCCAGTTCCTAGGACAGAGAAGGAAGTCAGAGGCTTTTTAGGACGCCTGAATTACATTGCTCGGTTCATCTCACACCTAACTGCTACCTGTGAACCAATCTTCAAGCTGCTGAAGAAAGATCAGGTAGTACGTTGGAATCATGAATGTCAGGCTGCTTTTGACAGAATCAAAGAGTATCTCCAAGAACCACCCATTCTTATGCCACCAGTTGAAGGGAGACCTCTGATACTATACCTGACAGTACTTGACAACTCAATGGGGTGTGTGCTGGGGCAGCATGACGAGTCTGGCCGAAAAGAGCATGCCATTTATTACCTTAGCAAAAAGTTTACCGACTGTGAGACCCGATACTCACTGCTTGAGAAAACTTGTTGCGCTTTGGTATGGGCTGCTCGCCGGCTGAGACAGTATATGCTGACTCACACTACCTTGTTGATCTCAAAGATGGATCCTATAAAGTACATATTCGAAAAGCCTGCTCTGTCTGGGAGAATAGCAAGATGGCAAATGATCTTGACGGAATACGACATTCAGTACACGACCCAGAAAGCCATCAAAGGAAGTGTATTGGCAGACCACTTGGCACATCAGGCAGTGGATGATTATCAGTCAATGAATTTCGAGTTTTCGGACGAGAGCATCATGATTGTGACTGATTGTGAAGTACCTGGACCGGATGAAGGACCTGAGGAAGGATCCCGATGGTCTATGCACTTTGACGGAGCCTCCAACGCTTTGGGAAACGGTATTGGCGTTGTAATCATATCTCCTCAAGGCACTCATACTCCACTCACTGCCCGGCTATGTTTCAACTGTACCAACAACATGGCGGAGTATGAGGTGTGCATCATGGGTCTTCAAGCTGCGATCGACTTAAGGATCAAGTTTCTGAGTGTCTTCGGAGATTCCGCTCTCGTGATCAATCAGATCAAAGGAGAGTGGGATACGAAACATCCGAATCTTATTCCTTACAGAGAATGTGTGTTGACATTGATCCCCCACTTCACGAAGATAACCTTTGAACACTTTCCGAGAGAGGAGAATCAGCTGGCGGACGCGTTAGCTACGATGTCTTCTATGTTCAAGGTTAAATGGGACAATGAGGCCCCCCGGATCATCATCTGGAAACTGGACGAACCGGCATACTGTTGTGATCTCGAGATTGAGTTGGTGACTGAGAAGCCTTGGTACCATGAGGTGAAGAGATATTTGGAAGCTCAGGAATACCCTGAAGGTGCCTCTGTCAACGACAAGAAGTTTCTGAGAAGGTTCGCAGCAAAGTTCTTCCTTAGCAACGGCATCTTGTACAAGCGAAACCATTATTCGACCTTACTGCGTTGTGTGGATAAGACTGAAGCAGAAAGGATCATGGAAGAGCTACATGAAGGGACCTTCGGGACACATTCCAGTGGACACACTATGGCGAAGAAAATCCTTCGGGCAGGGTATTTCTGGTCCACCATGGAAGCTGACTGCTATCAACATTCCCGGACATGTCATAAATGCCAGATATATGCGGACAAGGTGCATGTTCCTCCAGTTCCTCTGAATGTTATGACTGCGCCTTGGCCGTTTGCAATGTGGGGAATAGACATGATCGGTGAGATTAAACCTACAGCGTCCAACGGACATCGCTTCATCCTGGTAGCGATTGATTATTTCACGAAATGGGTTGAGGCAGCTTCCTACGCTATGGTAACCAAGACGGTTGTGGCACGGTTCATTCGGCACAACCTGATCTATCGATACGGTGTCCCAGAAAGAATTATTACAGACAACGGTACCAATCTCAATAACAAGATGATCACTGAGCTCTGCGAGCAGTTCAAGATACAGCACCACAACTCTTCTCCTTACAGACCGAAGATGAATGGGGCTGTAGAAGCAGCAAATAAAAATATCAAAAAGATCGTGCAGAAGATGACACTGACTTACAAAGATTGGCACGAGATATTACCGTTCGCTCTACATGGATACCGTACCTCAGCCAGGACGTCAACCGGGGCAACTCCTTTCTCCTTGGTTTATGGTATGGAGGCAGTCTTACCGATCGAAGTGCAAATACCCTCTCTCCGGATAATGAAGGATGCAGATCTGAGTGAAGATGATTGGATCTAGACATGACTTGATCAGCTAAACCTTATTGATGAAAAGAGACTTGCTGCTATCTGTCATGGTCATACGTATCAGAAACGGATGATCAGGGCATTTAACAAAAAGGTTAGACCATAAGAATATCAAGTCGGGGATTTGGTAATCAAGCGAATCATTCTTCCTCAGAGTGATCCAAGGGGAAAATGGACCCCTACGTACGAAGGGCCATTTGTGGTTAAACATGTGTTCTCAAGAGGAGCCATGATTCTAACCAATATGGATGGTGACGACCTTCCTCACCCCGCTAATGCAGACATAGTAAAAAGATACTACGCATGAAAAAGACCCGCTAGGCTGACATGCCTAGGCAAAAGTTAGGGCTTCCCGGCGAACCAAAAGGGTTCGGGCAAAATGAAGGGATGAAATGAAAAAATCTGTACACCCGGCAAGTCGAAAATCTGAAAAGGCGGCTTGGGCAAAAATGGGTATCCCGGTGGACTGAAAACCCGAAAGGGCGGTCCAGGCAAAAGTTAGGGATAAAAGCGTAATACTATGTCTCAATGATCACTTTGCATCCAGAATCCGATATCTACATCAAGTTCAGACGGCATCGATCAGTCAGCTTCATCGTCAACTAAGGTCATCAAGTGATGAGACGCTCAGAGATATAAAGGCAATAGCAGAGTTGAAACCCAGTGGGATCATTCATTTCACACAGCTGTTTTATTTTCTTTTGTACAAATTGTATAAACTCTTTTGTCCGGCGGCGTTCTCTTACTAGGACGTCAGCCTCGTGTACCTGAACGCCTATTTACAGGCCATTCAAAAATCAATACAAATATACTTTTCAGTTAAAAGTGCCAATTGTTTTTCCTTTTTCTGTTTTGTTTTGCGAAGAACGTCCAAGGTTTAATTTGTGATATATGCATTGACAATAATTTGCTAACTCATGAATATTTGCATACAAAACAAAGGATTAATTACGGGTAACATTAGAAACAGGGGCAATAAAGAGTTGTCTAAGCAATCTAATTGTTATGTCCTCCAAGGTATCAAGGGATGTTCAGCTAAAGAACATAACCAGTACATCTTAATTCCCCAGAGAGTGAGCCAGCAAGCAGTATACTCTCCTCAAGCAAAGCTACTATCAAACTTAAAGAAGTTGGGTATCCTCCAGCAGATCTCAACATTCCCCAGCAGCATATATATTCTTAACAAGCATCCCCGGCAGTCTTGGCCTAAAGATTGTTCCCCGGCGGTACATCAAACATTCAGTGGAGTTACTTCCCCGATACAATTCAAAACTTCCCCAGGAGAGTCCAATCTAGTTCCCCAGGAAAGTTGGAATCCATCTCCCCAAGCAGTAAGCTTATCCCCAGTAGATTCTGGAAGCTTATCCTCGCAGAACACGAACGCGTCTCCCGGCTTTATTCAAGAATTATTTCCCTACCAGGATATAACTGGGTTATCCTCAGCCAAAAGCCACGGAAAGAGCGTCCTCGACGAAGTCTTCTTATCCCCAACAAAGTCTATTAACACTTCCAACACAACCATGGTATCCCCAGCAAGTTATCTCTATCAAACTCAACAAAGTACCTCTCTCCCCACAGAGTATTGTTTCCCAGCAAGATCGCCAGAGTACTTTTCTCCCCGCAGAGTTATCCATTCGCCAAGTTTATTCCCTAACGGAGTTATCTTCTCCTACCGGTATTCTTGCAACTATCATCCCCAGCGGAAGCAAAATCTATTCTTCAAAATCAGCCCAGGATATGGCTTCCCGGCACCCGTCAAGGACTTATTTTCCTAGACAAAAACATACATTCCTAAACATCACATACATCATTATAGCATGCATATACGCATCATATCTTACAAATCTCATTTATGTTGAGAACATCATTGCTTGATCCATATCATGCATTGCATATGATTGACCTTTACCTTTCAGGAAAGATTCAGTTAAGTTCCCAGCTATATTTCAAGACCTAGACCGGTTCAGTTAAGTCGACCCTAAGACTTTTTTGTTTCTTATCCAGTCCAAGGCCTTCTCTGGTGCAGTCAGATCGACCCTAAGATCTCCCTGTTTCTTATCCAGTTGAAGACATTTCAAGACCTAGACCGGTTCAGTTAATCGACCCTAAGATTTTCTGTTTCTTATCCAATCAAAGGCCTTCTCTAGTCCAGTTAAATCGACCCCAAACAGATTTTCCTGATAAAGACTCAGTAGAAGACATCCAAGATTCTCTCAATGATTACTGTTGAGGTTGTAGTCGCCTGTGGTTCTCTCCCCGATACTGCGGAGGTAGTAATCATCCCCAGATTCGCTCAGCGTTACTGTTGAAGTGAAGTCGTCCAAGATTCTCTCAATGATTGCTGTTGAGGTTGTAGTCGCCTGTGGTTCTCTCCCCGATACTGCGGAAGTAGTAATCATCCCCAGATTTTCTCAATGATTACTGTTGAAGAAGAAGTTATCCAAGATTCTCTCAATGATTACTGTTGAGGTTGTAGTCGCCTGTGGTTCTCTCCCCGATACTGTGGAGGTAGTAATCATCCCCAGATTTTCTCAATGATTACTGTTGAAGAAGAAGTTATCCAAGATTCTCTCAATGATTGTTGTTGAGGTTGTAGTCGCCTATGGTTCTCTCACCGCTCCTGTTGAGGTAGTAACCACCCCTGGTTCATTCATCACCGTTTGAAGCTCCAGATCCAGCTCCTGTAACCGGTCAGGACACATCTACACAAAGAGGTTGAAGACCAGCTCTTGTAACAGGTCAGGTAATCATTTTCCTTTGCAGGTACGCAAGTTCTCGCTAAGGAATCTCTTACGCGATCAATATCCAGATGGCATTTATAAGCCCATCCACCTTCCAGCATCTCTCAGCATGGCATCTATAAGCCCATTATCCTATCCACGAATCTCCAAATGGCATCTGTAAGCCCATTCCACCATCACACTGCTACTATGTGAGCGCAAATTTCTGGGCACTCTAGTGTTCAATCATCTTCCACCCTCGGATTACGAAAGGCACGTCAGCCAATTTGCATCCTCAGGTTTAAGAAGATTGAACAGGGGCAACTGTTGTACCCCAAAATTTTCCCTCCCATATTCTTCAAGAATTGCAAACAGCATGCTTCAAATCTCCCAAAGGGTTGCATAGTTCAAAAGCCTCCTAACAGTCAAAAACTAGGGTTTTGGTTCTGACAAAGAAAATGAAGTTTCCAAGGGTCCAATCAAGTCCCGCATGCCTATAAACATGGTCAAGCATCCTCATACCAAGTTTCAAGACTTACAGCACAAAATTGCACAGTCAAAAACCCTAATTGCACTACAGTCAACTGTAGGGGCAAAATGGTCATTTGACAGTCAAAAGTTCAAATTTTTGGTTAACATCTCATTTTGAAGCCACAAACATCATTTGATCAATGCTTGATCATGATTCTCAAAGCTTGGCTCAAAAAGTCTCAAGATGCAAAAGTTTCCATATTTGGACAGTTGAAAAAGTCAACTGTAACTTGACCAAGGCATAACTTCCACATGGATTATCAGAAAAATTCCATCCAAAGCTCATTTTGAAGAGAATGACATTTCCTACAACTCCTCTTCACACTTCAAGTCCAAGAAATGCTCTCACAAAAAGTTATCAATTTCAACATTATAGGTCATTTTCAAAAGTCAACAAAAAGGGACTTTAAGTCAAAGGCCATAACTTGAGATTGGTAAATCAAAATGACATGGGACCAAAGGCATTGGTTAGAGTACTCAAAGACCATTCCAAAATGTCAAAGAACATGAGCAAAGCTTAAAAATTGAGCAAGTTATGCCTTGTGGAAGTTGGGAAATTTTTGGATATTTTGAAAAGTCAACATTGCTTCAAATGTCTTAAAAATGCTAATGGGCCTCTTTTTCTTCCACAATTCATCATCCAAGGCATGTGCACGACCATTTGGCCCAAAGGGAAGTTTTTTATCATTTTTATTTATTTATTTGGATTTTTAATTATTAATAATTCATTTAATTAAAATAAATAGGTGAAAAATGCTAAACCTAATGTTTTAAATCTTTTTGTGCATGGAATAGGCTCAATATTTCGTGCATAATCAGATATAGAAAGAATCAAGGTGATTGGATATGATTGGCATCAAAAGCATGTGAAAAAGATTGAAAGCATTATGCATGAAAATCAAATCTTCCATACATCAATTCCTTGATTCCTTGGACAAAAAAACCTACCCTAATCATTCACATATAAGTACTCATGCAAACCCTAATGCATATGACCTCCCAGCTGCGCCATAGATACAGAGCCAAGTTTGAGTTTTTAACAAGAAATTCCAAAACTGAAAACACACTTGCAAGGCTTTTCAGGGCAGGAAATTCATTCCATCACCTTCATAGGACATTACTGAGTCTGACTGGATAGCTTTCCATGCGCATAGCCCCTTGAATCGGTATACAGAAATCAAAACTTTTCATATAATATGCATATTCGTATTTTGATTTTCAGGCATTCTCATGGCATTTTACTTATGGATTCTTACTAATTGGTTGCTTCTGAAACTAACTGCATGCTTTGATTAAGTTTTCGTGCCAAAATAGAAGATTCACCATTGAAATAGGTTAGGGTTGCAGAACTTCCAAATTGGGCGTTTATGCATATGGTAAAATTGGAACACCTCAATGCCATGACCAAACTCAGCGTGCTTGGACGAAAACAACAGAACCCTCACGCCTAATTTATGTGGCCATATGGCCTAATCGTTATTTTGGAAACAAGCATGTTTTGAGGGGGTTCAAAACCCCCGCTAACCTTCTTTTATTTTCAGAAAAAAAACAAAACGAAGGAAGAAGACGCTGATGTGTAAGGATCTGATTGCACAATTTGAATTTTCGCGCTAACTTTCCCACTAAGCATTGTTTTTATGTTATATTATTTATTAGTTATTGTATAATAAGAAGCGTGTGAATGGCCTAGTGGTGGAGAAAGCATTTGGTAATCAACAGGACCTGGGTTCGGTCCCAGGTCCCCCTCCCTTTCCTTATATTTTTCTCATAATTGTGTTCTTGTGTAACTCCCTTGCAAGCGTCCACCCTATGGCCTTACATCCAGGCGCGCCACATGTCCCACTGCACTCAATCAAGGGCCATGATTCAGAGACTAGGATGTGCCTCAGTCAACACACATGCATGCCAATGCAAAAGTCAAACAGGCCAAAGGCTTAATGGGCCTGATTACTGGACTTCACCTCCCATTTGGGGACAGACCCCCCTAGGTTTGCAATTTCTTTTATATTTTTTTTCATTATTCTATTTATTTCAATTATTGTTTTTTTAATTAATTCCTTTAATTTAATATTTTCATAAAAACATAAAAACAATATAAAATCAGAAAAAGAAAAAAATAAATATTTTTATTTAATGTTATTTTTTTGTAGATAAATATCATTAATTGATTTTAGTTTTTAATTTAGGTTTAAATCTTAATATTTTTCTAATAAACTTAAAATTGGTAGAATTAGGGTTTTTAATCAATTTTTATCTTTTTTTTCTTTTCTTTCACAATAATTAATTATTAAATATTATTTTTTGTAATTAAATTACCATGTAAATAATTAGGTTAATTTAGGTTTAACTTTAACATGTTTTTCTTAATAAATAAAAAATTTAGAATTAGGGTTAATATTTTAATTTCATTTAATCTTTCTCATAAAAAACCCATAAATCCAAAAATCTCAAAAAAATAATTTCTTTTCTCATTTTAATTTAATCAATTTAATAATTTAATATAATTTCATTAAAAAGGGTCCAACGCCCTCGCTTGCAATTTTAATCCTCTTTGCGCACTTTATTTATTTCCTTCTTTTAATTATTTATGTAATTCTCCTAAAGTCGTGTAATATTTATCTTTCACACTTTATTTCTTTATTTTCTGTCAAATCGGGTCCTGGATTTATTTTGGCGATGTGGACCCGCGCCTTTGTAATAGCTTAGAACTTTACCTTTCTCGCACTTTTTTAACTGTTAAATAAATGCATGCATGAATGAATGGCCTAAAATAAAAACAAACGCTTAGATCACTTTGACATGACAAGACAAATGCAAATGAACATGACACACAAATCACACACCACCCCTAGGGTACGCCTCACTGTTGCCTTGCCTCGAAAGGTGATCGTCCAGTAGAGGATGTCTTAGTAAGTCCTCATGATCCGGGAACCTGGCATGAGGGTAGCTTCTAAGGTATCTTCCCATTTCTCTGGTGATCACCATGTCCCGAACCTCGAATTGACCCGAACACCTCCAACGGTGGTGCTACCTACCTCTCAATGGTGGGATGGCACTACTTTAAAGGACATTTACACAGACGAATTCCTTAGGGTAGGTAGACGACTCTAGATACTTGCTCTAAATTTCAAAACAAAACAAAATACTTTTCACACCAACATATTTTCAAAAAGCTTTCGAAAGCAATTTTTCAAACACTCTTGAGGACCGATACAAGAGTCGAACTGGAATTTTCAAAGAAACTTTTTTTAAAACCCACAGTTGAAAAGCAAACAAACCATTTTGAAAACACAAATGAGCAAGTATCTAAGAGCCCATGGATAACCATGGATAGAAAGGGTGCTAACACCTTCCCTTTCTATAATCTACCTCCCGAACCGAGAGCAATCTCTATAAGGAATTTTTCTGTGCTTTTGTCCTTTCCATTTGGAGAAAATAAAAGACGGTGGCGACTCTTGCTTCCGCGACATTTTGCGAACCAGCTTTAAAACAGTCAGTTCCAGATCCACCGATCACACTCGGCTTAGTATGACCTTGTCGCAGATCTTGCTGTAACTGCTATCGACCAACTTGGTAACCGTCAGAGAAGCTCCGAAGGTGTTAAACACAACCTCTCCGAAGTATAATCCAAACGCCCGCTGTGCTTATCACTCTAATAGCCCGGGGCATTCTACTGATGATTGTTGGGCCCTAAGAAATAAGGTCCAGGACCTTATCCATGCCAAGGAAATACAGTTTGAGGCGCCCGAGAGGCCCAACGTTGTGACTGCTCCTATGCCCCAGCATGGAGTAAATGCTATTGAGGAAGACCTGTATGCAGTTTCTGTGGATGATGTTGCTACCCCTTTATTGACTGTTAAAAGGAACTTGTTGCTAGCCGGTTTATTTCCGGGTTGTAGCAAGGGTTGCCTTCTGTGTGCCGTTTCCCCTGCTGGTTGTCCGTTGCTGAAATCAGGCATCCAAAACCTGATGGATAGCAAAGAAATCTTGTTCAAGAAGACCGCTGTTCCTATTGTTCCTACTGAAGAAGTATCTGTTGTCACCATTTTCAACAATCCTACCAAGGCTCCCCCGAGGAAGCCAGTCAAAATCATGTCTGTTGCACCTATTATCATTACTATTCCGGGGCCCCTCCCCTATAAATCTGACAAGGCTGTCCCATGGCATTATGGGGCAGATGTGTATGTACTTGGAGTAAAGCAGGAATTCAACACCAGTACCGGTATCAGTAACATCATCGGTCCTGCTAAAGTTACTCGCAGTGGCAGGCTCTTCTTGCCTGACATTGCGCCACCAGTCATCCGAAGACCTCTTATCATAAAACCTACGAGTGCACCTGTTTCCCCTACTGATCAAGTTTCTACCCATGCCGCCGAGTCATCTAACACTCGGGGCAAAGGGATTGCTGATGTGCCTGCCCAGATGGAGGCACCAAAGACTATTAATGTTGAAGCCTCCCAGCAAGAGATGGAGGAAATCCTTAAGATCATCAAGAAGAGTGATTTCAACATCGTTGAACAGCTGGGGCATACCCCCTCTAAGATCTTTATGCTATCATTGTTGTTGTGCTCAGAGGCCCACGCCAAGGCCCTGATTTCATTTCTGAAGACGGCCCATGTGCCACAAGAGACATCTGCGGACCAATTTATTGACTGTGTGGCCAATTTGACCGCTGACAATGGGTTGGGATTCTCTGATGCTGATCTGACCGCTAAGGGAAAGAACCACAATGATGCCCTGCATGTCTCCATTGAATGTAGGGGAACTACTCTTGCACACGTGTTGGTGGACACCGGTTCGTCACTGAATGTATTGCCCAAGAAGGCCTTAGACAGGTTGGATTGTGAGGGTCTGGAGTTGAAGCCTAGTAACATCGTGGTCCGAGCCTTTGACGGGTCGAAGAGGATGGTACATGGTGAAGTGGACATTCCGATTCGGGTTGGTTCTCAAGTCTTTGATTCAATGTTTTATGTGATGGATATTCGTCCATCTTATTCTTGTTTGTTGGGTCGTCCTTGGATCCACAAGGTTGGGGCTGTGACCTCCACTCTACACCAGAAGCTCAAGTACCCTGTCAGAGGGAAAATTGTTACAGTGCAGGGGGAGGAAGAATACATGGTTAGTCATCTGAACTCGTTCCGGTATATAGAGATGGACGGGGAGTTCATTGAAACCCCCTTTCAACATTTTGAAGAGGTGCCTCCAACATTGGTGTCAGCAGAAACAATAATTGAAGAAGACTTTCCTTTGAAGATGGCTTCCTTGAAGGATGCCCAGGCTGTAATTGAGAAAGGTGAATGTGCAAACTGGGGCAGGCTCCCTGATTTTACTCCTAAAATTGACAAGTTTGGGCTGGGTTTCACTGCAGAGGCTCAGAGGGCTGTACGCAAAGCAAGGATCGGAAGACCTCTCGTGTACACCACCAACCCGGAAGTGAATGCTATTGAAGGCGATGCGGAGGAATCAGAGTTTGATAGTTGGATCTACCCGACGGCTGACGGCGGACTGAACAATTGGACTGCAAAAGACCACATACCTGTTACTTTTGTTACGCAGTAATGAATTCCTTTGTTTTTTTTTTGTAATGAACAATAAATTGAAACTTTATGGCCCGGTGTCTTACCCGGGGCACCGTGGCTTCATTTGTGAGGGCTTATTACTTGTCATTGCCATATATCATGAATAAAAACATTGGACGTTTTTCGCATTTCAAATCTTGTGCTCCCTGTCTTTCTTTCTTTATATATTGCAAAACAGCTATATTTACACACACTCACTCATACAGGTTTCAATCCACTCTGGATCTCACTGGTAACAACTCTGCTACTGCCAGTTATGACTTCGAAAATTCGATCAACTTAGCCGAAGACGAAGGTGAAGATGATTGCGAATTTCCTGGTGAGCTTGCAAGACTGCTACTCCAGGAAGAGAGGGCCATTCAGCCACATGAAGAGCCAGTGGAAACGGTAAATCTGGGTACTGAGACAGATAGAAAGGAAGTCAAGATTGGTGCCAACCTAGAGCTCAGCGTGAAACAACGGTTGATTCAGATGTTGCATGATTATATGGAAATCTTTGCCTGGTCTTACGAAGACATGCCTGGGTTGGATACCGACATTGTGGTCCATCACCTGCCTACCAAGGAAGACTGCCCTCCGGTTAAACAAAAGGTCCGTCGTATGCGCCCAGAGATGTCCGAGAAGATCAAAGCTGAGGTTATGAAGCAATTCGATGTCGGTTTTCTAGCAGTGACTTCTTACCTTCAGTGGGTTGCCAACGTGGTTCCAGTGCCAAAGAAGGACGGTAAGGTCCGAATGTGTGTTAATTACAGGGATTTGAACAGGGCCAGCCCCAAGGATAATTTCCCCCTGCCTCAAATCGACGTTCTGGTTGACAATACGGCTCAGCACAAGGTGTTCTCCTTCATGGACGGCTTTTCAGGATATAATCAAATCAAGATGGCTCCTGAAGACATGGAGAAGACTACCTTTGTTACTCAGTGGGGCACCTTCTCCTACAAGGTCATGCCATTCGGGTTGAAAAATGCTGGGGTAACCTACCAACGAGCCATGGTTGCTTTATTTCATGACATGATCCATCATGAGATAGAAGTATATGTCGACGATATGATTGCAAGGTCCCAAACTGAGGAGGAACACCTCGACCATCTGCAGAAGCTGTTTGACCGTCTGAAGTTGTACAAGCTGAGGTTGAACCCAAACAAGTGCACCTTTGGGGTAAGATATGGGAAGTTGCTAGGCTTCGTCGTAAGTGACAAGGGTATTCAAGTGGACCCTGCCAAGGTGAAAGCCATACAAGAGATGCCAGCTCCCAAGACAGAGAAAGAAGTCAGAGGCTTCCTAGGACGTCTGAATTACATTGCTCGATTCATCTCGCACCTAACTGCTACCTGTGAACCAATCTTCAAGCTTCTGAAGAAAGATCAAGTAGTATGTTGGAACGATGAATGTCAGGCCGCTTTCGACAGAATCAAAGAGTATCTCCAAGAACCACCCATTCTTATGCCACCGGTTGAAG
The DNA here is from genome assembly GCA_948472305.1 of Vicia faba. Taxonomy (NCBI): domain Eukaryota; kingdom Viridiplantae; phylum Streptophyta; class Magnoliopsida; order Fabales; family Fabaceae; genus Vicia; species Vicia faba. Next base: position 1,556,218,278 of record OX451739.1, on the reverse strand, counting down.
GGAGACCTCTAATACTATACTTGACAGTACTTGACAGCTCAATGGGGTGTGTGCTGGGGCAGCATGACGAGTCTGGCCGAAAAGAGCACGCCATTTATTACCTTAGCAAAAAGTTTACCGACTGTGAGACCCGATACTCACTGCTCGAGAAAACTTGCTGCGCTTTGGTATGGGCTGCTCGCCGGCTGAGACAGTATATGTTGACTCACACTACTCTGTTGATATCAAAAATGGATCCAATAAAATACATATTCGAAAAGCCTGCTCTGTCTGGAAGAATAGCAAGATGGCAGATGATCTTAACAGAATACGACATCCAGTACACGACTCAGAAAGCAATCAAGGAAAGTGTATTGGCAGACCACTTGGCACACCAGGCAGTAGACGACTACCAATCAATGAACTTTGAATTTCCTGACGAGAGCATCATGATAGTGACTGATTGTGAAGTACCTGGACCGGATGAAGGACCTGAGGAAGGATCCCGATGGTCCATGCACTTTGACGGAGCCTCCAACGCTTTGGGTAACGGTATCGGCGCTGTGATCATATCCCCAAAAGGCACTCATACTCCACTCACTGCCCGGCTATGTTTCAACTGCACCAACAACATGGCGGAGTATGAGGCATGCATCATGGGTCTTCAAGCTGCAATTGACTTAAGGATCAAGTTTCTGAGTGTCTTCGGAGATTCCGCTCTCGTGATCAATCAGATCAAGGGCGAGTGGGATACGAAACATCCGAACCTTATTCCTTACAAAGAGTGTGTGTTGACATTGATCCCCCGTTTCACGGAGATAACTTTTGAACACTTCCCCAGAGAAGAGAATCAGTTGGCGGACGCGTTAGCTATGATGTCTTCTATGTTCAAAGTCAAATGGGACAATGAGGCTCCCCGGATCATTATCTGGAAACTGGACGAACCTGCATATTGTTGTGATCTTGAGGCTGAGACAGTAACTGAAAAACCTTGGTATCATGAGGTGAAGAGGTACCTGGAAGCTCAAGAATACCCTGAAGGTGCATCCATCAACGACAAAAAGTTTCTGAGAAGGTTCGCTGCAAAGTTCTTCCTCAACAACGACATTCTGTACAAGCGAAACCATGATTCAACCTTACTGCGTTGTGTGGATAAGACTGAAGCAGAAAGGATCATGGCAGAGCTGCATGAAGGTACTTTCGGAACACATTCCAGTGGACACACCATGGCAAAGAAAATCCTTCTGGCAGGATATTTCTTGTCCACAATGGAAGTCGACTGCTACCAACACTCTCGGACATGTCATAAGTGCCAGATTTATGCAGATAAGGTGCACGTTCCTCCAGTCCCTCTGAATGTCTTAACTGCACCTTGGCCTTTTGCAATGTGGGGCATTGATATGATCGGCGAGATTAAACCTACAGCATCCAACGGGCATCGCTTTATCCTGGTAGCGATTGATTACTTCACAAAGTGGGTTGAAGCAGCTTCTTATGCTACTGTAACCAAGAATGTCGTGGCACGGTTCATTCGACACAACTTGGTCTGCTGATACGGTGTACCAGAGAGGATCATTACGGACAACGGTACCAATCTTAATAACAAGATGATCACTGAGCTCTGCGAGCAATTCAAGATACAACACCACAACTCTTCTCCTTACCGGCCGAAGATGAATGGGGTTGTAGAAGCGGCGAACAAGAATATTAAGAAGATTGTGCAGAAGATGAAAGTGACTTATAAAGATTGGCACGAGATGTTACTGTTTGCTCTTCATGGGTACTGTACCTCAGCAAGGACGTCAACCGGGGCAACTCCCTTTTCCTTGGTCTACGGCATGGAGGCAGTCTTACCGATTGAAGTCCAGATACCCTCTCTCCGGATAATGAAGGATGCAGATCTGAGCGAAGATGACTGGATCCAGACTCGACTTGATCAGTTGAACCTAATTGACGAAAAGAGACTCACTGCTATCTGTCATGGTCAAACGTATCAAAAATGGATGATCAGGGCATTTAACAAGAAAGTCAGACTGCAAGAGTATCAAGTTGGGGACCTGGTAATCAAGCGCATCATTCTTCCTCAAAGTGATCCCAGGGGAAAATGGACCCCTACGTACGAAGGGCCATTTGTGGTTAAACATGTGTTCTCAGGAGGAGCCATGATCCTAACCACCATGCATGGTGACGACCTTCCTCACCCCGCCAATGCAGACATAGTAAAAAGATACTACGCATGATAAAAGACCCGCTAGGTTGACATACCTAGGCAAAAATTAGGGCTTCCCAGCGAACCAAAAGGGTTCGGGAAAAATGAGGGATGAAAAAAAAAAATATGTACACCCGGCAAGTCGAAAACCTAAAAAGGCGGCTTGGGCAAAAATGGGTATCCCGGTGGACTGAAAACCCGAAAGGGCGGTCCAGGAAAAAGTTAGGGATTAAAGTGTAATACTATGTCTCAATGGATCACCTTGCATCCAGAATCCGGTATCAACATCAGGCTCAGACGGCATCGATCAATCAGCTTCATCTTCAACTGAGCAGCCAAGTGATGAGACGCTCGAAGATATAAAGGCGATAACAGAGTTGGAACCCAGTGGGATTATATTTTCACATAGATGTTTTTTTTTCTTTGTACAAATTGTATAAACTCTGTTGTTCGGCGGCGTTCTCTTACTAGGACGTCAGCCTCTTGTACATAAACGCCTATTTACAGGCAAATTCAAAAATCAATACAAATTCATTTTTCAGACCAATTGCCATTTGTTTTTCCTTTTCCTGTTTTGTTTTGCGAAGAACGTCCAATGTTCAATTGTGATATATGCATTTGACACTAATTGCTAACTCATAAATATTTGCATACGAAACAAAGGATTAATTACAGGTAACATCAAAAACAGGGGCAATAATGAGTTGTCTAAGCAATCTAATTGCTTTGTCCACCAAGGTACCAAGGTAGGTTCGGCCGAAGAATTTAACCAAGATACCTCCACTCCTCACAGAGTAAGACCAGATTTCAGCAATACTCCCTGAGCAGAGTTGGTCTCCCAATCAGCCCTACAAGGCACAATATCTCCAGCAAGTCAGCAATACTCTCCCCAAGCAGAGTTAATATACTGTCAGCCTTAAGGAAGTTGGATTATCCTCATAAAATCTCAACATACCCCAGCGGTATACAGATATTCCCCTACAAGCATCCCCGGTAGTCGAAATATAAGATTGTTCCCCGGCGGAATACTGGACATCCAGTGGAGCCATTCCCCAGTCCAATCTGAAAAATCTCCCCAGGAAAGTTAAATCAATCTCCCCAGTAGATGTAGGAAGCTTATCCCCAGTAGATTGTGGAAGCTTATCACCTGCAAAGTACGAACGCTCCCCTTGGTTTTATTCAAAGGTTATTCCCCCACCAGGATATAACTGGGTTATCCTCAGCCATTTGCCACGGAAAGATCGTCCCCGGCGAAGTCTTCCTATCCCCCAGCGGAGTTCATCAAATTCCTCAACATAGCTCAACAATGGTATCCCCAGCGGAGTCATCATCAACCTCAGGAAAGTACCTCTCTTTCCCCATAGAGTTGACTCCCTGCAGAGTAATCTATTCGCCAAGTTTATTCCTCAACGGAGTCATCTTCTCCTACCGGTATTCTTGCAACTAGCATCCCCAGCGGAAACAAAGAATGCTACTCTTCAACATCAGCCCAGGATTTAACTTCCCGACACTCGTCAAGGATTTACTTTCCTAGACAAGAATACATTCATGACTATCACATCTTCATACACTATAGCATGCACATACGCATCATGAACATACAATCTCATTTATTTTGAGAACATCACGCATTTCATACATCATGACATTGAATACAACTAATGCTTTCCCTTTTCAGGAAAAAGTCAATCCAAAGATAATCACTATCAACTGTCGCAATTCCAGATTCGATACCTGTAACTAGCCAGAGCATGTCTGTGAGCAACTAATTCCAGACTCGATTCCTGTATCCTACCAGGGCACGTCTGAAGAGTTTGAAGATCCGATTCCTGTATCTCGTCAGGGTGTATCTATTGACGACTAATTCCAGACTCGATTCCTGTATCCTGCCAGGGCACGTCTGAAGAGTTTGAAGATCTGATTCCTGTATCTTGCCAGGGTGTATCTGTTGACGACTATATTCCAGACTCGATTCCTGTATCCTGCCAGGGCACGTCTGAAGAGTTTGAAGATCCGATTCCTGTATCTTGCCAGGGTGTATCTGTTGACGATTATATTCCAGACTCGATTCCTGTATCCTGCCAGGGAACGTCTGAAGAGTTTGAAGATCCGATTACTGTATCTTGCCAGGGTGTATCTGTTGACGACTAATTCCAGACTCGATTCCTGTATCCTGCCAGGGCACGTCTGAAGAGGTTGAAGATCCGATTCCTGTATCTTGCCAGGGTGTATCTGTTGACAACTAATTCCAGACTCGATTCCTGTATCTTGCCAGGGCCCGTATGAAGAGTTTGAAGATCCGATTCTTGTATCTCGCCAGGGTGTATCTGTTGACGACTAATTCCAGACTCGATTCCTGTATCTTTCCAGGGCACGTCTGAAGAGGTTGAAGATCCGATTCCTATATCCTGCCAGGGTGTATCTGTTGACGACTATACTCCGGACTCGATTCATGTATCTTGCCAGGGCACGTCTGAAGAGTTTGAAGATCCGATTCATGTATCTCGCCAGGGTGTATCTATTGACGACTAATTCCAGACTCGATTCATGTATCTTGCCAGGGCACGTCTAAAGAGTTTGAAGATCCGATTCCTGTATCCTGCCAGGGTGTATCTATTGACGAATATTCTCCGGACTCGATTCCTGTATCCGGCCAGGGCACATCTACATGAAGAGTTTAGAGATTCGATACCTGTATGGATAGTAAAGAAATCTTGTTCAAGAAGACCGCTGTTCCTATTGTTCCTACTGAAGAAGTATCTGTTGTCACCATTTTCAACAATCCTACCAAGGCTCCCCCGAGGAAGCCAGTCAAAATCATGTCTGTTGCACCTATTATCATTACTGTTCTGGGGCCCCTCCCCTATAAATCTGACCAGGTTGTCCCATGGCATTATGGGGCAGATGTGTATGTACTTGGAGTAAAGCAGGAATTCAACACCAGTACCGGTATCAGTAACATCACCGGTCCTGCTAAAGTTACTCACAGTGGCAGGCTTTTCTTGCCTGACATTGCGCCACCAGTCATCTGAAGACCTCTTATCATAACACCTACGAGTGCGCCTGTTTCCCCTACTGATCAAGTTTCTACCCCTGCCGCCGAGTCATCTAACACTCGGGGCAAAGGGATTGCTGATGTGCCTGCCCAGATGGAGGCACCAAAGACTGTTAATGTTGAAGCCTCCCAGCAAGAGATGGAGGAAATCCTTAAGATCATCAAGAAGAGCGATTTCAACGTCGTTGAACAGCTGGGGCATACCCCCTCTAAGATCTTTATGCTATCATTGTTGTTGTGCTCAGAGGCCCACGCCAAGGCCCTGATTTCATTTCTGAAGACGGCCCATGTGCCACAAGAGACATCTGCGGACCAATTTACTGACTGTATGGCCAATTTGACCGCTGACAATGGGTTGGGATTCTCTGATGCTGATCTGACCGCTAAGGGAAAGAACCACAATGATGCCCTGCATGTCTCCAATGAATGTAGGGGAACTACTCTTGCACACGTGTTGGTGGACACCGATTCGTCACTGAATGTATTGCCCAAGAAGGCCTTAGACAGGTTGGATTGTGAGGGTCTGGAGTTGAAGCCTAGTGTGATACGGTGGGAGAACTGACTAGGGTTTTGCGTTCGTATTCGCACTTGTGCGGTTGAGCAAGAGTCGCCACCGACTTTTTATTTTATCCTAAAGGAAAGGTCAAAAAAAGCACAGCAAAAACCTTTTGAGATATTTCGTGGGTTCGGGGGGTAGATTATGAAAAGGGAAGGTATTAGCAGCCTTTTCATCCATGGTTATCCATGGGCTCTTAGTTACTTGGTTTTTTAGATCACTTGCCTTGTTTTTCGATTGCTTTGAAAATGGTGTGTGTGTGGGTGCTTTTGAAAATGTTTTTGAAGAAGATGCCTTGTCTTAGGCAACTAATGTATTTGACTCGTGATTGAGTGTTTTACAAAAGTGTGGATCTTTTCGAAAAGGTGTTTCAAATGTTTTTGAGAGTTTGTTTGAAAGTGTTGTGGATTGTGGTTTTTGAAGAGAAGGCAAGTGTTTTTGCAAATTGATCTCAAGTAACTAAGAGTTTTGTCTACCCTATTGTACTCAAAGGTTTTTGTTATGTTTTAACCATTTTTAACAATTTTGTTCCACCATTGAAATTGATGGACAATCTTGCGTTTAGGAAGTTTATTCGGGACGGGCGCGGGTCATCGTATGGACCATGAATGCAATGGTGCCAAGTGTCTTTGGCAATTTTCTTTGAAGGGACTATGATCATTCCGTTTAGGCAACATTTTGAGGGACTTATGATCATTTTGATTTTGTTTTGCCAAAGATACTCGGCGTGCAAGCATGGCCCATTTTGGAAGGCAACATGTGGGATTACCCTAGGGGGTGCAAGTGTGATTGTGTATTGATTACATGTATTTGTCTTGTATTAGGTTATCTAGCGTTTGATTTTATATACATGCAAACCCTAGGTCTAACCATGGTATAATTGGAAAACTGTAAATTGCGGAAATGTAAAATCTACGCTATTACAGAATGGTATCCGGGAATGGGGGGTATAAATGTACAAAAGGGGATGAGACTTATGGTATCCAATAAGTTACAACCAAATAGAATTCACAATCAAATGTAAATATCGAATATACAGATATAAGATAAACAAATGTGTATAGGGCAATGTGAATGTATTGTGTTTTGGTTAAGCTGATGTGGTGAGGTTTTGACAGCAGGTAAGCTTGCAGTAGGTTATGTTGTTGGACAGTATGGTGGTTCTGGTTTAAGGTTAAGCTTCAGCAGGTTTGAGGTTGGGCTTCAGGTTTGCCTCATAACTTAGCAGGTTTTGCTTCAGGTTTGAAACTGGTGTGCTTCTGGTAGCAGGTTTGAACTTGGTTTTTTAGGTTTTGAACTTGGTTTCAGGTTTTTGTATATTTTTCTTCCTATCTCCTTGCCTTCTGAACCGTGTCCCTTTTCTTTGTGTTATATCTTTTTCTTCTATACCTGCCTCTAGCCTAAAACCTGCATCTGCTCTTTATCTCTCTTCTCTTCCATAGTACAGTTTTAAGAATTTTTAATGTTTTTTACTGTACTTTTCTGAAGGGGCCCTGATGGGAAATGATGATTTAGAATTTAGCTTGCATAACACATTACTTCTCTGCATCTTCTTTATCTCTTTTTGACAGCTTGCTACACTTTATCTTTTCTTTGATATCTTTCCAAAATCTTTGTCAAATCTTTTTTGACAGCCTTGGCACTTTTGACAACAATTTGTACTTCCTTGATTTTTCTTTGATATCTTTGAGTAGATTTTGGCATTTTGACAGTAAGTTGCACTTTTGGCTTTTGATAGAAAGTGGTAACTTGGATTTTTTCAGTTTGACTTGGATTTGAACTATGCAGTTTGAACTTTGGAATTTATGCATTTGACATTTGCATTCATGAATAAAAATGAAATTCTTCCCTCTTTGTGAACCGGGAGAAATCCCGTGATTTGCAGAGAGGGTCAACTGATCCCAGTCAGTGGCCTCTAATGATGAGCAAATTTTATCAGTCTTTTTTTATTCAACTGCTTTCTGACTTTTCTTCTTCTTTTTGCAGATAAAAAGTGGAGCACCGGAGCGAAGTGAAGAATGAAGAATTAGAAATAGGATAGAATTTCTTATTTTCAATTTAATTTTTGTACACTATTATTATTTTAAATACTTCGTAATAAATACTTGTATCCAAATAATAATAATTGTAACAACTATTAAATATGAAATAAAAATTCCATTGACATTTAATTCTTTTCAATTCCTTTTCTTTATTTACTTGTTATTTATAATTCCTTAAATTAAATAAAATGAAAGTTAAATTTCAAGTATTTAATTCTTAGAACCATAAATAATCAACTAAACCTTGTTGATCAAAATAAATGAACTGGACGTCTCCATCATCCAAAGCAACGCACAGTCGAACACACAAACTGATCAGATGCAATCCTTTCTTACTGATTCTTTGCCAAGCACTGTAATTCCACACTGCACACGTCCTTTTTGACTGGTGAATTCAAACCAACTGCCTCCTCTTACTGATTAAATTATAAACAATGCAAATTCAACCCGAATCTCGGAATAAACCGCAAAGTACTGTGGAATTTTAGCCTTTCTGAGAATATGCCCATAAAACCCTTAATTCTTGATTAAATGCCAAATAACGTTCGCCTGCTCAAAATGCGCCAGAATCAACCAAAACCCTAAGCCCATTGTTTGAAACAAATCCAGAGCCCTGAAAACCAGTAAAACCCTAATTTTGCTTGACTGTCAAGAAAAGTCCGTTTGTCCGATTCTTGAGCCAGTTTGAAAAATCAGGAAATGTCTGAAGCTGAGATTTCTTGTGGAAAAATGCGAGGGCAAATTTTGGGGTACAACAGTTGCCCCTGTTCAATCTTCTTTGACCTGAAGAGTTAGATTGGCAAGTTTGCCTTTCGCGACTTGAAGGTAAAAGGAGATTGGACACTACAGTGCCCAGAAAATTTGCACTCGGCGATATGATGGTGGAGGTGAATGGGCTTAAAGATGCCATTTGGTGATGTGCTTAAAGATGCCATCTGGTGCGAGAGAATTTTTTCGGGGGATAGGCTTAGAGATGCCATCTGAGAATGGGCTTACAGATGCCATTCGGCGACTGCTGGTAGGAGGATGGGCTTATAGATGCCATCTGGACATGTTGAACTGTATGTCAATGGTGAGTGGACAAGTATCAGAAGGGCATCCATGTTTTGGAACATCTCTGAATTGGGGTCTGAACAAGCAACGGATTGACGTCCATATCTGGAGAATCTGTAAGCTATCTGAGATTGAATAAGCAATAGAGCAGCATCCGTTGTTGGGACGTGTCCGTAAACTATTTTCAAAAATTGTGAAGAGTCTGAACAAGTTGGTAGATTGAAATCCGTTGTTGGGAAGAATCCGTAAACTGTTTTCAGAAGTTTTGAAGTTGAAGAGGAACCGGTGTAGGGTTTCCTGATGATGCGTCTGAATGAATCTGGAATAAGTATCAGAATATCGCTATCTCTGGGTCACATCTGAACTATTTCTGGATGAATCTTGGGAGTTGATCTGTGTCTGTCGACTGATCTTACCTGAAAAGGCAAAGGGTTAGTTGTATGCAATGCATGTGACATTAATGTTTATGATATGAATGTAATGAATGCGCATGTAAGCTGATGAGCTAATCTTGCCGAGGATACATGAATCCGAGATGGCTGAAGATAAAAGCATCTTGGCTGCTGCCGGGGAAAATAAATCCTTGGCTATCGCTGGGGAAGAGAATTCCTGATGACCTCTACTGGGGGGTTCCAAACTAGTAGACTTATGCTGGGGAGGCCAGATTGAGAATCTTCGGCTTGATGGGAAGTAACTCTGGCGACTTCACTGGGGAACTCAAGGTTTTCCCTTTCCAAAACTCTGTGGGGAGAAGGTTCAATGGTCTGGCTCCGCTGGGGATACTGAAGCTTAAACTCTGAGGGGAATTGAATTCCGGAGGATTCTCTGGCTGGGGATTTGCAAAGATAAGTTACTGCTGGGGAATTTTGATAAACTCCGCTGGAGATAGGAAGAATCTTCTGATTGCTGTAGGTGTTGGTCTGAGATAAGTTACTGAATGTCGCCATCTCTGGGTCACATCTGAACTATATCTGGAAAGTCTGAATGAGTTATAGAATGTCGCCATCTCTGGGTCACATCTTGAACTATATCTAGAAGCAACTCTGAATAAGTTGCAGAATGTCGCCAAACCTTGGGTCACATCTGAATTATTTCTGGAAGGAATCTCTGAATGAGTTGCAGAATGTCGCCAAATCTTGGGTCACATCTGAACTATATCTGGAAAGTCTGAATGAGTTATAGAATGTCGCCATGTCTGGGTCACATCTTGAACTATATCTGGAATGAAATTCTGAATGATTTGCAGAATGTTGCCAAATCTTGGGTCACATCTGAACTATATCTGGAAAGAAATTCTGAATGAGTTATAGAATGTCGCCATATCTGGGTCACATCTTGAACTATATCTGGAATGAAATTCTGAATGAGTTGCAGAATGTCGCCAAATCTTGGGTCACATCTGAACTATATCTGGAAAGTCTGAATGAGTTATAGAATGTCGCCATGTCTGGGTCACATCTTGAACTATATCTGGAAGCAACTCTGAATAAGTTGCAGAATGTCGCCAAATCTTGGGTCACATCTGAATTATATCTGGAATGAAATTCTGAATGAGTTGCAGAATGTCGCCAAATCTTGGGTCACATCTGAACTATATCTTGAATGAAATTCTGAATGAGTTGCAGAATGTCGCCATGTCTGGGTCACATCTTGAACTATATCTGGAAAGTCTGAATGAGTTATAGAATGTCGCCATCTCTGGGTCACATCTTGAACTATATCTGGAAGGAATCTCTGAATGAATTGCAGAATGTCGCCAAATCTTGGGTCACATCTGAACTATATCTTGAAAGTCTGAATGAGTTATAGAATGTCGCCATCTCTGGGTCACATCTTGAACTATATCTTGTCTTTTGAGGTGATAAGGAAATTGTTGAACACTTTTGACATTCGAATGCCCCAAGTGGTGATGAAGGAGTTTTGAATCAGATTGCTCTGCATATTGAGAGATTTCTTGAAATCTTGACTGGACTGCCCCAGGTTAACTGAACTTCGAAAGATCTGTTAAAACCTTGACTGGACTGCCCCATGTAATGCCCCTTGTTGATAGGAGATTTGTAATGGAAGTGTCATCCTTTTGGAGTGATTTTGCTCACTGAGAGAGTTTTCGTTCCTTCGAACATTCGTCGTGTGAAATTTCTTCGCTGTCAAACAAAAAGCCAAATGCAGACAGTGATATTCAAACAATGCAAAGTTTATGTTTGTCTAAAAGTTTTGTAAAATGCGTTTTTTAGCAGAAAACTTTTTATAAGACAGATCAACACAAGATTTAGAGCAAAGCCTTACAGGAGTCAGGATACCTTTTGTAACAGTATTCTTTCGAATTAACCCATGCTTCAATTAGGACTTTTGAAGGGTTGTAACGTGGCTTGGTTCACGGTTTTAAAAAACAAAGGATAAAGGCTCAAAGTATATTAATACCCACCCGCTCTTCGTGATGTTCTCCAACCTAAGCTCAGTTAATTGTGCGTCACACTCTGTTTCGAGTTTTGAACGACTTTTTGGGTGATGGTTCACCTAGTTGAATTTTGGGGAGACAGTCATCATCTCCTTTTTTCTTTTCTAACACTTTTCATGTTGTTGAGGATTTTGTAATGACCTCACTATTTTGATTTTGATTTGTTATCCCTAACTTTTGCCTGACTGTTACCGTTTTCCGGGATTAATGTCAGCGGGATGCCCCAGCTTTCTTAAGCCTCCTTTATAGGTTTTGGCTCAGTGGGCTCTTTCTCTTTTGAGAGATTGACTGTCTATATGATAGGGAACCCCCCTTGTCTTTTTGATTCCAAGGGAATACTTCCCTTTTTTTTTTTGACATCGTTCGTTGTGTTACGAACCGAGAGTTTGCGACTTCAATGCGCGTTTTCTCTTGAATTAACTGAGATACTACCCTGCCCCAGGTTTATATCAAGGTTTCGATTGTTTAGAACAGAAAACTCCTACTTCTTTGGCTCGAAGGGGTTGACTAGGGATTAACTTCCTTATAACTCCAGTGTTTGGGAATTGAAAGAAATGCCTGTACATCATCAGCAAGGTCTGTTCAAAAGCATACTGTATAAGATCACGGTATTGTTTCGTCATCCTCCCTCTAAAGGCTTGCAGCTTTTTATCAAGAGTTTAAGTATCATAAAGAAAAGCATAAGAGTAGTGAAACGCATGGATGAATTCAAGACAAACATATGCAATGCATTAATGAAAACAGAGTTTAACATCAACAGATAATTGTTTGACAACAAAAGAAATTACAACTTTGAAAATTCAGAATGAAACCAATACAATCTCAATAATCTGGCACAGGAGGAGTGATCATGCTGGAGTCTCTGGGGGACCAAACTCAATTTCCTTGGCATCGATCATGTCTTGGATCTTGTTCTTCAGAGGCCAACAGTTGTTGGTATCATGCCCCGGGTTATCAGAGTGGTATTCACATCTTTCATTGGGGTGATAGGTAGGAGCAGAAGTATTTGGGTTCCGGAGAGGAGCCCTCAAAGTAATCATATCCCTTTTCAACAAGTGTTGCAGTGCCTGAGACAGTGACATGTTGATCTTGGTGAACTGCCTCTTAGGTGCGACCTCCTTATGCTGATGCCCCTGTCTTTGTTGAGCAGGTATAGGATTAGGGATCAAGATTGCCCCTATATGTTGGTCATGACGACCCTTTTGACTGTTCGCGGCATTGGACTCTTTCTTTCCATTGTAGGGAATTATCTGAGTATTGGAGGTTGTGGCTCCCTGGATCTTTCCACTCTTGATGCCAGCCTCGACCCTTTCGCCAGTCAGTATTAGCTCGGTGAATCCGGCTGAAGAGCTTCCAATTAAGTGATTAAAGAAAGGCCCGGTCAAAGTTCCCATGAAGATGTCAATCAGCTCTCTGTCAATTAAAGGGGGTTGCACCCTACTAGCCAAATCTCTCCACTTTTGAGCATACCCTTTGAAACTCTCGTCAGAACCCATGGTCATGTTCTGCAACTGCACACGAGTTGGTGCGAGATCAGCATTGTACTGATATTGTTCGTAAAAGGCCCCGGCTAGATCTTCCCAGGTGTGGATGCGAGAACTCTCCAATTGATAGAACCACTCGAGATGAGCCCCTACTAGACTTTCTTGGAAGAAATGGATCCAAAGCCTCTTATCAGCTGTGTATGGTTGAATCTTGCGGACATAAGACCTTAGATGCATCTTAGGGCAAGAAACTCCGTCGTATAGAGCAACGGTAGGAACTTTGAATTTTGGAGGGATGACCAATCCAGGAACAAACCCCATGTCTCCTAAATCCAAGCCAGGTATTTGTTGGATCTCCATAGCATTGAGGCGATCCTCCAACTCTTTGTACTTGTCATCAGTGAGAGGATATTGCTCTTCGGAGTAATCAGTTTCCTCCTCCTCAATCTCCACATTGTGGTTTTCTTCAAGACTAACCACTGTGTTGGATGGAGTTGCAAGGTCTTGGGTCTTAGACCTTCTCCCCAAGTTCAGGATGCGGGCTGCCTTCTTGGACTTCTTCTTCTTATCTTTGAGAAGGAGAGCTGTCAGATCTTCTTGCCCTTTCCCCATAGCCAGAAGCATTTGCTGGAATTGAGCATTTTGAGCCTGGAGATCTTTCACTGTTTGTTCCATATCCATCTTACTGAAATAGACAGTAGGAAGAATAAGGAGACCTGTAGGGGAGAGACCTGTTATGCAATGATATGTGTGATATATATGCAATGTTTTCAAGGATCTCTTGGGGTAAACACAAGAGAATGTTAGAGGTTGAACTTCGATCTTTGATTGGAGAACTTTGTATCGGTGGATGTTTTCCACTAGAATCAAGCTCACCATGTCGAGTGGGTCATAGCCACTGATTCAAGTTGTTGCACTTGATCTTTGATTGGGCTGGTTAGACGAGAAACCTCTTGCCCCTTGATAGATATCTGGTTCAACGTAACCCTGCATCAACAGAACCCTCGAGATCCTTGAAATGGTTATTGAAAATGCTATGGTATGATGTCATGATGTTATGTACATGTATGCGAAAACAAGTGAGTGTATATACAGGCAAACATATTCACACAAAGCACACAATGCCTTAGGTTTAGGCTTGCATGGGGTCAGGGTATTACCCTCTTGAAGTTAGTGGGCTCAACCTGTCCTATTAGAAGTAACCGGGTTCTAAGGATCCCAATATCACTGGATTGCTTTCATTGTTCATCGTTTCGATTTAGCCACTGAACTGGCGACCGAAATATTCCAGGAAAGCAACCCTCAGTTGGGTGTAGTATCGAGTATCAACCAACCTCGGACTGCACCAAAGTCAGTTATCTCACTACCCTAAAAAGGCCAAGATGGTTCAATTAAGGTTCCTAAGGTCAGTTGATGCTTCACGACACCACGCGGCGGCCCCGTACTCTCCTTGACTGAACTCAAGGGTTACCGGTACACACCAAAGTGCCACATCAACGTAGCAAACTGCTTCAACCATGTCGGTATACCCCGCACAGTTCCCTCACAGCCTTGTTTCTACCTAAAAGGGTTTCCCCAGATCCGGGTTAGGATCTATAAAACTCCGATACAAAGCCCACAAATGTAAAAGCAAACAAAGCAATCAATTGAAAACAAAAGTGATCTAAACCCTAAGGTAACCCCACTTTTAAAGATCCCCAGCAGAGTCGCCAGTTCTGTGATACGGTGGGAGAACTGACTAGGGTTTTGCGTTCGTATTCGCACTTGTGCGGTTGAGCAAGAGTCGCCACCGACTTTTTATTTTATCCTAAAGGAAAGGTCAAAAAAAGCACAGCAAAAACCTTTTGAGATATTTCGTGGGTTCGGGGGGTAGATTATGAAAAGGGAAGGTATTAGCAGCCTTTTCATCCATGGTTATCCATGGGCTCTTAGTTACTTGGTTTTTTAGATCACTTGCCTTGTTTTTCGATTGCTTTGAAAATGGTGTGTGTGTGGGTGCTTTTGAAAATGTTTTTGAAGAAGATGCCTTGTCTTAGGCAACTAATGTATTTGACTCGTGATTGAGTGTTTTACAAAAGTGTGGATCTTTTCGAAAAGGTGTTTCAAATGTTTTTGAGAGTTTGTTTGAAAGTGTTGTGGATTGTGGTTTTTGAAGAGAAGGCAAGTGTTTTTGCAAATTGATCTCAAGTAACTAAGAGTTTTGTCTACCCTATTGTACTCAAAGGTTTTTGTTATGTTTTAACCATTTTTAACAATTTTGTTCCACCATTGAAATTGATGGACAATCTTGCGTTTAGGAAGTTTATTCGGGACGGGCGCGGGTCATCGTATGGACCATGAATGCAATGGTGCCAAGTGTCTTTGGCAATTTGCTTTGAAGGGACTATGATCATTACGTTTAGGCAACATTTTGAGGGACTTATGATCATTTTGATTTTGTTTTGCCAAAGATACTCGGCGTGCAAGCATGGCCCATTTTGGAAGGCAACATGTGGGATTACCCTAGGGGGTGCAAGTGTGATTGTGTATTGATTACATGTATTTGTCTTGTATTAGGTTATCTAGCGTTTGATTTTATATACATGCAAACCCTAGGTCTAACCATGGTATAATTGGAAAACTGTAAATTGCGGAAATGTAAAATCTACGCTATTACAGAATGGTATCTGGGAATGGGGGGTATAAATGTACAAAAGGGGATGAGACTTATGGTATCCAATAAGTTACAACCAAATCGAATTCGCAATCAAATGTAAATATCGAATATACAGATATAAGATAAACAAATGTGTATAGGGCAATGTGAATGTATTGTGTTTTGGTTAAGCTGATGTGGTGAGGTTTTGACAGCAGGTAAGCTTGCAGTAGGTTATGTTGTTGGATAGTATGGTGGTTCTGGTTTAAGGTTAAGCTTCAGCAGGTTTGAGGTTGGGCTTCAGGTTTGCCTCATAACTTAGCAGGTTTTGCTTCAGGTTTGAACCTGGTGTGCTTCTGGTAGCAGGTTTGAACTTGGTTTTTTAGGTTTTGAACTTGGTTTCAGGTTTTTGTATATTTTTCTTCCTATCTCCTTGCCTTCTGAACCGTGTCCCTTTTCTTTGTGTTATATCTTTTTCTTCTATACCTGCCTCTAGCCTAAAACCTGCATCTGCTCTTTATCTCTCTTCTCTTCCATAGTACAGTTTTAAGAATTTTTAATGTTTTTTACTGTACTTTTCTGAAGGGGCCCTGATGGGAAATGATGATTTAGAATTTAGCTTGCATAACACATTACTTCTCTGCATCTTCTTTATCTCTTTTTGACAGCTTGCTACACTTTATCTTTTCTTTGATATCTTTCCAAAATCTTTGTCAAATCTTTTTTGACAGCCTTGGCACTTTTGACAGCAATTTGTACTTCCTTGATTTTTCTTTGATATCTTTGAGTAGATTTTGGCATTTTGACAGTAAGTTGCACTTTTGGCTTTTGATAGAAAGTGGTAACTTGGATTTTTTCAGTTTGACTTGGATTTGAACTATGCAGTTTGAACTTTGGAATTTATGCATTTGACATTTGCATTCATGAATAAAAATGAAATTCTTCCCTCTTTGTGAACCGGGAGAAATCCCGTGATTTGCAGAGAGGGTCAACTGATCCCAGTCAGTGGCCTCTAATGATGAGCAAATTTTATCAGTCTTTTTTTATTCAACTGCTTTCTGACTTTTCTTCTTCTTTTTGCAGATAAAAAGTGGAGCACCGGAGCGAAGTGAAGAATGAAGAATTAGAAATAGGATAGAATTTCTTATTTTCAATTTAATTTTTGTACACTATTATTATTTTAAATACTTCGTAATAAATACTTGTATCCAAATAATAATAATTGTAACAACTATTAAATATGAAATAAAAATTCCATTGACATTTAATTCTTTTCAATTCCTTTTCTTTATTTACTTGTTATTTATAATTCCTTAAATTAAATAAAATGAAAGTTAAATTTCAAGTATTTAATTCTTAGAACCATAAATAATCAACTAAACCTTGTTGATCAAAATAAATGAACTGGACGTCTCCATCATCCAAAGCAACGCACAGTCGAACACACAAACTGATCAGATGCAATCCTTTCTTACTGATTCTTTGCCAAGCACTGTAATTCCACACTGCACACGTCCTTTTTGACTGGTGAATTCAAACCAACTGCCTCCTCTTACTGATTAAATTATAAACAATGCAAATTCAACCCGAATCTCGGAATAAACCGCAAAGTACTGTGGAATTTTAGCCTTTCTGAGAATATGCCCATAAAACCCTTAATTCTTGATTAAATGCCAAATAACGTTCGCCTGCTCAAAATGCGCCAGAATCAACCAAAACCCTAAGCCCATTGTTTGAAACAAATCCAGAGCCCTGAAAACCAGTAAAACCCTAATTTTGCTTGACTGTCAAGAAAAGTCCGTTTGTCCGATTCTTGAGCCAGTTTGAAAAATCAGGAAATGTCTGAAGCTGAGATTTCTTGTGGAAAAATGCGAGGGCAAATTTTGGGGTACAACAGTTGCCCCTGTTCAATCTTCTTTGACCTGAAGAGTTAGATTGGCAAGTTTGCCTTTCGCGACTTGAAGGTAAAAGGAGATTGGACACTACAGTGCCCAGAAAATTTGCACTCGGCGATATGATGGTGGAGGTGAATGGGCTTAAAGATGCCATTTGGTGATGGGCTTAAAGATGCCATCTGGTGCGAGAGAATTTTGTCGGGGGATAGGCTTAGAGATGCCATCTGAGAATGGGCTTACAGATGCCATTCGGCGACTGCTGGTAGGAGGATGGGCTTATAGATGCCATCTGGACATGTTGAACTGTATGTCAATGGTGAGTGGACAAGTATCAGAAGGGCATCCATGTTTTGGAACATCTCTGAATTGGGGTCTGAACAAGCAACGGATTGACTTCCATATCTGGAGAATTTGTAAGCTATCTGAGATTGAATAAGCAATAGAGCAGCATCCGTTGTTGGGACGTGTCCGTAAACTATTTTCAAAAATTGTGAAGAGTCTGAACAAGTTGGTAGATTGACATCCGTTGTTGGGAAGAATCCGTAAACTGTTTTCAGAAGTTTTGAAGTTGAAGAGGAACCGGTGTAGGGTTTCCTGATGATGCGTCTGAATGAATCTGGAATAAGTATCAGAATATCGCCATCTCTGGGTCACATCTGAACTATTTCTGGATGAATCTTGGGAGTTGATCTGTGTCTGTCGACTGATCTTACCTGAAAAGGCAAAGGGTTAGTTGTATGCAATGCTATGATACATGATGCAATGCATGTGACATTAATGTTTATGATATGAATGTAATGAATGCGCATGTAAGCTGATGAGCTAATCTTGCCGAGGATACATGAATCTGAGATGGCTGAAGATAAAAGCATCTTGGCTGCTGCCGGGGAAAATAAATCCTTGGCTGTCGCTGGGGAAGAGAATTCCTGATGACCTCTACTGGGGGGTTCCAAACTAGTAGACTCATGCTGGGGAGGCCAGATTGAGAATCTCCGGCTTGATGGGAAGTAACTCTGGCGACTTCACTGGGGAACTCAAGGTTTTCCCTTTCCAAAACTCTGTGGGGAGAAGGTTCAATGGTCTGGCTCCGCTGGGGATACTGAAGCTTAAACTCTGAGGGGAATTGAATTCCGGAGGATTCTCTGGCTGGGGATTTGCAAAGATAAGTTACTGCTGGGGAATTTTGATAAACTCCGCTGGAGATAAGAAGAATCTTCTGATTGCTGTAGGTGTTGGTCTGAGATAAGTTACTGAATGTCGCCATCTCTGGGTCACATCTGAACTATATCTGGAAAGTCTGAATGAGTTATAGAATGTCGCCATCTCTGGGTCACATATTGAACTATATCTAGAAGCAACTCTGAATAAGTTGCAGAATGTCGCCAAACCTTGGGTCACATCTGAATTATTTCTGGAAGGAATCTCTGAATGAGTTGCAGAATGTCGCCAAATCTTGGGTCACATCTGAACTATATCTGGAAAGTCTGAATGAGTTATAGAATGTCGCCATGTCTGGGTCACATCTTGAACTATATCTGGAATGAAATTCTGAATGATTTGCAGAATGTTGCCAAATCTTGGGTCACATCTGAACTATATCTGGAAAGAAATTCTGAATGAGTTATAGAATGTCGCCATATCTGGGTCACATCTTGAACTATATCTGGAATGAAATTCTGAATGAGTTGCAGAATGTCGCCAAATCTTGGGTCACATCTGAACTATATCTGGAAAGTCTGAATGAGTTATAGAATGTCGCCATGTCTGGGTCACATCTTGAACTATATCTGGAAGCAACTCTGAATAAGTTGCAGAATGTCGCCAAATCTTGGGTCACATCTGAATTATATCTGGAATGAAATTCTGAATGAGTTGCAGAATGTCGCCAAATCTTGGGTCACATCTGAACTATATCTTGAATGAAATTCTGAATGAGTTGCAGAATGTCGCCATGTCTGGGTCACATCTTGAACTATATCTGGAAAGTCTGAATGAGTTATAGAATGTCGCCATCTCTGGGTCACATCTTGAACTATATTTGGAAGGAATCTCTGAATGAATTGCAGAATGTCGCCAAATCTTGGGTCACATCTGAACTATATCTTGAAAGTCTGAATGAGTTATAGAATGTCGCCATCTCTGGGTCACATCTTGAACTATATCTTGTCTTTTGAGGTGATAAGGAAATTGTTGAACACTTTTGACATTCGAATGCCCCAAGTGGTGATGAAGGAGTTTTGAATCAGATTGCTCTGCATATTGAGAGATTTCTTGAAATCTTGACTGGACTGCCCCAGGTTAACTGAACTTCGAAAGATCTGTTAAAACCTTGACTGGACTGCCCCATGTAATGCCCCTTGTTGATAGGAGATTTGTAATGGAAGTGTCATCCTTTTGGAGTGATTTTGCTCACTGAGAGAGTTTTCGTTCCTTCGAACATTCGTCGTGTGAAATTTCTTCGCTGTCAAACAAAAAGCCAAATGCAGACAGTGATATTCAAACAATGCAAAGTTTATGTTTGTCTAAAAGTTTTGTAAAATGCGTTTTTTAGCAGAAAACTTTTTATAAGACAGATCAACACAAGATTTAGAGCAAAGCCTTACAGGAGTCAGGATACCTTTTGTAACAGTATGCTTTCGAATTAACCCATGCTTCAATTAGGACTTTTGAAGGGTTGTAACGTGGCTTGGTTCACGGTTTTAAAAAACAAAGGATAAAGGCTCAAAGTATATTAATACCCACCCGCTCTTCGTGATGTTCTCCAACCTAAGCTCAGTTAATTGTGCGTCACACTCTGTTTCGAGTTTTGAACGACTTTTTGGGTGATGGTTCACCTAGTTGAATTTTGGGGAGACAGTCATCATCTCCTTTTTTCTTTTCTAACACTTTTCATGTTGTTGAGGATTTTGTAATGACCTCACTATTTTGATTTTGATTTGTTATCCCTAACTTTTTCCTGACTGTTACCGTTTTCCGGGATTACTGTCAGCGGGATGCCCCAGCTTTCTTAAGCCTCCTTTATAGGTTTTGGCTCAGTGGGCTCTTTCTCTTTTGAGAGATTGACTGTCTATATGATAGGGAACCACCCTTGTCTTTTTGATTCCAAGGGAATACTTCCCTTTTTTTTTTGACATCGTTCGTTGTGTTACGAACCGAGAGTTTGCGACTTCAATGCGCGTTTTCTCTTGAATTAACTGAGATACTACCCTGCCCCAGGTTTATATCAAGGTTTCGATTGTTTAGAACAGAAAACTCCTACTTCTTTGGCTCGAAGGGGTTGACTAGGGATTAACTTCCTTATAACTCCAGTGTTTGGGAATTGAAAGAAATGCCTGTACATCATCAGCAAGGTCTGTTCAAAAGCATATTGTATAAGATCACGGTATTGTTTCGTCATCCTCCCTCTAAAGGCTTGCAGCTTTTTATCAAGAGTTTAAGTATCATAAAGGAAAGCATAAGAGTAGTGAAACGCATGGATGAATTCAAGACAAACATATGCAATGCATTAATGAAAACAGAGTTTAACATCAACAGATAATTGTTTGACAACAAAAGAAATTACAACTTTGAAAATTCAGAATGAAACCAATACAATCTCAATAATCTGGCACAGGAGGAGTGATCATGCTGGAGTCTCTGGGGGACCAAACTCAATTTCCTTGGCATCGATCATGTCTTGGATCTTGTTCTTCAGAGGCCAACAGTTGTTGGTATCATGCCCCGGGCTATCAGAGTGGTATTCACATCTTTCATTGGGGTGATAGGTAGGAGCAGAAGTATTTGGGTTCCGGAGAGGAGCCCTCAAAGTAATCATATCCCTTTTCAACAAGTGTTGCAGTGCCTGAGACAGTGACATGTTGATCTTGGTGAACTGCCTCTTAGGTGCGACCTCCTTATGCTGATGCCCCTGTCTTTGTTGAGCAGGTATAGGATTAGGGATCAAGATTGCCCCTATATGTTGGTCATGACGACCCTTTTGACTGTTCGCGGCATTGGACTCTTTCTTTCCATTGTAGGGAATTATCTGAGTATTGGAGGTTGTGGCTCCCTGGATCTTTCCACTCTTGATGCCAGCCTCGACCCTTTCGCCAGTCAGTATTAGCTCGGTGAATCCGGCTGAAGAGCTTCCAATTAAGTGATTAAAGAAAGGCCCGGTCAAAGTTCCCATGAAGATGTCAATCAGCTCTCTGTCAATTAAAGGGGGTTGCACCCTACCAGCCAAATCTCTCCACTTTTGAGCATACCCTTTGAAACTCTCGTCAGAACCCATGGTCATGTTCTGCAACTGCACACGAGTTGGTGCGAGATCAGCATTGTACTGATACTGTTCGTAAAAGGCCCCGGCTAGATCTTCCCAGGTGTGGATGCGAGAACTCTCCAATTGATAGAACCACTCGAGATGAGCCCCTACTAGACTTTCTTGGAAGAAATGGATCCAAAGCCTCTTATCAGCTGTGTATGGTTGAATCTTGCGGACATAAGACCTTAGATGCATCTTAGGGCAAGAAACTCCGTCGTATAGAGCAACGGTAGGAACTTTGAATTTTGGAGGGATGACCAATCCAGGAACAAACCCCATGTCTCCTAAATCCAAGCCAGGTATTTGTTGGATCTCCATAGCATTGAGGCGATCCTCCAACTCTTTGTACTTGTCATCAGTGAGAGGATATTGCTCTTCGGAGTAATCAGTTTCCTCCTCCTCAATCTCCACATTGTGGTTTTCTTCAAGACTAACCACTGTGTTGGATGGAGTTGCAAGGTCTTGGGTCTTAGGCCTTCTCCCCAAGTTCAGGATGCGGGCTGCCTTCTTGGACTTCTTCTTCTTGTCTTTGAGAAGGAGAGCTGTCAGATCTTCTTGCCCTTTCCCCATAGCCAGAAGCATTTGCTGGAATTGAGCATTTTGAGCCTGGAGATCTTTCACTGTTTGTTCCATATCCATCTTACTGAAATAGACAGTAGGAAGAATAAGGAGACCTGTAGGGGAGAGACCTGTTATGCAATGATATGTGTGATATATATGCAATGTTTTCAAGGATCTCTTGGGGTAAACACAAGAGAATGTTAGAGTTTGAACTTCGATCTTTGATTGGAGAACTTTGTATCGGTGGATGTTTTCCACTAGAATCAAGCTCACCATGTCGAGTGGGTCATAGCCACTGATTCAAGTTGTTGCACTTGATCTTTGATTGGGCTGGTTAGACGAGAAACCTCTTGCCCCTTGATAGATATCTGGTTCAACGTAACCCTGCATCAACAGAACCCTCGAGATCCTTGAAATGGTTATTGAAAATGCTATGGTATGATGTCATGATGTTATGTACATGTATGCGAAAACAAGTGAGTGTATATACAGGCAAACATATTCACACAAAGCACACAAGGCCTTAGGTTTAGGCTTGCATGGGGTCAGGGTATTACCCTCTTGAAGTTAGTGGGCTCAACCTGTCCTATTAGAAGTAACCGGGTTCTAAGGATCCCAATATCACTGGATTGCTTTCATTGTTCATCGTTTCGATTTAGCCACTGAACTGGCGACCGAAATATTCCAGGAAAGCAACCCTCAGTTGGGTGTAGTATCGAGTATCAACCAACCTCGGACTGCACCAAAGTCAGTTATCTCACTACCCTAAAAAGGCCAAGATGGTTCAATTAAGGTTCCTAAGGTCAGTTGATGCTTCACGACACCACGCGGCGGCCCCGTACTCTCCTTGACTGAACTCAAGGGTTACCGGTACACACCAAAGTGCCACATCAACGTAGGAAACTGCTTCAACCATGTCGGTATACCCCGCACAGTTCCCTCACAGCCTTGTTGCTACCTAAAAGGGTTTCCCCAGATCCGGGTTAGGATCTATAAAACTCCGATACAAAGCCCACAAATGTAAAAGCAAACAAAGCAATCAATTGAAAACAAAAGTGATCTAAACCCTAAGGTAACCCCACTTTTAAAGATCCCCAGCAGAGTCGCCAGTTCTGTGATACGGTGGGAGAACTGACTAGGGTTTTGCGTTCGTATTCGCACTTGTGCGGTTGAGCAAGAGTCGCCACCAACTTTTTATTTTATCCTAAAGGAAAGGTCAAAAAAAGCACAGCAAAAACCTTTTGAGATATTTCGTGGGTTCGGGGGGTAGATTATGAAAAGGGAAGGTATTAGCACCCTTTTCATCCATGGTTATCCATGGGCTCTTAGTTACTTGGTTTTTTAGATCACTTGCCTTGTTTTTCGATTGCTTTGAAAATGGTGTGTGTGTGGGTGCTTTTGAAAATGTTTTTGAAGAAGATGCCTTGTCTTAGGCAACTAATGTATTTGACTCGTGATTGAGTGTTTTACAAAAGTGTGGATCTTTTCGAAAAGGTGTTTCAAATGTTTTTGAGAGTTTGTTTGAAGGTGTTGTGGATTGTGGTTTTTGAAGAAAAGGCAAGTGTTTTTGCAAATTGATCTCAAGTAACTAAGAGTTTTGTCTACCCTATTGTACTCAAAGGTTTTTGTTATGTTTTAACCATTTTTAACAATTTTGTTCCACCATTGAAATTGATGGACAATCTTGCGTTTAGGAAGTTTATTCGGGACGGGCGCGGGTCATCGTATGGACCATGAATGCAATGGTGCCAAGTGTCTTTGGCAATTTGCTTTGAAGGGACTATGATCATTCCGTTTAGGCAACATTTTGAGGGACTTATGATCGTTTTGATTTTGTTTTGCCAAAGATACTCGGCGTGCAAGCATGGCCCATTTTGGAAGGCAACATGTGGGATTACCCTAGGGGGTGCAAGTGTGATTGTGTATTGATTACATGTATTTGTCTTGTATTAGGTTATCTAGCGTTTGATTTTATATACATGCAAACCCTAGGTCTAACCATGGTATAATTGGAAAACTGTAAATTGCGGAAATGTAAAATCTACGCTATTACAGAATGGTATCCGGGAATGGGGGGTATAAATGTACAAAAGGGGATGAGACTTATGGTATCCAATAAGTTACAACCAAATCGAATTCGCAATCAAATGTAAATATCGAATATACAGATATAAGATAAACAAATGTGTATAGGGCAATGTGAATGTATTGTGTTTTGGTTAAGCTGATGTGGTGAGGTTTTGACAGCAGGTAAGCTTGCAGTAGGTTATGTTGTTGGACAGTATGGTGGTTCTGGTTTAAGGTTAAGCTTCAGCAGGTTTGAGGTTGGGCTTCAGGTTTGCCTCATAACTTAGCAGGTTTTGCTTCAGGTTTGAACCTGGTGTGCTTCTGGTAGCAGGTTTGAACTTGGTTTCTTAGGTTTTGAACTTGGTTTCAGGTTTTTGTATATTTTTCTTCCTATCTCCTTGCCTTCTGAACCGTGTCCCTTTTCTTTGTGTTATATCTTTTTCTTCTATACCTGCCTCTAGCCTAAAACCTGCATCTGCTCTTTATCTCTCTTCTCTTCCATAGTACAGTTTTAAGAATTTTTAATGTTTTTTACTGTACTTTTCTGAAGGGGCCCTGATGGGAAATGATGATTTAGAATTTAGCTTGCATAACACATTACTTCTCTGCATCTTCTTTATCTCTTTTTGACAGCTTGCTACACTTTATCTTTTCTTTGATATCTTTCCAAAATCTTTGTCAAATCTTTTTTGACAGCCTTGGCACTTTTGACAGCAATTTGTACTTCCTTGATTTTTCTTTGATATCTTTGAGTAGATTTTGGCATTTTGACAGTAAGTTGCACTTTTGGCTTTTGATAGAAAGTGGTAACTTGGATTTTTTCAGTTTGACTTGGATTTGAACTATGCAGTTTGAACTTTGGAATTTATGCATTTGACATTTGCATTCATGAATAAAAATGAAATTCTTCCCTCTTTGTGAACCGGGAGAAATCCCGTGATTTGCAGAGAGGGTCAACTGATCCCAGTCAGTGGCCTCTAATGATGAGCAAATTTTATCAGTCTTTTTTTATTCAACTGCTTTCTGACTTTTCTTCTTCTTTTTGCAGATAAAAAGTGGAGCACCGGAGCGAAGTGAAGAATGAAGAATTAGAAATAGGATAGAATTTCTTATTTTCAATTTAATTTTTGTACACTATTATTATTTTAAATACTTCGTAATAAATACTTGTATCCAAATAATAATAATTGTAACAACTATTAAATATGAAATAAAAATTCCATTGACATTTAATTCTTTTCAATTCCTTTTCTTTATTTACTTGTTATTTATAATTCCTTAAATTAAATAAAATGAAAGTTAAATTTCAAGTATTTAATTCTTAGAACCATAAATAATCAACTAAACCTTGTTGATCAAAATAAATGAACTGGACGTCTCCATCATCCAAAGCAACGCACAGTCGAACACACAAACTGATCAGATGCAATCCTTTCTTACTGATTCTTTGCCAAGCACTGTAATTCCACACTGCACACGTCCTTTTTGACTGGTGAATTCAAACCAACTGCCTCCTCTTACTGATTAAATTATAAACAATGCAAATTCAACCCGAATCTCGGAATAAACCGCAAAGTACTGTGGAATTTTAGCCTTTTTGAGAATATGCCCATAAAACCCTTAATTCTTGATTAAATGCCAAATAACGTTCGCCTGCTCAAAATGCGCCAGAATCAACCAAAACCCTTAGCCCATTGTTTGAAACAAATCCAGAGCCCTGAAAACCAGTAAAACCCTAATTTTGCTTGACTGTCAAGAAAAGTCCGTTTGTCCGATTCTTGAGCCAGTTTGAAAAATCAGGAAATGTCTGAAGCTGAGATTTCTTGTGGAAAAATGCGAGGGCAAATTTTGGGGTACAACACCTAGTAACATCGTGGTCCGAGCCTTTGACGGGTCGAAGAGGATGGTACATGGTGAAGTGGACATTCCGATTCGGGTTGGTTCTCAAGTCTTTGATTCAACGTTTTATGTGATGGACATTCGTCCATCTTATTCTTGTTTGTTGGGTCGTCCTTGGATCCACAAGGTTGGGGCTGTGACCTCCACTCTACACCAGAAGCTCAAGTACCCTGTCAGAGGGAAAATTGTTACAGTGCAGGGGGAGGAAGAATACATGGTTAGTCATCTGAACTCGTTCCGGTATATAGAGATGGACGGGGAGTTCATTGAAACCCCCTTTCAACATTTTGAAGAGGTGCCTCCAACATTGGCGTCAGCAGAAACAATAATTGAAGAAGACTTTCCTTTGAAGATGGCTTCCTTGAAGGATGCCCAAGCTGTAATTGAGAAAGGTGAATGTGCAAACTGGGGCAGGCTCCCTGATTTTACTCCTAAAATTGACAAGTTTGGGCTGGGTTTCACTGCAGAGGCTCAGAGGGTTGTACGCAAAGCAAGGATCGGAAGACCTCTCGTGTACACCACCAACCCGGAAGTGAATGCTATTGAAGGCGATGCGGAGGAATCAGAGTTTGATAGTTGGATCTACCCGACGGCTAACGGCGGACTGAACAATTGGACTGCAAAAGACCACATACCTGTTACTTTTGTTACGCAGTAATGAATTCCTTTGTTTTTTTTTTGTAATGAACAAAAATTGAAACTTTATGGCCCGGTGTCTTACCTGGGGCACCGTGGCTTCATTTGTGAGGGCTTATTACTTGTCATTGCCATATATCATGAATAAAAAGATTGGACGTTTTTCGCATTTCAAATCTTGTGCTCCCTGTCTTTCTTTCTTTATATATTGCAAAACAGCTATATTTACACACACTCACTCATACAGGTTTCAATCCACTCTGGATCTCACTGGTAACAACTCTGCTACTGCCAGTTATGACTTCAAAAATCCGATCAACTTAGCCGAAGACGAAGGTGAAGATGATTGCGAAGTTCCTGGTGAGCTTGCAAGACTGCTACTCCAGGAAGAGAGGGCCATTCAGCCACATGAAGAGCCAGTGGAAACGGTAAATCTGGGTACTGAGACAGATAGAAAGGAAGTCAAGATTGGTGCCAACCTAGAGCTCAGCGTGAAACAACGATTGATTCAGATGTTGCATGATTATGTGGAAATCTTCGCCTGGTCTTACGAAGACATGCCTGGGTTGGATACCGACATTGTGGTCCATCACCTGCCTACCAAGGAAGACTGCCCTCCGGTTAAACAAAAGGTCCGCCGTATGCGCCCAGAGATGTCCGAGAAGTTCAAAGCTGAGGTTATGAAGCAATTCGATGTCGGTTTTCTAGCAGTGACTTCTTACCTTCAGTGGGTTGCCAACGTGGTTCCAGTGCCAAAAAAGGACGGTAAGGTCCGAATGTGTGTTGATTACAGGGATTTGAACAGGGCCAGCCCCAAGGATGATTTCCCCCTGCCTCACATCGACGTTCTGGTTGACAATACGGCTCGGCACAAGGTGTTCTCCTTCATGGACGGCTTTTCAGGATATAATCAAATCAAGATGGCTCCTGAAGACATGGAGAAGACTACCTTTGTTACTCAGTGGGGCACCTTCTCCTACAAGGTCATGCCATTCGGGTTGAAAAATGCTGGGGTAACCTACCAACGAGCCATGGTTGCTTTATTTCATGACATGATCCATCATGAGATAGAAGTATATGTCGACGATATGATTGCAAGGTCCCAAACTGAGGAGGAACACCTCGACCATCTGCAGAAGCTGTTTGACCGTCTGAAGTTGTACAAGCTGAGGTTGAACCCAAACAAGTGCACCTTTGGGGTAAGATCTGGGAAGTTTCTAGGCTTCGTCGTAAGTGACAAGGGTATTCAAGTGGACCCTGCCAAGGTGAAAGCCATACAAGAGATTCCAGCTCCCAAGATAGAGAAAGAAGTCAGAGGCTTCCTAGGACGTCTGAATTACATTGCTCGATTCATCTCGCACCTAACTGCTACCTGTGAACCAATCTTCAAGCTGCTGAAGAAAGATCAAGTAGTATGTTGGAACGATGAATGTCAGGCCGCTTTCGACAGAATCAAAGAGTATCTCCAAGAACCACCCATTCTTATGCCACCGGTTGAAGGGAGACCTCTAATACTATACTTTACAGTACTTGACAGCTCAATGGGGTGTGTGTTGGGGCAGCATGACGAGTCTGGCCGAAAAGAGCACGCCATTTATTACCTTAGGAAAAAGTTTACCGACTGTGAGACTCGATACTCACTGCTCGAGAAAACGTGCTGCGCTTTGGTATGGGCTGCTCGCCGGCTGAGACAGTATATGTTGACTCACACTACTCTGTTGATATCAAAAATGGATCCAATAAAATACATATTCGAAAAGCCTGCTCTGTCTGGAAGAATAGCAAGATGGCAGATGATCTTAACAGAATACGACATCCAGTACACGACTCAGAAAGCAATCAAGGGAAGTGTATTGGCAGACCACTTGGCACACCAGGCAGTAGACGACTACCAATCAATGAACTTTGAATTTCCTGACGAGAGCATCATGATAGTGACTGATTGTGAAGTACCTGGACCGGATGAAGGACCTGAGGAAGGATCCCGATGGTCCATGCACTTTGACGGAGCCTCCAACGCTTTGGGTAACGGTATCGGTGCTGTGATCATATCCCTAAAAGGCACTCATACTCCACTCACTGCCCGGCTATGTTTCAACTGCACCAACAACATGGCGGAGTATGAGGCATGCATCATGGGTCTTCAAGCTGCGATTGACTTAAGGATCAAGTTTCTGAGTGTCTTCGGAGATTCCGCTCTCGTGATCAATCAGATCAAGGGCGAGTGGGATACGAAACATCCGAACCTTATTCCTTACAAAGAGTGTGTGTTGACATTGATCCCCCGTTTCACGGAGATAACTTTTGAACACTTCCCCAGAGAAGAGAATCAGTTGGCGGACGCGTTAGCTACGATGTCTTCTATGTTCAAAGTCAAATGGGACAATGAGGCTCCCCGGATCATTATCCGGAAACTGGACGAACCTGCATATTGTTGTGATCTTGAGGCTGAGATAGTAACTGAAAAACCTTGGTATCATGAGGTAAAGAGGTAACTGGAAGCTCAAGAATACCCTGAAGGTGCATCCATCAACGACAAAAAGTTTCTGAGAAGGTTCGCTGCAAAGTTCTTCCTCAGCAACGGCATTCTGTACAAGCGAAACCATGATTCAACCTTACTGCGTTGTGTGGATAAGACTGAAGCAGAAAGGATCATGGAAGAGCTGCATGAAGGTACTTTCGGAACACATTCCAGTGGACACACCATGGCAAAGAAAATCCTTCTGGCAGGATATTTCTGGTCCACAATGGAAGCCGACTGCTACCAACACTCTCGGACATGTCATAAGTGCCAGATTTATGCAGATAAGGTGCACGTTCCTCCAGTCCCTCTGAATGTCTTAACTGCACCTTGGCCTTTTGCAATGTGGGGCATTGATATGATCGGCGAGATTAAACCTACGGCATCCAACGGGCATCGCTTTATCCTGGTAGCGATTGATTACTTCACAAAGTGGGTTGAAGCAGCTTCTTATGCTACTGTAACCAAGAATGTCGTGGCACAGTTCATTCGACACAACCTAGTCTGCTGATACGGTGTACCAGAGAGGATCATTACGGACAACGGTACCAATCTTAATAACAAGATGTTCACTGAGCTCTACGAGCAATTCAAGATACAACACCACAACTCTTCTCCTTACCGGCCGAAGATGAATGAGTCTGTAGAAGAGGCGAACAAGAATATTAAGAAGATTGTGCAGAAGATGACAGTGACTTATAAAGATTGGCACGAGATGTTACCGTTTGCTGTTCATGGGTACCGTACCTCAGCAAGGACGTCAACCGGGGAAACTCCCTTTTCCTTGGTCTACGGCATGGAGGCAGTCTTACCGATTGAAGTCCAGATACCCTCTCTCCGGATAATGAAGGATGCAGATCTGAGCAAAGATGACTGGATCCAGACTCGACTTGATCAGTTGAACCTAATTGACGAAAAGAGACTCACTGCTATCTGTCATGGTCAAACGTATCAAAAACGGATGATCAGGGCATTTAACAAGAAAGTCAGACTACAAGAGTATCAAGTTGGGGACCTGGTAATCAAGCGCATCATTCTTCCTCAAAGTGATCCCAGGGGAAAATGGACCCCTACGTACGAAGGGCCATTTGTGGTTAAACATGTGTTCTCAAGAGGAGCCATGATCCTAACCACCATGGATGGTGACGACCTTCCTCACCCCGCCAATGCAGACATAGTAAAAAGATACTACGCATGATAAAAGACCCGCTAGGTTGACATACCTAGGCAAAAATTAGGGCTTCCCAGCGAACCAAAAGGGTTCGGGCAAAATGAGGGATGAAATAAAAAAAAATTGTACACCCGGCAAGTCGAAAACCTGAAAAGGCGGCTTGGGCAAAAATGGGTATCCCGGTGGACTGAAAACCCGAAAGGGCGGTCCAGGCAAAAGTTAGGGATTAAAGTGTAATACTATGTCTCATTGGATCACCTTGCATCCAGAATCCGGTATCAACATCAGGCTCAGACGGCATCGATCAATCAGCTTCATCTTCAACTGAGCAGCCAAGTGATGAGACGCTCGAAGATATAAAGGCGATAACAGAGTTGGAACCCAGTGGGATTATCTTTTCACATAGTTGTTTTGGTTTCTTTGTAAAAATTGTATAAACTCTGTTGTTCGGCGGCGTTCTCTTACTAGGACGTCAGCCTCTTGTACATAAACGCCTATTTACAGGCAAATTCAAAAATCAATACAAATTCATTTTTCAGACCAATTGCCATTTGTTTTTCCTTTTCCTGTTTTGTTTTGCGAAGAACGTTCAATGTTCAATTGTGATATATGCATTTGACACTAATTGCTAACTCATAAATATTTGCATAGGAAACAAAGGATTAATTACAGGTAACATCAGAAACAGGGGCAATAATGAGTTGTCTAAGAAATCTAATTGCTTTGCCCACCAAGGTACCAAGGTAGGTTCGGCCGAAGAATTTAACCAAGATACCTCCACTCCTCACAGAGTAAGACCAGATTTCAGCAATACTCCCTGAGTAGAGTTGGTCTCCCAATCAGCCCTACAAGGCACAATATCTCCAGCAAGTCAGCAATACTCTCCCCAAGCAGAGTTAATATACTGTCAGCCTTAAGGAAGTTGGATTATCCTCATAAGATCTCAACATACCCCAGCGGTATACAGATATTCCCCTACAAGCATCCCCGGAAGTCGAAATATAAGATTGTTCCCCGGCGGAATACTGGACATCCAGTGGAGCCATTCCCCAGTCCAATCTGAAAAATCTCCCCAGGAAAGTTAAATCAATCTCCCCAGTAGATGTAGGAAGCTTATCCCCAGTAGATTCTGGAAGCTTATCACCTGCAAAGTACGAACGCTCCCCTCGGTTTTATTCAAAGGTTATTCCCCCACCAGGATATAACTGGGTTATCCTCAGCCATTTTCCACGGAAAGATCGTCCCCGGCGAAGTCTTCCTATCCCCCAGCGGAGTTCATCAAATTCCTCAACATAGCTCAACAATGGTATCCCCAGCGGAGTCATCATCAACCTCAAGAAAGTACCTCTCTTTCCCCACAGAGTTCACTCCCCGCAGAGTAATCTATTCGCCAAGTTTATTCCTCAACGGAGTCATCTTCTCCTACCGGTATTCTTGAAACCAGCATCCCCAGCGGAAACAAAGAATGCTACTCTTCAACATCAGCCCAGGAGTTAACTTCCCGGCACTCGTCAAGGATTTACTTTCCTAGACAAGAATACATCCATGACTATCACATCTTCATACACTATAGCATGCACATACGCATCATGAACATACAATCTCATTTATTTTGAGAACATCATGTATTTCATACATCATGACATTGAATACAACTAATGCTTTCCCTTTTCAGGAAAAAGTCAATCCAAAGATAATCACTACCAACTGTCGCAATTCCAGATTTGATACTTGTAACTAGCCAGAGCATGTCTGTGAGCAACTAATTCCAGACACGATTCCTGTATCCTGCCAGGGCACGTCTGAAGAGTTTGAAGATCCGATTCCTGTATCTCGCCAGGGTGTATCTTTTGACGACTAATTCTAGACTCGATTCTTGTATCCTGCCAGGGCACGTCTGAAGAGTTTGAAGATCCGATTCCTGTATCTTGCCAGGGTGTATCTGTTGACGACTATATTCCAGACTCGATTCCTGTATCCTGCCAGGGCACGTCTGAAGAGTTTGAAGATCCGATTCCTGTATCTTGCCAGGGTGTATCTGTTGACGACTATATTCCAGACTCGATTCCTGTATCCTGCCAGGGCACGTCTGAAGAGTTTGAAGATCCGATTCCTGTATCTTGCCAGGGTGTATCTGTTGACGACTAATTCCAGACTCGATTCCTGTATCCTGCCAGGGCACGTCTGAAGAGGTTGAAGATCCGATTCCTGTATCTTGCCAGGGTGTATCTGTTGACAACTAATTCCAGACTCGATTCCTATATCTTTCCAGGGCACGTCTGAAGAGTTTGAAGATCCGATTCTTGTATCTCGCCAGGGTGTATCTGTTGACGACTAATTCCAGACTCGATTCCTGTATCTTTCCAGGGCACGTCTGAAGAGTTTGAAGATCCGATTCCTATATCCTGCCAGGGTGTATCTGTTGACGACTATTCTCCGGACTCGATTCATGTATCTTGCCAGGGCACGTCTGAAGAGTTTGAAGATCCGATTCCTGTATCTCGCCAGGGTGTATCTGTTGACGACTAATTCCAGACTCGATTCCTGTATCTTGCCAGGGCACGTCTAAAGAGTTTGAAGATCCGATTCCTGTATCCTTCCAGGGTGTATCTGTTGACGACTATTCTCCGGACTCGATTCCTGTATCCGGCCAGGGCACATCTACATGAAGAGTTTAGAGATTCGATACCTGTATCCAGCCAGGGCACATCCACATGAAGAGTTTGAAGATCAACCCCTGTAACAGGCCAGATAGCTATCTTTCTTTCTCAGGTACGCGAGTTCTTGCTAAGGAATCTCTTACGCGATCGACAACCTCCCGATGGCATCTATAAGCCCATCCACATACCAACAGTCTCCAAATGGCATCTATAAGCCCATTCCCGACAAAGTTCTGTCACACTTCCAGATGGCATCTATAAGCCCATCCTCCTATCCACCAGTCTCCAAATGGCATCTGTAAGCCCATTACCTACATCACACTGCTAATACTCTACTATGCGAGTGCAAATTTCTGGGCACTCTAGTGTTTAATCATCTTCCACCTTCGGATTACGAAAGGCACGCCAGCCAATCTACATCCTCAGGTCTAAGAAGATTGAACAGGGGCAACTGTTGTACCCCAAAATTTTCCCTCCCATATTCTTCAAGTTTGACAAGAGCATGGTCCAAAATCTCTCAAGGGTTGCACACTCCAATTGCCTCCTAACACAGTCAAAATTAGGGTTTTGGTTCTTGCAAAGAAATTGAGGTTTCCAAGGGTCCAATCAAGTCTCATATGCCCATATACATTGTCAAGCATCCATATGTCAAGTTTCAAGACTCACAGCATCAAATTGCACAGTCAAAAACCCTAATTGCTCCACAATCAACTATATGGGCAAAATGGTCATTTGACAGTCAAAAGTCAAAATTTTTGGTCTACATCTTATTTTGAGGCCACAATCATCATTTGATCAATTCTTGATCATGATTCCAAAAGCATGGCTCAAAAAGTCTCAAGATGCAAAAGTTTCTATTTTTGGACAGTTGAAAAGTCAACTGCAAATTGACCAAGGCATAACTTCTTCATGGTTTATTAGAAAAATCCCATCCAATGCTCATTTTGAATGGGATGAAATTTCCTACAACTCATCTTCACACTCCAAGTCCAAGAAATGCTCTCACAAAAATTTATCAATTTCAATATTATAGGTCATTTTCAACAGTCAACAAAAAGGCACTTTAAGTCAAAGACCATAACTTGAGATTGGTAAATCAAAATGACATGGGACCAAAGGAATTAGTTAGAGGACTTCAATACCTTTCCAAAATGTCAAAGAACATGTTCATAGCTTCAAAATTGAGCAAGATATGCATTGGAGAAGTTGGGAAATTTTTGGGAACTTTCAAAAGTCAACTTTGCCTAAAACACTTCAAATTTGCTAATGGGCCTCAAATTCTTTCTTGAATCATTACCCAAAGCCTATGCACGACCCATTGAGCTCAAAATAATTTATTTTCTTATTTTTAATTAATTAAATGGATTTATATTTATATTAATTCATTTAATTGGTTTTAAATATAAGAAAATTCAAAGTTATGCTTTTTTAGATCTTTTTGTGCAGCAAATGTGACTAGGGAAAGCTGGCAATTCGTGCATCAATCAACAAGACAAGATCTTCCATAATTGGCAAAGTTTCCATGGAAAAAGATTGAAAAAAGATATGATTAGCAATCAAAGATTCAAGTCATCAATTCATGGATTCATGGGCTTTATTTTGACCTAATTTGCATCACATACATATGCAAGACCTAACCCTAGTGCAGAAGACACGAAAAAGCTGCTCATGCTCCATAACCAATTTGCAAAAAAGAGCGAAAAAGCTTGAAACTGATTTCATACTTGCAGTACAATTCAAGGCCTAAAAAGGATTCTAACACATTGCTAGACCTTCCAGGAGTCTATTAGCATCAAGAACCATTCCAAACGCGCAAGGAATCGAAGAACATAAGCTATACGGTTTGCCATATTTTCCAGAAATTCATATCATAATTCATGCGCATTTGATGCATATTGTTGGTTGTTTTGTATTCACAAGAACCTTCTGAAGCTAATGATATGATTTAATTGCATTATAAGGCTCTGTATCGTGATTTACCATTAACATGTTTTAGGGTTTCAAGGTTCAAAAATTAGGGCTTTCCTTGTATGGTAAAATTGGACCTCAAGACCAATATGGACGAACTCGTTGCAACAAGCCTAATTCACTGAGATACTCGCGCTCAATTTATATAACCTGTAGGCATAATCGCTATTTTTCACTATTGCACTTAGTGGGGGTTTAAAACCCCCGCTATTTCATTCATGTTGCAGGTATAAACGGAGAAGAAGACAGGCGTGTCATCACGTGGTTGGGTGATTCAAATATCTGGCGCGT
Source organism: Vicia faba (assembly GCA_948472305.1). Lineage (NCBI taxonomy): Eukaryota > Viridiplantae > Streptophyta > Magnoliopsida > Fabales > Fabaceae > Vicia > Vicia faba. The sequence continues at coordinate 1,556,182,838 of OX451739.1, read as the reverse complement.
TTTCTTGTTTTACACCATTAACCTTTGTTTTATTATATAATATTTGTTTTCCATTGTATATACAAACGCGCTCAATAGCTCAATTGGCAAGGGACGTGGTTTGGTGAGTGTTGGGACCTGGGTTCGATTCCCAGGTCCCCCATATATTCTTCATAATTTTTGTTCTAACACGTTCAGGTACATCACTCATCCAATATCCCACCATGCATCCTCACGCCTAAGGCTTCCACGCGCTTATGATGATCAATCTGAAGGCCACAGAAGGAGGTCTATCATACGCCTGGGTCAACCAACGTGCACATGATCCCTGAAAAGTCAGCAAGGCCTTTGTTCTAATGGGCCAGAATTCCACAAACACCTCCACATGGGCCAGACACCCCCCTTTGTTTGTATTTTAAATTTAATTTTCTTTTCTTTTTAATTCTTTTATTTGCTTTAGTTATTTTTATTTAATTCACCTAAAATAATTTTCTTTTCATAATAAAAACAGAAAAAAATCAAAAATACAAATATATTTAATTATTTATTAATTTCCTCACTAATTTATTTTTGTAAATAAATAACTAACAATTAATTTAGTTTAATTTAGGTTTTAAACTTTAATCTTTTCTTAATAAATAAAAAATACATAGAATTAGGTTTTTTTGACATTTTTATCTTTTTCCTCAATTAATTATTTTCACCATTATTTATTATTACTATTATTTTGTAAATAAACATGTAAATTAAATAATTTAGTTAATTAGCCTAATTTTGACCTTTTTCTTTAATAATTTAAAATAATTTAGAACTAGGGTTTTCTTTAATTCTTTTTTTCTTATTCTCATTAAATACAAAAAAACAAAAAAAAACTTTCTTTTCTCTAATTAAAAAATAATTAGGCTTTAATTTAATTTAATTTCAAGCAAAGGGTCAAAACCCTCGGACGTTCAATTTTAATTCTCTTTCGCGCATTATTTTTCTTATTGATTATTATGTAACTGCTTTCCGGATGTAATAGTAATTAGGTATTTTCTTTTTACTTTCCGCATTTTTATCAAAAATGGGTCCTTGTATTTTGGTGATGTATAGACCCGCGCCTTGTAATAGTGTAGCTTTTATCTTTCCGCTTTTAAATTTTCGCACTCCTAAATTCTAAATTGCATGAAAGAATGTATGGTAATTAAAAACAATGCGTAGCTCACAATGCCCTGATCAAAGATAAACTTAACATGAAAACAACACACAAATACACACACCACTTCTAGGGTACGCCTCACTCGTTGCCTTCGAAACGTGGTCGTCAAGTATAGGACGTCTTAGCGGTCCTTATGTCTATAATCCAGTTGCCTCGAAATAGTTGCCTCAAAATAGTTTCCTCAAAACGGTTGCCTCGGATTAAAAAAAAGGATCAAGGACATAAGGGTAGCTTCTAAGGTGTCCTACTTTTGCTTCGGTGACCACATTGTCCCTACAATCGAATTGACCTGAACACCTCCAACGGTCGTGCTACCTACCTCTCAATGGTGGGATGGCACTACCTTAAGGACTTTTACACAGCCTAATTCCTTAGGGTAGGTAGACGACTCATGGATACTTGCTCTCTTCAAAAACAATCAAAAACCTTTTCACACCGACACTTTCAAAAAACTTTCAAAACAAAATTTTCAAACACTCTTGAGGACAGATACAAGAGTCATTCAGAAATATTTCACTGAAACTTTTTCAAACCCACTCACATTTGAAAAGCAAACATTTTGAAAACATAAGAGCAAGTATCTAAGAGCCCATGGATAACCATGGATAGAAAGGGTGCTAACACCTTCCCTTTCTATAAATCTACCTCCCGAACCGAGAGACAATCTCATAAGGAATTTTGTTGTGCTTTTGTCCTGTCCATGTTGGAGAAAATAAAAGACGGTGGCGACTCTTGCTTCCGCGACATTTCGCGAACCAGCGTTAAACAGTCAGTTCTAAATCCATCGATCACAGTACAGTCGGTTACCCATACCCTCAAAGTCTGGTCGTGTTGGCGGTGGGTGTGGTTCCATGGTGGGTCTGCAGCATTGATCGTCTGAGTATGGGGGGTAGAAAGGAAATGGATCTAGGGGTGTTTGGTATTGAGGATGTTGGGTGGTTTGGTGATACTGTGGTTGATGGTAAGTTGGGTCGGTTGGTTCGTAATCTTCCGATATTCCCAGATCAGGGCTAAGGCTGGATGTTGAGTGGCCCATATTGGGATATACGGAAGACTAAAATTGTGTGTGGGGTATGCGGGTGTGTTGGTATTTGTTGTACCCCAAAATTTTCCATCCCATTTCTCATTGCTTTCTCATCACAAAGCCCTTGAAGATCAAGGTCCAGTTAAGGTTTCATCTGCTCAAGACTTCTCCTTGCACTGCTGACCCAAATTAGGGTTTGTGTTTGCACAAAGATGTTTTGACCCAAAATGCCTAATATGACTTTCTTGCTTCATGTTGGACTCCCAAGTTTATCCTCATCAAGTTTCAAGTCTTGATTCCAAGTTTTGCCCAGTCAATTGGACAGTTGACCTAGAAATCAACTGTATTGGGGAAAAAGTCAACTGTGGCCAATTGATAGTCAAACCTCATGAAAATTGACACACATCAACATTATGAACTCATATGAACCATTTGACCAAGTTTGGATCACCATTCCATAAGAAATTTGATCAGATCACCAAAAGGGCAAAATGGTCATTTGTAGGGTTTTGACTGCACAAAGACAATTTTTGACTGTTTGACCTAGCCAATGGCAAACCAAGCTCACATATGGACTCAAGGACCCCATGGAATTATCTTGACATGCTCAACAAACTCAAAAGATCCCAAGTACACAAGATTGACAGTTGAATTTCTCAGTCAATTGATCAATTTTGACTGTATACTGGAAAGTCAAACTTTGACTTTTTGGTCAAAATCAAGAGTCAAGATTCATTTTTCATCAAAACTTTCCAAATCATGAAACTTGTTCATCAAGAAATCACAAAATGCAAATTAGGGTTAGAAATTAGAATTTTTCATAACTTAGAATTTTTCTAAGTTATGAAAAACCCTAATTTTTTTTCAACTTTGCCCCACTTTCTCACCAAGATCCATTTGGATTCAAACAAAAGTCAAAACATGAAATTTGTATCTTGTTGCATAATCTACAACTTTTATTCACAAAGTTTTCCCAAATGAGGCTTATATCTCAAGTTACAAATTTTTGAATAAGGGCACTAAACCATTCTTAACTTAGTGAAATTTTAACCTATTTTGACAAGGTTTTCTACCCAACTTCAAGGCCATTTTCCATACACTTCCACTTGGAATTTCAATTTGCATTTCAAAGATGGATTGTAGTACACATTCCAAGATTTCCAAAATGTCCAAGAACTTCTCAAACAACCTCATAACTTGAGAGAATCGAATTTCACAATATGGCAAAAACTCACTTTTGAATTGATCATGAACATGTTCATAACTTAGGCCATTTTCAAGTCAGCATAGTTTGTGCTAAATTACAGGTCCTAAAACCCTTTGACACTCAATAATTCAATGCAAAACCTTTGTGCCAAGACCATGTTTTGTGTGTTCAAGCATTGCCTAGAGGATTAATCCCAAAATAGATAAAGCATTTCTTCCATTTTTGCAAAAGGTAGCTTTATGTCCAATTGAAAATCCAAGCAGTACAAATGAGATCTAATTGGCACAAGATTATGAGCAAAACACTCTGATCAAGGAGAGATTATGAAGCTCATTAGGGGGCCTCTACTGACCTAGAACACAACTTGGGCATTTGTTGCTTAAAGTGTAAGTAACTTGGCATTTTGTAAGAGGACTCTCATATCAGCTTACAAGCACTTAAGCAAACTGGTAAAACACATCCAAGACATCCCAACCAAGCTAGTACACGACCCTAATAACCCTCATACACTCCCAATCCCAGAATCACCTTAAAACTGCAAGAACAGGGCCAGGCCTGCAGTTTGAGTGCCATCTCCCATTTCTCTCAAGCTTTCTTGCCCAAACCAGTTCATACACATCCCCTAGCATCTATGCAAGCTAACCATGACTTGAAACACGACCTGTAATTCCTCTAACAAGTTCCACCATTTTCACTTTTTCATTTTGCAGTTGAAGTTCTACAGCTCAATTCAAGGTGTCTCAAGGCAAAGTAAATATTGGAACAGCATCACCACACCTCAAGGAAGCTATACCAACCATTATCTTGCACTGAAAGCTCCCCCATTGCCAGATAGAACTTCAACTGAACAGGTATTTTGGTGAACTTCTATCTCTCTTATTAGGTATCATTAGCTCTAAGTTTGTGAATAAGCAATGTTCTACTCATGCCACTGAACCTGTACATGCTTTTACTTTTCATTTCTTTTGCTTGAGCTGTGAGAATTTAAGGTTTGAAAATGGCAGAAAACTTAGGTCAGGATTTGGGATTGTTAAAATTCTCTCTCATTTCTGAGAGTTAGGAGATGTTCTTTATATATTTGGAATCGTGGTTTCATGCTTAACATTTTTTGTGTTGAAAGTTTGTGCAAAAGATCAAAGGATCAGGATGTTTGAACTGGAAGAAACAGGCGCGCGTTTTGGACAGTTTTTTGTCTGAAGGTTGAAGAAGAAGCCACATGGGCTGGGCCTGTGTGGTCTTTTCTTTTCACACCCTATTTCCATTTTCATACCCCCCCAAGCCCATTTTGTGTATTTTTATGATTTTTTGATTTTTTCTTTTTCATTCTGACTCATTTATTTTTTCTTATCATATTAAAAACATAAAAAAATATTTTTGCATCATTTTTATATTTTTTAGACATTTATTGGATTATATTGACATTTGTATACAAATAAGTAAATAACATATGATTTAGAATAAATAGAGAAAATAATGTAAACACATTTTATTTTTATTTTTATTTTGTTTTATCTTCTTGAAATATTTTTATATAAAACATACTTTTTTTCATAAATATTAATTATTATTATTTTTATATATATAATATGTATTTAGTAAATAATAAGGATATATATATATATATATATATATATATATATATATATATATATATATATATATATATATATATATATATATATATATATATATATATATATATATATATATATATATATATATATATATATATATATATATATATATATATATATATATATATATATATATATATATATATATATATATATATATATATATATATATATATATATATATATATATATATATATATATATATATATATATATATATATATATATATATATATATATATATATATATATATATATATATATATATATATATATATATATATATATATATATATATATATATATATATATATATATATATATATTAATACACTTAGAATAAAATACCAAAAGTATACATATTTTTATTTTATTAACATTTAATACTAAAAAATACATTTTTTACAAATATACTTCATTTTTATTTTTTTATTTTATTTTTTGTATGTAAATAGTAAATATTATATATATTAAGTAATTATTACCCTTTTGATTAAAATTAGGGTTTTGCCCTAAAATATGAAAATACTCCAAAAAAATAATACCTTTTTATTTCCCTTTTTATTTTACATAAATAATACTTTTTTTTCATACACATAAAAATTCTTTTTATATTTTGCATATTTATTTCATTTCCATTTAATTATGCAATTATTTGTATTGTAAATATTCAAAGAAAATGATGTAATAGCTAGGTTTAATTTCTTGTCTAAATATCCCCCCATTTGAACATTTGTACTCCCTTCCCCATATTATTGTGTTGTAATAGTGTAGGAATTTAAATTTCGCACTTTAATGCTTTCTAAACATGCCATGCTAGAATTAGGGTTTGTATGCGAATAAAACGAACAAAATAGTTTGACCTAATTTCAAGATAAACAAGCATGAAAATGGACAACACATCTCAGACTTGCACCCCTAGGGTATTCCACTTTGTTGCCTTCAAATAAATTGGGCCATATTGCATGTTGAATTTCTTTGGGTAAAACAAACAATCAAATGATCACAAGTCCCTCGATGACGCTTTCAAAAAAGTTGCCTAAAATGATCAAATCCCTTTCAAAGAAAAATTGCCCAAAGACATTTAACACTATTGCAATTATGGTCTAAACGATGACCCACACCCGTCCCTTTCACCTCCTAAATACAAGATTGTCCACCAAATGCAATGGTGGAACAAAATTGTCAAAAGGTTTAAAACATAACAAGAATCTTTGAGAAAACTTTAGGGTAGATAACTCTTAGATACTTGCCAATTTGCAAAGAAAACACTTGCCTATTTTTCAAACCACACTTCACAAACACTTTCAAAACAAACATTCAAAAAAAACCTTGAAGCATTTGTTCAAAAGACAAAACACCCTTTTGTAAAACATTCGAGTAAAGAATTGTTACAAGGGTAGCCTATACAAGGCATCTTTTCAAAACATTTTTCAAAACCACACACCAAGCACCATTTCAAACAATTGAAAACTAAGGCAAGTTGATCTAAGCAAGTACCTAAGAGCCCATGGATAACCATGGATAGAAAGGGTGCTAATACCTTCCCTTTCTATAATCTACTCCCCGAACCCAAGAAAAATCTCAAAGGTTTTTGCTGTGCTTTTTAAACCTTTCCTTAGGATAAAATAAAAAGTCAGTGGCGACTCTTGCTCAACCGAAACATTTGCGAAAACAAACGCAAAACCATAGTCAGTTCTCCCACCGTATCACAGAACTGGTGACTCTGCTGGGGAAAAATTTAAAAGTGGAGTAACCTTAGGGCTTAGATCACCCTCTTGCATGACAGATTGTTTGAATTATTTGCTTTATATCTTGGCTCTATTGTTTGGGTTTGTAATCCTACACCCGGATTTTGGGAAACATTCATAGATAGCAATACGTTGTGGAAACTGTGCGGGGTATACCGACACGGTTGAAGCAATAGCTATATTAGTGCGACATATTTGTGAGTACCGGTAACCCTTGAGTTCAATCAAGGAGAGTACGGGGCCGTTGAGTGATGTCACTAAGCACTAATGACCTAGAACCTTACTTGACCATCTTGGCCTTTTATTAGGGGTAGTGAGATGACTGGCTTTGGTGCAGTCCGAAGTTGGTAGATACTCGATACTACACTCATTGAGGGTTGTTTTCTTGGAATATTTTGGTCGCTAGTTAAGTGGCTACACCAAAACAATGAACAATGAAAACAATCCCGTGATATTGAGCTCCTTAGAACCCGGTTACTATTTATAGGACAGGTTTTTAAGCCAACTACACTCAAGAGGGTACTTACCTATGAAACCCCATGCAAGCCTGAAACTAGGGTTTGGTATGATTTGCTTGTACATATGTTTTGTGCATACATCATAAACATCATAAAGCATCATATGCATTCACTAACCATTTCAAGGGTTTGGATCTTCATCGTTGTTCCTGTTTTGTAGGTCATGGAAATTCCTCGTAGAAACACCATTCAAGTCAACCTTGTGAGAATCTCTCCTCGACTCAAGGAGCTCACCTCAAGAATTCCGGAAAATTCATCCTTCAGTGAAAGACATGGTAGACTGCTCAGCCTAGTCAACACCAACATTGAAGAAGACATGATGAAAGTGTTATTCCAGTTCTTTAACCCTCTTCACCACTGTTTCACTTTTCCTGATTATCAGTTGGTACCCACTTTGGAGGAGTTTTCTCAACTCCTGAGAATTCCTATCCTTAATCAACTACCCTTCAACGGTACGGAAAAGGAACCAAAGCCGGAAGATGTTGCTCGAGCATTACATCTACAACCATCTGACATCAAGGGGCATTGGGAAACCAAAAGCGGCGTCAAGGGATTCTTAGCAAAATTCTTGTTTGAGAAGGCACAAGAATGTTGGAATTCATTGGACCTACAAGCCTTTGAAGAGATTGTGGCACTCCTTATCTATGGGTTGGTCTTGTTCCCAAATCCTGACCAATTGGTAGATGTCAACGCCGTCAAAATCTTCTTGTCCAGAAATCCAATACCAACATTGCTTGGGGACATCCTTCACTCATTTTACACACGAACAATGAGAAAGAGGGGTGTTCTCATGTGCTGTACTCCTCTCCTAGCAAGGTGGTTTATTTCGCACCTTCCACAATCCGTCTTGAAGAATGACCAAGGCTCAAGGTGGTCCCAACGGTTGATGACTCTTACTCATTCTGATGTGCATTGGTGTTCTCGGTCCAGAGAAAATGTCATCATCGTCGATCGTTGCGGAGAATTTCCTAATGTTCCTTTACTTGGAATTAGGGGAGGTATCACCTACAACCCTTGCCTAGCTTTGAGGCAATTTGGATATGCACGGAGGGATGGCCCTCATGACATGTTGATTCCTGACCTAGTTTTTGACTTCGACAACGATGCGCAAGGACTTCGCCAAAGATTCATCAGAGCTTGGGGAAAACTCAACAAGGTTGATAGCAAGACTCTGGGACACAAGAACTCCATCCCTCTTGAGCCCTATCTCAAGTGGGTACGAGCCCGAGCCCAAAGTCTAATGATGCCTTATCCTCATGTGCTCCTAGTGATTAAAGAGCCCGTCAATGAAGGAGAGGTTCCCTACACCATCCTACATCCAGACATGCCTACATCGTGGGAGGAAATGCAGAAAAGTTGGATTCAGCTCAAAGAGGAACGGAATACTTTTGAAGCTAGCTTCTACGCCAGTGAAAAGAAGGTTCTAGAGCTTACCCGCCGACTCCATGAGCAAGAGGCCCTCAACACCTACATCGCACCAAAGAGGATGCGCAATGTCTTTTTACCTTAAGAAGTTATTTTGTAATATTTGGCCCATGGGGCATTTATGTACTAACAAATTTCTTCTTATTAATATGACGTGCGTTCTTCTTTGTCTGAAACAATTTTGAATGTTCTAAATCCTTGAATGCATTGCGTACATAAGCATACCATTCATCATGTGGATAAGCAGGTCTCACTCCAGGTTTCCTTATCTGTCTGCTGTTTATTTCAGTAGGATGGATCTCGAGCAAACAGTCAAAGACCTACAGGCTCAGAATGCACAGTTCCAGCAACTCCTGATGACCTTGGCTAAGGGTCAGGAGGATATCAAGACTCAATTGGGGAATAAGGACCCAGTGAAAAGGAAGAAAAAGAGGATTGGGGTGGCTACTTTGGGGAGAAGATTTGATGGAGAAGCTCGGAGAGTGCTTGAATTTCCTCCTACTTCTGATGAGGGGACTAGTAAAAGAGATGGAGCTGCGGTGCCTTCCGAGTCTGATGCGGAAGAAGAAGAGGTTGAAGAGGATGAAGATTATTCTGACCAGCAATACCCTCCAGCTGATGATAAGTACAAGGGTTTAGAAGACAGATTGGCCGCCATGGAATTACAAAGAGTACCGGGTTTGGATTTTGAAGACTTGGGTTTGGTTGCCGGAATTGTGATTCCCCCAAAATTCAAAGTACCAGTGTTTGTGAGGTATGACGGGTTGTCCTGTCCCAAAATGCATCTCAGGTCCTACGTGAGAAATATTCAACCCTATACGGCAGATAAAAACCTCTGGATTCATTTCTTTCAAGACAGCCTTTCGGGAGCTCAGTTGGAGTGGTTTTATCAGCTAGAAGGAACCAGCGTCAGAAATTGGGAAGATTTGGCCACCACTTTCTACAAACAATACCAGTATAATTCTGATCTTGCTCTTACTCGTACCCAACTTCAGGGTATGTCACTAGGAACAAGCGAAGGATTCAAAGAGTACGCACAAAAATGGAGGGATTTGGCTGGCAGGGTGCAGCCTCCCTTAACCGGCCGTGAACTCGTTGATATGTTTCTTGGGACCCTATCTGGGCCATTTTTCAATCATCTAATTGGTAACTCTTCCGCGGGGTTTACCGATTTGATCTTAACAGGCGAGAGAATACAAGTCGGCATCAAGTCAGGAAAGATTCAGAAGGGTGTTGCTGCAAGTGTTGAGAAGAAACCTTTTAAGAAGGAAACAGCTGCGGTATATTCTCAGAGAAGAGCAGGGAAGACGGAGCGTCGGCCAACTGTGGGGGCCGTAATGATTCAAAACACTCCAAGTGAGCAGCCTCGCTATAACCAGTCCAGACCAAATCAACAACGAGTGGAACAGCCACAACGGCATTTCACCCGTATTAACATGACTCCAGCGCAAGTGCTTCCCCATCTGTTGAAGTTGAATCTTGCCACCATCAAGGAGGCACCAAAGAATGTGAATACGTCCTCTCCGTATTATCATGCCAATGCTAAATGCGCCTACCATTCAGACAGTGTTGGACACGACACCAATGATTGTTGGGCACTCAAGCATAAAATCCGAGACCTGATAGAGGCTAAGGAGGTAGAGTTTGACGCTCCAGAGAAGCCTAATGTGATATCTGCACCCATGCCGAAGCACGGCCGAAATGTCAATGCCATTGAAGAAGATTTGTATGTTGCTGATGTCAGTGATTTGACTACTCCATTGCTAACCATTAAGTTGAATCTGTTGAGGGTCGGGATCTTCCCGGGATGTAAAGAAGACTGCTATTGTTGTTACTCTCTGCCGTTTGATTGTCCGTTACTGAAGAAAGGCATCCAAGGCCTTATGGATAGTCGACAAATTTTGTTTGAAAAAGTTTCTGCTGTTCCAGTTTATACTGAAGATGTCTCAATCATAACCATTCACGCCAATCTTTCCAAGGCCGTCAAGAAGCCTGTTAGGATTACACCAGCTACGAAATCTGTTCCTTTGAAGATAACAATGCCAGGGCCTATTCCCTATGTTTCTGAGAAGTCGATACCTTGGAACTATGGCGGTGACGTCTACTACCATGGTATCAAGCAAATCGAAATAATTGAAGAAAGTTCGGATGTTGAAGAAGCCAGCATTAGTAACATTGCGGGCACTAGCAAAATCACCAGGAGCGGGAGAATATTTTCTCCAGAGATTACCCCTCCAAGAGCAGTTTTTGGACCCTCATCAGCTGACAAGGTCGTCCCTGCACCAATCAAACTTTCTGCTAGAACTCCTTTGATTGAAGATGTTGTTGTTCCTAGTACCGTCTCTCCTACCGCTGCTGACAAAGGTAAGGGAATCCAAGATGAGCCCGTCAGGACGAGGGCTCAACCCTTGGTTATCCCGGAAACCTCCAAGAAGGAAATGGATGAGATTTTGAGGATAATCAAGAGAAGTGATTACAATGTGGTAGAACAGCTGGGGAAAACCCCCTCAAAGATCTCCATGCTGGCACTACTACTTTGCTCAGAAGCGCACGCTAAAGCTCTGATAAAGTTCCTGAAGGCAGCCCATGTGCCCCAGGAAACCTCGGCGGATCAATTTCAAAATTGCGTGGCTAGCCTGACTGAGGACAATGGATTAGGTTTTTCTGATGCCGACCTAACTCCTAAAGGTAGGAATCACAATGATGCTTTGCACATTTCAGTCGAGTGTCGCGGAACTACTCTCGCACATGTTTTGGTTGATACTGGTTCGTCGCTGAATGTTTTGCCTAAAAAGGCCTTGGACCGGCTAGATTGTGAAGGGTTGGAATTGAAGCCGAGTGATATTGTTGTCAGAGCTTTCGATGGTTCGAAGAGAATGGTCCATGGGGAGGTTGAAATTCCCATCAAGATAGGCACTGAGGTGTTTAAATCCACTTTCTATGTGATGGACATCCGTCCATCATACTCTTGCTTGCTGGGTAGACCTTGGATACACCATGCTGGGGCAGTCACCTCCTCCTTACATCAGATGTTGAAGTATCCTGTTAAGGGAAAGATCATTACCGTCCATGGCGAAGAAGAGTACATGATTAGCCACTTAAATTCTTTCCGGTATATGGAGGTTGAAGGAGAGTTCATTGAGACACCGTTTCAACATTTCGAAGAAGTCCTTCCTGAAATAGCAGTAGCGAAGGTGGCAGCTGAGACACCGAGGCAGGCGGCCAGGATGGCATCTCTGGAGGACACAAGGGCCGCAATAAAAGAAGGGAAGAATTCAGCATGGGGGCAGTTACCTGACATTCCGCATAAGACTTACAAGTTTGGATTAGGGTTCACAACCGCTGGCCAGAAAGCTATACGCCGTGCGAAGATTGAAAGGGCGCCAGTCAAAATTTCTCCCTACGGAATCAACGCCTTGGAAGATGAAGACAAGGAGAGCAACATTGAAGAGTGGATTTATCCAACTATCAAGGGAGGATTGGGCAACTGGGAGGCAAAAGACTTTGTCCCCATCACTTTTATTCATCAGTAATTTATCTGTTAAACATTTCTTATTTGGTCTGTAATATTTGCTTTCAAACAATCCGTACACTATCTTTTCACCTCATGCCTTGCCCGGGGCATGTAGGTCCACTTGTAAGGGTTTTGATTATTTTTCATATCCATATGCCATGTTTAATGATTCATTGGACGTTTTTCATGTGATAAACTGCTTGTGTTCATTTTCTTTCCTTTTGCATTTTTTGTTTAAGGATGGCTATCCCTTACACACACCCACACTCACCAATGCAGGTACCCATCCACTCTGGATTCCATGGGTGACTATTCTGCTATATCTTTCAATAACTCTGAAGATCTGGTCAATCTAGCCGAGTATGAAGATGACGAAGGTTGTGAAGTACCCGGGGAACTAGCCAGACTTCTGCAACAAGAGGAAAGGGCCATCTTGCCGCATGAAGAGCCATTGGAAACTGTTAACTTGGGAACCGAGGAAGACCGGAAGGAGGTGCAAGTGGGTGCCACTTTGAATCCAAATGTCAAGGAAAGCCTGATACAGTTGTTGAATGAGTATGTTGAAATCTTCGCTTGGTCTTATGAAGACATGCCGGGTTTAAACACGGACATCGTGGTTCACCGTCTCCCTACAAGAGAAGACTGTCCACCGATCAAGCAAAAAGTTCGCCGAATGAGGCCTGACATGTCTGAAAAGATCAAAGCAGAAGTAATGAAGCAATTCGATGCTGGCTTTCTGACTGTTACATCCTATCCTCAATGGGTCGCTAACATTGTGCCAGTACCTAAGAAAGATGGCAAAGTCAGGATGTGTGTGGACTACCGGGATTTGAATAGGGCCAGCCCTAAAGATGATTTCCCGCTACCTCATATTGACATCTTGATTGACAATACAGCTCAGCATAAAGTGTTTTCCTTCATGGATGGATTCTCGTGCTACAATCAAATCAAAATGGCCCCCGAGGATATGGAGAAAACAACTTTTGTCACACAATGGGGAACTTTCTGTTACAAGGTGATGTCGTTCGGACTGAAGAATGCAGGGGCAACTTATCAACGCGCCATGGTAGCTTTATTTCATGATATAATACATCATGAGATTGAAGTTTACGTAGACGATATGATAGCTCGGTCACAAACAGAGGAAGAGCACCTTGAACATCTAGAGAAGTTGTTTGCCAGATTAAAAGAATACAAGCTCAGGCTGAATCCAAGTAAATGCACTTTTGGAGTTAGGTCTGGTAAACTCCTGGGATTCATTGTAAGCAACAAAGGCATTGAAGTCGATCCCGCAAAAGTAAAAGCAATACAAGAGATGCCTGCTCCCCGTACTGAGAAGGAAGTTAGAGGATTTTTGGGGCGTTTAAACTATATTAACAGATTCATCTCACATCTGACTTCTACCTGTGAACCAATTTTCAAACTCTTGAAAAAAGATCAGGTAGTTGAGTGGAACGACGATTGTCAAGCTGCTTTTGATAGAATCAAGGAGTATTTGCTAGAACCTCCTATTCTGATGCCGCCCGTCGAAGGAAGACCATTGATCATGTACTTGACCATCTTGGATAACTCAATGGGGTGTGTTTTGGGCCAGCATGACGAGTTTGGTCGAAAAGAGCATGTTATTTATTACCTTAGCAAAAAGTTTACCGACTGTGAGACTCGCTACTCACTGCTCGAGAAAACTTGCTACGCTTTAGTATGGGCTGCTCGCCGACTAAGACAGTATATGTTGACTCATACTACCTTGTTGATTTCCAAAATGGATCCTATTAAGTATATCTTCGAAAATCCCGCTTTATCTGGAAGGATAGCCAGATGGCAGATGATCCTAACTGAGTATGACATCCAGTACACCACCCAAAAAGCTATAAAAGGGAGTGTGCTAGCTGACCATCTGGCTCATCAAGCTATCGAAGATTATCAACCCATGAGATTTGACTTCCCAGACGAGGATATCATGAGTTTGGACAACATTGAAGGTAACGGACCGTATGACGGACCCGAAAGGGGATCCCGATGGACCCTATACTTTGATGGTGCTTCAAATGCACTTGGAAATGGTATCGGCGCAGTACTCATTTCTCCGGAAGGTTGTCACACTCCTTTCACGGCCCGACTTTGCTTCAGCTGCACAAACAACATGGCTGAGTATGAAGCTTGCATCTTTGGTCTCAAGGCTGCTATAGACTTGGGGATCAAATCTTTGATCGTATTTGGGGACTCGGCTTTGGTTATCAGTCAAATCAAAGGAGAGTGGGATACCAAGCATCCTAATCGTATCCCATACAAAGAACATGTCCTGACATTGTTGCCTCATTTCGAGCAAATTACCTTCGAGCATTTCCCGCGAGAAGAGAATCAGCTAGCAGATGCTCTAGCCACAATGTCCTCCATGTTTAAACTCAACTGGGATAACGAGGCTCCTCAAATCACCATCGAGCGAATGGATGAACCTGCGCATTGTCACGAGATTAATACCGAAGAAGTAGTGGAACAACCCTGGTTCCATGAAATCAAGAAGTATCTCGAGACCAGAGATTATCCTGAAGGAGCTTTTGTAAATGACAAGAAGTTCTTAAGGAAATTCGCTGCTAAGTTCTTCCTGAGCAACGACATCCTTTACAAACGAAACCATGATTGCGTATTACTCCGATGCGTAGATAAAGCTGAAGCAGAGTTGATCATGACTGATATACACAGCGGCACATTTGGCACTCACTTGAGCGGGCATACAATGGCTAAGAAGATCCTAAGGGAAGGCTATTACTGGTCTACCATGGAAGCTGACTGCCATCAACATTCCTGTACTTGCCACAAATGCCAACTCTACGCCGACAAAGTTCATATCCCTCTGGTTCCTCTCAACTTCCTGACTGCTCCGTGGCCCTTTGCAATGTGGGGCATTGATATGATCGGAGAAATCAAGCCCACGGCTTCCAACGGACATCGCTTCATCCTGGTTGCCATTGACTATTTCACCAAATGGGTCGAAGCAGCTTCCTTCGCCTCTGTTACTAAAAATGTGGTTGCCCGCTTTATCAAGCAAAATCTCATATGTCGGTATGGTGTTCCAGACAGGATCATCACAGACAACGGTACAAATCTGAATAACACGATGATCACTGCATTGTGCGAACAGTTCAAGATTTATCATCACAATTCATCTCCCTATCGGCCGAAGATGAACGGTGTTGTTGAAGCTGCGAACAAAAACATTAAGAAGATCATTCAGAAAATGACAGTCACTTACAAAGACTGGCATGAGATGTTACCGTTTGCTCTGCATGGATACCGTACGACGACACGTACTTCAACTGGGGCAACCCCATTTTCTTTGGTTTATGGCATGGAAGTTGTTTTGCCTATGGAAGTCCAGATCCCTTCTCTAAGGATTATGAAGGATGCAGGTTTGAATGAAGATGATTGGATGCAGACCCGACTTGATCAACTCAATCTGATCGACGAAAAGCGACTTGCTGCTATATGCCATGGTCAGACGTATCAAAAGCGGATGATCAAGGCCTTCAATAAGAAAGTCAAACGTCAAGTGTATCAAGTCAGAGATCTCGTAATCAAGCGAATTATCTTGCCGCAAAGTGATCCCAGGGGCAAATGGACTCCTACATATGAAGGACCATTTGTGATCAAGAGCATATTTTCTGGTGGTGCAATGATTCTGACCACCATGGACGGTGACAATTTGCGGCACCCTGCGAACGCAGACATAGTCAAAAGATACTACGCATAAAATAACCTGACAAGTCGAAAACCCGAAAGGGCAACTTGGGCAAAAATGGGCATCCCGGTGGATCGAAAACCCGAAAGGGCGATTCAGGCAAAAATTAGGGATAAAAACAAAAAAAATCTGTACACCCGGCAAGTTGAAAACCCGAAAGGGCGGCTTGGGCAAAAAGGGGTTTCCCGGTGGATCGAAAACCCGAAAGGGCGATTCAGGCAAAAATTAGGGAATTAAAGCGTATGACTATGTCTCGTCGGACCACTTCAAAGACAATCTCTTCACCAACCGGTTCCAGGCTTCTGATCGATCCAGTCATCGTCAAACGAAGCATTGAATGAACAGATATTCAGAATCGAGAAAGCTATAGCGGAATGGAATCCCATGGAATTATTTCACATAGCCATCTTTATTTTATATAAATCTTTCAATATTTACGACAAAATCCTCTTACTAGGATGATTGTCTCCTTTGTACAAATATACTCATAGAAATTAAATACAAATACTTTTCCCAGAAATTCATGTCATTTCCTTTTCTTTTCTCTTGCACTGTTTGTTTTATTTTGAGAAACGTCCAATGTTTTGTTAAATAGGCATATGCATTTGAACATAATCATCTCCTTATGAACCAAGAAAGAAGATTACTGATGAGTCAAAGGTACAATTGGATATCTTGATACCCCTTCAAAGGAAATCCCCAGTAGATTCTGAAAGCTTATCCCCTACGGAGTACGGACGTCTCTCCCGAGTTTTATTCAAAGTTATTCCTCACAAGGGCTTATAACTGGGTTATCCTCAGCTTATTGCCACGGAAGATCGCACTCGCCAAAATTCTTCCTATCCCCAGCGGAGTTCATCAAAATTCCCCAGCAGTAACTTATCTTTACAATCCCCTAGTAGAAGTCATCAGGAATCCCCCAGAAGTTTGGTATACAACCCAAGCTCCTTATTCCCCCAGTCACAGCCAAGGAATTATTCTTCCCGACCGCAGTCAGGATGTTTTTATCTTCAGCCATCCAGGATTCATCTATCCTCAGCAAGACAGCTCATCAGCTTACATGCGCATTCATTACATTCATATCATAAACATTGATATAACATATATTGCATCATACATTTCATGCAACATAATTTTGTATCTAGCTAACATTTTGTCCTTTTCAGGATAAGAATAAAAAGCTATCCTTAACAGTTTCAGATGCAGTTTTACACGGACTCATCATCAAGCAACCCTATACCGGTTCCTATTCAAATCCAAGATTTCTGAAAACAGTTTACGGGTTCTCCAAGTAACGGATGTTAACCTATCGCTTGTTCAGTTTCTTCTCAAAACTTATGAAAACAGTCTATAGATTCTTCCCAACAACGGATGTTAATCTATCACTTGTTCAGATGCACCTTTGAAAATGGTTTACGGACACTTCCCAACAACGGATGCTGCTCTATTGCTTATTCAAACTTCAAGATTTATGAAAACAGTTTACGGGTTCTCCAAGTAACGGATGTTAACCTATCGCTTGTTCAGTTTATACTCCAGACTTCTGAAAACAGTCTATAGATTCTTCCCAACAACGGATGTTAATCTATCACTTGTTCAGACGCAACCTTTGGAAACAGTTTACGGACGCTTCCCAACAACGGATGCTGCTCTATTGCTTATTCAACTCCAAGACTTCTGAAAACAGTTCATAGGTTCTCCAAGTAACGGATGGTAACCTATCACTTATTCAGTTTCTTCTCAAGATTTTTGAAAACAGCTTACGGATTCCTCCCAACAACGGATGCCAATCTATTGCTTATTCATATCCCCAGTTCAGAGATGGTCCAAAACATGGACACCTTTCTGATATTCATTCCAGATGGAATCCTTAAGCCCATCCCCGACAAGTTTCTGTCACTCCTCCCGATGGCATCGTTAAGCCCATCTCCAAATGGCATCTCTAAGCCCATTCCCGCATCCATTGCTTTGACGAGTGCAAATTTAAGGGCACTCTAGTGTCCAATCTCCTTTTAACCCTTGAGTCACGAAAGGAAAACTTGCCAATCTAACTCTTAGGATTCAAGAAGATTGAACAGGGGCAACTGTTGTACCCCAAAATTTGCCCTCCCATTTCTCATTGCTTTCTCATCACAAAGCCCTTGAAGATCAAGGTCCAGTTAAGGTTTCATCTGCTCAAGACTTCTCCTTGCACTGCTGACCCAAATTAGGGTTTGTGTTTGCACAAAGATGTTTTGACCCAAAATGCCTAAGATGACTTTCTTGCTTCATGTTGGACTCCCAAATTTATCCTCATCAAGTTTCAAGTCTTGATTCCAAGTTTTGCCCAGTCAATTGGACAGTTGACCTAGAAATCAACTATATTGGGGAAAAAGTCAACTGTGGCCAATTGACAGTCAAACCTCATGGAAATTGACCCACATTAACATTATGAACTCATATGAACCATTTGACCAAGTTTGGATCACCATTCCATAAGAAATTTGATCAGATCACCAAAAGGGCAAAATGGTCATTTGTAGGGTTTTGACTGCACAAAGGCAATTTTTGACTGTTTGACCTAGCCAATGGCAAACCAAGCTCACATATGGACTCAAGGACCCCATGGAATTATCTTGACATGCTCAACAAACTCAAAAGATCCCAAGTACACAAGATTGACAGTTGAATTTCTCAGCCAATTGATCAATTTTGACTGTATACTAGAAAGTCAAACTTTGACTTTTTGGTCAAAATCAAGAGTCAAGATTCATTTTTCATCAAAACTTGCCAAATCATGAAACTTGTTCATCAAGAAATCACAAAATGCAAATTAGGGTTAGAAATTAGAATTTTTCGTAACTTAGAATTTTTCTAAGTTATGAAAAACCCTAATTTTTTTTCAACTTTGCCCCACTTTCTCACCAAGATCCATTTGGATTCAAACAAAAGTCAAAACATGAAAGTTGTAGCTTGTTGCATAATCTACAACTTTGATTCACAAAGTTTTCCCAAATGAGGCTTATATCTCAAGTTACAAATTTTTGAATAAGGGCACTAAACCATTCTTAACTTAGTGAAATTTTAACCTATTTTGACAAGGTTTTCTACCCAACTTCAAGGCCATTTTCCATACACTTCCACTTGGAATTTCAATTTGCATTTCAAAGATGGATTGTAGTACACATTCCAAGCTTTCCAAAATGTCCAAGAACTTCTCAAACAACCTCATAACTTGAGAGAATCGAATTTCACAATATGGCAAAAATTCACTTTTGAATTGATCATGAACATGTTCATAACTTAGGCCATTTTCAAGTCTGCATAGTTTGTGCTAAATTACAGGTCCTAAAACCCTTTGACACTCAATAATTCAATGCAAAACCTTTGTGCCAAGACCATGTTTTGTGTGTTCAAGCATTGCCTAGAGGATTAATCCCAAAATAGATAAAGCATTTCTTCCATTTTTGCAAAAGGTAGCTTTATGTCCAATTGAAAATCCAAGCAGTACAAATGAGATCTAATTGGCACAAGATTATGAGCAAAACACTCTGATCAAGGAGAGATTATGCAGCTCATTAGGGGGCCTCTACTGACCTAGAACACAACTTGGGCATTTGTTGCTTAAAGTGTAAGTAACTAGGCATTTTGTAAGAGGACTCTCATATCAGCTTACAAGCACTTAAGCAAACTGGTAAAACACATCCAAGACATCCCAACCAAGCTAGTACACGACCCTAACAACCCTCATACACTCCCAATCCCAGAATCACCTTAAAACTGCAAGAACAGGGCCAAGCCTGCAGTTTGAGTGTCATCTCCCATTTCTCTCAAGCTTTCTTGCCCAAACTAGTTCATACACATCCCCTAGCATCTATGCAAGCTAACCATGACTTGAAACACGACCTGTAATTCCTCTAACAAGTTCCACCATTTTCACTTTTTCATTTTGCAGTTGAAGTTCTACAGCTCAATTCAAGGTGTCTCAAGGCAAAGTAAATATTGGAATAGCATCACCACACCTCAAGGAAGCTATACCAACCATTATCTTGCACTGAAAGCTCCCCCATTGCCAGATAGAACTTCAACTGAACAGGTATTTTGGTGAACTTCTATCTCTCTTATTAGGCATCATTAGCTCTAAGTTTGTGAATAAGCAATGTTCTACTCATGCCACTGAACTTGTACATGCTTTTACTTTTCATTTCTTTTGCTTGAGCTGTGAGAATTTAAGGTTTGAAAATGGCAGAAAACTTAGGTCAGGATTTGGGATTGTTAAAATTCTCTCTCATTTCTGAGAGTTAGGAGATGTTCTTTATATATTTGGAATCGTGGTTTCATGCTTAACATTTTTTGTGTTGAAAGTTTGTGCAAAAGATCAAAGGATCGGGATGTTTGAACTGGAAGAAACAGGCGCGCGTTTTGGACAGTTTTTTGTCTGAAGGTTGAAGAAGAAGCCACATGGGCTGGGCCTGTGTGGTCTTTTCTTTTCACACCCTATTTCCATTTTCATACCCCCCCCCCAAGCCCATTTTGTGTATTTTTATGATTTTTTGATTTTTTTCTTTTTCATTCTGACTCATTTATTTTTTCTTATCATATTAAAAACATAAAAAAATATTTTTGCATCATTTTTATATTTTTTAGACATTTATTGGATTATATTTACATTTGTATACAAATAAGTAAATAACATATGATTTAGAATAAATAGAGAAAATAATGTAAACACATTTTATTTTTATTTTTATTTTGTTTTATCTTCTTGAAATATTTTTATATAAAACATACTTTTTTTCATAAATATTAATTATTATTATTTTTATATATATAATATGTATTTAGTAAATAATAAGGATATATATATATATATATATATATATATATATATATATATATATATATATATATATATATATATATATATATATATATATATATATATATATATATATATATATATATATATATATATATATATATATATATATATATATATATATATATATATATATATATATATATATATATATATATATATATATATATATATATATATATATATATATATATATATATATATATATATATATATATATATATATATATATATATATATATATATATTAATACACTTAGGATAAAATACCAAAAGTATACATATTTTTATTTTATTAACATTTAATACTAAAAAATACATTTTTTACAAATATACTTCATTTTTATTTTTTATTTTATTTTTTGTATGTAAATAGTAAATATTATATATATTAAGTAATTATTACCCTTTTGATTAAAATTAGGGTTTTGCCCTAAAATATGAAAATACTCCAAAAAAATAATACCTTTTTATTTCCCTTTTTATTTTACATAAATAATATTTTTTTTTCATACACATAAAAATTCTTTTTACATTTTGCATATTTATTTCATTTCCATTTAATTATGCAATTATTTGTATTGTAAATATTCAAAGAAAATGATGTAATAGCTAGGTTTAATTTCTTGTCTAAATATCCCCCCATTTGAACATTTGTACTCCCCTCCCCATATTATTGTGTTGTAATAGTGTAGGAATTTAAATTTCGCACTTTAATGCTTTCTAAACATGCCATGCTAGAATTAGGGTTTGTATGCGAATAAAACGAACAAAATAGTTTGACCTAATTTCAAGATAAACAAGCATGAAAATGGACAACACATCTCACACTTGCACCCCTAGGGTATTCCACTTTGTTGCCTTCAAATAAATTGGGCCATATTGCATGTTGAATTTCTTTGGGTAAAACAAACAATCAAATGATCACAAGTCCCTCGATGACGCTTTCAAAAAAGTTGCCTAAAATGATCAAATCCCTTTCAAAGAAAAATTGCCCAAAGACATTTAACACTATTGCAATTATGGTCTAAACGATGACCCACACCCGTCCCTTTCACCTCCTAAATACAAGATTGTCCACCAAATGCAATGGTGGAACAAAATTGTCAAAAGGTTTAAAACATAACAAGAATCTTTGAGAAAACTTTAGGGTAGATAACTCTTAGATACTTGCCAATTTGCAAAGAAAACACTTGCCTATTTTCCAAACCACACTTCACAAACACTTTCAAAACAAACTTTCAAAAAAAACCTTGAAGCATTTGTTCAAAAGACAAAACACCCTTTTGTAAAACATTCGAGTAAAGAATTGTTACAAGGGTAGCCTATACAAGGCATCTTTTCAAAACATTTTTCAAAACCACACACCAAGCACCATTTCAAACAATTGAAAACTAAGGCAAGTTGATCTAAGCAAGTACCTAAGAGCCCATGGATAACCATGGATAGAAAGGGTGCTAATACCTTCCCTTTCTATAATCTACTCCCCGAACCCAAGAAAAATCTCAAAGGTTTTTGCTGTGCTTTTTAAACCTTTCCTTAGGATAAAATAAAAAGTCGGTGGCGACTCTTGCTCAACCGAAACATTTGCGAAAACAAACGCAAAACCATAGTCAGTTCTCCCACCGTATCACAGTATTGTGATTGGTATTGCGGTTGGGTGTGAGGCATATGGGGGTCTTGGTACTGAGGTGGTGATTGTGGTTGGTTGTGGGGTATTTGAGTGTAATTGTGTTGTGGTGGGGACTTTGGTTGGGTGTTTGTGGTTCTGTTTCTTCTCGGGGGTTGGTGGGAGGTTGATGTGTGTTGGGTTTATTGTTGGAGAAATGAGGGTTGTGCCCATTATGTGCGTGGGTCAACCAAATACCTTGGATGAGACACGTGCATTTCAGGGTTACTAACCGACCTGTACCAAGATAAATATTGATCTGTGTGTCGCATATTACCATGATTATGGAAAACCGGGAATTGCAAGACATATCGGTGACGCCTCTACCACATCTTACACCATTCTGGAGCAAAGTCTTTCCAGTTGGTAAGACCCCATTGGGCGTCGACCCTTTTGAGATGCCACGGGGATAAACAAGTTGTATCACTTGGTATCTCTTGATGCATTCTGAACTGCATCTTCACACGGTCGTTGTGGTGCATCTCCACAACATTGAACCGTATGATTGCAGTCTTGGCGCTCCAAATTGCTGCATCCTCGGGGTTTGGTTCATGGCTCAAACCCAAATATGGTCTCCAGACGAACTGCGAAAAAAATTAAATTAGGTTAACAAAAACGTAATATATAAATAATTTAAATAAATAAAAGTTTAAAGGTACGACGTACATCATCTGGGCCTAGGTGATCCAACAGATTGCGGTATAGTGCGACATTGAATCTTGGATTCTTGCCATAATACATACCCCTCACGTAATACCTAAAGGAAATGAAAAACATTTTATTTTTAGCATATATTTGGTGAAGAGATGAATAGTAATAAATGATATAACTTGATGACTTACTTTGTTGCGTACGGGAAAACGAAAGTGTTGTTGTTGACGGGGTTTAAGGACTCCATCCTCCACCAACCCCAGGCTTGTAGTAAAAAAGCGCAGCCATAAAATGTACATTTTTCCTTGACTGCATTTTTGCACAAGGAACTGTATAGGTGGGCTAAAACTGCAGAACCCCAACTACACTTTCTTGTTTTTTTTGAAAATCTCTAAGTAAATGTAAATACATAAAATTTACACTATTTCTCGTACTTTCGAGAAATAAAAAGGTACCAAATAGTATCATTAGATAAGTTCTGGCTTTTACTACCCTGTCTTGCTCGGAGGAATTTTCGTTTAATTCCAAACTTGCATAATCATTTTTGAGCTCAGTGAGTAGTATTCCCTGACCTCTCGCACCACCACCTTCAACCATATCCCTGCCCAACAATTCTTCACACTGAGAATTGGGTTGTTGAACCGACCCGTTCACGGCCTTACCGTCGACAGGGAGACCTAGTAACATGTACACATCCTCTAGCGTAACGGTACATTCACCTATTGGTAGGTGAAATGTATCGGTCTCTGGTATCCACCTTTCCAACATTGCAAGAATGAACTTCGAATCAATTGTGCAGTTGGAGATCTTTATAACATGTCCGAAACCTGCGTATTCCAGATATGGTACGATAAATGGGTCGGGAGCCAGGTAGTTGTGAGACCGGATTCTGAATCTTTTGGTATCCTGAGTTAATAATGTAAAAGATGTAAGATTAAGTAAGATGAACATAGCATTACCTGAAGTATAAATAATGTATAACCAAAATAGAAACTTACAAATGCGGCAATGTTTTCCCTCGTGCCTCTGTGAGAATCTCCCATTGTTAGAAGATCCATTGTTGAAAATGCCTGAGATTATGAAATACTTAGAAAGTGTAAGAGATTATGAAAGACTTAGAAAGTGTAAGAGATTATGAAAGACTTCGTAGCAGAGAGTGAGATGAGTGTGGGTGTGAGAGAAGTATGATATGGTCTGTATTTATAGGCAAAAAAATTCCATAGAGTAAGTGAGGTGGTAGCTGGTGCATGCATGCATGAGAAGTGTCACTCTTGCAGAGT
Source organism: Vicia faba (assembly GCA_948472305.1). NCBI lineage: Eukaryota > Viridiplantae > Streptophyta > Magnoliopsida > Fabales > Fabaceae > Vicia > Vicia faba. Next base: position 1,556,158,391 of record OX451739.1, on the reverse strand, counting down.
AGGCGCAGGCTAGGTGGAAGCCTAGGGGGTTACATATCTGCATGCATGTAACACGATTAGACATTAAGGGAGGCGCCATTGTACTTGGCAAAAGAGTACAAAAATGAAAGGTGTCGCCATCCCCATTGGCGAATAAGAGGTGTCATTGCTTGCAGAGTAGGCGCAGGCTAGGTGACAGCCTTTGGGATGCCATGTCTGAGTTCATGTAACACTATTGGAGGTGATGGGAGGATACTTACAAGTTACAGTGTAGGTGCAGAGTAGGCGCAGGCTAGGTGGCAGCCTAGGGGGTTACATATCTACATGCATGTAACACGATTGGACATTAAGGGAGGCGCCATTGGACTTGGCGAAAGAGTACAAAAATTAAAGGTTTGCCATCCCCATTAGCGAATAAGAGGTGTCATTGGTTGCAGAGTAGGCTCAGGATACGTGACAGCCTTTGGGATGCCATGCCTAAATGCATGTAACACTATTGGCAGCCTTGGGGGTTACATCCTTACTTAATTCAAATTTAGTATGACCTATTTAGTCTTATATTTATCATACCACTGATTCACTTAATCTGTCAAACCTTCCAACCTTCAAATGTTCATACAATCAAACCTTTAAACCTTCAAACAATCAAACATACAAACCTTAGAATAACTCATAAACTTCAAACATTCCAACCTTCAAACCTTATAACCTTCAAACCTTCATACAATCAATAAACTTCAAACATACAAACCTTCGAATAACTCATAAACTTCAAACATTCCAACCTTCAAACCTTCAAACAACCCTACGCAATGGCCTCTGCACCACAATATGTCATCAATGCACATTTCAACGGTGAGACATACATTTGTCCCACCTCTGGGTTTTTGTTTAGAGACATAGACAACATCCGATTTCTTTTAAACGGGAAAGCCAATTTCTCGTACTTCAAAAAACGATTGGAGGCCAAACTTGGACGAGGCCCGGTGACACAGATATTTTATCAGAATCTAGTTTTTTTGGAAACAACCAAATAATTTTTTATAAGGTTGAGGTTCAAGATGACGAGGATCTCCAGAATATGTTTTCCAGCCATGTGTATTCTGGGTACGACTCTATTGAGTTGTACATTATGTTGCGAGAGCCTCAGGTGACACAAGTGGTTGATCCTTTGGAGAACGAACAAGCTGAGGTAGATGCAGTTGATAAAGAAGAAGAAGATGACGAGTTAGAGTTTTATGAAATGGTGAATGATGATTCCGACGATGATGGCGTACCTAGTATTCCTGCAAACGAGATCTACACACCACCTCCACACATGACAAACTTCAACATGGGCAGAGATGAACCTTCTACTGATTTATTTTTTAATCTGTATATGCAGTCGGATGAAAACTTAAAAGAGAAGGACAAGTTTCGTAACAGAGAGGAATGCATCATAGCCATAAAAAAATTCCACATGCTCAACTCGGTCGATTTTAAGGTGGACCGTATCAAACCAGAAAGGTACAAGATCAAGTGTGTCCACCCTGACTGTATGTTCAAGCTCACTGCATCGTACAGATTAAGAGGTGATTGCTGGGTCATAGGTTCCATGACTACCCACACTTGTGTAAGTTCTACCCAATCACAGGACCACCGAAAACTTAATTACGATCTCATCTGTCAAGAAATCCTACCACTGGTCAGCAATGACCCATCTTTGCAGGTGAAAACAATCATCTCCCACATCACCACTGTTTTTAACTATACTCCGTCTTACCGTAAGGCGTGGTTAGAAAAGACTAAGGCGATTGAAAAGGTGTACGGAAACTGGGAGGAGTCATACCAAGAACTTCCTCGCTACCTGAATGCACTCAAGACGTATTCTCCGGGTACTGTTTACGTTCTAGAAACAATGCCAGCATACGCCCAAGATGGTAGTCAACTAAACGGCAACAGAATATTCAGTCGAGTGTTTTGGGCATTTCAACCTTGCATCACAGGGTTTGCATCATGCAAACCAATTATACAAATTGATGGGACTTGGTTGTATGGGAAATACAAAGGCACGCTACTGATGGCAGTTGCACAAGATGGCAACAACAACATTTTCCTCATTGCCTTTGCCCTTGTCGAGGGGGGAGACCGGTGGTGCTTGGAGCTTTTTTCAGAAAAACCTGCGAACACATATGGCTCCTCAACCAGATCTCTGTTTGATCTCGGACAGACATGCCTCCATTGAAAGTGCCTACAATAATCCTGCAAACGGTTGGCATGACCCTCCTTCTACGCATGTCTATTGCGTTAGGCATATCGTCCAGAATTTCACGAGGGAGATCAAGGACAAAACACTAAGGAAAGCGGTTATGAATGCGGGATATGCATTGACACAACCCACGTTTAAATATTACCGCAACAAGATCTGTTTGTCAAATCCGGAAGCCGGTAGGTGGATCGACAATATTCTGGTGGAAAAATGGACTAGGTCATACGACAATGGCCAAAGATAGGGGCACTGTTTACAGTAATTTCTGGTAAACAACCGCTAGTCCTCCAAACTATCAAATAATCTTAATGACTGTTATTTAATCTCTCTGGTAACTCGCAGGATCGACTAGATTGATCCTAGGATGTATTGGTCATTTGGATAACTCTCATTATAGAACTGGTATTCATGGTTGGTATTTAGAATGTTGTGTAGGTGTTTAACTTACTTCGATTACTCTATTAAAGATCTAATAACATGATCAAGTAAATGCGCGCGAGACTAAATTGCATGAATAAAGTTCAATTGTAAAGACATATAAAACTGCAGAAAAGACAAGTAAATGACTTCGAAGCATAAAAACATGTAATGTAAAAGATTCTCTAGAATGTAAAAGATTCGAAATATGAAGAAAGCGTTTAAATGCAAGAAAACAGTAAAATGACTTTAAATGAAAAAAGGTGTTCGAATGATAAAGGCATGAAGATAAAGGCATGAAATATACAAAAGTTTCTGAAATGTAAAGTATTTGAAATGGAAAGAAAACATTTAAATGTAAGGCATCAGTAAAAAGACTTCGAATGAAAATATTTTAATGCAAAGGCTTTTGAATGGTATTGACATGAAGATAGAGGAAAATACTGGAAATGATAAAGAGTTTTATTAAATCATAAACACTTGGTGTTATCATACGTACATTGCTCGTGCATTCGTTTCCCTAGCCATGTGGTATTTTGAATGTTTACTGAGTTTTTTGTACAATAGATATGACACACGAAATCCTAATGCTAAGACTTCTATTTATACTAGTTCGACCATAATGGTCTTGCTATAAGATTCTGCCACGTTCAGAACATGCAAAGCAATGCCCCTCTCTCGCTTCCACGCGTCTTCAAATGCTCCAGCGCATATATTTCAAATTTCGAACATCCCGCTTGCGTTTGAATTTCAAATGTTTTGGCACTTCTTCGTTTCGAACGCATTTCTTGGACACAGCCTTGTTACCATTTCGAGACTTCTTTGTATATATTCCCATAACTGTCACTCGAAGCTCAGAGTTTTGACATGCCCATTCGAAGTACTGCTTCTACCATTTCGAAACATGACATCTTGCTTTATTCCAATCGAAACATCCAACTTGCTTTGCTTCGAACAATATCATCAAAATCTTCAGCCAACAAAATGCCCCTTTAAAATATGTATTTCGATTCCTTTGAGAAATACTTATTTTAAACATATACACAAGATTTTGATGCGACCTTCGAATCATCGTAACATTTATTGCATATGACTCCAGTCACGTCAATCGTGACGCTTTTCAGATTCCTTAACCGCCTTGAACCATTTCACAGCATGGTGCAGTTACAAAACAATGATTATCATTTCATCACGCCTATTACCAATATTAACTTTACGCCACCTCCTTCTCAAACCAACCCACGACTACCACGTATCACAATCTTACTCAGTGGATGTTTAAACTTCCACACTATAAAAACCCATCAACTTAGTCTTTTTCTTTTCTTCCCACATTCTAAATCTTTTCTTCCTCTTTTCTCACTGAAACCCTAAAAAAACTTCCAACACTCTTCAAACAATGTCTTCTTCAACTTCATCTTAACTGAAAAAAGCTTCCAAAGAGAAAGGAAAGAACACAAAAACCATAATGGAAAGCAAGGTTGGCACCTACCAAGGTCAATCTGTTCTTATTCCTCAGATGATCTCAAAAGAGAATGAAATGCTCTATGTATCCCAGGTACTAATTCCTACTAACGCCGCTGGCAAGAGGTTAGCTTTAATGGGCCCTCTTACAGTCTTTGAAATCTTAAAAGACACCAGAAAAATTTTCCCTATTTGTTATAATTTTAAACCTCTGTTTAATAAAATGGATACCCCTAAGACAGTAGAGTCTTCTGATTCAACCATCGTGGAAAATCCAATCATTCCCCTTAAGGACCCTTTTGTGCTAGATTATGTGAAGAGTAACTTCAAACCATTTCGATCTTGCCCCACCTCCGACACAGCTTATCACAACTGGTTTACTAAAGTAGAAGCTAAGAAATCCCAGCAATGGGAAGAATTAGGTATTTACAACTTGATTAAACTATCGAAACCAGGCTTTACCTATAGCCACCCATTATTATTCGTGTCCTTATACTTCTGGGACAGTACTTACAATATTTTGCATCTCCCTGGTGGAATGATTACACCCACCTTTTTTGACATAGCAGCCATTACTGGGTTATCACCAATAGAAGAAACCTATATTCCTGACAATGAAGAGCATTCGAGTATTATTGACTTCGAAGTCAAGCTAGCTAGCTTTTCAAAGTTCATCAGCCACTATCACACTGAAGGTGACAGTGTGTCGGATGTGGAACACATTGCTTTCCTTACCTTATGGTTATCAAGGTATGTCTTTTGCAGCAGGTCCCTACAGGTAGCCAGTAGGTTTATTCCTCTAGCTAGAGATTTGCATGAGAATCAGAGGGTGTGTTTAAGCGAACTGCTACTCGTTGATCTTTACGAAAGTTTAAGATCAGTTGTTTTGAGTTTGAAATCTCACACCTCCAAAAACATCCTGCTAGCTGGACCTTTCTGGTTACTCCAGTTATGGCTTAATGCCATGTTCGAACCTTCACTATCCACTGCTAACACTATTACTGAACAAGACCCATAAATAGAGGATAGAATCATCGAAGGCACTAGGCTGCAAAGACTTACCCCAAACGATGATAAGGATGACTTCAAAGTTCTCTTCTCAAAATATATCATGATTTTCTCCAAGAGGCATAAATTCGAACAGACCATGGCGCCTTTTGCTTCAAGGACTCATGGACCATCATGGTTCACCATGGCTCTCTCAGAAGCAATCAAAAGCAAAGAAATCCAAAATGTATGGAAAGCCTTTTTGCTTCCCAGACTAATCTCCTCACGAATTACTCCTGCTAAGAATCAAATCTTCCTTTTTGCTTATCAACCCAACTTCGTTTCGAGACAATTTGGCTTGTGCCAACTAATCCCTGAACCCCTATTCCAAACAGAAAGTGCCATCACCTCTGGGCGAACCTTCAAGGCAAGAGAAGCCAAACTACAACAGGAACAATACCAAGGCTTCGCCCACTTTGAAGTAATATCTTTCGAACCTACACACCTTACAGCAAAGGGGTTTCTGGAATGGTGGACAAAGTTCTATCAGTCTAATATGTTCGATACCCTCACTATTCAGCAGAAACTAACTGATGCGTTCGATGTGCAGGTACAATCCAAGAAAGGTATGTTTACTCATGCCAAAGAGATTAGGGCTTTTCAAAATTATTTCGAAACTACTTATGATCCCACACACTTGGAATCCACTGTGCATCAAGCGGCTGAGATCTTGAAGGAAAAATTTAAAGAAAAAGTTTCTAAGTTAAAACTTCCTTCAGGGTTGTCACCTGAGGATAGGTATAGGTTGGCATTCGAAATGCATCCACCTAAATTTCCTAGATTACCTACCTCAGAACTGGCTCTGGCTTGGTTTCCTCCATACCCTTGGTGGTTCACTTGCAAAGAAATGTTCAAATATCTTCAAAAGAAACCAAAGCCATCTGAGACTGTGACATGGGCTCGACATTGGCTCCACGATTTCCCAGGACATCTTCGCTATGACCTTTCTGCCATGTCGATTAAATCTGATCAAGGCGCAGGTGTGAATGCTTGGGAAAATCCCAAATGTTTCTCATTTTCTACATTTTTAACTTTTGCCTTAATTGTTTCGATTTTCAGCCATCAGGATAAAGACTGCTGCTTCAAAGTCAAAAGAGGGAAGCGCCTCTCAGGCATCTGTCGAAACCATTGATAATGTGACTCTATCCAAACTAACAACAACTGCTGCAACAACAACAACAACAACAACAGTAATAACCAGTGCTCCAACTCCACAGGTAATCAATTAGCCTTGATGTTTCGAATACACTAATGTTTCATGATTTGCATCTAACTTATTGTTTAAATCTTTTCAGACTAACAAACTCCCGCCAACCACTCCAAAGAAAAGAAAAACAAACACTATTGGGGAAGACCCCAATGCTGGAGGGAATTTACCAGCTACTTCGAAGAAGAAGCAGAAGAAGGAAATTTCCAAAAGTGTTGTACCAACTAGTGTCTCTGGACTCGATTCCAGGGATGCTGCTCCCTCAACTAAATCCAAAATTCCATCTTCGACCTCCAACGTAATGTTGGAACGCATAGCTAGCAACCTCTCTTCTGAGAGTCCACAGGTAAATTGAACTTTAAATCTTTGACAAAATAATTAATCATTACCTTGGTGCATGCTTTTAATATTCTTTTTCCTCTGTAGGACATTTTGAATCCAGCTCTTACCACTTCGACTTCACCATCAAAAACTGCTGCTCCGATCAACTCTTCTCCTCAAGGGGATTCCAGCAACCTGGTGCAGAACAAAGGGTCCTCCAATATGGCGGTTCTGGCTGGGGCTTCAGAGCAGCAAGATGACCAGAGCACTTCTCCCCCTCTAAAAGAAACAAATGAAGCAACGCTTCATGAATCTGCAGACACTTTACAAAGAACTTCTCTTCAAAAATCCCCTCTTGAAACCCTTCAAGAGGATCCAAAGGACATTCACGCTGAAGGAGAGAAAGCTGATTCTAATCAAGGAAACGAGGAATCTGCAGAGGAAGGGTCTGAGGAAGAATATTCCAACGATGGTTCGACTGCTGGGACAGAGTCAGATGCAAATAGCAACGAGAACGAAGATATCAAAGTGGTGGATTTGGATGATAATGAAGAAGACAATGAGCATGAAACAAATGAAGGTGATAGTGATGCGACCAATAAACCCATGGAAGTCGAAATGGATGTGACTCCCTTGCACGTGGAACTCCCTCAACCGTCTATATCCCGAATGACTGAAGAGGAGCTTGCTTTCCTAAGACGAAATGACCCAATTGGGTACATGAAGGCGAAGCTAGCTCAAAGGGATATTCCACCTGCTAGGGCTGGCACAAGTTCGACTAGCCATCTGTTGCCCACAGATGATAGAATTGTACTTCTTAACAGGATTAGGAGAACAATTCTTGATGTGGATTTGTTCGAAGTGCTCAAACAGGATAGCACAGCTTGCTACACTATGAAGGAGCTACTTACAAAAGTCAACCTTGCTACCTGCTCTTTGCCAGTTAGCACTATCTTGTTCGATCTTCAATATCTGCTAGACTACGTGACTGGGTGCCTTCTCCAAGATGAATTTGTTGCCAGAAAGGTTCAAGAAAAACGAACTGCAATGGGTGCTGCTTATGAGCATGCTTCGAAACTCTCTCAAGAAGCTGAGGATCAAGCCATGCATCTAAAGCAAGCAAAAACTGATTATGAGGCTCGAGTTGAGTCCATCCTTCTCTGGGAAAGGCAAATTCAGGAACTTCAACAGAAGGTTAAGGAGGCTCAAGAACAACAATTAGCCTACGAAACCAATACTGCTGGCAACCAATTCGAAGAGCTCCTCAACAAAGGGCTTGCAGAATGGAAACCGCAGAACAACTCAAGGGAGAAGTGACTACCTTAGAGGGAGCAAGACGTTTTACTCAACAAAGGCTTGAGTCTTTTCGAAGTACCTTTAACAGATTGAAGAATAATGTCTATTTTTAAATCTCAGTGTTGATTAGTTTTGAAATTTGGTTTTTGTCTGTAACATCTGAACAACGCCATTTTGGCAACCCCATATTACCATTTTGGCATTTTTGATATCTTAATTACGTTGTTATTATTCGAATCTCCTGCAGGCGTGGCTTATATTTCTTTAAATATTTCCCATTAACCTTTAGGATACGTTTATCATCCATCAACTCTTCGATTTCATATGCATTGTTTGAAAATACCTTTATTATTCGAAAAGGCCCTTCCCAATGAGGTGACCATTTACCTAACGTTTTATTTTTCTTGTCCATGGGCAATATGACTTTCCAGACTAAGTCATTAATAGTGAATGCTTTTCCCTTCACTCTTTTGTTATATGTCCTAGCCACTCTTTCCTTTTGTCTCATCAGGATTTCCAATGCATGCAATCTAACTTCATCCAACTCAACTAACTCATTCATCATCATTTCCCAATATAATGTAGTTGGAATTTCGTTTTGTCTTTGAATTCGAACTGATTGTAGATGAATTTCTACTGGCAGAACTGTATCATGACCAAATGTGAGTTGGAAAGGCGTGGTGTTAGTAGCTTCTTTAGGAGATGTTCTACAGGGCCATAGTATTTGGTCCAAAGTTTTGTGCCAGTTCCTTGGCTTTTTACCAATATGTTTCTTGATTAACCCTATTATCACTTTATTAGCTGCTTCGACCTGACCATTTGCTTGAGCATAATATGGCGTTGATGTTAGTAATCTAAACCCCATTTCTTGAGCAAATTCTTGCATCTTTCTACCAGTAAACACAGAACCTTGGTCTGTGGTTATGCTCTCTGGCAATCTGAACCTATAAATAATTTGTTTCTGTATGAACTCAATAGTAGCCTCTTGATCAACAACTATTAATGGTATTGCTTCGATCCACTTGGTAAAATAATCTATTCCTACCAAGATATATTTTTGTCCTTTAGACGAAGCAGGATTTATTTCTCCTATTAAATCCAATGCCCATCCTCTAAATGGCCATGGTTTAATGATTGAATGCAACTCACTTGCAGGGGCATGTTGAATCCCTTCATGTTTCTGACATTCTTCACAACCTTTAGCAAAGTCTATACAATCTTTGAGCATGCTGGGCCAATACATGCCATATAGAAATAACAGCCATTTCATTTTATGACCTGCTTGATGTGCCCCACATGCCCCATTGTGGACTTCTGACAATGCTAAGTATGCCTCACTTTCTCCTAGGCATTTCAGTAATATGCCTTCTTGGGTCTTTTTGAACAATTCTTTTCCCATGGGGACATATGACAATGCTCTATATTTTATCTTCCTATCAACATTCAGAGTTGGGTTTGTTAAATAACTCACAAGTGGACTTCGCCAATCTGCATCTGATAAAGTGTTTATGGCTAATATTTCGAATCCCTGTTTCTCAGCATAACCCAATTTCATACTCTCTAGATCTGATGGTGTGAATCTAGTAGCCATAACTCTACCCCTTAATTCAACTAAATCCTCAAAGTTTTTGGCAGAAACTTTATAACCTGAAGCCAACTGTGCTAAGTCATTTGCTTCTTGGTTTTCTATTCTTGGTATATGTTGAATATCCATGTATTCAAATTTTCTAAGTAGCATGTTAACTATGACAAAGTATATCATCAGATTTTCCTTTATGCATTTATACTCCTTTGTTATTTGCTTGACTACTAATTCTGAGTCTCCTTTAATTTCGACTCTAGTTGCCCCCAATTCCAATAAAGCTTCAAGTCCAACAATAAGCGCTTCATACTCAGCTTCGTTGTTCGAGCAACGAGGACCATCTAATTTATACTTGAATTTTGTTGGAATTCCTTCAGGAGAAATTATAAGGATTCCAACACCACTTCCATTCCTATGGGTCGGACCATCAAAGTATAATTTCCATGGTTGCATTTCGACGTAACTCATGACAGTCTGTTCAACCAATGAATGGTCCACAATGAAATCAGAAATCACTTGGCCTTTCACATCTTTTAAAGGCATGAAAGTCAAAGAATATTTTGTTAAGGCTAAAGCCCATTTGCCAACTCTGCTATGCATTATTGGTTTTGAAAGCATGTGTTTAATGACATCGAAATGAGATGAAACATAAACATCAACAGGCTTTATATAATACTTGAGTTTCATACAAGAAAAGTACAAACAGAGACATAGCTTTTCTATATTGCTATATCTAGTCTCTGCATCATTCAATACTCTACTTAAATAGTATATGGCTCTTTCAATGCCATTGCTATCTTCTTGTGCTAACATACTACCTATACTAACTTCAGAGGCATATATGTACAATCTCATGGGCTTTCCCCATGAAGGTGGAGACAAGATGAGAGGCTGAGAGAGATATCTTTTTATCTTGTCAAATGCCTCCTGATGGGCTTCGTTCCACTCGAAGGCTTGGCCTTGCTTTAAATGAAGCAACTGAGAGAAAGATTGGGTTCTTCCACTCAGATTCGAAATGAACCTTCTGAGAAAGTTAATCTTCCCTAGCAAAGATTGCAGTTCCCTTTTTGACGTAGGTGCTTTCGTCTCCATTATGGCTTTGGTTTTATTTTGGTTGATCTCAATTCCTTTCTTGTGAACCACAAAGCCAAGGAAATCTCCAGCCTGCACAAAAAATGCACATTTAAGGGGATTCATCTTTAAGCCATGGTTTCTCATTCGTTCGAATGATTGGCTCAAATGATGCAAATGGGTTTCTGCAGATATAGATTTGATGATTATATCATCAATATACACCTGCATAAAAGTTTCAATGAAATCATGGAAAATCGAATTCATTGCCCTTTGATAAGTTGCCCCAGCATTCTTTAAACCAAAAGGCATCACCACCCATTCGTAGGTGCCTAAGGCTCCTGGGCAACGAAATGCTGTCTTGGCAACATCTTCTTCAGCAATGAAAATCTGATTATACCCAGAGTATCCGTCTAACATACTTAAATATTCGAATCCTGCAGCAGAGTCTACTAACATTTCTGCCACAGGCATGGAGTACTCATCTTTAGGGGTTGCAGTATTTAAATCCCTAAAATCTATGTAGATTCTCAAAGAACCATTTTTCTTAATAACAGGCACTATATTTGCTAACCATTCGACATACCTTGTGGTTCTGATGAATCTGCAACGCAGCAACCTTTCGATCTCAGCTTTGATCTTTGTGAGAACCGCTGGTGCGAATCTTCTAGGAGTTTTCTTTATGGGCTTCTTGCCATCTTTGATTGGAAGTTTGTGTTCGACTAACTCCCTCTTTAAACCAGGCATTTCGTCATAGTCCCACGTGAAGCAATCTTTGTTTTTCTTGAGGACTTCGATCACTTCCTACTTGAGGCCTGGGTTAAGTTTTGCACTTATATAGGTTATTCTTTTCGTGTTCTCATCCCCTAAGTTCACTTCTTCGAGTGGATCCTGCGCCAATATTTTGGCACCTGAGTCTATGGGGTCCCTCTCAAAGCCTAAGGGTTCTTTATCATAGATGGCGTCCAACCTTTGATCTATTTCAAGTTCTTCAAAGGGTGAGCCTTTCGAGCTACCCCCATTTATTTCGTTCATCTTTACAGCCAGTTTATTTATTTCAGCCTCTAAGGCCTCCTTTGATTCGTTCTCAGCCATATAGGCCGAAATCCTTTCGAAAAAGGAGGACTCAGTCATGAGTAAGGTTGTCGAATTCCCAGCCTGCTGGCCATCTTTGTATAGTACCTTCGACTCCTTCATCTTCACTGATTATTCTTCTATCCCAATATATGCCATCATGGCAAAGGGTCATATAGTAGTGGGCGTTTCTGGTTTCGTTGATTTCATCATTTGGGACACAAGGAGCAATCCTTGCCAGATGTTTGTCATAATTCCTCTTGTCAACTAAGTTGACTGTTGACATGAAGTAACTCTGGTCCGCTTCAATGTTTTCCACGATCCCATCTTCTCTCCATAAAACTAATCGCTGGTGCATTGACGAAGGAACTGTCCCTACGCCATGGATCCACTCCCTTCCCAGCAACAAGTTGTAGTTGGCCTTGGATTCGATCACCATGAACATGGTGGGCCTACAGCTTGAGCTTATCGTCAAGTCCAATTGAACCACCCCCAGTGTTTTGCCTACTTTCCCTTTATAATTGGATAGAACCATGTTGTGTGGTTTGATGTCTCCTTCGCGTATTTCTAACCTTTTCAGCATGAAATGGGGTATTAAGTTAACTGCAGCTCCCCCATCCACTAGAACCTTATTTACGCCATGGGCACCGACCTTTGCCCGAATAAATAATGGCTTCAGATGATTCTTCATAGCTGGTTCTGGACGCTCGAAGAACGCATTCTGCTCCTCGACAGCTCCGTTATCCATCACGTAGTAGCACACAGGCCTATGCTTCATCAGGTCTATGGTATCTTCTTCCTCATACTCTTCGATTTCAGTTTCCTGTCCAAACTCACAAGGAAGCACAGATACCACGTTGCAATTGATATTGAACGAAGACTCCCCCTCTGATTCGAAGTTGTCCGTTAGCATATCTTCGTCTTCCTCTGGACCTGGAGTGTATTCCTTTGGTTCATTTGGTTGTACTTCGGAGAAGAGCCTCCTACTAACTGGGGGTTTGTCTTCAGTTTGATTTTTTGGTGTGGGTTTGTTGGTGCTAGATTCACCTTGGTTCTTTATCGAAGTTGCTCCTTTGTTTGCCACAGTTTCCCTTTCAGCCTTTCGAATCCTCTGTTGCCTTCGCCATTGAGATCTCGACATGGGGTTTCTACCTTTGTAGTTCTCTAGCCTCACTTCTTCCCTTTTCGCTATGTTGAACTGCCTCCTATATGTCATAGCATGGCGTGTGTTTCGTTCATTGTTTCTCCACTTGTCTTTGCCTTTGTCATTTCTGACTTGCAGCCATTTGTCTGTTGGCACTTCAGCAGGGATTTTGAACGTCACTCTTCGAGCGCCCTTGGGATGAGGACTATCGGGCCTTCGTTGTTTTTATTTACTATCGAAACATGGGCCCATCTGAACAGTCTCTTGGTGGTTCCAGCAAGGGGCGAAAGGGATTGTTTCAAAGGCTCTGGCCATGCTTTGATCATACACAACAGAACACCTTGGGCATATCAAGCATTTGGTTTCCCCTTTGTAGCAGCGAAGCACAAATTCCAGCAAACTTTCTCCAGCTTTAGGATAACACCTGAATAGCTGGTTATCCTGGCGCCAGTTGTTTCCGGTTCGCGCCCTTTGTACCCTCTCGAAGTTTGAAGCGATTCTCTGGTTGCAGAGGATGCTGCACCTAGGGCATAGTATCATTCATGTATCTCCTTTGTGGCACATCATGAGGTAATCCTTGAGACTAGTATCTCCAGCATGGTTATCCTCCATTTTATACTTCTCTTTTTCTAAGTATCTCTCCACCTCCTCCATTTCAGAGCGAGGTCTCTCCATATCCACCATGTTTACCTCAACATCCTCCCCCTTAGTGTCATCATCTCCCCATCCTGTAGGTTTTATATCTTCAATTTGGACCTTTGAACTCTCTGGGGCAGAATATCTGACCAAGTAGTCAAACTTTCCACTGGGTTCCCCTAAAGTATCCCATATTTCTTTCTGAGGGGAGGTTGGCTTCGTGATTTGGACTTTCTCCAATTCTAGCCTCAGGCCTTCAGTAACCTGTGTCAACTCTTGGTTTTGGTTTTCCTGGCCTTCAGTAGCCTGGATTTCTTTTGCAACAGCTAAAGGTTCTGCTTCGATCGAAGTCTCTGGCTGCTTGTGGACGTCTTCAGTGACCTCCTTATTGACTTCGACTATCACCCAGCTTTCATTTTCAGTACCTTTCTCTCCTACTGGAGCGTCATTTTGGCCAGCTTCCACCATGTTAATTTCCCCAATGCATGCAGGCTCGGAGTAATTGGTGTCTGCGACGTCCAAAGGATCTTCATCTACTTTCATTTTCGCTTTATCAGCGAACTTCAGTCTGCCATCTTTAATTGCATTCTGAATTAGGTCCCTGAAAAGAAAACACTGTGAGGTTTTGTGGGCTAGGAAACTATGATACTTGCAAAATCCTCTTTTCTTTCTTTGATCTAAAGGAGGTATTTTGACATTTGATGGCACAATGAGTTGGCCATCTTTGACAAGTAAATCAAAAATCTCGTCACACTTAGTGACATCGAAGGTATAAACCTTCTTTGGGAATTTGTCACTTTTCTCATTTTCAACAATTTCTTTCCCTTTTGTGGGAACTAATAATTTGCAGGAGTAAGGTGGTGCCTGTTTTAATTCAGCGAGGTCGATTTCGACCTCTTCGAATTCTAATTCAGGATAATCTTCTGCTTCCTCAGTTCCAACATAGGAGATCCTTTCCTTCTTGTTATTTTTAAAGACTCTGGCCTTTTCGGCCTTTAGCCTTTCGACCTGTCGAACCCTATCGGCTAATTGAGCCATATCCCTCAAGTATTGAGTGTCTAATTTCTTTCGAATAGAGTAATCCAGGCCGCCAGCAGCCATTTCGACTAACTCATGTTCAGGAACTACTGTAAAACATCTAGATTTCAAGAGCCTGAATCTATTCAGATAATCATCTATGGGTTCAGTGAACTTCCTCTTGACACTGGCTAGTTCCTTCAGACTTATTTTTGATTGTCCCATGTAGAACTGTTCATGGAATAATCTCTCCAAAAGAGCCCAAGTATCAATGGACCCAGGAGGCAAAGTGGTGAACCATGTGAAAGCGTTCTTAGTCAGGGAACTTGGGAAATATTTGATCCTAAGGTCTTCATTATTGGCTATATCTCCTACTTCGGTTAGATACCTGGCTATATGTTCGACTGTTGACTCATTGGTATCCCCAGCAAACTTTGTAAACTTAGGGACTTTATATCCCCTTGGTAAATCAGTGTGCATTATGTAATCTAATATAGGGGAGGCATAATTTGGCCTTCTAATTCCTGTGTTGAGGCCAGTCTGGGCCATGATTCTCTCTATCATGGTGGTTAAATTATTTTCTGCCAAGATGTTATCGTTTCGAATTCTATGAACGACTGCATCAGCATCTTGATTTCGACCCACCATGACAACCCCTCTAGGTTGTTCTTCTCGAAACTCTGGGACTTCTAGCCTTTCGACCCTTGCCCCTGGTTCCATAATTTCCCTTTGAGGGCCTTGGATCATTGGGGCTTCTAGCCTTTGTGCCCTTGCCCCCAAATTAACCTCCTTTCTGGCTGGTCTATAGGGTGGGTCGTTAGCAACTTGTTCTATAATAGGTACGTTCGCTCGAACTCCCGCCTGATTCTGCCTACGCCTCTCTGGGGGAGCGAAGAAATCTGCTATTCGACTCATGTTATCTGCATTTTCTCTGTTTGTCACAGTCACATTTTGTACTATTGGGGCAAATATCTCCTGCATAGTTTGTGCTAATACTCCTATCATATTATGGTCACTGTCATCCATTAATTGCCTAAAAGCCAACTGGTTTTCTGTGGTTAAGATAGGCATTGCACTATAACCCACTGACCCTTGGTTATTTGTCATAAACTGATTTTCCCCAGACCCAGACCCTAATTGTGGTGATGAATTCGATGTGGAATTGTGTAAGCCTGCCATAAAAGATGTTGGCATTCCATAAGAGGAATTTCTGGCTCTATTACCATCGAAACCGGGTGGTCTAGTTAGTGGGGTGGCGAAATGGGTTTGTGTCCCTGATGGTGGGACGAATCCCCCAGGATAACCAATGGTTCCAGTATTTCCTAGGAACGAACTGTTAGTTGATATGCCACTTGTTCCATTAGTGGCTATATTACTGGTAGAGGATGCAACAGACTGTGCGTTCGAAGGGATCACATTAGATGTTCCCATCGAGGCGGAGATATTAGTGCCAGTTGTATGTGGGGCATTTTGTTCCCCTTGTTGATTGTCAGAATTAGACATCTTGTTCAAACGTTTTCTTCTGGATAAGGGTTGGTTGCTATTGGTTATTCTACCACTTCTAAGGTTCATAAAACAACGAACTTATCACTCAGAGAGTATTTTTACAATGGTTATGTCTCAACAATTTTTTACTTTGTTCTAAATTTCGTAATGGCCAATGACGGGTCCCACCGGGTGTGCCAATTTGTTTACAGTGATTTCTGGTAAACAACCGCTAGTCCTCCAAACTATCAAATAATCTTAATGACTGTTATTTAATCTCTCTGGTAACTCGCAGGATCGACTAGATTGATCCTAGGATGTATTGGTCATTTGGATAACTCTCATTATAGAACTGGTATTCATGGTTGGTATTTAGAATGTTGTGTAGGTGTTTAACTTACTTCGATTACTCTATTAAAGATCTAATAACATGATCAAGTAAATGCGCGCAAGACTAAATTGCATGAATAAAGTTCAATTGTAAAGACATATAAAACTGCAGAAAAGACAAGTAAATGACTTCGAAGCATAAAAACATGTAATGTAAAAGATTCTCTGGAATGTAAAAGATTCGAAATATGAAGAAAGCGTTTAAATGCAAGAAAACAGTAAAATGACTTTAAATGAAAAAAGGTGTTCGAATGATAAAGGCATGAAGATAAAGGCATGAAATATACAAAAGTTTCTGAAATGTAAAGTATTTGAAATGGAAAGAAAACATTTAAATGTAAGGCATTAGTAAAAAGACTTCGAATGAAAATATTTTAATGCAAAGGCTTTTGAATGGTATTGACATGAAGATAGAGGAAAATACTGGAAATGATAAAGAGTTTTATTAAATCATAAACACTTGGTGTTATCATACGTACATTGCTCGTGCATTCGTTTCCCTAGCCATGTGGTATTTTGAATGTTTACTGAGTTTTTTGTACAATAGATATGACACACGAAATCCTAATGCTAAGACTTATATTTATACTAGTTCGACCATAACGGTCTTGCTATAAGATTCTGCCACGTTCAGAACATGCAAAGCAATGCCCCTCTCTCGCTTCCACGCGTCTTCAAATGCTCCAGCGTATATATTTCAAATTTCGAACATCCCGCTTGCGTTTGAATTTCAAATGTTTTGGCACTTCTTCGTTTCGAACGCATTTCTTGGACACAGCCTTGTTACCATTTCGAGACTTCTTTGAATATATTCCCATAACTGTCACTCGAAGCTCAGAGTTTTGACATGCCCATTCGAAGTACTGCTTCTACCATTTCGAAACATGACATCTTGCTTTATTCCAATCGAAACATCCAACTTTCTTTGCTTCGAACAATATCATCAAAATCTTCAACCAACAGGCACATGACAACGAATCTTATTGAATCGATGAATGGGGTATTCAAAGGCATATGAAACCTCCC
The DNA here is from genome assembly GCA_948472305.1 of Vicia faba. NCBI lineage: Eukaryota > Viridiplantae > Streptophyta > Magnoliopsida > Fabales > Fabaceae > Vicia > Vicia faba. The sequence continues at coordinate 1,556,140,987 of OX451739.1, read as the reverse complement.
GATCACTGCATTGATAAAATCTACGTATTTTAGGATGGCTTCGTTGTTTGCCAAGAGAGGTGAAATGTGGAATGCGGTGTTGCAATCTGGACAACTATGGAGTTAAAGCTGCATGAAGTACATTAAGGCAGAAAGTGCCAAAGCCAACACTCATATGGTTATACGGTTTGACCGACACAGCCAAAACTTCATTGTGAAAGAAACAATCGACCACAACGAAGGCCTGCCAAGACAAGAATATAGGGTCATACTACCTTCTCGTTGGTGCGATTGTGGCAGGTTTCAAGCATTTCGTATGCCTTTCTCTCATGTCATTTCCGCTTGTGCTTATACCCATCAAGACACGCTGCAACTTCTGTCACACATTTACAAATCTGAAACGTTGCTCAACATTTACAACAACAGCTTTCCTTTGGTAGCAAAACCAGATTATTGGCCTGCATACGACGGCGAAATAGTGTGGCACAATGCCCAAATGCGAAGGAACAAGAAGGGTCATCCCAAAAGTAAGCACATCACAACAGAAATGGACGATCTTGACAAGCTGGAAAGAAAGTGTGGTTTATGCCGTTAGGTCGGACACAATCGCAAAAATTGTCTGAATCGGGCGTCTGCCTCGACCACATAAAAATTGTAATACATAAAATCTTTCCTTAATTATGTTGTAAACATTAGGGTTTTTCGTTAACAGTATTTGCTACAATAAATATTACGCGTACAAGAAAAATACACGATATTCCGTCTATGAAATTACAACTGTTAACACAATTTCATCTGACCCATGCATCATCAACATTACATCGTTGTCTGTTTTGAATTCCTCCAACCATACATTAGGTCTTCCTGTCGCATGTGAGGTTGTTGTTCGTCTTCGCTGGATCCTTCGAATTTTTTCCCCCTTCGCAATGTCTCCATCTAGCCATCGCATCAACTCCCGCTTCAAACGCTCCATAGAGTGAATGTGTCAGAATTTCATTTTCATCGCAGGTTTCGTGGCGGAGAAGATAACGTAACCATCTCTGGTAAAAATCATGGGCGACGTCATGACACAAATAACAGAGTAAAATAAAAAAACAGTGCGAGAAAGTGTGAGAAATGACGGAGAAACGGATGAATTATTTGTAAAACAACATTTGGTCCTAGTTTTGTCCTAGGAGCCAAGTGAGATGGCGCCTCCTCTCACTTTTAAAGTGCATGCACCATCTCACTTGGCTAAAAGTGAGAGGAGGCGCCAAGTGAGATGGCGCATAGGGAAAAACCCTAGGTGGAGGCGCCAAGTGAGATGGCTCCTCCTTTGAGGAGTCATCTGAAACATGGTTATTTGCGTAATTTTTTCCAAAACGTAGTTATTTGCGAATTTTTTTTAATACCTAGTTATTGTAAAAAAAAAAATTCAAATATGTTAGCAGTTGTTAACTTGTTATTGGCTAGTATTGTGAAAATCTAAAGTATCAAGTTGATTTTTTATTTATTTAAAGGAAATTCCAAATTTATTTAAAATAAAAAATAAAATAGTTTATATAGAATGACATCATATTTTACTAATATGGTTGGTTCAATATTCATTAAAACTTAAGTTGAAAATTTATGAAAGGCCTTCTAATTAGTAAAAAAAAAATTTATTATTTACTTATACTCTATTTTATTTTTGCAGAGTTTTATGTTTTAAAGCAAAATTATTATTATTTTTATTTACAGCCGATATAAAAAATTTACAATCTTTAAAACATTACCCAAGATTATTAGTGTCTTCCATAACCATGATGTTGCTGCCCATTTATTAGCACCGAGAGAAATAGGATTGCTTATGCTTGAAAATTCCATGTAGCCTGGTTTTCTGGCGAAATAACCGCTAGTCTTCCAAACAAATTTGATATGTATGGTTACTTGTAGGATCGACTAGATTGATCCTAGGACATTGTCTTAACGTTAATTGTAACACTTTCTTGAAGGTTTATGTTAAATACGACGTGATACTTGTGCATGTGTTTGTGTAAAGGCTTGGAATACAAAAGACTTCTGAAATTAAATTGAAATGTAAAAGTTTAGACGAAGCGTCTTAATTAAACAAAAAAAAGGGTTTGAATGTAAATACTTGACAATAAAAAGACTTAAGACTGGAATTAAATGACTTGATTGTAAAAGAAAAAGCCTTTTAAAAGAAATTTGATTTATAAAGTTTTGCAGGAAAGTAAAACAATTCGATAGAATATAAAGAATTTAAGAACAATTGCATGAGTATGTAAAAGAATGGTTCGAAAGAAAATTATATTGATAAGTGCAATTCAAAGATATAATTGTGAGGTCATACGTACATTCTCAACGAACTCTTTCTCTTTAACTTGGTACTTGAGTATTTTGTGAGTAACTTTGTACGAATTATGACCTTTTTTCCCTAACACTAAGGAGCTATTTATAATGTTCTAACCATAACGGTACTATTCTAAGGAAAAGCCACGTCGCTTCTTGCATGCCTTTCGACACTCTAAGGCTTCCACGCGTCCTTCTTATCCAAAGAAACTATTTTCGAATTTCAAATAATCCCGCTCAAGCCTTCAGCAATGACTTTCTCACGTGGCCGTCGAAAACGCGCCCCTTTGACCAAATAAAATACTTGTCTTTTCAAACTATCTTCGACTCAGATCTAGTTAATAATATATTTCGACTATAGCTCTTTTTCAAGCCATCTTATGGAAATTTAAAATGTAAAGGTTCCTTTATTAACCTGGTCGAAATTCCCAGCTAACAAATTGCCCCCCAAAAATGTCTGTTTCGAATATGTGCAGAAATAGGCATTTCTTGTGATTTATGTTATTTCGACCAGCAAAGAGAACCTTTTTCGTATTTCAATGATATCATCATGACATCTCTTCCCAAAAAACGTCTCTTCAAGACGTGCGTGCAACAATTATAATGATGAATAACCATTCCCAATGTCAGGCGACTTGACAAACTTCTCACCTTCTCCTTCAGGATGCGAACACGTGTCCCTTGATGGACAATCACTCTTCACTATAAAAAGGGTTTTTCTTCTTCCTCTCTCTTACTTTTACAAACTTTCTCTTAGCAAAAACCCTTTCAGTCTCCGTAAAAACCTTTTCCTTTCCAAAAAACTCAGAAAAACTGCAGAAAGACCTAAAAGAATCTCAACAATGGCCTCTGATAAACAACAAATGAAAATCAAAATCAAAAACTCTGGAGCTTCCACAGGTTCATCGTCTCAATCCATTCCAACTAGTAAAATAATCACGCATGAGAACAAGGAATTTATTACACCTCTGAAGTTGTCCAAAGAACAAAAAGCCATTTTTGCTTTCCAGGTATTAATCTCTTCTTCATTATCTGGTAAAACCCTAGGATTCCTAGGTCCTTTAGTTTCTACTGAACATCTGGAAGAATGTAAAAACTTCTTCCCAACTTACCATGCTGTTAGACCCATAGCTAATAAGGGAAATACTTTCGATGATTCTTCCAAATCCCCTAAAAATATATCTACAGAAAGTCCTGAAGTAATGAATAGGCAACCTTTCCAAATGAACTACATTACTGAGAATTTCATACCTTTCCGATCTTGTCCCACTTTGGACAAGTCTTATTTGAAATGGCTAGGTAAAGTAGAGAAAAAGAAAAGCCAATTTTGGAAAGATTTAGGTATTTTCGACCTGATCCAGATGTCGAAATTAGGTTTTAGCTATTGCCAACCTTTACTTCTTGCATCTCACTACTTTTGGGATACCACTTATAACACTTTCCATCTCCCTTGTGGGATGATAACCTCTACACTATTCGATGTAGTAGCCATTACAGGACTTTCTCCTATTGGAGAAACATTTGACCCTTTTCTCCACCCTGACAACACAATAAATTTCAACACAAAAACTGCCTCCTTTAATGCCTATATGAATTTCTATCATACGGACGGTGAAGATGTTTCCGACATCGAACATATAGCTTTCTTAGCTTTATGGTTGTCCAAATTTGTTTTCTGTTGCAAATCCCTCCAAGTAGCTAGAAGATTTTTAACTTTGGCTAACCAACTGCATTTTGGTCGAAAGGTTTGCCTTAGTGAATTATTACTAGTAAGTTTGTATGAAAGTTTAGGCTCTACTGTAACCAAGCTCAAAGAACATGAAGCTGGTAGTAACCTCCTTTTAGACGGACCTTACTGGCTTCTTCAACTGTGGCTGAATGCCACCTTCGAACCATCCTTTCAAACTTCTAGAAATGTGAATGAAGAAGATCCCATGATAGTAGCAAGAAGTATTGAAGGAACTAGGCTTCTGCTACTGACTCCCAATGAAGACATGAATCTTCAATCCAACCTCACCAAGTATATTTTGATGTTCTCAAAACGTCATGCCTTTACTCCTGCCATGGCTCCCTTCGCCAAACGAACACATGGCCCTTCCTGGTTTACTGCTTCGATTGAAGAAGCCATAAAATATGCCAATACAGAAGTTGAAGATGTCTGGCGTGCATTCCTCCTTCCCAGACTCCTTATTTCCAGGATTCTGCCTGTGAAGAACTACGTATGCATGTTAGCCTATCAACCAAAATTTGTCTCTCGATAATTTGGGTTGAATAAACTTGTCCCCGTATCTCTTTTTAACCGTAAGAAGGATATTTGCTATGCTAGAATAGATTATGTTATGAGGGACGTGGCGAAGCATCAAGAATATCATGCTGATTTTGCTGTCTTCAAACTTGCCCCTTTCGAACCTGCGACTTATATGACTAAAGGCTTTTATACTTGGTGGACAGAGTTTTATTCTAACAACATGTTCGACAGTACTGAAATAAAAGATCAACTGACCCAAGCCTTTTCATCTTTGCAGGATCATGGACCCAAAGGTAAAACTACTCATTGCAAAGAAATAAAAGCTTTTCAGGATTATTTTGAAACTGTCTATGACCCTACGCAGCTTAGTCGAACAGTCTATCAAGCGTCACTTATTTTGAAAGAAAAATTTATGAAAACTCTTTCAAAATTAAAACTTCCCAAATGTGTAAAACCTGAATTCAAGTATGATTTATCCTTCAAACTGCAACCACCCAGATTTCCAAAATTACCCACAACGGACTTCGCTCTGGCATTTTCGCCACCTTATCCAGACTGGTTCGTCTGTGGGAATATTTTTCATGACTTACATAATGATAGTCAAAAACGTGCAAAAAGGGTTGTTCCGACTAAGCTCACTCTGGACAGTTTCGACGGTTTCCTACACTATGACTTGTCTGCTGTGAAAATCATTTCTCCAACACTTCAAGGTGCCATGTCGAAAAATGTACTTTAAGATTTCCCATCTTAACATGTTTCCTCCTAACTTTGTGAATTTTCAGCTATCGAAAGGAAAACCCCCAAAAAGGGAAAACCCACTTCAAAGACCACTCCAACCAGAACGTCAAATCCTACTTCTTCAAAACCAGACAATGCCGGGAAGAACGTTTCTTCAAAAAAAACTTCCAAAGCTTCTGAGGTTTTCATACTAAACTTTCTTTTCTAGAATTTCTTCTAGTTTTGCTTACTTATCAAAATTTTGATGTTTTCTGCAGGATGGGAGTTCGCCAATTGCCAAGGCGAAGAAGAGAAAAAATGCTTCTGAAAAAGAAGTAATTACACTCGAAGGTAGAAGTGCTGATGACTCTCCTCCTCCTCTGAAGAAGCAAAAGAAAAAGGGGTCGAAGGTTACTTCGTCCCTGGGTACTGCCCAAAAGGAAACCGAAACTGTTATTCTCCCTACTTCTGCGAAAGAAGCTGGGCCTCCACCCTCTGGAGCCAAAATTTAGGAGCGTATTGGAAGCAATACCTCTACTGCTGATAAGGTATTTATTTTAAACTCTTCTTTTCATTTCCCTACACTTTGACATATTATATTTCTTGAACAAACATTGGCATTCACTCTTACAGGAAAAATCTGACAAGTCCCCCAAACCTTCTGATCCTCTCAAAAATCCGATTGTCGAAGGAACTCCTTCACCCCCTCCTAGTGCTGGAATCGCATAAAATAAAGGGTCTGCGACTAGAAATCCTTAACCAGAGTCAAAGGACGCAGAAGATCAGGAGAATTCTTCTCCTGAGGCAGATGCTCAAAAGGGTGACACTCCACCTAGGACTGGCACATTTGAGGAAAACGAGACGGATAAGGACACAGAATGCTCTTCCGACATAGAAGGGTTCTTCAAAGGTAACAAAGAGATGGGAGATGACGAAGGAACCGTCGAAGAGTCTGAACAGACTCTCAGTAACAAAGACTTAGATTCCGCTCACGCCACTGGAGAGTCTAACCTTGCTTCGATGCACAACCAGACTTCTTCAAGTCAGCCCACTATTGCCACTCTCTCCGAAGAAGAAAGAACTTCCCTTAAAGCAACAGACCCCTTAAAGTATGTCAAACTAATGATGGCTTTAAAAGATGCATCTTCTGCTAAAACATTTCCTGGTGTCTCTGCCCAAGCTGGTGTTGGAACCAAAGAAACTTCTTTTGATGCCCTCTTGCAACAGGTGAAGCAAGTTATCTTCGATGCTGACCTTTTTACCACCCTAAAGGAGGATTGCGCTGCTGGTTGTCGGATAAAGAAATTGATTTCTCAGATACCCATCACAGCGTGTCCACCTGATGTGGGCGAAGCTTTAGTTGATATTCAGCAGTTGATTGATCAAGTGAGTTCTGAGTTCAATAGAGACTTCAATGCCCAGACGAAACTTCAAGCGACGAAAAAGGCACAATCTCTAGCATATGAAAAAGCTTACAAGGCCTACACTTCCTCTGAAACTCTCATACAGTCGAAGAAGAAGGCCCAAGAGGAGTACAATAACTATGCATCCTTCATCCAAGTTTGGGAAACTCAGATCTCAGAGTTAAAAGCGAGGATTGTTGAGGCGAAAGAGAAACAGGCTGCCATTCATGGCTTGAATGACCCTCAGGCTGACCTCTTAGCGAAGGAAAGTGTTGCTCATATGGAAGCGGCTACCAATATGGACAAAGAAATAGCCAAAATTCAAGAGTCTAAAGCGGCTATCTAATATAAACTTAATTTGTCGAAGATTAAATATGCAAGGATAAAGAGCAATCTTCCTTTCTAGCTTTTAGCTTATAGCCTTAACTTTTCTTGTTACATTGCCCTTTCAATTGTAATATTCAGACAAATGCCATTTTGGCACTTTTAATTAATTTTTTAGAGATCTATGATACGTTACAATAGCCATTTTAGTATTTCCATCTTGGCTTTGCTTTACTTATTTGTCACTACTGTTTTCTTATTCTAATTTCCTGCAGAAATGGTTTGTACTTCTTTAAGTATTTCCCATTTAGCCTTAGGATCCTTCAATCTTCTGTTAGTTCTTCCACCTCATACGCATTATTCGAAAATACTTTTAAAATTCGAAAAGGACCTTCCCAATGGGGAGACCACTTGCCTAAATCTTGTTTCTTTTTATCCATAGGTAAAATAACTTTCCAAACTAAATCATTGGCAACAAAAGTTTTACCTTTCACCCTTTTGTTGTAGGCTCTAGCTACTTTTTCCTTATGCCTTATTAACACTTCTAAGGCGCACAACCTTTCTTCGTCTACATCTATCAATTCATTCAACATCACTTCCCAATAAAGGTTTGGAGCTATCTCTACCTGTCTTTGAATGCGAACTGACTGCAGAAAGATTTCGACTGGTAATATTGCATCATGCCCAAAGGTAAGTTGGAATGGTGTATTATTGGTTGCTTCTTTAGGTGATGTTCGACAAGCCCAAAGTGTTTGATCTAACGTTTTATGCCAGTTTTTAGGCTTCTTTCCGACATGCTTCTTGATTAAGCCTATTATGACTTTGTTGGCTGCTTCGACTTTACCATTTTCTTGAGCATAATATGGTGTAGATGTTAGCAATTTGAACCCGGTTTCTTTCGCAAACTCTTGCATCTTTCGACCAATAAAAACTTACCCTTGGTCTGTAGTTATACTTTCTGGGATTCCAAACCTATATAGTATATGCTTTTGGATAAATTCAATGACTGTTTCTTGGTCTACATTCGCCAAAGGAATAGCTTCTACCCATTTGGTGAAATAATCTATTCCTACCAATATATATCTTTGTCCTTTGGATGAAGTGGGTCGAATCTCTCCTATTAAATCCAATGCCCACCTCTAAATGGCCATGGCTTAATGATTGAATGCAATTCACTTGCAGGGGCATGTTGAATGCTTGCATGCATCTGACATTCTTGACAACCCTTGGCGAAGTCTATACAGTCTTTCAACATAGTTGGCCAATACATCCCATATCGAAACAACAACCATTTCATCTTATGTCCTGCTTGATGGGCCCCATAGGCTCCACTGTGAACGCTTGATAATGCCAGATATGCTTCGTTTTCTCCCAAGCATTTTAGCAAAATTCCTTCAGGGGATTTTTTGAATAATTCGTTTCCCATCAAGTAATAAGATAAATTTATGTATCTAACCTTTCTATCCATGTTGGTTGAAGGGTCTTTTAGGTAGTTAATAATTGGGCTTCTCCAATCTGTATCTTCCAGAGTGCGTATATTTAGTACCTCAAACTCTTCTGGGTTGGCACACCCTAGCCTAGTAGTTTCTAAGTCCATTGGGGATAACCTCGTAGCCAATGATTTTCCTCTTATCTCAATCAATCCTTCTAATCTTTCCTTTGACACTTTGTACCCTGAGGCTATTTGTGCCAAGTCATTTACTTCTTGGTTTTTTATTCTAGGGACATGTTTTATATCCACATATTCAAATTTCTTGAGCAATCTATTAACCAAGACAAAATACATAATCAAGTTCTCTTTATGCATTTGTATTATTTTGTTAGTTTCTTTATTACCAATTCAGAGTCACCTTTGATTTCGACTCTGGTTGCCCCCAATTCCAATAAAGCTTCGAGTCCAGCAAACAAGGCTTCATACTCAGCTTCATTGTTTGAACAAAGAGAGCCTTCAATCTTATACTTAATCTTTGTTGGAATTCCTTTAGGAGAAATCAAAAGTATTCCAACTCCGTTACCATTCCGGTGTGTTGAACCGTCGAAGAATAATCTCCAAGGTTTCAACTCAACATAGAGTTGGCTTTCGACCACTGCATGGTCTACTATAAAGTCTGATACTATTTTACCTTTCATTGCCTTTAAAGGCATGAAAGTTAAAGAAAAATATGTGAGGGCCAAAGCCCATTTGCAAATTCTTCCATGCAAGATTGGCTTTGACAGCATATGTTTTATAACATCACAGTGAGACGAAACGAAAACATCCACTGGTTTTATATAATGCTTGATTTTTGTACAGGAGAAATATAAACACAAACATAACTTTTCTATTGTAGTATATCTCGTTTTTGCATTATTTAAAACCCTACTAAGATAATAGATGGCTCTTTCGACGCCATTTTCGTCCTCTTGGGATAACATACTACCTAAAGTAGTGTCAGAGGCTGATATATAGAGTCTCATAGACTTCCTCCCATTTGGGGGTGACAGAATGGGCAGTTGCACCAAGTATTGCTTGATCTTGTCAAAAGCTTCTTGATGTTCCTTGTTCCATTCAAAATTTCCTTGCTTTAGGCGCAAGAGGGGGGGAAAAGCTTGCGTTCAACCACTGAGATTAGAGATAAATCTTCTTAGGAAATTTACTTTCCCCAATAGTGACTGCAATTATTTTTTTGTCGAAGGCGCCTTTGTTTCCATGATAGCCTTCGTTTTATTCTGATTGATTTCTATCCCCTTCTTATGGACCACAAATCCCAGAAAGTCTCCTGCCTGCACAAAGAAAGCACACTTAAGAGGGTTCATCTTCAAACCATGTTTTCTCATTCTTTCGAATGATTGGCGAAGATGATTCAGATGGATTTCATCTGATCCATACTTCACTACAATGTCATCTATATACACCTGCATAAATGTTTCAATATAATCATGAAATATAGAGTTCATTGCTCTTTGGTACGTTGCCCCAGCATTCTTTAGACCAAAAGTCATAACAATCCATTCATAAGTGCCAATTTCCCCGGGGCATCTAAAGGTTGTTTTAGGCACATCCTCTTCAGCAATAAAGATCTGATTATAACCTGAATACCCATCTAACATACTAAGGTATTCAAAGCTTGCGGCTGAATTAACCAGCATTTCTGCCACTGGCATCGAGTATTCATCCTTGGGGGTAGCAGCATTCAAATCATGAAAATCTATGCATACCCTCAAAGAACCGTTTTCCTTAATAACAGGTACTATATTAGCAATCCATTCGACATACCTTGTGGTCCTGATGAAATTGTAACGCATGAGTCTTTCGACCTCTGTATTGATTTTTGAAAGGATTTCTGGAGTGAATCTTCTTGGAGTCTGCTCGATGGGCTTCTTGCCATCCTTTATAGGCAGTCTTAGTTCGACCAGTTCCCTTTCCAAACCAGGCATCTCGTCATAGTCCCAAGCAAAACAGTCTTTATTTTCTTTAAGGAGCGATATGACCTTTTCCTTCAAACTGGGTTTCAGTTTAGCGCTGATGTAAGTGATTCTTTTTGAACTCCCATCTCCAAGATCAATCTCCTCAAGGGGGTCTTGAGCCAACATCTTAGGACTTGACACTGTCGGATCTTTTTCGAACCCTAAGGGTTCTTCGTCATAGATGGAATCTAATCTTTGATTTACCTTCTCATCTTGAACCTATTCATCAGTTGGTTCTGAGTTGGGGTTTGCTCCAGATTCTGCCACTTTGGTTGCTTTGGTAATGGCTTCGCCAACCACATTTGTTGTTGCAGCTTGAACAACCGCCTGTCTTTTATTCTCAGCTACATAAGCCGAAAGCCTTTCAAAGAAAGAGGGTTCAGACATGGTCAATGTATGTGTCCCATCCAGTTGGCCGTATTTGAGAACTGCTTTCGACATTCTCCTCGTCATCCAGTTCTCCCATAATTTATATGTCCCAACGTAATCCATTTGGGAGCAAAGTTAGATAATACAACGCATTCTTGTTTGGTAAATAGCAATCTCCTGCCACTCCACATGGTTCAATGTTTGCTAGATTTTTGTCAAAGCTGGTCCTGTCTACCGTGTTTACCTCCGTCATGTAGTAACCTTGATCCCCTTCAATGTTTTCTACAATTCCATCCTCTCTCCATATGGTTAATCTCTGATGCATGGTTGATGGCACTGCCCCCACCCCGTGTATCCACTCTCTTCCTAGCAGCAAATTGTAATTCGCTTTTGCAGGAATTACCATGAACATAGTTGGTCTTGTCACAGACCCAACTGTCAAATTTACTTGAATTACCCCCAGGGTGTGACCTATTTTTCCTTCATAGTTAGACAAAACCATATTGTGAGGTTTAATGTCCGTGTCAAACATCCTTATTCTTTTCAACATATAATGAGGCATCAAGTTAACTGCAGCCCCTCCATCCACCAGTACTTTGTTAATACCAGTGTCTTCGATCTTGGCCCTTATATACAAAGGTTTCAGATGATTTCTCATAGCTCCATCGGGCCTTTCGAAGAAGGCATTTTGCTCTTCGACTGCTCCATTATTGAGGATGAAGTAACACACGGGTTTGTGTTTCGCCATCTCCCCTTCACCATCTTCTTCGCAGTCTTCGACTTTAGTTTCCTGATAGTACTCATGGGGGATAACGGATACCACATTGCAATTCATGTTCAGAGATGACACGCCATCAGAGTCGAAATTGTCTGTCAACATATCTTCAGATTTGATGGGGTTTTCTTGAGTCACTTCTTTTGTTTTCTGTTGTCCCTCAGTGAACAACCTTCGTCTTACCGGTGGTTTGACGAATGTCGATGTTCCAGATACTGCTTTGGTATTGCTTGACTCACCTACCTCTTTCTGCTTTGATTCCCTCTTTGTTTCCCTTTCCCTCTGGTGTCTACGCCACTGGGATCTTGACATAGTATTTTTTCCTTTGTAATTGTCTAGCCTATGAGCCTCCCTTATTGATGCCTGGAATTGCCTTCTATAGGCGAAAGTTGTTCGGACTCCCCTGTCGAAACTCCTCCACTTTGATTTCTCATCATTAACATGCATCCATCGGTCAGTTGGTATCTCAGCAGGTAATTTTAAATAGACTCTTCTTGCCTTGGGATGTGGGCTATCTGGCCTTTTCGATGTTCCCCTTTTTTCAAACACGTACATCCTTGGGTTTGCCTCCCTTGGCTCCCAACTACCATGGAAAGGGATCCATTCAAACATTTCAGCAATCTCCTTGTCATATACTGCGCCACATCTTGGGCACATCAGGATTTCTAATTCTGCTTTGTAACAGCGGAGTATGAAAACCAAAAGTGTTTCGCATGGCCTTGGGTATACTCTCATTAGTTGACTTTCTTGGCGCCAATTTCCTTGGGTGTTGATGCGTTGGACCCTCTCATAATTTTCAGCCACTCTTCGACTCAACATAATGGAGCACCTTGGGCACAACAACGTCTTGTGGGCATTCCTCTCATGGAATCTCCACAAGTATTCACGCAGACTCTCATTTGCCTTTGGGTAGCCAAAATTCTCCCTCTTTTGTTGCTTTAACAGGCAGTTTTCCAATTCCTCCATCTCTGAAGCGGGTTGGTCCAGATTGACCATGTTTACTGCCATGGGTACTTCAGAGATTTCCATTCCTTCGAGTTTAACTCTGAGACCTTCAGTAGTCTCATTAGTATTTTTCAAAGGAACCTCAGTAGTCCCAAATTTGATTTGTCCATCTTGGGGGTCTTCAACGTCAGTGTCGAAAGATCCTCCGGTGTTTAGGCCATCAGTAGCCTACTTTCCTTCCTCCACGATCTTCGCTTGGTCAGTGTTGACTATGTCCACCATATTGATATCCAAAGGTTCAGCGTAGTTGGTGGCAGCCATATTCAAAGGATCAGCATCCACCTTCATAGGACCTTTTCCTTTGTCAACGAATTTCAGACGTCCATCCTTGATAGCATTCTGAATTAAATCCCTGAAAAGAAAACAAGCTGATGTTTTATGGCCAAGAAAACCATGGTATTTGCAATAACCTCTTTTCTTTCGTTGTTCTAACGGAGGAACTTTAGCGTTAGGAGGAACTATCATTTGGCCATCCTTTACCAGTAAATCAAATATTTCGTCACATTTAGTGACATCAAAAGTGTAAGTTCTTTTAGGATATTTATCACTTTTTTCCTCTTCGACGGGGTTCTTCCCATTCGAAGGTGTTAACATTTTACAAGAGTAAGGGGGTGCCTCTTTTAATTCAGCCAAATCTATTTATACTTCTTCAACACCATAAGGGTTGTTATGTGGCTCATATTCTTCATTTTCGGCTTCGACATAGGCTACCCTTTCTTTTTTATGATTTTTACTTGCCCTGGCCTTTTCAGCTTTCAGTCGTTCGACCTGTCGAACTCTATCTGCCAACTGGGCCATATCTCTCAAGTGTTGAGTGTCTAACTTCTTTCTAATGGAATAATCTAATCCACCTGCAGCCATTTCGACTAACTCATGCTCAGACACCACAGTAAAGCATCTAGATTTCAGAAGACGGAACCTATTCAGGTAGTCATCTATGGGTTCTGTGAATTTCCTCTTTACGCTTGCCAATTCCTTAAAACTTATCTTTGTTTGTCCCACATAAAACTGTTCATGGAACAGTCTTTCTAAGTAAGACCACGTATCTATGGAACTAGGAGGTAATGTGGTGAACCATGTAAAAGCATTTTTGGTTAGTGAACTAGGGAAATATTTTATTCTTAGGTCTTCATTGTTTTCCAAATTTCCTAACTCTGTCAAATATCTGGCTATGTGCTCAATAGTGGATTCATTTGTGTCCGCTGAGAAATTAGTGAATTTTGGGATCTTGTGACCCCTTGGCAATTCCGTTTGTAGAATAAATTCCGCTATAGGGGAAGTGTAGTTGGGGCGTCGAAACCCCGTGTTTAAACCATTATTAGCCATGATTCTTTCGACTATATTTGTTATATTATTTTCAACCAACAAGTGGTCTTGTCTCACTCTATGAACAATTTCATCTGCATCTTGGCCTCTATTGACCATGGCTATTCTCCTAGGTGGTTCCTCAGGGTCTGGTTGTCGAATACCTACTGGTTCAACTCTTGGTTCTTCGACAAGATTCTGTCTAGGTTGTTGAACTTGGTTTATGGTTGGTTCTTCTTGAACCCCTATGATATTCTGCCTACGTCGAACGAGTGGTTGGGGGTTCCCAAAGAAGTCTGCTATTCGCGCCATATGCGCTGACAACTGTTGGTATGATTGGGTGTTTTCTTGATTGGTTCTGTTTATATTCTGGATTAGGGGAGAAAAAATAGTATTCATTTCCCTTGCCAATATTCCAACCATATCCTGGTTACTAGCGTCCATTTGTTGTCTAAGTGTTGCCTGGGTACTTGTTGTTAAAGCAGGCATCTGGGCTGATAGCCCTTGGTTTTGGACGCTTTGACCAATTGAACCAACATTTTGAATCGGTGAAAAAGTACTTATGTTGGGTTGTGTATATGTGGAAGTGCCATTGTGTTTACCACCCATAAATGATGATGAGGGCCCTCCATATGATTGTTTTATCCAAGGCCTAAAATTTTCGAATCTTGGCGACCTGGAAGGTGTCGAAGGTGGTACTTGGCCTCCTACATATGTAAAAATAGGGCCATTTTGAGTATTCGAAAGAGATTCTGATGTACCCCTAAAGGGGGGCACGTTGGTCGTACTAGCCACAGAAACGGTTCCTGTGTAAGGTGGATTCGAATTAGTTGTGGCCATTGATCCTATTGATGTTGGAATGGCCTGGGAACTAGTTGTCGAACTTGTACCGACGGTTCCTGATCCTTGTGGAGGATTTTGTCCTCCTTGATCATTAGTTGTGTTAACCATTCTTCTAGTATGTTTTTTCTTAGGTATTGGTTGAGATTCACTAGTAATTCTGCTACTCCTAAGGTTCATATAACTCTTTTGCGTATTTTACCAAAAAATAGTGTTTTAAACCCTCTGTTATGATTACCACTGGTTTCCCTTAAAACGTTATGACACGGTCCCATCGGGCGTGCCAATTTGTTCGCAGTGATTTCTGGCGAAACAACCGCTAGTCTTCCAAACAAATTTGATATGTATGGTTACTTGCAGGATCGACTAGATTGATCCTAGGATATTGTCTTAACATTAATTGTAACACTTTCTTGAAGGTTTATGTTAAATACGACGTGATACTTATGCATGTGTTTGTGTAAAGGCTTGGAATGCAAAAGACTTCTGAAATTAAATTCAAATGTAAAAGTTTAGACGAAGCGTCTTAATTAAACAAAAAAAAGGGTTTGAATGTAAATACTTGACAATAAAAAGACTTAAGACTGGAATTAAATGACTTGATTGTAAAGGAAAAATCCTTTTAAAAGGAATTTGATTTATAAAGTTTTGCAGGAAAGTAAAACAATTCGACAGAATATAAAGAATTTAAGAACAATTGCAGGAGTATGTAAAAGAATGGTTCGAAAGAAAATTATATTGATAAGTGCAATTCAAAGATAAAATTGTGAGGTCATACGTACATTCTCAACGAACTCTTTCTCTTTAACTTGGTACTTGAGTATTTTGTGAGTAACTTTGTACGAATTATGACCTTTTTTTCCCTAACACTAAGGAGCTATTTATAATGTTCTAACCATAACGGTACTATTCTAAGGAAAAGCCACGTCGCTTCTTGCATGCCTTTCGACACTCTAAGGCTTCCACGCGTCCTTCTTATCCAAAGAAACTATTTTCGAATTTCAAATAATCCCGCTCAAGCCTTCAGCAATGACTTTCTCACGTGGCCGTCGAAAACGCGCCCCTTTGACCAAATAAAATACTTGTCTTTTCAAACTATCTTCGACTCAGATCTAGTTAATAATATATTTTGACTATAGCTCTTTTTCAAGCCATCTTATGGAAATTTAAAATGTAAAGGTTCCTTTATTAACCTGGTTGAAATTCCCAGCTAACAGAGGTGCACTACTCTAAATGGACCATCAAGATATGATGGCCCATTAGGGTTTTGAGATCTATTTTAAGAAATAGGGGTGTATTTTTATTTCATTTTGCAGACTGAGTCAATAGGTCTTTACGGCCCTTTAAAATTTCTAAAAGTCTTATGGTTTGATCTCATAATAGAAGGGAGGTGTGTTCTGGAATGGAATATACACAGAGGGGGTGCGTTTAGAAGCCCAATAGCTGAGCAAGTGATAGGCCCGTTTCAATTTTTCATTTTTTGGTTTTAATTTTCACTTATTCATTACAATTGTTATTTAATTATTATTATTATTATTATTATTATTATTATTATTATTATTATTATTATTATTATTATTATTATTATTATTATTATAAACATTATTTATATTTATTTTTGGTTGTTGTTATTAATATTAATATTATAAAAATTATTCTATATTATTATCATTTTGTTTATCGTTGACTAAGTCAACTAAGAACCAAGGGCTTGGAAACCCTAGATTCTACACTCATTTGTGGAGCATTGTTCTTCAACCCAAGTCCAGAATCCAAAAAATAAGCAATGTTCAAAACAAACCAGATCTAGAAACGCGTACAAATCAATAGCAAAATCAAATCTTCCATATATTATAATTGTCTAATTTTACAAATCAAATCAAGAACAAATCGTAATTTACAAATGGAATCAAAATATTACAAAATTGTATCTCATAGATTGAGTGTTATACAAAAAAATCATCCAATATTACAACAAAATCATGTCAAAATCTAATCAGATCTAAACCTAATCCCTAATTTCTAACGCAATCATCTAAAAAATAACGACAATCTTACAATTTTTCTTAAAATAAATCTAACTCTAAACCTATAAAAACCGAGGGGGGGAAATTGCAAACAGAAGAAGCAGAAAAGAGGTATGGGTTTCAATTTCTGAAACCCTAGATATGTGGTGTCGTCGTCGTCGCCTTCAAGTCCCGACCATTATCCACTACATCACTTCCATTCCTTATACATGCGAACAGAAATAAAGAAGAAGAAATTACGAGGAAGAACCAGAAACAGAACGAAAAGAGTAACTACAAATTCAAGTAAGCCTAAGAATTCTTAGTTGTAGGGTGATTATTGATGTTTGATGCATGATTATGTTCTGGGTTTAGGGGAATTTGGGGATTTAGGGTTCTTTTGGGTTTAGCTTAGATTATGGTTAGGGATTTTGGGTTAGGGTTTTGAAGTAAACAATTAGGGTTGCTTGATCCAGTTAGGGTTTAGAGATATAGTTAGGTTTGACTTACGGTTCATCTCAGAATCCTAGGGTTCTTGGGGTTCGTAGGGTTTTGATTACTTTAGGTTAGGGTTCTTGGGGTTGGATGAAATTGTTAAGGTTCGTGAGAACCCAGATGAAGATCTATGGTGGCTTGGATGAAGATTTGAAGATTCTGTTTGAACTTCAACCGGAAATCTGAGATAAGTGGTGGTCCTATGGTGGCGAAGGGTGAAGCTGCCGGCGGAAGCAATTTCTGTCTGGCGGGGCGATTTTCGATCACCTAGAGAGAAGTGAGAGCTTCTCTTTCGAAAAATTGGATTTTGTTTGGGAGATGGGACGTAGAGAGAGAAAGCAGAGAAGAAAATAGGCCTCAAACCCAGAGGCCTATTTTTATAAACCCACTTCGCGTTCCAGTGTAACATCTTAATCGTTCACTTTCAATCACACGCCTCTGATTCTAATCAAACACCCTCAAAACCGCACATCCACTGTAACCCAAGTGCCCACCCACACAGGATCCAAACAGATCTCCTTGTTCCATTTTTGGGCCAAGCCCAGTTATTAAACACACCACCCTATGTTTTTATTTTTTATTGTCCTGACTATATTCGCACCCCCCTGCAATTAGGCCAAATCCAATATCTGGATTTGGGCCTTGATATTCACACCCACTGGTTTTTGCTACTCAAAACAAAATACACCCCTGGCTGTTTGGGCTCAGATTTTCTTTTGGACCTAAACATTTTTCCAATACACCCCCGATTCCGATATCTACACCCACCGCGCTTAATTTAATTAACTTAATTTTTTTATTTAAATATTTGATTTTATTTTATTTATTTAACTTAATTATCATGTTTTTGGCATTTTACATGAAAAAAATATTCTCCTTACATTAAAAAAATTATTAATAATATTTAATATATTTTTGATAATTAAAATGGTTATTTATTAATAAATTTTTTCTCATATTGCATCATATACTCGAAAACATCTAACCAATCAAAAACTAACTTTTTTTACTAACATAATTCAAACTTATATATTTTCAAAAAGGAATATGGAAACTTCTTTCATCAACTGCGAATGCCGTCTATAATTCTGCTATTCACAAACCCAAACTTGGTTCAAGGAGAATTCGAGATATATCTGTAGTCCATAAAAAAACTAACCAAACAAATGAGAACTACAAATTGGGACTTTGATTCCTCATAGAGGATATGTAGGCATACGACTTAAAATCCTGGCGAGTTCCCCTAATTAAAACTAAAACCTTATTCCTAAACAATAAACCTAAACCCTAGTATCCTTGTGAACAAAGTAGATGAAGGGTTCCTAACACCTTCTTTCATCTAAAGCGAGTCAACAACTTATAATCTCTGATCCAAATTAGAGTTATCTGTTATATTCCCCTCCTTAGGATAAAAATTAAAGGTGGCGATTCTATAATTTTTGCCGGTTATTACAGCTGGAGACTCTGTTGGGGAATCAATCCTAGGGTTTAGAAGCTTTTTCTTTTGGTTTAGGGTTTTTAGGGTTTTTCTTATTCTTCTACATTTGCTTTATTTATCTATTTATCAACTTTTGTTTATTGTTATTATTATCTTTTTATCATTTGTTGGCGGGATTTTATTTCAAAAAAATATATCAAAACCCAACCCTTTGGTGTTTCAGTAATGGTGTTGTTGTTATTATAAATATCAGAAAACTAGTTATCGTGTTTTCTCTTCCCAAAGCTTTGTTGGCAGTTGATTCTCATGGCGCCTTCGAAGCACTTTGGCTTCGCTCTTTCTGTTACCCATATTTTCGTCACTGGTACTTCCGAAGTCGACATTTCCATCGATGATTCCGATTCATCTTTTCTCAAGATCCAATTAGATCAACTCAATACCAAGATCCAATTTCTCGGTCTGATTTTTTAATTTACGCGGAATTTAATATTTCAATTATGTTCGTTTTTTATTTTAATCGATTTATCGAGTTTCAATTTTAGTAGATAGTTTTAGAGTTTGTTTGATTAAACTCAGTTTAGGGTTGAATTTGTTGTATATTATCAATCTCTTACGTTTACAATTAGTTGCAGTTATTGATGAGGCTTTTGTGTTTGAAAAAAAGTTTGAGATTTGTTTTTTCATTTTATATTCCTTTTCTAGGCGGTTTATTGGAAGCGCACGTGAAAGTTCATGTTAGTGCTAAGTATTTCGCTCAAATTTTGTCTTATTTATTTCAAATTTGGTAATCTTACATGTAAATCATGTATTATTCTCTTCAGAATTTTTCATTTCAAATTTCAAGAATATTGAACATTCACAAATATGTTATTAGAGATTTAGTCACTGTTTTTTTATTTACATACTTGCAGGCTGAAGCTGGATTGCATGGGGAAAACACAATAGGGTAGTTTTGGATGCTGGCTGCGGGGACGAAAGTTTTGGTGGTTTGCTATTCAAAAGAGATGTTATTACTATAAATGAATGAATTTATCAAATTATATTTTTCTAAGATATACAACTGAGTATATATATACATATATTACATAGTAAGAATTGAATAGAAAATACTTGAATTAAGCCTAAACTTTTGTTGTCTGGCTGTTACTGCTTGACAGAGTTATATGCTTCTAAATGCTAAAAATAACCAACTAACTCTCCTTTAATATATGATGACCAATTCAAATATTCTTTAATTGCTTCATTATTCAAATTGATTCTGTTTGTCCATTACGCCCCCTCAAGATGAAGGTTCCATCAATGACCTTTATCTTGGACAAGAGTTTAGTGAACTTGGTTGTGGGAAGTGGTTTAGTAAGTAGATCTGCTAGTTGATCCTTGGTAGACACATGTGTTACGATGAGCTTGTTGGTTTGAACCTGTTCCCTGATAAAATGATAATCTAATGATATATGTTTCATTCTTGAATGAAGTACAGGATTGGAACAAAGGTATGTAGCACCCACATTGTCACACAATAGTCGTGGAGATTCATGTATGGGTATTTTTAGCTCATGAAGTAAGTTTTGTAGCAACATGAGCTCAGTGGTAGCGGTAGCAACTGGACGATATTCAGCCTCAGTAGATGACCGTGCAATAATTCTTTGCTTTCTTGAGAGCCACGAAATCGGGTTGCCTCCAAAGAAAATGATGTAAGCTGAGGTGGATGTGTGATCATCATTGTTCCCACCCCAATCTGCATCAGAGTATGCTAACAGGTTGTTTGCCGCAGTTTTTCGTAGCATGAGACCATGATTAATGGTTTGTTTGATATAACGAAGTATGCATTTCAAGTGCTGCAAGTAAAGGGAGGTTGGTTTGTGCATAAATTAAGACAACTTATTTATGCAGTATGATAAGTCTGGACGAGTAATATTAAGGTATTAAAGTCCACCAATAATTCTACGAAATTCAGTGGCATCGGTGGATGAAGTACCATCGTGAAGTTGTAGCACTACGGTGGAAGAAAGTGGTGTGGGAGATGGTTTCGCCCCCTCCATGTCAAACTTTTGTAAGAGGTCACGAATGTACCGGTGTTGAGAAAGAAAAATGCCAGAGCTTGTTGGTATTATTTCAATACCTAGAAAGTAGTGAGGTTGTCCCATATTTTTCAATGAAAATCGTTGAGATAATGCCTTGATGAAGTTTTGAAGGAATGTAGAGTTGTTACCGGTGAGCAGTAAGTCATCTACATAGACTAGAAAATAAGCCTTAGTATCACCCGAGTGATAAATGAACAATGATGGATCACTTTTGCTTGTTTTAAATCCATATGCGATAATAAATTCTTTTAGAAAGTCATGCCATGCTCTTGGTGCTTAGCGTAGGCCATAGACGGGCTTGTGAAGTTTACATACATAGTTGGGGTGTGATGCGTCTTTCATACCTAGCGGTTGGTCCATGAAGACCTCTTCAGTAAGAGCTCCTTATAAGAATGCATTATTCACATCAAGTTGATGCATTGACCACTGATGAGAGATTGCAATGGTAATAATAATCTTAATTGTTTGTGGGCGAACAACTGGTGAGAATGTCTCCTTGAAGTCAATACCAGGACATTGTGTGAACCCTTTGGCAACAAGACGTGCCTTGTAGCGAGCAATGGAACCATCACTATTTCTATTGATAGGAAATAACCATATGCATCCAACAATATTTTGCCCTGCCTTAGGTGGTACAAGAGAGAATGTGCCATTTCTTATTAATGCTTCAAACTCATCGGCAATTGCCTGACGCCAATGGGCGTGTTTTATTGCCTCACGAAAGTTTGAAGGTTCCAAATTCTCAGGTAGAGGATGTTTTGTTGCAGTGTACATTCTTTTTGGCTTGAATATATTATTCTTGGACCTTATGATAATTTGGTTTGTTTCAGTAGTAAGGGCTGCAAAGGTATTAGACGTGACAATAGTTATAGTAACAAGATTAGGTGTATGAGTATCATTACCTGACATTGTATTTGAAGTCAAAAGATCCTCCTCTTCATGGGGCATAGCTTGTGACTCGGTTGGTGATTGTTGAAGGATAGGTATGATGGTATGGGGTGGGGGGGTTGTGGCATGTTGGGTATGGTTAGAGATGGTGGTGGTGTAGGTTTGACAAGTTGGTTGTATGGAAAAATGTGGTCATAAAATTTGACATGCCGAGAGGTGTATATTTTGTGATTTGTTGGGTCAAGACATATATAACTGTATTGGGATTCTGTATATCCTAGGAATATGCATGGTTGAGACCGGGATTGAAGTTTATTTGAGATATAAGGTCGCAACCAAGGAAAACAAAGGCATCCAAAGGAATGAAGATGTGAAGTTGTTAGGTTTTTCTTGTGTAAGACTTGATATGGTGATTTCATGTTAAGGATAGGGGTTGGTAACCTATTGATTAGATACACTGCTGTCTTGAATGCAAAGGACCAGTATTCAGGTGGTAAGTTTGACATATGTAATAAGGCTCTTCCAGTTTCAACTACATGTCTGTGTCTCCTCTCAGCTGGAGCATTTAGTTCTGGTGTATGTGGTGGTGTGGTGAGATGAGGTATACCATGTGTGTGGAGAAATGATTTTAGTTTGATGAATTCTCCTCCATTATCATAGTGCAATGAAATAATTTTTTCTTTGAAGTAGTTTTCAACAAGATTTTTGAATGTAGGAAACAAAGTAGAGACATCTAATTTATTTCTTAATGGATAGAGCCATACATATTTGGTGAAGTGATCAACAAAAAGTAAGTAATATGAGAAACCATCTAAAGACTTGACGTGGGCTGGACCCCATACATCAGTATATATGATTTCTAATGGTTTTTGTGTTTTGATACTGGAAATGGAAAAAGGTAACTTGTGACTCTTAACACTATTGCATGATAGACAAGGTTGTTGTTGGCTCTTTATTTTGTGATATGGTAGGAGATGTCTAAGTATGCGATCAGATGGATGCCCTAATATGTGATGCCATGGCGGAGGAATGTATGTAGTTGTGACGAATGCCCGTGGTAGAGATGATGGATGGGGCATGTGGTAGAGTCCATTGCTATGCTGTCCTTTTAGAAGAGGTTCCCTTGTCTTCAAATCGTTTATCAAGAAATGATCAGAAAAAAATTCAATGGAAATTGGATTAGTGTGACATAGAGATGAAACAGACAATAATTTTTGAGTAATTTTAGGCACATGTAAAGCATTTGAGAGATGAAATGATTGAGAGGGAGTTTTTAAAATAATTTTACCAATGTTGGAGATGGTGTGTCTAGATCCATCACCAACCAGAAGCTGATCTGAACCCGTGTAAGGTTGAGAAAAGTGCATGTTGTCCAACTCATTTGTTATATGATGGGAAGCTCCCGAGTCTAAGATCCAATCAGATGCACCTGAGAGCATGGCCCTAGTATGAAGAGCAGTATGAGGTTGATTCTTTGGAGGGTAGCCATGCAATTGGTAGCAGACCTTGGTTGTACGGCCTGGTTTGTCACAAAATTGACATACTACACGCTTTGAGAAGCCCGACGATATTGATCTGGGCATTGTGTGATTATGATATTGTTTTGGTGTTTTGGTGTAGAATTGTTTTCCCTTGTGTGTAGTATTTGCAGTAGCAATGAGAGGAGTTTCTTGCACACTTGCATCCCTCTTTAAATAATTTTCAAAATCAGAAAGGAGGTCATGAAGATCATCAAATCCGATAGAATTTTCTCTGGTTCTTAGAGAAGCAGTCACTTCTCGATAGTCAGAGTCAAGGCCATTCAAAGTGTGGATGACAAGATCCACATCGTCCACTAGGGAATTGATGATGGCTAATTCATCAGATAAATCCTTGATACCATTGAGGTATTCAAAGATGGATTGTGATCCTTTTGTGAATCGAGAGAGTCTCTCTTTTAGGTGCATAACTCTTGCACGAGTTTTGCTTGCAAACATCTTAGTGAGAATGTCTCAAGCTTGTTTAGAGGTCTTGACATTCCTCAACATGGTAATGATGCTTGGATCAACAGATGATATGATTGTATGCAGGATCAATTGATCCTATCTTTTCCAATGTTTGTATGTTGGATCTGTTTGGGCTGGACTGGCAGTGGTGCCATCAACATAGCCAATGAGATCATACCCTACAAGGAGTGCGTTGAACTGCACGTGTCAAGCAGAAAAATTGTTGCTTCTCAATTTCACTGACGAGTGAGTGTTTAGGACAATAACATAGTTGGCATTTGGGGTAATTGAAATTTCAGATGTTGTTGAGGAAGGCATGGTGAGATTGAGGATCGTTTTACTGTAAAACTTAGTGAACTACTGATACCATATAAATGAATGAATTTATCAAATTATATTTTTCTAAGATATACAATTGAGTATATATATACATATATTACATAGTAAGAATTGAATAAAAAATGCTTGAATTAAGTCTAAACTTTTGTTCTCTGGCTGTTACTGCTTGACAGAGTTATATGCTTCTAAATGCTAAAAATAATCAAATAACTCTCCTTTAATATTTGATGACCAATTCAAATATTTTTTAATTGCTTCATTATTCAAATTGATTTTGTTTGTCCATTAATTACAATGTCTTTAGCTCCGAAAGACGAACAATACTCTTATTATTTCTATTGCTAAATTATTTACTATCACTTATCAAATGTTTTGGTCTTTCTTGTGACTATGTGATCATTGGCCAAGCTACAATGCAGGCTATGCAGGATGCTCTTGAAAACTCAAAAGATTATATACTTAAGTGGTATCTTATATTTGCCAATAAACTGTACCCTGATACAGTTCTCTTGCAACAATCACCTCTGGTTCTTCCAAAAGCTTTAAAGGTTCTATGCTTAAACTCTTTTATAAGGACATTTGATTGTTGGTAAAATAGAGAAGTTAATGTGAAGTTTTCTCAAACGAACTGTGTTGTTAGATTAGGAAGTTTCAATTATTTTCATTTTTCCGATCTAATGTTTCTGATCTCGTGTTCGCTTTTGGTATTAAGTTCCTAGTCATTTGTTTTATGTTTAGTATCAAGTTGGTTTTTCCTCCTCCGTTGAATGTTGTGTCTCCCGTGATTCATGTTTGAATTGAAATTTCTATTTGTCACCAACATGAAAGAAGCTTCAATCAATTATAAAGTTCTGGTTCTTTTAATTGATTCCCCATCTTAACATTGTTTACAGAAGGGCGTTGTTGTTGTTGTGCACCTTTATGTCTTCCCTGCAGTACCCTCACTTTTTTGCGGTACATACCATTTTAACTTCGATGTAGAGAGAAAGAAACAAATGAACTATTTAGTAAGTGTTTTGAGGTTTTAATATGGACTCGACTTTGTATTGATTTGTTCTTTTCAGCTATAATATCTCTGCCCATACGGTTGCAATGTCATTTTTCAGAATCAATGCGTAGAAATGCTAAATTCAAGCACAGGCTTGTGTTCTTAGTTGATGGAATTCGTTAAAGTGAAAGGATTAATTGGAAAGGGTTTGGATGGGCAATTTATTTTTGAATCTGAAACTAAATTTCATGGACTCAAGCGGCATTGACTTCACTTAGTTGCATTTACCGTGTGATTTATGATGTAACTATACAGCTGGTTCGTCTGTGTCTGCCTTCATACGGGATATCCGTTCTGGTCCTCTCATTTTTGTTCAATATTGACATTATTATATGGTAAAATATATATTTATAAGTTATTTTTTGATTTTAAGTAAAATGAAAAAATGATTCATTTATAGTAATTTATTAATATATTCTAAAATTTTTTTGATGATAATGTTCCTATATTTTTAAGATTTGATTCCAGGTGCTGCTTGAAAATATATATTGTCAGGATCATGTTTCAACTCAAGACGAGGTGCATGATCTTTGTTACAAGATAATACCTGAGATAATATAAACTTATTATAAGAGTTTGTTGCATCCATAACTTTATTATCTTGGCAGGATGTTGTGTAAAGGCTGTATGCCATCAAACTTGGTACATGTGCTAACAGCAGGTCATGTTCAACATGTTTTTGTTAATGGATAACTTTCAGGTCAGTATCATTTGAGGAGTGTTTTCTTTCTATGCCATTGGCAAATTGTGTGGTAAATATATTTATATACAAGTGGCAAAAGAAATAAAATGATTCATTTATTTTTCAATTGAGTATATTGATTCTCTGCCTTCGAGACTCTCCAATCTTCATTCACTTACTAACTGCATTGGTAGGGAGAGAGAAAAAAAAAGTAGGTTTTGGCATTGAACAACAGTGTTGTGTAAGTCAAAATTAAGAGGTTTAACAAAAATCGGGAGAGTATTAGAAGTGGTCTACGCTGATAGAGTAAGAATTATGATTAACTAGAAGTAATATTTATATTATTATTATTTAATTTGTAATGTTTTTTAGAATGTTCTTAGGACCTTAAAATATTATTGAGGCAAGCTTTAGAAAATAAAGAAATTTACCTTGAAGGAGGGAATGAAAGCAGGGGGTCTCCCTGCTCATACCTCTTCATCTGGTAGCTCAGAGTACAATACAATGCAGTACAATGCTGATATGTAAAAGTTCAGAAAGGAGGTGTTTAATAACATCTAGGATTATGGCACCAGCAGCTTCTCCAGCGGCAAAGCACCAAAGCCAAATCCATAATAATGTTAGATCAGCTATCATGTGAGTGCAACTAACTCCAATTGCAATTCCACCTTCCTTGAAGCTATTTGTCTGCAACATAACATGCAACAACATCATCACGAATATCAGATGTTTCTATACAACTATCAACTGATCTGATGAGTTATAACTATAAGAATGAAGGTGATGTGTTATGTGATGAAATTAAATGTGTTACCTGAATTCGGAAAGGAGACCATGTACTTGTATCAAGAGGCATATCATCCCAAGCGATAAGCTGCACTTCATCGGAGCCACCCTTAGACGATGATAGCCATTCTTCAATAGTACTATCCACATTAGCCTTTATGACCCGAACACCGGCATCGTTACACCTAACCTCCCAATCACCACCGTCTTCCGTCTCCCGGCCCAACCGACCTGTTACTGTCGGGTATAAAGACAAAACCTCAGACAATGATTCCCTCAATGGATCCAATCCAAATGACTCAAACCACTTTTCTTCATTCTTGTAGTAAAATATCAAATGCAGTGTATGATAACCCATGCCATGGTCCACTCCCAGCAACTTATGGCTCATACCCGATTTCACAGGTCTACTTGAAACAACGGTTAGTTTTGAATCAAGTGTTACCTTACAATCTGACATCCTTGGCTCTTATTCTTTGTCTAGCTCAAAGACAAGAATATGGTTATAATGTTGGGAGAGAGAAAAAAAGGAACAATCTCAAAATAAGTTTCTGTGTTTCTTAAATGAACAAGTGCATAGCTTTATTATTTACTTATACTCTATTTAATTTTTGCAGATTTTATGTTTTAAAGCAAGATTATTAGTGATTTATTTTTATTTACAGCCGATATAAAAAATTTACATTCTTTAAAACATTACCCAAGATTATTAGTGTCTTCCATAACAATGATGTAGCTGCCCATTTATTAGCACCGAGAGAAATAGGATTGCTTATGCTTGAAAATTCCATGTAGCCTGAACTCACTGTGTACGCGCCATCCGAATTCTTGTGCCAGTTGTGCCAAGGCTGAACCCTAAGCTGCAACTTGATCAGGCCTCAGATTCCAACACCAACGATCACCTGTAAAAACTCCCATATCCTCCAGAGGCATTGGGATTAGCAGCTAGGCAATATAATTCTGGATATGCCAACGGGATACCGCCTATCCAATTACTTTTCCAGAAATCTTATTATATTACATGCTCCTAACCTGCACGAAATACCGCCTAAGAACCAATCATCAGCAAAACCTTTAGAAATCTGAGGAACAATATCTCTCCACCACAAAGATGATTTTTGGGTTACAGTGAAAAAATTTCCAGTGAACACACAAAACATCCAGCTAACCATATCTATATTCAAGTACTGGCCTTCATAACTCTTCTCTATCTTCAAGGAACATCCACCTCTATTTGCACAACATGGACTCATTGAAAGCCTCTATGCATCTGATTCATAAACCTCCTTCCTCCTTACTTCTACAAACCTCAGGCGAACTCACCCATGAAATGCCCCGTTTGTCAATCCCACCACTCCACAAGAATTCTCTTTAGATTTTGTTTAGTTCCTTCAACAACACCTTAGAGATTTTGAAGAAAGATAGAAAGTATATTCGGATTGAGTTCAGTACCGAGTTGATTAGTACCAAGTTAAACATAGTTAATAATTAAAATTAACAGTTTTTTTAATCTGAGCCATTAGCAGCTTGAGTGGCTCCAGCCTCCCTTTAATGTGTTCGAGGATGTGTTCTTGTTGTGTCTTTTGGCTTCGTTGCTATTACAGGTGTTCTTGGATTGGGGAGTTCTACCTTTGTCTAGATGTTGGGTTTTTTGTCTTCTTTTTTCTTTTGATTTTTCACCCCCTTAGTTGGTACTCCTTGTTCTGCACTATGGCCGATTGCACACATATATATATATCGTTAATAATAATATAAGATTTTATCGTTAATAATAATATAAAATACTTAACATATTAAAGAATTTAAAACAGACTATTTGATATATCTTCACACTTTTATATAAATTTTTAAATTTAAGTGAGCTAAAATGAAATGCTTTACATATTTTTAAAACTTCAACGAAATAGTTTGATATATCTACAAGTGACCACAAGTTTACAAGACAACCACATGAACACTAAGCTTTTATGTGGTATTAAGCTTTTATGTGGTATCAATTAAATTCGAGGCCTAATTATTGAATCTAAAGCCTAAATATTAAGTGTATATTGTATACAAAATAGGAGTCTGCAAGCACTAGCTTTATTAACTTTGGGATTGAGTCGGCCCTACTTACAAGTTATTTTTATAGAGATGAGTTAGATCAAACTTTAATTATAATAGAGAGACTGTAACATTTGATATTGTATATCATATGATGATTAATTGTTTACTTTTTTTTCTTCTAATGAGGATCCCTTGAATTATATTTTATATTGACATGCCGTAAGTATATTGTCATATCCTAAATTTTGTCCTAACAATTTTCAATGGTCTTATTATTTGAATATTAGCATTTCTATATTTCTAATTTATAAAAATTGCTTATTTTTTAGAGGGATTTAAATTCATAAGAAGGGGTGTATTATTTCAAAATGGACCATCGAAATCTGATGACTCATTGAGCTTTTGGGTTCATTTAAAAATTCATTTTAAATTATGAGAGGGGGGTGCATTACTCTAAATGGACCATCAAGATATGATGCTCCATTAGGGTTTTGAGATCTATTTTAAGAAATATGGGTGTATTTTTATTTCATTTCGCAGACTGGGCCAATAGGTCTTTACGGCCCTTTAAAATTGTTAAAAGTCTTATGGTTTGACCTCATAATAGAAGGGAGGTGTGTTCTGAAATATACACAGAGGGGGTGCGTTTAGAAGCCCAATAGCTGAGCAAGTGATAGGCCCGTTTCAATTTTTCATTTTTTCGTTTTAATTTTCACTTATTCATTACAACTGTTATTTAATTATTATTATTATTATTATTATAAACATTATTTATATTTATTTTTGGTTGTTGTTATTAACATTAATATTATAAAAATTATTTTATATTATTATTATTTTGTTTATCGTTGACTAAGTCAACTAAGAACCAAGGGCTTGGAAAACCCTAGATTCTACACTCATTTGCAGCGCATTCTTCTTCAACCCAAGTCCAGAATCCAAATAACAAGCAATGTTCAAAGCAAACCAGATCTAGAAACGCGTACGAATCAATGGCAAAATCAAATCTTCCATATATTATAATTGTCTGGTTTTACAAATCAAATCAAGAACAAATCGTAATTTACAAATGGAATCAAATCGAATCAAAACATTACAAAATTGTATCTCACAGATTGAGTGTTATACAAAAAAATCATCCAATATTACAACAAAATCATGTCAAAATCTAATCAGATCTAAACCTAATCCCTAATTTCTAACACAATCATCTAAAAAATAACGACAATCTTACAATTTTTCTTAAAATAAATCTAACTCTAAACCTATAAAAACCGAGAGGGGGAAATTCGCAAACAGAAGAAGCAGAAAAGAGGTATGGGTTTCAATTTCTGAAACCCTAGATCTGTGGTGTCGTCGCCGTCGCCTTCAAGTCCTGACCATTATGCACTACATCACTGCCATCCCTTATACCTGCGAACATAAATAAAGAAGAAGAAATTAGGAGGAAGAACCAGAAGCAGAACGAAAAGAGTAACTACAAATTTAAGTAAGCCTAAGAATTCATAGTTGTAGGGTGATTATTGATGTTTGATGCCTGATTATGTTCTGGGTTTGGGGGAATTTGGGGACTTAGGGTTCTTTTGGGTTTAGCTTAGATTAGGGTTAGGGATTTTGGGTTAGGGTTTTGAAGTAAACAGTTAGGGTTGCTTGATCCACTTAGGGTTTGGAGATATGGTTAGGTTTGACTTATGATTCATCTCAGAATCCTAGGGTTCTTGGGGTTCATAGGGTTTTGATGAATTTAGGTTAGGGTTATTGGGGTTGGATGAAATTGTTAGGGTTCGTGAGAACCCAGATGAAGATCTATGGTGGCTTGGATGAAGATTTAAAGATTCCGGTTGAACTTCAACCAGAAATCTGAGATAAGTGGTGGTCCTATGGTGGCTAAGGGTAGAGCCGCCGACGGAAGCATTTTTTGTCTGGCGGGGCGATTTTCGATCGCCTAGAGAGAAGTGAGAGTTTCTCTTTCTAAAAATTGGATTTTGTTTGGGAGATGGGATGTAGAGAGAGAAAGTTGAGAAGAAAATGGGCCTCAAGCCCAGAGGTCTATTTTTATAAACCCACTTCACGTTTCAGTGTAAAACCTTAATCGTGCACTTTTAATCACACACCTCTAATTCTAATCAAACGCCCTTAAAACCGCACATCCACTGTAACCTAAGTGCTCGCCCGCACAGGATCCAAACAAATCTCCTTGTTCCATTTTGGGGCCAAACCCAATTATTAAACACACCACCCTATGTTTTTATTTTTTACTGTCCTGACTGTATTCGCACCCCCCTGCAATTAGGTCAAATCCAATATCTAGATTTGGGCCTTGATATTCACACCTACTGGTTTTTGCTACTCAACACAAAATGCACCCCTGGCTGTTTGGGCTCAGATTTTCTTTTGGACCTAAATATTTTTCCAGTACACCCCCGATTCTGATATCTACACCCACCGCACTTAATTTAATTAACTTTATTTTTTATTTAATTATTTGATTTTATTTCCTTTATTTAACTTAATTATCATGTTTTTGGCATTTTACATGAAAAAATATTCTCCATGCATTAAAAAAATTATTAATAATATTTAATATATTTTTGATAATTAAAATGGTTATTTATTAATAAAAATTCTTTTTTTAAATACTAATATTTTCTTAATTGCATTAAATATTTTTCTCATGCATTAAAACTTATTTTTCTCATATTGCATCATATACTCGAAAACATTTAACCAACCAAAAATTAACTTTTTTTTTACTAACATAATTAAAACTTATATATTTTCAAAAAGGATTATGGAAACTTCTTTCATCAACTGCGAACGCTGTCTATAATTTCTCTATTCACAAACTCAAACTTGGTTCAAGGAGAATTCGAGATATATTCATATTCCATAAAAAAACTAACCAAACAAATGCGAATTACGAATTGAGACTCTGATTCCTCATAGAGGATATGTAGGCATACGACTTAAAATCCTGGTGAGTTCCCCTAATTAAAACTAAAACCTTATTCCTAAACCATAAACCTAAACCTTGATATCTTTGTGAACAAAGTAGATGAAGGATTTCTAACACATTCCTTCATCTAAAGCGAGTCAACAACTTAGAATCTCTGATCCAAATTAGGGTTATCCATTATATTCCCCTCTTTATGATAAAAATTAAAGGTGACGACTCTATAATTTTTGCCGGTTATTACAACTGGTGACTCTGCTGGAGAATCAATCATAGAGTTTAGAAGTCTTTTCTTTTAGTTTAGGATTTTTAGATTTTTTTTTATTCTTCTACATTTGCTTTATTTATTTATTTATTTATTTATTTATCAATTTTTATTTATTATTATTATTATCTTTTTATCATTTATTGGTGGGATTTTATTTCAAAAAAATATATCAAAACCCAATCCTTTGGTTTTTCAGTAATGGTGTTGTTGTTATTATAAATATCAGAAAACCAGTTATCGTGTTTTCTCTTCCCGAAGCTTTGTTGGCGGTTGATTCGCATGGCGCCTTCGAAGCTCTTCGCTCTTTCTGTTGCCCTAATTTTCGTCATCGGTATTTCCGAAGTCGACGTTTCCATCTATGATTCCGATTCATCTTCTCTCAAGATCCATTTAGATCAACTCAATACCAAGATCCAATTTTTCGGTATGATTTTTTAATTTACGCGGAATTTAATATTTCAATTATTTTCGTTTTAGATTTTAATCGAGTTTCAATTTTAGTAGATAGTTTTAGAGTTTATTTGATTAAACTCAATTTAAGATTGAATTTGTTGTATATTATCAATCGTTTACGTTTTCAATTAGTTGCAGTTATTGATGAGGCTTTTGTGTTTGAAAAAAAGATTGAGATTTATTTTTTCATTTTATATTCCTTTTCTAGGTGGCTTATTGGAAGCGCGCGTGAAAGTTCATGTTAGTGCTAAGTATTTCGCTCAAATTTTGTCTTATTTATTTCAAATTTGGTAATCTTACATGTAAATCATGTATTATTATCTTCATAATTCTTCATTTCAAATTTCAGGAATATTGAACATTCACAAATATTTTATTAGAGATTTAGTCACTGTTTTTTTATTTACATACTTGCAGGCTGGAGCTCGATTGCACGGGGAAAGCACAACAGGATAGTTTTGGATGTTGGCTGCGGAGACGAAAGTTTTGACGGTTTGCTATTCAAAAGAGATGTTATTACAATATCTTTAGCTCCGAAAGACGAACAATACTCTTATTATTTCTATTGGTAAATTATTTACTATCACTTATCAAATGTTTTGGTCTTTCTTGTGACTATGTGATCAATTGCCAAGCTACATTGCAGGCTATGCAGACTGCTCTTGGAAACTCAAAAGATTATTCACTTAAGTGGTATCTTATATTTGTCAATAAACTGAACCCTGATACAGTTCTCTTGCAACAATCACCTTTGGTTCTTCCAAAAGCTTTAAAGGTTCTATGCTTAAACACTTTTATAAGGACATTTGATTGTTGGCAAAATAGAGAAGTTAATGTGAAGTTTTCTCAAACGAACCGGGTTGTTAGATTAGGAAGTTTCAATTATTTTCATTTTTCCGATCTTATATTTCCGATATATTTCCGATCTCGTGTTCGTTTTTGGTATTAAGTTCCGAGTCATTTGTTTTATGTTTAGCATCAAGTTGGTTTTTCCTCCTCTCTAAAATGTTGTGTCTCCCGTGATTCATGTTTGAATTGAAATTTCTATTTCTTTACAGATGGGCGTTGCTGCTGTTGTGCACCTTTATGTCTTCCCTGCAGTACCTTACAAAAAAGGAGAGAGGTGTGTTCGCAATGCAGCGGTGATGGCTGACTATGCGGCACTAGGGACACCTCCTAATCCTGCAGAGGTTCGTGACTGTGAGCGCTCAACTAGAATGCGGTTTGGTCGTCAAGATGAGAAAGATAAGAAACCTATGAAGTTTAAACATAGTGTTTGTGACGTAGTTCTTGGAAGTGGTGAAATTGTGAGATATGGCACTCTACTTCAGACATTTTAATTTTCGCTTCCATCTTTGTGTAAACTCATCTGTGTTGTTTTGCTGTCTTTCTGTTTCAGATTGTTGTTGACAGACTTGACAGTTCAAATATTGGAGATCCTCGACTATTTTAGGATTGGTGTCGTGATGTGTTTGGGAGTAACGACGGGTGCTTTTATCCTCACTTTTTTGCGGTACATACCCTTTTAACTTCGATGTAGAGAGAATGAAATAAATGAACTATTTAGTTAGTGTTTTGAGGTTTTAATATGGACTCGGCTTTGTATTGATTTCTTCTTTTCAGCTATAATATCTCTGTCCATAGGGTTGCAATGCCATTTTTCAGAATCAATGCCTAGAAATGCTAAATTCAAGCACAGACTTGTGTTCTTAGTTGATGGAATTCGTTAAAGTGAAAGGAGTAATTGGAAAGGGTTTGGATGGGCAATTTATTGTTGAATCTGAAACTAAAATTCATGGACTCAAGCGGCATTGACTTCCCTTAGTTGCATTTACCGTATAATTTATGATCTAATTATACAGCTGGTTCGTCTGTGTCTGCCTTCGTACGGCTATCCGTTCTGGTCCTTTCATTTTTGTTGAATGATGTCATTATTGCTTAGTAAAATATTATTTTTTGATTCTAAGTAAAATGAAAAAATGATTCATTTATAGTAATTTATTTATATATTATAAAAAAAAATTGATGATAATGTTCCTATATTTTTAAGATTTGGTTCCAGGTGCTGCCGAGGCATCTGTCAAACATCTACCACCCTCTGCCCTTGGTGATGCTAGCAACTTTGGTGCAATGGGTTTGTTAGCTAAAAGTAAGGGAGTACCAATGGAGGCACTTTTTAAGCAGGTTCAGGACGGAATTCCTTGGTTTAGGTCTCTGCTACTATCCATTTTCTGCAATTTTAGTTATTGGAGAGTCTTTTTGTGTCATTAATTTTGATTTTATGTTGGGTGAATTTCAGTGTTGCTCCAATGATGGACTGGACGAACAATCACTATAGGACTTTAGAGCGTCTCATATCAAAGCATGCTTGGTTGTATACCAAGATGCTTGCAGCTGAAACAATTGTTCATCAAAAGGATAATCTCGTAAGTTTAAATGTATAAGTTAGTTGGTGTGAGTGACTATAATCATGGTTTTTTGTGGAAAGATATATTGTTTTTTCAATATTTATGTTTAGAACTCAATTGTTTGTATCATAGTAATGAGGATATATTGTTTCAGTGTGTGAACTAGACCAGAATTGACCCAATGCTATTCAAACTATTTATTCGTTTTTTGTGTGTTCTGCTCAGGACAGATTCTTGGCATATTCTCCGAAACAACATCTCATTGTGCTTCAAATTGCAGGGAGCAGTGTAGAAAGTTTGGCAAAATGATCTTTGTTACAAGATAATACCTGAGATAATATAAACTTATTATAAAAGTTTGTTGCATCCATAACTGTATGCCATCAAACTTGGTACATGTGCTATCAGCATGTCATGTTCAACATGTTTTTGTTAATGGATAACTTTCAGGTCAGTATCATTTGAGGAGTGTTTTCTTTCTATGCCATTGGCAAATTGTATGGAAAAGATATTTATATACAAGTGGCAAAAGAAATGAAATGATTCCTTTATTTTTCAATTGAGTATATTGATTCTCTGCCTTCGAGACTCTCCGATCTGCATTCACTTACTAACTGCATTAGTAGGGAGAGAGAAAAAAAAAGAGTAGGTTTTGGCATTGAACAACAGTGTTGTGTAAGTCAAAATTAAGAGGTTTAACAAAAATCGGGAGAGTATTAGAAGTGGCCTACGCTGATAGAGTAAGAATTATAATTAATTAGAAGTAGAATTTATATTATTGTCATTTAATTTCTAATGTTTTTTAGAATGTTCTTAGGATCTTAAAATATTATTGAGGTGAGCTTTAGAAAGAAAAGAAATTTACCTTGAAGGAGGGAATGAAAGCAGGGGGCCTCCCTGCTCATACCTCTTCATCTGGTAGCTCAGAGTACGAGTACAATGCTGATATGTAAAAGTTCAGAAAGGAGGTGTTTAATAACATCTAGGATTATAGCACCAGCAGCTTCTCCAGCGGCAAAGCACCAAAGCCTAATCCATAATAATTACTTAAAGGTGTTGTTGATCTTACACATGGAAGGAATTAGAGGGGACGAAAATGTGAAAGGGATTTCTTTGTTTAATATGAATCACTTCATTGTCATGGGAAGTAATAGCATCTCATTTTGTGGAGAATCTGAGCTTGAGGCTCTATTTTTGGGTGTGTTGTTTAAGGCATAATTTTAAGTCAATGTTGCATATATTTCTTTAATTTGTTCAGTGTTTCTTATATTATGTAATGTAATATGATTATTTTGTGTGCTCGAATATACGTAGGCATATCTTGGAATGGAGTGTATAAATATGCTTTTAGTAATATATTATAATTTAGTGATAGTGCCAATTTTATTTTATTTTAGACATATGCAGCACTCTAATCCATCTATTATATATAGTTTTTAGCAATTTCTGTTTATACTCTTATATAATATGGGGCAACTCTTAAAATCTCAAAATACTTTTTTATTGTATTTCATTTATTAATAAGAATCAAAATATTTTTAAATTAATGATTTTTTTCTTATTATTTTTGAATATTTAAATTAATTAAATTCAAATCTTTTCATTATTTTTTATTCTACTGTTTTTGAATTATGCTAGTATTAAACTATATGGTTAATGATTATAAAATTTATTTTAATAATCATTAATTGATGATAATATCAAATCTTTTCAATTCTATCGTTATATAATCTTGTGTTTGCATTATATAATTTTTCATTATATTACTTTATGATAGTTAATAAATATCAATTAATTTTATTGTCATTTAATTTTTTATTATTCACTATTGATTTTAATAGTAAATATTTTAAGGTTAATAAAATTGATTTAACCAACATTTTGATTTAAGTAAATAATTTTATGACTAATATTTTTTAATATAATTTTTTTTAACCTGTGCCTCGCATGAAAAAATTATAATCCTAAAGAGAATATGAAATAATAACGGGGACACAAAGTTAGTGATCAATATTAACGGCAACACAAAGTTACTGATCAATATTAATGAGGACACAAAGCTACTGATCAAAATATTGAATATTAACGGGAACATGAAATTATTGATCAATATATTGAATATTAACGGGAACACAAAGTTACTAATCAATATTAATGGAAATATGAAGTTACTGAATAATTGATTAGAATATGAATATTAACCGGAATATGAAGTTACTGCTAAATTTTGTTTGTTAAATAATTTTGTTTATCTTTTATTTCATTTTTATTATATCTTAAATTGTTGGTCAAAATATTAAATAATAATGGAAATATGAAATTACTGATCAAAATATTGAATATTTATGGGAAAATAAAGTTACTGATCAAAATATTGACTAGTAATAGAACAACTTTAATGTTGGTTTAAATATTTTAAATAATAATTCAAAAACAAAAATAATATTTATATAAAATAAATATATATGGTTGAGTCAAATATTTTTATATATTGAAAAAATTATAGACACCGATTTATTATCTCTTTTAAAAAAATCATTTTGTTTTTATTATATTTTGAAAACAAATGCGCGTACTATACCAGTACCTGTGCGAACGCACGGGTATCCCACTAGTTATTATTATCTTTTTATCATTTGTTGGCAGGATTTTATTTCAAAAAAAATATTTTCAAAAACCTTAAAAAGAAGGTTCGTCTATTGGCCAAGGGGATATATCATCCCTATGAGTTTTGTGACGACTTCGCCTAGAGTATGTGGAATTCCAAAAAAGAAACATGTCTCAAGAGGTATCCTCTTGGGGTGTAGGACTTTGGAATGAAACCTATGACTTTTTGTATAACCCTAAGCCAAAACTTCATGGTGAGACCTTGTACGACCTTTGAGATGAAAGTTTTAGTCTACAATGAGGCTTCGCTTAAGGGACGCCCTTGTGCATTTCCCTCTAGTGTTGTCTATAATACCCTTAAGGAAAGCACCTTATGGGGAGGTAGAATATCCGTAGGCCGAAATTAGGAACCTACCAACTAAGGATGCCTTTCATAAATCCCGTCACTATGTTGCATCATCATGCATTCATACATCTTGCATTGCAAATATTCATTATTTTGCATTTTTTAATTGTCTTATTCACAAGATAAAAAAATAATAATAAAGGGTTTTTTGGTGAGTATCTTAAAAATGGATGTCAAAGGGAAATAACTTGTCCGTGTTAGTGCCCTCAAGCCAGATGGGACGAAGATCAAAAATATCAAAGGGAAATCGTTTGAAAAAGCTTCGAAGATGTTTGCTCGCCGCTATGGGGATACCCATGAATTGGCAAAAGTGGATGTATAATTGGATGCTACATCTGCCTTGGTTCAGTTTTACGATCCTTCATTAAGGTGTTTCACCTTTCAAGACTTCCAGCTAGCGTCGACTTTGGAAGAATTTGATAGTTCTTAAATTTTTCTAAGGAAAAAGCTTATGTGGAAATTGGACAAACTATTAACATTAAGGATTTAGCAAAGGGTTTAGGAATATCTTATCCTGAGTTTTCACTTAATTACAAAAAATAAGGTGATGTACAAGGGATTAAAAGACAATATTTGAAGGCTAAAGCCCTATCTTTTTCTAATAAGAAATAATTGGAATCTTGTGTTGATTTTTTGGGACTGCTCGTCTTTGGTGTAATTATGTTTGTGGACTTTGGACTATATTGACCCTATAGCTATTAGTGTATTTTGGGGCACGAAAGCTTTGAATATGGACTCAACTCATGCTCTACTTGCCGATATTTACTATTCTCTTCACACTCGTTATGAAAAGGGGAGGGGTACGTTGAACTGTTGTATCCCGCTCTTATATTCTTGGTTTATGACTCATCTTTATAAAGAGGACTACATGATCAAAACTCATACATGATTTGAGTGGCCTAAAAAATTAAGGTCTTTGTTGTACCCCAAAATTTTCCCTCTTATTTTTTTCAAAACATTCTTTCAAGGCTCTTCAAGTAGTCAAGACACTCAAGGATTGACTAATCAAGATGCTCCTCCTAAGTCAAAGGCCTACAACTAGGGTTTAGACTTTATCAAGTAAATTTTGTTTGAAAAGGTCTCAAGTGACTTCCATGGTTCTTCATAGGTCCTTAGCAAGGTTCATGTCAACTTTCAAGCCCTACATCACAAATTTGCTCAGTCAATAGCTCAACTGCTTAAAAATCAACTATATTGGTCAAAAAGTCAATTGTAGTCAACATACAGTCAACCTTCAAGATTTTTGGTCAACATCAATATTTTAAAGTGATATTCATCATTTGATCAAGGGTTGATCATGATTCCACAAGGAAAGCCCTCAGATCATCAAAAGTCAAGAATTGCCAAATTATGGTTTCCTTAGGAGAAGTCAACTGAACTTTGACCAGACATAACTTTCACATGCTTCATCAACTTTTCCCCAACTAAATCCCATTTTTAAGAAAATTTAATTCTCTACAACTTTGCTTTTATTCTCAAGTCCAAAAAATGCTTCATTTGGAATATATGATCTCATACATTATAGGTCATTTTCAAATGTCAATAAAAGACACTTTTTCTCAAGGAAAATTACATCAAGATAATGTCTTCAAAAGAAAAAATGGTCAACATAGAGATTGTAGAGGACATCTTAAGATTTCCAAAAAGTCAAAGATCATCTTCAAAGATGAAAATTGAGCAAATTATGAGGTGCACAAGTTGGGAAATTTTCAAGAAATGCATGAAATCTCAATTGAGCAATTTGTGATTTTTTCTTATTGGGCTTAATCTTTTGGACTTTAAACATGTCCGACCTTGAAAAAGACACATAAACCCACTCTTACCTTGCTTTTCATTTTCTATTTATTTTATTTATATTTATTTTGTTTTTATTCAAATAAATACAAAATAAATTACATAAATTACATAAAATAACAAATAAGAGATTATGACATACGGGCTAGTTTGTTGGGTCAACTTTGGGCCTAAGAATTCGTGCAAACATGTCTAGATTCATGCAAGAATAGAAATGGCAAGGAAATAGCAAACTTGGAAACAAGTTAATATGTTTGATATTATTTTGAAAAATTCCTTAATGCATTGATTCTTTCCATATATTTCCACCCTCACTCACTCCTCTATATATACATAGCATTGCAAGCAAGAAAACACACGCAGAGGCTGCCTAACAAAAAGCTACAAAAATTGCAAGAAATTCTCAAAGTTGCCCAAACTCATAAAATACGATCCAGCCATATCCAGACCAAATCACTCATTACAATTCATTCCTGAAGCATTCAAGGGTAAGAACAGACAAAATTCCATGGTCGTTGGTTCTTGAAATCGGCACCCTTATTTGCTTCGATTTACTTTTTTTTTCAAATATTTGTATTTCCATTTTCATGCATGATTAACGTCTTTTGATTTCCCAAACAAGTTTCTGCATTTATATAGAATAGGTCTGGGCAAAGAACTGGATTTCTAACGTGGGAATGGATTGTTTCCATGGCTAGGGAAATTTATATCATTCTGTTTGTATCTCTGTGTACAGGCCATTTCAGGATGAATGAACACCACCATTGAATTCACAATGTCTGAATTAGGTGGATATGCCCTTTCATTTGCTTCATTTCATCACGTTTGCAGGATCGGAAAATTCCCATGCCGGAGAAGACGGTGGAAACCATTGGGCTGGGTGGCTTGAATGACTTGACTCAGGTCAAGGGCTTGCGTGGCCAAATGCGTATTCCTGATTCGTTCATTCAAATACAAGGCCCCCACCTGGGTGCATGTTATTTTATTTAAATAATTTTTAAATTGTTTTTATAATATAGTGTTATGATTTGATTATACTAACGAATGAGAAAGCTGGCCCAGTGGTAACACGTGCACCCATAAAGCTTTCACCTTACAGGTCCTGGGCAAGCTGGCCCAGTGTAATAGCGTAAATTCAAATTTCCGCACTTTATTTTCTGTACATACATATATATATATATATATATATATATATATATATATATATATATATATATATATATATATATATATATATATATATATATATATATATATATATATATATATATATATATATATATATATATTTCTAGATGAATGCTTAATAGGATTGCATGATAAGATCTTAAAACAAACGGTAGAAAAACCTAAATGTTTAAAGATAAATAACTGAAACATAATAGCACACACGCACCTATAAGGTACCTCCACTTGTTGCCTTCGAAATAAAATAGTCGCGTCTTTGGAACATAGGAAATTTAGCAGTGACCCTCTGGTTCAAAGATCATAAGTCTCTCGATGACCCTTTCGACATTGCCTCGGTATATGATCTTAAAACCTTAGGGTAATTGCTAAAGTATCTTACGAGTTACTTTCGTGACTGTACGATGACCCTCGCCTATCCCTCAAACATCCAATGATAGGGGTACCTACTGACTAATAGTAGGATAGCACTGTCTAAAGGAAAAGAGGAAAAGAACAAAGATCTTTCGAATAGGTAGACGAATTATAGTTGTTTGCTCATAAAAACAAACAAAACAATTTTTTCACACATACACAAACTCTTTTCTAAACATTTCCAAAGACAAAAAAAATTTGTATATGTTCTCAACGAAACGAGAAACATTACAAAGTTCGCTGCACTAAGGCGTCTTTTCAAAATATCTTAAAAATACACTAACACAAAAAAGAATTTTCAAAAAGTGAGCTAGCAACTGAGAACCCGTAGATAACTACAGATGGAAAGGGTGCTAACTGTTGTACCCCAGTTTCCCCCCCAAAGATCCCTTCATCATACCATGTTGATTTATTCACAACAAGATCACACTAGGATTCTTGGTTCCCCTCCCTACTTTGAGTTTTGCTCCTTTTGAGGGATTACCAAGCACCTTGACTTATGTTCCTTTTGTGACCATGAATATTGTGTGGATTTCTTCACTTATGAAATACAATGTTGGCTTGTCTTGTTTTTTATCCATGTAGGTAAGGGCAATGAGATTTAACAAGTTATCCCATGGGTTCATGAGTTTATTTCCATGCCCTAGTCAATACAAGCTTGAGAAGTTCAAACCTCACCATTGGAGTGGTTTTGGAAGAATTGACATGGCAAGGTTGCTTTGGTTCATCACATTTCAAGGTTATTAAATTTGACCCAAAAGTACAAGGGGTTGATTGGAGAAGTTGTCATGTTTGGACAAGGCCTTGTTCTTATTGGTCACAAGAGAATATTTCTCTCAAAATTCAAGATATGGAAGTGGTTTTGGTGGATATGAGTCTTCATTATCATCCTCAACAACTTCTATTTACAAAGCAAGAATATTGGTACAAGAAGTTTGTTCAAACTTGTCAAAGTTCCTCAAGGCATTCTCTTGATCTGGAAGCTAGGGTTTTGAACTTCAAAGCATCATATCTTGCTCACCTTTTGGTATTTTTGAGTGATTCAAAAGACATCCTTCTCTTAAAAGTGTTATCAACAAGTCACTTCAAAGGTTCTAAAGAGTTTTCATGTGGAAGAAACTTGGTGAAGAAGAAAGATTACAAGTCCTCCAGATGAATCCACAATTTTACATAAATAACTTCAAATGATCATAACTTGGTCAATTTTCATCACCTTGAGTCCATTAGTTTTCCATAATGATCTTGAATATGTGAACTTTATGCCTTCTTTTATGTGCAAAGTGAGAAAATGGAGGGAAGTTTCCTCAAATATGCAAAAGATTATAGGTCATTTCATGATTTTTGGCCAAATTCAACAAGTCATAACTTTCTCAATTTTTTGATATTTTGGATGGTTCAAGTCCAAAAATGTTACTCAAGATATCTACTTTACTCTATCTTTTTTGGTCAAGAGCAAATTCCAAGTGGAAGGCCATGTTTGGATGCAAAAGATTATAGGTCATTTTTGAAGAAGAATTTGAAATATTTCTAAGTATGGAAAGTCAACCCTTTTTCTTCAACTTTGACTCAATATAAATTTCAGCTCAAGCATCCATTTGATTCCATTCTTTTTCCATTGCAAATCTTGTAACCTCATCTTTCTAAAGCATCAAGAATCATACCCTAAGACCCCTTGAGTTAGAAATGCCATGGATTTGAATTTGGTAACTTGAAACTGATTTATTCACAAAGTCAGAATTTTGAAATCCATAATGTGACTTCTAAACACAAGATTTAGCGTGTTTTTGATTTAAACTTGATTAGCAAACTTTCCAGAAGTCATTAGCACCCCAAAATGCAAGATTTGGATGAGTTTTGATGGAAATGAAGTCACACTTCACTCGTGCTCGACCTTCACTCAATTTCCCTCCAAACTTCCTTGTTTCTTCAAATTTTCATTCCCATTCACTTCCCTATAAATAAAGGGTCCTTCCTCATTCATTTCTTCAAGCTTTGAGAGCCAAAAACACCCTGCCAAAACCTCACACGAATCCATCTTTTTTTGAATCCAGTTTCGAAGATTTAAGCTCCCTTTTCCAAAATTCTTTGCGCAGTCATCATCCTTGATCATCATATAAACTCTCCAGCACTTAAACCAATCAAAACGAGCCATAATTCAAGCTACAAAAGTCCAGTTTCAGAGCTTCTTCCTTGAACTTCGAAAAGGTAGAATTCTCCACAATTTGGATCCAAATCAAGCACTTATCTATTCTACTCCTTCTCCTGATTCTAATGTTGCTTACAATGTTTAAATCCATTGAGAATTGAGAGAGAAATCTCAAATTGAAGGTGCTCGCTATTTTCTGGGTTTTTGATTCATATCTCTCTCCATGCCTTATATAAATTTGGCGCGATGGTTGTGTTAGAATCGTCTTGAAGAGAGGAGTTCAATGATGCTAGCCTGGGATGCTAATATTTACATTTGAAGGATCTCACAAAATCCCCATTGCAGGGTGTCTGGAGGTTGAAGATGATGACATGTCTCATCTTAGCCAATGATAACGTGCCAAACGGTTTAATTTTATTGGTTGCCCTTTTTCTGATCCTATGCGTATCTCAATAAGGTCCATATCAAGAACAACGCGTCTGGTCCACTGGATTAGCTTACTAACGCGTTTTGACTATGATCTGATGGTCCATATCTTTTGGGTTTTATTTTATTTTCTGATTTTTTATTTTTATTAATTAAATTTTCAAAAATTCATAACTCTTTTATTTTTTATCCAAAAATTATGAAAAAATTCACAAAAATACTTTGAATTATTTCTAATCTCATGACTATTTTTTCACATTTTTATTTTTACATTTAGTATTTTTTGTATTATTTGCTTTCTTTTAATTACCTAAAAAAATACTTTTTGACATTTTTTAATTCTGAAAAAATTCATAAATATTATTTTGCATATTTTTGACTTTCTGAAAATTTTATAGAATTTTATGTTGAGGTTTACTATTTTTGACCTATTTTATGTTTGTTTGAGAAATTTTAAATAGTTTAAAAATAGTTTCTGGCTTTTAAAAATTACCAAAACTTTTATAAAAATATTTGGATCCATTTCTGATTTTTCTATGGCCTTACTTCTCATTTCTTGATTAATTTGAACATAATTGATATTTCTCTCATTATTTTCTATTTTTAAAACATTTTTTTAAATCTTTTTTTATATTAAATGTGATATTATTTTGTGATTATTTTCTGAATAATCTTGGGTTAGGTTTTAGATCATGAACTTTATTAACATCATTGGATCCATGGTGTTGAGTTTAACTCCACAAAAAATGGATGAATGATTTTAATAATAGTTTGATTAAAATTTAATTCAAATCTGGTTTGTGTATTTTTTACCCTATCCTTCTTCATCTCATCCCCTTCTTATTGCACTAAATGTTGTTGGATCATGATCTCTATATCATGTCTCAAAACAAATAGTGCATAAATTGCTATTGACCGGCCTCAAAATAGGTGCGACTTCTATATAAGTCCACTTACGATTGCTTAACATAGCGCTAAATTTTGCCCCGATTCGAATAAATGATCATTCGTGGCCCAAACTTATGATTGCAAGCCCAAATATGTTAATTTTCTCTCTTTGATCCAATAACCTTGAGATTCAGTGTGTGGAGGCTTTGGTTCTACCAATCCTCTAATGGATCTACAACACCTTTGGTCAACGCGGATCACTTAAACATCGTTGATCATTAAATGGTACTTATGAGAATTCCAAATGGATGATATACTTGACAAAAAGAAAATGCAACTTGTTGTGTGGAGGCTTTGGTTCTACCAATCCTCTAATGAGTTCCAAATGCAAGTTTCAATATGGTCATCCAACTAACCACTAATTATTAACTTGTTTTATCTTATGCT
Source organism: Vicia faba (assembly GCA_948472305.1). NCBI lineage: Eukaryota > Viridiplantae > Streptophyta > Magnoliopsida > Fabales > Fabaceae > Vicia > Vicia faba. The sequence continues at coordinate 1,556,096,055 of OX451739.1, read as the reverse complement.
TTTATTCTTTTTTATGCTTTATGTACTATTTACTTTTAGCATTTACATTTCATGCCATTTTCATCTTTGCTCATTTGAGCATTTATTTTCTTGCCATTTTTATTTTTGCTCACTTGAGCTTTTTCCCTTCCTCTCTTAAGATACTTAATAATCAACATAAATCCTAAAAAAATTTAATGGTACTTGGACTACTTGGTTACTATCCTTGGCATTATGGAGCATGGGACTTTTCTTGGACTTAGGATTAGAAACCTTGACCTATCTTGGAGATCTTATCTGATTATTTTGTCTGGAGTTCTTGAGGTTTACCTCAAGACATTGGATTGCTTGTTTGTTTTGTGTGCAGGTTTTTGTGATCACATCCTCTATTTGTGATATGGAATTCACCCGTATACAGCCGTTACTCTGCCCAATTTTTTGTGAAGACTTAATACACTTAAAGTTTAGTTCTCTCAAGAGGTCTAGTATTTCTTTGCTTGATTGGTTTCAATCCAAGGAATGAGAATTCTGTCTTGGCTTATAATATCAAGTTTTGGCTTCTTGTTGGTTAGATGGTTCTTATCCCTAAATTTTATCTTATGCTTTAGGATAGCCTCTTCTTCTCCTCCCATCTTCTTTAATTTCAAAAATCTTCTTCCTCCTTTTGAAAACTCTTCTTGTTTTGAAACTTGAACCATTTTCATAATAAACTTGGACTTATGTCCATGCATTTTCAAAATATTTTCATAAATAAACTTCAATCAATTTAATAATACCTTGACACTTTTTGTGAGAAGACTAAAAGTCAATCAATCTCATTCAAACCATTTTTCCACTTTGGCTTTTACTTTAAACTTTTCTCAAAAGATTAAACTCTTGTCAATCCTTGTAGTGATGCAAACAACTATACTTCTACAATATGTAGTAAAGAGAGATATTTTCCACTTGGGTGTTGAGTGAGGCATTGTTGATTTTAAAATCCAAGCCATATCCTCCACTTTGAGATGATGCAAATTCTCCTTTCTCATGATTGTGGGTAGTAGGTGTGTTTTCCACATGGACAATGATGATGATGTTTTATCTTATAAAATTAACCAACACATTTGGGTTTTAATTTTTTAAAAGAGGAACTACGTGTATCCTGATCCCCTATTGCACGAAAGGTGGTACGTAGGCACTAAAGGTTCGCAACCACGGAGGATGCAAAAATCATAAAAATACATTTTTTTCTCACCTCCACCATCTATTTTATATACAATAGTTTTTATAGCCAAAATATACATATTTTACAAAGAGGCTCCTGCGGAGTACCGTAGATGTTTAGGGTGCTAATACCTTCCCTTTGCATAACCACCCCCCTTGCCTTGAATCTTTCCCCCTCTTTTTGGGTTATTCGCTCTTTTCCCATTCCTTTGGAAACAATAAAGCGCGGTGACGATTTTTATTTTTTGATTTGTATAAAGTCTAGTCAATCCAATGGCTTAGTCTTGAACATTTCTACTGCTACAGAAAAATAGCGACTTCACCGGGGAAAGGTTGACCTCTTGCTGGTCCATCCTTAAGTGGGTTGAGCCCATATTTTTATATTTGTATATGTGTTATTACTGTTTTTATGTTATATGTTGTATATATGTTTGTCTGAATTTTCTTGGTTTTCAGGGTGCTTGGTGATTACTTATAAGTCCTATACCCGGACTTGGGAAAACTTTAAGATAGGAAGGGCGGTATAGTCATGTTAACTTTAAGGGAGTAATCCCAAAAAAGGAGGCATGAGATCCCCCACTCAGTGGAGGCCCCTTTGACTGTAGTGTCATTTACTGAGTAATCAGGAAGACGTACTGCTTTTGACCTGGGAGCCTGCTGAAACTGAGGACCATAGAATACCTAACCCATCTTGGCCTTTTAGGTGTAGTGCAGAAGCTATGACAAAGTAATCTGGAAATAGTTGTCACACGATACTACACTCGGACGAGTCTTTCTTGAGAATATTACTAATTACCGAGTTAATCGAGAAGTTGGTAATATCCGAAGGAAGGATGCAGACTCTGGGAACCTCTATAACCTTGTTCAGAAGGTGATAACTCTTAGACCAACACCTTATGGGTAGTACATTTGACCTCATGCTCGTGACGTTGAACCTATGAACTTTATATATGTGATCTTGTGTGTGATTGTTGCATCATGCATCCATGCACTCATAAGCATCTTTTGAAGAAAACAATATTTCAAGGGATTTAAAGGTCGACTATTTGTGAATATCTCAGGTACTTTTAACCATGGATTCTGGAAAGAGAAAGACCGGGAAATACAGTTTCAAGGATCCCAAGATAGATGAGTTGATCAGTCTAATTCCAGAGATCGAGTGTTCTGCAGACTTTTAGAAGAAGTATGGATCCATTATTCCTCTCATGAAGCTGAAGATGAAGGAGGGTATTCTCTTGACCTTGGTCCAGTTCTATGATCCGATGTATCACTGCTTTACTTTTCCTAACTATCAGTTGATGCCTACACTGGAGGAGTATTCTTATCTATTGGATTTACCTGTTACTGATTGTGTTCCTTTTACTGGTTTGGAGGGTGAGCCAAAATCATATAAGATTGCTGCTTTGATTCACCTGGGGAAGTCTGAGGTTGAAGCCCATATGACTACTAAAGGAGGGATTAGAGGATTAACAACTTAGTTCTTATTGGATAAAGCTCGTTACTTTTCCAGGATGAAGAGTACAGTCACTTTTGAGGCCATCTTTGCTCTGCTTGCTTACGGGTTATTCTTATTTCCTAATGTGGACAAGTTTGTTGACATTAATGCTTTTAGGATTTTCATGATCGGAAACCCAGTTCCTACACTGTTGGGTGATGCTTATTACTCTACTCATCTTCGGAATTCTTATCATGGGGGAATGATTATCTGTTGCACGCCTCTGTTGTACTGGTGGTTTATCTCTCATATGCCTCAGTCTGATGCTTTTTGGGATGTCAAGAAGGAACCCCGTTGGGCTCCTAAGATTATGGAACTTACTCACTCGGATATTGATTGGTATCATCGAGCTTACCAGGATGTAGAGATTATTGACAGTTGTGGTAGTTTCCCCAATGTACCACTTCTTGGTACAAAGGGAGGAATTAACTATAACCCTGTTCTTGCACGGCCATAGCTTGGTTATCCGATGAGGGATAAACTGAATAGTATTCATTTGAGTAGTTTCTTTCTGAAGGAAGGGGAAGACCATAGGGAAGCTAGGGAGCAGATTGCAAAGGCCTGGAGTTACATTCATAAGAAGAGTAGGAAGGATTTGGGACCTAGGGGTGCTGTTTCTTTGGAGCCATATCTCCAATGGATCCGATTGAGAGCTATTCGGTTAAAGATGCCGTATACTCGGGAGACACCCATGCCTGATCTATTTGTGAAGACCACTCCTCCCTTATTTGATGATCTAGAAGAGCTACAACTTGCTTTGGTTAGGATGCAACAGGAAATGGATGCTTGGAAGAACAAATCCCAGACTTTAGAGAGTTCCTATAAAGCATACTTGAAGGAGAAAGATGATCTGATTGAGATCCTTGAGAGTTGAGCGGTGGAGTATATGGAGAGGCAAGGGGATTTATTTTCTCCTAAGCCTCAATCAGGTGTTGATCACTCACTTCCTGATCCAGATGATTGGAAGGAGGTTGCCATCAGACATGCGGAAGAAAACCAGAGGTTGAAGGCTCAGATTGCCAGGCTCACGGGGAAGCGCCAGCGTACAGAGTGATCTTCATCAGTTCTATTTCTCAGAGTTTTAGATTTTATTTTCATCTTGTACTTGGGATCATTGGAACTTGTAATCCATTTTGGAGTTATTATAATAATTTTTTTCCAGTATTTCAAAAGCGTTATTACTCTGATATTTGCAATGTTTCTATAAATCTATAAATCCCTTGAAATATTAAATAACAAAGTAAAAATAATCATGTGCATTACATATCATGCATCATATTGCACATTTTCTTGCATGTCCAGGTGTCTTACCAAGCTTCTTTACTTCGTTCAGCAAGCTGACTCATCACTACAATACTCGAGCTAATTTAAAAAAGAAGATGGACAACTTAGAACAAGAGAATCGCGAGCTGCGTGAGGAAGTTTCTGCTTTGAAGGCTGGCATGGCCAATCTGACTACTCTGATGGAAGCTCTGGTGGCTGCTCAGGATTAACCACCGAGTGTTCAACCTCAACCAACAAGAGCAATTACTGAAGTTCCGACTGTTCCTGTATCCGCTACTCTGGCTGTTGTTCAGAACCGTATGCCTCAAGGTTATCCATGAGGAATGCCAGAGAATTTTGCACCTGAAGGTTTCAACCTTGGTCCTCAAGATACTCCGTTGGTTCAGACTATTGTTACTCCGACACCTCCTGTGGTGCATGATGTTCCTGCTGCACCTCCTTCGGTGAATTTGGTTCCTTTTGTTAATGATGATGTGTGTCGTCCTTTGCCTCCGCCGAGTGAAGACTTGGGTCTTTATGACAGGATGGATGATTTTCAAGAGCAGTTTGACAAGATGCAAAGAGAGATGGAGGCTCTTAGGGGAAAAGAGCTATTTGGGCAGAATGTGAATGAGCTATGTTTGGTCCTGAATGTTAAGATACCTGCTAAGTTCAAAGTCCCGAAATTTGAGAAGTATAAGGTCAACACTTGCCCCCGTGCTCACCTGGTGATGTACGTGAGAAGAATGTCTACCCACACTGATGATCAACGTCTGTTGATTCACTTTTTTCAAGATAGTTTGACTGGCTCAGCACTGAAATGGTATATGAGTTTGTACAGCGCCAATATCCATACTTTTAATGATTTGGGAGAAGCATTCATCAAACAATACAAGTACAATATGGACATGGCGCCTGACCATGACCAACTTAGGGCCATGGTTCAAAAAGACAGGGAATCATTCAAAGAGTATGCACAGAGATGGCGCGAAGTAGCTGCCCAAGTGATTCCTCCCATGGAAGAGAAGGAGATGACTAAGATTTTTCTGAAGACGCTGGGTGCTTTCTACCACGAAAGGATGGTAGCAAGCGCACCAAGTGACTTTACTGAGATGGTAGGAATGGGTATCCGCCTAGAAGAGGCTGTAAGAGAAGGCTGTTTGACGAAGAGTGAAGGATCCGGAGGTGCGAAGAAGCCATCTTATGGGTTTACCAAGAAGAAAGAGGGAGTTGCAAATGCTGTTATACAAGAGAGGAGGGTAGACGCTCCTAGAAGGAATTATCAGCGTCACCAGCAAGTCGCCTCGGTTACTATCATGATGAATGCTGCTCCGACTACCGTTGCTTATCAAAGACCGTCCCAGCAGGGGAATCAAGGGTATAATCAGAGAAGGGAGAACTATGACCCTATTCCCATGAGCTATGCAGAGCTACTACCAGCATTAATTCAGAAAAAGTTGGTCCAGACACGACCACCTCCCGCCGTACCATCACCATTGCCTTGGTATTACAAGGCAGACCAAACGTGTGCTTTTCATCAGGGAGCACCAGGGCATAGTGTTGAGAATTGTTATCCTTTGAAGACTGAAGTGAAAAAGTTGGTGAAGTATGGAATTCTATCTTTCTAGGACATGGGACCTAATGTGAAAGATAACCCTCTACCCAAGCACGGGGGAGTAAATGCTGTAAATATGGTGGCCGGTTGTCCAGGCGACTTCCATATTTTTGACATTAATCTGGTTAGAGGAGATTTGGTAAAAATGCACGCATACCTCTGTGAATTCAGCTACTATACGCATGACCATGCCGATTGTGCTACTTGCAGTATAAATATACAGGGTTGCGAGAATATAAAGGCTGATTTACAGGAGATGATGGATGAGGGCTTAATCCATATAATCAGGCCTAGGGCAGAGTATGAAGAGGAAGTGAATATGGTTTCTGGATGCCTTGGTGAATTTAGAATTTTTGATGTGGAGAATTTGAACGAGGATCTTGTGCAGTTGCATGCTACCTTCTGCCATACGACTGGTCAGGTGGAACACCAATATGGATCTTGCCTGGTTTGTTGTCGAAATCCCCGAGGATGTTCAATTGTGAGGGAGGGTGTTCAGTTGCTGTTAGAAAATGGAACTATCAAGATCACAGGTCAGAGGGATGATTATCAGGAAGTTGATATGGTTGAAGTTTGTTTAAAGGAAGAAGAGTTAGAGGAAGAGCATGCCTCCGTGGATGAGTATTTATCTTCAAACAAAGATTTATTTCCCAGAAATGACTTTTTGATGACTGATTGTGTTGAAGAAGGGGTAAACGTCATTGTGCCTTGTTTTGGTGCACCCGCCCATTTTGTACTGGAGTACCATAGTAAGCCAGTTGTTACCCCATTGATAATTTGTTTGCCAGGTCCCATCCCCTACAAATCAGATAAGGTTGTGCCTTACAAATACAACGCTACAATCTTGGAAGATGGGGTGGAAATTCCCATCCAACCAATGCCCGATGTTGGAAATATAGCTGAAAATAGCAGGGTGACCCGTAGCGGTCGTGTGTTTGTGCCGGTTGTTCAGAGAGATGTTGTTGCTGGAAAGAAAATTGCCAAGAATGATGAACCTAAGAAGGCTACAAGAGAGACTAGTAGAGCTACGTTAGAGAAAGAAGTTGATGATATTTTGAAGATGATTAAGATGAGCGACTACAGAATTGTAGATCAGCTACTACAGACTCCTTCAAAGATATCTATCCTAGCTTTATTAATGAATTCCTCTGCTCATAGAGAATCATTGATGAGGGTACTAGACCAGGCTTTTGCGGAGAGTGACATTCCAATAAATCAATTCAGCAGCATAATTGGAAACATTACGTCATGTAATAACTTGAGTTTATGCGATAATGAGTTACCAGATGAAGGGAGGAATCACAACCTGGCCCTCCACATATCTATGAACTGCAAGAATGATTCGTTATCCAATGTGCTAATTAATAATGGATCCGTGTTGAATGTTATACCGAGGAGTACTCTCATGAAGTTAAAGTATCAAGGAGCAACTATGCGCCAGAGTGGCATCATTGTGAAAGAATTTGATGGGTCAAGGAAATCGGTCATCAGTGAAGTGGACTTACCCATCCATATAGGACCATATTTATTCCAGATAACCTTCCAGTTCATGGACATTATTCCCGCATATAGTTGTTTGCTAGGACGGCCATGGATACACGAAGCAGGGGCTGTCACTTCAACTCTACATCAGAAGCTAAAGTTTGTGCGTGAAGGGAAGGTGGTGATCATAAATGGGGAGCAGGCATTGTTGATATCCCATTTGTCCTCTTTTAGTGTCATAGAAGAGGATGAGGATGCTGTTGGAACCCAGTTCCGAGCCCTATCCATTGACAACATAAGGAGAAATGAGAATTTCGAAGAATGGAAAGGGAGAATTAAAGTCAAAGTCTACTAGGAACAATTATCATGATGTTTTCCGCAGCGGAGGCTACCTCCATCCAATTGATTATGGAATTAATGCTGTTGAAGAGGATGAAGCAGAGCAGGAAATGCCGAATTATGTGACACATGGAGTCAAGATTCAGAACTGGGTCACCATTGATGTTCCCTCTTGCATACATGTTTCAAAGTAATTCAATTTGATAATCTTTCTTTTGAAAAGCTTTCGCTCTGCCCAAGGTGGAAGTATTAATGTTGTAGTGCTTATCTGTTTGCTGTGACTTTTAAGATCATTAATAAAAGTTGTCTTTGCTTCCCGAATTATGTCTTTATTATTTGCTTTTTCTTGGAAAATGGTAATCAGAAAAAATCTTTCAAAATAAATAATAACTGAAATTCAATCTGCATGATCACTTTTTATATGTTTCAGTTTCTAAAAGTAATCACAAATCATGTGTACAGATTAATTAAAAAACCCGTTGAATACAATGACCCTGTACCCTCTCCCAACTTTGAATGTCTTGTGTTTGGGGCTGAATAAGAAGATTGTGATGAGATTCCAGAAGAGGTATCACGGTTGCTTGAGCACGAGGAAAATACCTGTTGTACCCCAAAATTTGCCCTCCCATATTCCTCAAGATTTGTCAAGATTGATCTTCAAATGGTTCAAGACTACTCAAGGATTGCACAGTCAAACCATCTCCTAAGCCAGCTGAAATTAGGGTTTTGTTTCTTTCAAGGAATTTGAGGTTTTCAATGGCTCAATCAAGTCTCATAGGCCCATATACATCCTCAATCACCTACATGCCAAGTGTCAAGACTCACAATGCCAAATTGCACAGTCAAAAGTCCTATTTGCTCCACAGTCAACTGCAGGGGCAAAATGGTCATTTTGCAGTCAAAAGTCAAAAATTTTGGTCAACATCTTATTTTGAGCTCACAATCATCATTTGATCAAGTCTTGGTCATGATTCCACAAGGATGGCTCAAAGTTCATCAAGATGCAAAAGTTACTATTTTTGGACAGCAGAAAAGTCAATTGTATCTTGACCAGGGCATAACTTTTTCATGGTTCATCAGAAAAATCCCATCCAATGCTAATTTTGAAGGGGATGACATTTCCTACAATTCATCTTCACATTCCAAGTCCAAGAAATGCTCTCACAAAAAGTTATCAATTTCTACATTATAGGTCAATTTCAAAAGTCAACAAAAATGCACTTTAAGTCAAAGACCATAACTTGAGATTGGTAAATCCAAATGACATGGGACCAAAGGCATTGGTTAGAGGATTTCAAGACCTTTCCAAAATGTCCAAGAACATGTTCATATGATCAAAATTGAGCAAAATATGCATTGGAGAAGTTGGGAAATTTTCATGAATTTGCAAAAGTCAACTTTGCTCAAAACACTTTGTTTTTGCTAATGGGCCTCAAATTTCTTCTTGAAACTTTATCCAAGGCCTATGCACGACCCATCAAGCTTATTTGAACTTATTTTTCTTATTTTTATTAATTATTTGGATTTTAAATCAATTTTAATTCATTTAATTAATTTAAATTGTAGGAAATACAAAGATTTGATTTTTCAATCTTTTTGTGAAGAAAGAATGACCTAATCATGCTGGCAATTTAGTGTGCAAATCAAAGTTACAAGAATCTCCAAGTTTGGAAACTTTCTTCAATCAAAAAGATTCAAAAATATTTGATTTTTAATCAAATATTCAAGTCATCATTCCATGGATTTTTTGTGCAAGATTTAACCTAAATTCAGTCCTCTATAAAGACACAAGTGAACCCTATTCATACGTACGTGAATTTGCTATAGAAAAGCCATAACCACATTCAAGAAAATTCAAAGAAAACTCAAAACTGTTTTCTATATTCCAGGCCAATTCAAGGACTTTTGTGGATTCAAACACGTTGCTGGGAGTGTGAGGAACGTGTAGCACTCAAAACCAAGCGTTAAAGCTCAAGAAATCCTCTAGAACAGTCTCACGGTTTGCATATTATTTTCATAATCGTAACTCATGATTCATACATATTTAACATGATTTTGTCATTGTTTTGTATTGCTTGAATTCCTATAAAGCTAATGGTATTAGTTAATTGGATTATAATGCACAAAATCGAAAGTTACCATTGATGAATTCTAGGGTTCTTGAACTCTAAAATTAGGGATTTACAGTACAGGAAAAATCAAGCCTTGAGAGACCTATGGTTGAAATCGTTGAGACCAGACGAACATAGTGGCACCATCGCGAAATATTTATGTAAACTGTAGAGCTAATCGCTATTTTTGGTCACTGTAGGTTGTGGGGGTTAAAAACCCCCGCTATCTAATTTGTTTTTTACAGGCACAGCGAGGACGATGATGAGGTGTAAGCGTATGATTGGATAATTCAAATAGCGCGCGTGATTTTGTTATTTCCAGCATAATTGTTATTTTTGATATATTATATTTGCTTCTTATTATATTAACAAAAGCAGGCAATTGGCGTAGTGGATAGCGTGCTGGCATGGCATCATTGGGACCTGGGTTCGAGTCCCAGGTCCACCCAAAAGCTTATATTATTTTTCTTAACATGATCTCATGCAGGCTTCACAAAGTGGTCTACCATGCATTCCAAGCATCAAAGCGCCAAGTGGCCACAGTCACAAATCCAATGGTCAAAAGATGAAGACCACCATGCTCCCAATCAACAAGCGCTCTGGAGGATCTCAAAAAGTCAATGGACTGGGATGGTTATTGGGCTTGAAGATTGCTAACAAACCTCCATATTTGGGCCATCACCCCCCTGGTTTATTATTCTTCTTTTAGTTTCTTTCCCTTTTTTATTTTCTTTTACTAACTATTATTATTATTATTATTATTATTTAATTAACATAATTATTATTTTCATAATAACTTCATAAAATTAAAAAATGTAAATATTTTTATTATTATTATTATTTATTAATTTCACTATTAATTTATTATTTTTGTAAATAAATTCTGACATAGATTAATTTAGTTAATTAAGGTCAACTTTAATTTTTTTTTCACAATAAATAAAATCATGTAGAATTAGGGTTTTCTTGACAATTTTAATTTATTTTTATTTTATTTTCATTAAAACATAAAAAACTTAAAAAATATTTCTTTTATTTAATTAATTAGAATTAGATTTAATTAAATGCAAAAAGGACCAAAAACTCATTCTTTCTCAAAAAAGGGTCAAAACCCTAAGGACTTCTCCGATTCAATTTTTGTTCGCGCATATTAATTTTTGATCATACTTATGTAATTGCTCCGAGGATGTAATAGCGTAATTAGGACTTTTTATCGCTTTCTTTATTTTCTCGCATTTACTTTTCAAGGGTTGTTTTTGGCGATGTAAATACCCGACGCCTTGTAATAGCGTAGATTTACTTTCCGCAATTTACTTTCCGCACAATTATTAACTGTTATGCATGACAAGACTTACCTGAAAATTAAAATTAAAACGTAGCTCACAATAACATGTGCAAAGATAATTTAATTGAAACCTGACACACTCGCACATGCCACTCTTAGGGTACGTCTCACTTGGTTGCCTCGACGTGGTCATTGAGTATAGGGTGTTTTAGAGGTCGCCCTCTTGTCTAAAGATCCAAGTTGCCTCGAAACGGTTGCCTCGGATAAAAAAGGATCTAGGACATTAGGGTTACCGCTAAGGCTTCCTACTATTGCTTTGGTGACCACACATGTCCCTATAATCGAATTGACCCGAATAACTCCAATGACGGTGCTACCTACTTCTCAATAGTGGGATAATACTGTCTAAAGGACATTTACACAACTTAATTTCTTTTGAGTAGGTAGAGGTTCTAAGGTACTTGCTCTTTCAAAACAAAAATACTTTTCGCACTTACACTTTTCTAACAAAAGTTTTCAAACAACACTTCATAACACTCTTGAGGACAGATACAAGAGTTAAAACGAAGTTTTCAAACAAACTTTTTTCAAAACCCACAAACACAAGAAAAGCAAACATTTTGGAAAACATAGTGAGCAAGTACCTAAGAGCCCGTGGATAACCACGGATAGAAAGGGTGCTAACACCTTCCCTTTCTATAATCTACCTCCCGGACCGAGAAACATCTCGAAAAGGAATTTTGCTGTGCTTTTGTCCTTTCCTTGTTGGAGAAAATAAAAGACGGTGGCGACTCTTGCTTACCGCGACATTTCGCGAACCAGCATTTCAAAACAGTCAGTTCTATTTCCACCGATCACAGAACTGGCGACTCTGCTGGGGAAATACTTATAAAAGTGAGGTGTACCTTAGGATTAGATCACCATGTTTTCAATTGTATGCCTTGTTTGCTTTAATATTGTGGGCCTGTGTCGGAGTTTCATAGATCCTAACCCGGATCTGGGGATACCCTTTAGAAGTAGCAACAAACTGTGAGGGAACTGTGCGGGGTATACCGACATGGTTGAAGCAGTTGCTACGTTGATGTGTCACTTTGGTGAGTACCGGTAACCCTTGAGTCAAGTCAAGAAGAGTACGGGGCCACCGCGTGGTGTCGTGAAGCATCAACTGACCTTAGAACCTTACTTGACCATCCTGGCCTTATTAGGGGTAGTGAGATGACCAACTTTGGTGCAGTCCGAAGTTGGTAGATACTCGATACTACACTCATTGAGGGTTGTTTTCTTGGAATATTTTGGTCGCCAGTTAAGTGGCTAAATCAAAACAATGAACATAGAAAACAATCCAATGATATTGAGCTCCTTAGAACCCGGTTACTTTTGATAGGACAAGTTTTGAGCCCACCAACTTCAAGAGGGTAATACCTAAACTTCATGCTGGCCTAAACTCTAAGGGCTGTCTGGTGTGACTTGTGTGCCTTATCATGTTTTCTTTTTGTGAATACTTGTGGTGTGTCTTTATCATAACATCATAACATCATAAAGTATCATATGCATTTACTAACCACTTCAAGGGTTCAAATCTTCATCTTTGTTCTTGTTTTGTAGGACATGGAGATTATCCGCAGGAAAACAATTCAGGTCAACCTTGTAAGGATCCCTCCTCAGCTTAAGGAGCTTACATCCAGGATTCCCGAGAACTCTTCCTTCAGTGAAAGGCATGGTAGACTCATCAGCTTGGTCAACACCAACATTGAAGAAGATATGATAAAAGTTCTCTTCCAGTTCTTTGACCCCCTGCACCACTGTTTTACTTTCCCGGATTATCAATTGGTGCCTACTATGGAAGAGTTTTCTCAACTTCTGAAGGTTCCTATTCTTAGTTAACCACCCTACAACGGTACGGAAAAGGAACCAAAACTTGAAGAGGTTGCTCAAGCATTACGTCTACAACCATCTGACATCAAGGGGCATTGGGAAATCAGAAGTGGTATCAAAGGATTCTTGGCAAAGTTCCTATTTGAGAAGGCCCAAGAATGTTAGAATTCTCTTGACCTACAAGCCTTTGAAGAGATTGTGGCACTCCTTGTCTATGGGTTGGTCTTGTTCCCAAATCCGGATCAGCTTATAGATATAAATGCTGTCAAGATTGTTATGTCCAAGAATCCCATCCCTATATTGCTTGGGGACATCCTCCACTCATTTTACACTCGAACAATGAGAAAGAGAGGTATTCTCATCCCCCTTGAGCCTTACCTCAAGTGGGTACGAACCCGCTCCCAAAAGCTTGTGATGCCATATCCTCATGTTCTCCCCGTGATCAAAGAGCCAGTTATGGAAGGAGAGGTTCCGTACACCATTCAACATCCTGACATGCCAACATCATGGGAGGAAATGCAAAAGAGCTAGATCCAACTCAAGGAAGAGCGGAATTCTCTTGAAGCCAGTCTACATGCCAGTGAGAAGAAGGTCTTGGATCTCACCCGCCTACTGCACGAGGAAAAGACCCTTAACACTTACATCGCTCATAAGAGGATGCGCAACGTCTTTTGGCATTAAGTATTTTTGTAATGTTTTGCCCATGAGGCCTTGATGTACTGAACATATTACTTCTTAATATGACGTGTGTTCCTTTTTTGTTTACAACGAATTTAAATTTTCGAACCCTTGAATGCATTGCATAAATAGCATACCATGCATCATATGCATAACACGTACACTTTTTACAAGTCACTTATCTTCTTCGCTGTTTATTTCAGCAATCACCATGTCTTCTGAACCTACTACAGAACAAGCTATCAAGGCCCTCCAGGCCCATAATGCCCAGTTCCAAGAATTGGTTATAAGCCTAGCCCAGGGTCAACAAGAGTTCGAGACTCTGATTCTGAAGAAGAAGAAGAAGAGGACTGTGTTGTTCAACACTGGACGCAGATTTGGGAATGGATTACAAAACGAGGTTGATCTGACTACTTCCTATGTAGGGAAGGACAGTCCCCAAGAGAGAAGGGTTCCTAGCCCCGTGGTCTCCGACAACGAGACAAATTATAATGATGAACAGTACCCTCCTACTGAGGACAGGTACAAACAGCTGGAGGACCGCTTAAGTGCTATGGAGATTCAACATGTGCCCGGTGTTGTACCCCAAAATTTGCCCTCCCATATTCTCCAAGAAATTGCCAAGTCAAGCTGCAAAATTCCCCAATGGTTGCACAGTGCAAAGGTCTCCCATACAGTCAAAACTAGGGTTTGTGTGCTGATCAGGAAAATGAAGTTTTCAAAGGTCCAATCAAGTCTCACATGCTTACAAACATGGTCAAGCATCCTCATATCAAGTTTCAAGACATTCAGCTCAAAGTTGCACAGTCAAAACCCTAAATTGCACTACAGTCAACTGTAAGGGCAAAATGGTCATTTGACAGTCAAAAGTTCAAAATTTTGGTCAACATATCATTTTGAAGCCACAAACATCATTTGATCAATGCTTGATCATGATTCTCAAAATTTGGCTCAGAATTCATCAAGATGTAAAAAGTTTCCTTATTTGGACAGCTGAAAAAGTCAACTGAAATTGACCAGGGCATAACTTTCACATGGATTATCAGAAAAATTCCATCCAAGGCTCATTTTGAAGAGAAAGACATTTCCTACAACTCATATTCATACTTCAAGTCCAAGAAATGCTCTCACAAAAAGTTATCAATTTCAACATTATAGGTCATTTTCAAAAGTCAACAAAAAGGGACTTTAAGTCAAAGGCCATAACTTGAGATTGGTAAATCAAAATGACATGGGACCAAAGACATTGGTTAGAGGACTCAAAGACCTTTCCAAAATGTCCAAGAACATGAGAAAAGCTTAAAAATTGAGCAAGTTATGCCTTGTGGAAGTTGGGAAATTTTTGGATATTTTGAAAAGTCAACACTACTTCAAATGACCTAAAATTGCTAATGGGCCCATTTTTCTTCCATGATTCATCATCCATGACATATGCACGACTACTTAGCCCAAAGGGAAGTCTTATTTCATTTTTTATTTATTTATTTGGATTTTTATTAATAATAATTCATTTAAATTAAAATAAATACATGAAAAATGCCAACCTAAGTTTTTTCAATCTTTTTGTGCACATTATATCATCAATATTTCGTGCATATGCAAATTAGGAAAGATTTGGATTGATTGGCATGATTGAGAACAAAGAACACTTGAAAAAGATATGAAAAAGATTTTAAGAAATCAAATATTCAAAACCATGATTACAAGAGATTTGATTGAATTTTTTTGACCTAATGCACTCACTACATATGCCTGACCATAAACCTAATCATGCTAGACTAAAAAACTGTGCAAGAAAGCCATTGACAAGCTTGGAAAAATTCTCTAAAAACTCAAATCTGAAAAACCCTTTTTAGGTGGATTCAAGGCACGAAACTTGTTTCAATAGCTTCCTCAAGGTCTACTGATCACATTCCAATCAGAAACAACCATCAAAACGCCAAGAATTGGTAAAACGGATATGAACTGTACAGAGAAAAACTCATAATCGTGCATCATGATTTAAGCATTTTTACAGCATTTTATTCATGGATTCATGTTCATTATCTTGTCCTGAAACTAACCAATGCATTTAATTGCGTTTTTATGTTGTATACACGATTTCACCATGCTTGAATTCTAGGGTTTACAGGACCTTAATTTGGGGCTTTTGAAACGAGGCAAAATTAGCCCTTGAGACCACCACCATCCAACTCATCGCATCTGGACGAAGAAGACGCAACTATCGCGCTCAATTTATGAGCGCTTGAGAGCTAGTCGCTATTTTCTAATAGCATACCTAAAACAACGCTAAAAAAACCGTGGTTCAATGTTTTGTGTTTCAGGGAAAACGAAGAAGAAGACCTCGTGGCACACGCTGATTGGCACGTTTAAATTTCGCGCGTTTTCCAACCATAGACTTTTCTTTCTTTTTATAATATTTGTTAACTATTATATGTCAAAAGCATTTGAAGTGGCTCAGTGGCACATGTGTTGATTGGTGATGCTAGTGACCTGGGTTCGAACCCCAGGTCTTCAATATTGTCCATATTATTTTTCCATGTGTGTTCCCATGCAATGCCAACGTCTAGATGCACCGTATGCCTTCCAACATCCCACAGCCATGTGTCCCTGGAGATCAAATCAAGGGCATAGATTGGAAGCGTATCCTAGGCCTGGTCAAAGGCGCCACATGGTGCCTGGAAAAGTCAACGAATCTGAAGCTTGTTGGGCCAGGATTCTTGGATCTATACCTCCATATTGGGGCCTGAACCCCCCCCTGGTTTGCAATTTCCTACATTTTCCTTATAATATATTTTTAATTATTATTTTATTTGCTTTATTGTTTTGATTTAATTAATTATTTTTACAAAATATAAAAAATGCCTAAAAATCAGAAAAGATAAAAACATGATAAATATTTTTATTTTAATATTTTCTTGTAAATAAATGCTTGGAAATTAATTAGTTTAAAATAGGTTGCAATTTTAATTCTTCTCACAATAAAAATATAAAAAAAAAATAGAGTTAGGTTTAATCAATGTTTTATTCCTTTTTTTAATTTTTCTTTTTCACAATAATATTTATTTATTTTATTTATTTTTATAATCAAATTTGCATGAAAATAACTTAGGTTTAAATTAGGTCAAGATTCAACATATTTCTTAATAAATTAAAAAATAACTAGAATTAGGGTTTGCCTTTTATTTTAATTTTAATTAATTCTTGTTCCATTAAATCTTAAAACACATAAAAATACCAAAAACAAGTCTTTCTTTTAACTTTAATTAATTAATTAATTCATGTAATTTTAATTTTTGCAAAAGGGTCCAACGCCCATGTTCTTAATAATTTCTTATTTATTCGTATATTTATTTCATTTAAATAATTATGTACCTCTCCCGAAGCTTTGTAATTTAATTACTTCTCGCACTTTTACTTTCTTTATTTTTCCGTCAAATCGGGTCCTGGTTAATTTTGGCGATGTGGACCCGCGCCATTTGTAATAGCTTTAGATTTACTTTCTCGCAAATATCTTTTAACTGTTAAACAAAGCATGCAAGAATGAATGGCCATAATAAAAACAAGCGCAGAACACCAATAAACATGACAAGACAAATGCAAATGAAAACGACACACGAATCGCACACACCACCCCTAGGGTACGCCTCACTGTTGCCTTGCCTCGAAAGGTGATCGTCGAGTAGAGGATGTCTTAGTAAGTCCTCATGATCCGGGAACCTGGCATGAGGGTAGCTTCTAAGGTGTCTTCCCATTTCTCTGGTGATCACCATGTCCCTACAAACTCGAATTGACCCGAACACCTCCAACGGTGGTGCTACCTACCTCTCAATGGTGGGATGGCACTACTTTAAAGGACATTTACACAGACGAATTCCTTAGGGTAGGTAGATGACTCTAGATACTTGCTCTAATTTCAAAACAAATTAAAAAAATACTTTTCACACCGACACCTTTTCAAAAGCTTTCGAAAGCAATTTTTCAAACACTCTTGAGGACCGATCCTAACCCGGATTTGGGGGATACCTTTTCTTAGAAAGTAGCAACAAGGCTGTGAGGGAACTGTGCGGGGTATACCGACATGGTTGAAACAGTCTGCTACGTTGATGTGGCACTTTGGTGTGTACCGGTAACCCTTGAGTTCAGTCAAGGAGAGTACGGGGCCTCCGCGTGGTGTCGTGAAGCATCAACAGACCTTAGGAACCTTAATTGAACTATCTTGGCCTCTTTAGGGTAGTGAGATAACTGACTTTGGTGCAGTCCGAGGTTGGTTGATACTCGACACTACACTCAATTGAGGGTTGCTTTCCTGGAATATTTCGGTCGCCAGTTCAGTGGCTAAATCGAAACGATGAACAATGAAAGCAATCCCGTGATATTGGGAACCTTAGAACCCGGTTACTTTGATTAGGACAGGTTGAACCCACCAACTTCAAGAGGGTACCACCCAGACCCCATGCTGGCCTTAAACCTTAAGGGCTTGTCTTGTGTGCCTTGTGTGCCTTACATGTTTGTCTTTGTAAATATCTGTGGTGTGTTTAATCATAGCATCATGACATCATCCAGCATCATATGCATTGACTAACCATTTCAGGGGTTCGAATTTTCATCTTTGTTCTTGTTTTGTAGGACATGGAAACTGTTCATAGAAAGACAATTCAAATCAGTCTTGTAAGGATCCCTCCTCAGCTTAAGGAGCTTATATCCAGGATTCCCGAGAACTCTTCATTCAGTGAAAGGCATGGAAGCCTCATCAGCTTGGTCAACACCAACATTGAGGAAGATATGATAAAGGTCCTGTTCCAGTTCTTTGATCCTCTTCATCACTGTTTTACCTTCTTGGATTATCAGTTGGTACCTACATTGGAGGAGTTCTCCCGGCTCCTGAAGATCCCTATCCTTGATCAGCTACCCTTCAACGGTACAGAAAAGGAACCTAAGCTTGAAGAGATTGCTAAAGCCTTGCACCTACAGTCATCTGACCTCAAGGGACATTGGGAAGTTAGAAGTGGTATCAAAGGGTTCTTAGCCAGGTTTCTGTTTGAAAAGGCCCTTGAATGTTGGAACTCCCTTGACTTGCAAGCTTTTGAAGAAGTTGTGGCCCTCCTTGTCTATGGTTTGGTGTTGTTCCCTAATCCAGATCAGCTTATTGATATCAATGCGGTTCAGATCTTTATGTCCAGGAATCCTATACCTACGTTGCTGGGGGACATCCTTCACTCATGTTACACTCGAACCATGAGAAAAAGAGGTGTCCTTATGTGTTGCACTCCTCTCCTGGGAAGGTGGTTTATTTCGCACCTTCCGCAATCAGTCTTGAAGAATGAGCGGGGTTTGAGATGGTCACAGCGGTTGATGACTCTTACACATGCAGATATACATTGGTGCCCTAGGTCTAGAGAAGATGTCACCATCATTGATCGTTGCGGGGAGTACCCTAATGTTCCTTTACTTGGAATCAGAGGAGGTATTACTTATAGCCCATGCCTGGCTTGGAGACAGTTTGGTTATGCTCGGAAGGATGGTCCTCATGACATGTTAGTTCCTGACATAGTTTTTGACTTCGACAATGATACTCAAGGACTTCGCCAGAGATTTATCAGAGCCCGGAGGATGCCAAGTAGGATAGACAGCAAGACACTGGGGCACAGGAACTCCATCCCGTTGGAACCTTATCTCAAGTGGGTACGAGCCCGCTCCCAGAAGTTGGTAATGCCTTATCCTCATATGCTCCCGGTAATCAAAGAACCAGTCTTGGAAGGAGAAGTGTCCTATACTATTCAGCACCCTGATATGCCCACATCCTGGGAAGAGATGCAGAAGAGCTGGATCCAGCTTAAGGAAGAGCGGAATTCTCTTGAGACTAGTCTACAGGCCAGTGAAAAGAAGGTCTTGGAGCTCACCCGCCTGTTGCATGAGGAGAGGAACCTCAACACTTACATAGCTCCAAAGAGGATGCGCAGCATATTTTGGGATTGATTTGATTTTGTACTTTTGCCCATGAGGCTTTGATGTATTAAACAATGATTCCTTTAATAATAACGTGTGTTCCTTTTTGTCTACAACAAATTTGAACTTTCGAACCCTTGAATGCATTGCATACGCATTTCATACATCATGTGCATAGCAGGTTTTTCCTCTTTTCAGGTTGCTTATAGTTCTTCGCTGTTTATTTCAGCATCATGAATCACGAATCTTCATCAACTGAGACATCAATCAAGGCTCTTCAGGTGCAGAATGCACAATTTCAGGAACTAATCAAGGGTCTGGCTCAAGGCCAAGAAGAACTGAAGGCTATGCTCCTGAAGAAGGAGAAGAAGAAGAAGAGAAGAACTGTTCTGTTCAACTCGGGCTGAAGGTTTAACAATACTCTGCAACAGGAAGAGGCTGGTTCTTCTGTTGACAAGAATTCTCCTCAGACAGAAGCAAGGGTTCCTAGTCCAGTAGTCTCCGACAACGAGACTGATTTTGATGAAGAGCAGTACCCTCCTGCAGACGACAGATATAAGCAACTGGAGGACAGATTGAAAGCTATGGAGGTTCAACAGGTACCTGGACTGGATTTCGGAGATCTGGGTTTGTCAACTGGTGTGATCATCCCTCACAAGTTCAAAGCACCATCCTTCTCTAAGTATGACGGGGCGTCTTGTCCCAAGCTGCATCTGAGGTCCTATGTTCGGAAAATTCAGCCGTACTCTGCGGATAAGAATTTATGGATCCACTTCTTCCAGGAGAGTCTTTCAGGGACTCATCTCGAATGGTTCTATCAGCTGGATGGGACCAAGGTTCGTAACTGGGAGGAGTTGGCTACTGCTTTCTACAAGTAGTATCAATATAATGCCGACCTTGCCCCCACACGTACCCAACTCCAGGGTATGTCGTTAGGTGCAAGCGAAGGTTTTAAAGAGTACGCTCAGAAGTGGAGAGACCTGGCTGGCAGGGTGCAGCCACCATTGACTGATCGGGAGCTGGTAGACATGTTCTTGGGGACCTTATCTGGGCCGTTTTTCAACCATCTCATTGGGAATTCTTCTGCTGGGTTCACTGATTTGATTCTGACCGGAGAGAGAATTGAAGCTGGGTTGAAGTCTGGGAAAATTGCGAAGAGTGCATCGTCTAGCTCGGAAAAGAAACCATTCAAGAAGGAGTCTAGTGCCGTGTATGGTTCCAAGAGATCAGAGAGACCTGAGCACCGCCAATCTGTCAGTGCGGTGATGATTGCTAAGCCTGTTTCCGCTCCTCGGCCGAACAATCCTCAAAGGGCTGAAAGACCCCGGAGGGAGTTTACCCGATTAAGCATGACCCTATCGCAGATCCTGCCACAGTTGCTATCCACCAATTTGGTGACTGTCAGGGAGGCTCCAAAGTTCCCAAACACTACATCTCCTAAGTACAACCCGAATGCTCGTTGTGCTTACCATTCAGATAGCCCGGGGCACTCTACCGATGACTGTTGGGCATTAAAGAATAAGGTACAAGACCTTATCGACGCGAAGGAGATACAGTTCGAAGCGCCTGAGAGGCCAAATGTAGTTACTGCTCTTATGCCTCAACACGGGGTAAATGCTGTTGATGAAGACGTTTATGCTGTTTCTGTGGATGACCTAGCCACTCCTCTGAAGATTGTCAAGAAGAACCTACTGCAGGCCGGTTTATTTCCGGGTTGTAGTGAGGGTTTCCTGTTCTGTGCTGCGTCCCCATCTGGTTGTCCCTTGCTGAGGTTAGGCATCCAAAGCCTAATGGATAGCAAGGAGATTCTGTTTAAGAAGTCTGTTGTTCAGTTGGTTCCAGTGGAAGAAGTTTCTGTGGTGACTATCTTCAATAATCCGATCCCGGTTCTCCCAAAGAAGCCCGTTCAATTCATAACCGTTGCACCTGTTATTATCACTGTTCCAGGGCCCCTGCCTTATGTATCTGATAAAGCTGTCCCTTGGCATTATGGGGCAGATATATGTAAACGGGATTAAACAAGAGTTCAACGCTGGCGCCAGCATTTGTGACATCACTGGCCCAGCCAAGGTTACCCGCAGTGGCAGGCTCTTCTCGCCTGACATTGCACCGCCTGCTGCCCGAAGACCACTTCTCATAACCCCTACAAGTATACCCGTTCCTGTTGCTGATCAAGTTGTTGTTCCTACTGCCGATCAAGTTGTTTCTCCTGCTGCCGAGTCATCCAACGCTCGGGGCAAGGGAATTGAAGTCGAGCCTGCCCAGATGGAGGCACCTGTACCAATAACTGCTGAGGCCTCCCAACAAGAGATGGAGGAGATTCTAAAGATTATAAAGAAGAGCGATTTTAATGTCGTGGAACAGCTGGGGCACACGCCCTCCAAGATCTCCATGCTCTCTTTATTGCTGTGCTCCGAGGCCCATGCCAAGGCCTTAATCTCATTCCTCAAAACGGCCCATGTGCCACATGAGACATCTGCAGTCCAGTTCACTGATTGCGTAGCAAATCTGACGGCAGACAATGGCTTGGGTTTCTCAGATGCTGACTTGACCGCAAAGGGAAGAGACCATAATGATGCTCTGCATGTCTCTATTGAATGCAGGGGCACTACCTTGGCACATGTGTTGGTAGATACTGGTTCATCTTTGAATGTGCTACCCAAGAAGGCTTTGGACCGTCTAGATTGTGAAGGCCTGGAATTAAAACCCAGCAATATCATCGTCAGGGCCTTTGATGGTTCAAAGAGGATGGTTCATGGAGAGGTTGACATTCCGATTCGTGTGGGCTCTCAGGTGTTCGACTCCACTTTTTATGTGATGGATATCCGTCCATCTTACTCTTGTCTATTGGGTCGACCTTGGATACATAAGGCTGGGGCAGTGACCTCTACCTTGCATCAAAAGTTGAAGTACCCCGTCAGAGGGAAGATCGTCACTGTGCAGGGAGAGGAGGAATACATGGTGAGCCACCTGAACTCCTTCAGATACATTGAGATGGACGAGGAGTTCATTGAAACCCCCTTTCAACATTTCGAGGAGGTGTTTCCAATTGCAGCAGCAGCAGAAACAGCAACAGAAGAAAGTGTTCCTTTAAAGATGGCTTTCCTAAAGGATGCCCGGGCTGTGGTTCAGAAGGGCGAAAGTGTCGACTGGGGCAGACTTCCAGACTTTACTCAGAAGACTGATAAACTTGGGCTGGGTTTTACCACAGAAGGTCAGAAAGCTATGAGGAAAGCGAAGATCGGAAGACCTCCGGTATTTATTAAAAGTTCAGGAGTGAATGCTGTTGGGGAAGACCATGAAGTGGACGAAGCTGAATTCAACAGCTGGATCTATCCGACGACCGAAGGTGGATTGAACAACTGGATTGCTAAAGACCATACCCCTGTTACCTTTGTGACGCAGTAATATATTTCTTTGTTTCGTTATTTTGTAATAAACAATAAATAAACTCTATGGCCCGGTGTCTTACCCGAGGCACCGTGGTATCATTTGTGAGGGCATATAAATTGTCATTTCATATATCATGAATGAAAATCTTGGACGTATTTTTCGCATTGCAAATATTGTGCTCCTTTTCTGTCTTTCTTTTCCTTTACATAATTTTCAAAACAGCTGTATTTACACACACACACTCACTCATACAGGTTTCAATCCACTCTAGATCTCACTGATAACAACCCTGCTACTGCCAATTATGACTTCGAAAATCCGATCAACTTAGCCGAAGACGAAGGTGAAGATGATTGCGAAGTGCCGGGCGAGCTTGCAAGACTGTTGCTTCAGGAGGAGAGGGCAATTTAACCCCATGAAGAGCCAGTGGAAACAATAAACTTGGGTACTGAGGCAGACAGGAAAGAGGTAAAGATTGGTGCCAACCTAGAGCTCAGCGTGAAGCAACGGTTAACCAAGATGTTACATGATTATATGGAGATCTTTGCCTGGTCCTACGAAGACATGCCCGGATTGGATACCGACATTGTGGTCCATCATTTGCCAACTAAGGAAGACTGCCCTCCAGTTAAGCAAAAGGTCCGTCGGATGCGTCCAGAGATGTCTGAGAAGATTAAGGCCGAGGTTATGAAACAGTTTGATGCTGGGTTCCTTGCAGTTACTTCTTACCCTCAGTGGGTTGCTAACGTGGTACCGGTACCTAAGAAGGACGGTAAGGTCAGAATGTGTGTCGATTACAGGGATCTGAACAGGGCCAGCCCCAAGGATGACTTCCCTTTACCTCACATTGATGTCCTTGTTGATAACACAGCTCAGCACAAGGTCTTCTCTTTCATGGATGGCTTTTTAGGTTACAATCAGATCAAGATGGCACCTGAAGACATGGAAAAGACTACATTTGTTACTCAGTGGGGCACTTTCTGTTACAAGGTCATGCCATTTGGATTAAAGAATGCTGGGGCAACCTACCAACGTGCCATGGTTGCTTTATTTCATGACATGATCCATCATGAGATAGAAGTGTATGTTGACGACATGATCGCTAGGTCCCAGACTGAAGAAGAGCACCTAGATCATCTGCAGAAGCTGTTTGACCAGTTGAAACTGTACAAGCTGAGACTGAACCCGAACAAGTGCACCTTCGGGGTAAGATCGGGAAAGTTACTAGGCTTCGTGGTCAGTGATAAAGGTATTCAAGTGGATCCTGCTAAGGTCAAAGCTATTCAGAAGATGCCAGTTCCTAAGACAGAGAAGGAAGTCAGAGGCTTTTTAGGACGCCTGAATTACATTGCTCGATTCATCTCACATCTGACTGCTACCTGTGAGCCAATCTTCAAGCTGCTGAAGAAAGATCAGGTAGTACGTTGGAACGATGAATGTCAGGCTGCTTTTGACAGAATCAAAGAGTATCTCCAAGAACCACCTATCCTCATGCCACCGGTTGAAGGGAGACCTCTGATACTATATCTGACAGTGCTGGACAACTCAATGGGGTGTGTGCTGGGGCAGCATGACGAGTCTGGCCGAAAAGAGCATGCCATTTATTACCTTAGCAAAAAGTTTACCGACTGTGAGACCCGATACTCACTGCTTGAGAAAACTTGCTGCGCTTTGGTATGGGCTGCTCGCCGGCTGAGACAGTATATGCTGACTCACACTACCTTGTTGATCTCAAAAATGGATCCTATAAAGTACATATTCTAAAAGCCTGCTCTGTCTGGGAGAATTGCAAGATGGCAAATGATCTTGACAGAATACGACATTCAGTACACAACCCAGAAAGCCATCAAGGGAAGTGTATTGGCAGACCACCTGGCACATCAAGCTGTAGATGACTATCAGTCCATGAACTTCGAGTTTCCGGATGAAAGCATCATGATAGTGACTGATTGTGAAGTGCCTGGACCAGACGAAGGACCTGAACCAGGATCCCGATGGTCTATGCACTTTGACGGAGCCTCCAATGCTTTGGGAAACGGTATCGGCGCCATAATCATATCTCCACAAGGAACTCATACTCCACTCACTGCCCGACTATGTTTCAACTGTACCAACAACATGGCGGAGTATGAGGCGTGCATCATGGGTCTTCAAGCTGCGATCGACCTAAGGATCAAATTTCTAAGTGTCTTCGGAGATTCCACTCTTGTGATCAATCAGATCAAAGGAGAGTGGGATACGAAACATCCAAACCTGATTCCTTACAGAGAATGTGTGTTGACCCTGATCCCCCACTTTACAGAGATAACCTTTGAACCCTTTCCAAGAGAAGAGAATCAGTTAGCGGATGCGTTAGCTACAATGTCTTCTATGTTCAAGGTCAAATGGGATAATGAGGCTCCCCGGATCATCATCTGGAAACTGGACGAACCGGCATACTGTTGTGATCTTGAGACTGAATTGGTGACTGAGAAGCCTTGGTACCACGAAGTGAAGAGATATCTGGAAGTTCAGGAATACCCTGAAGGTGCCTCTGTCAATGATAAGAAATTCCTGAGGAGGTTTGCAGCCAAGTTCTTCCTTAGCAACGGAATCTTGTACAAGCGAAACCATGATTCAACCTTACTGCGTTGTGTGGATAAGACTGAAGCAGCAAGAATCATGGAAGAGCTACATGAAGGGACCTTTGGTACACATTCCAATGGACATACTATGGCTAAGAAGATCCTACGGGCAGGATATTACTGGTCCACAATGGAAGCTGACTGCTACCAACACTCCAGGACATGCCACAAGTGCCAGATCTATGCAGATAAGGTGCATGTTCCTCCGGTTCCCCTGAATGTTCTAACTGCGCCATGGCCGTTTGCAATGTGGGGCATAGACATGATCGGCGAGATTAAACCTACGGCATCTAATGGGCATCGCTTCATCCTAGTGGCGATTGATTATTTTACGAAGTGGGTTGAGGCAGCATCCTATGCTACGGTAACCAAGACTGTTGTGGCACGGTTCATTCGGCACAACCTGATCTGTCGGTACGGCGTCCCTGAGCGGATTATTACAGACAACGGTACCAATCTGAACAATAAGATGATTGCTGAGCTCTGTGAACAGTTCAAAATACAGCACCACAATTCTTCTCCTTACAGACCGAAGATGAATGGGGCTGTAGAAGCAGCAAATAAGAACATCAAGAAAATCGTGCAGAAGATGACAGTGACTTATAAAGATTGGCACGAGATGTTACCGTTCGCTCTACATGGGTACCGTACCTCAGCTAGGACGTCAACCGGGGCAACTCCTTTCTCTCTGGTTTATGGCATGGAGGCAGTCTTGCCGATCGAAGTACAAATACCTTCTCTCTGGATAATGAAGGATGCAAATCTGAACGAAGATGATTGGATCCAGACACGACTTGATCAACTCAACCTCATTGACGAAAAGAGACTGGCTGCTATCTGTCATGGTCAGACGTATCAGAAACGGATGATCAGGGCATTTAACAAAAAGGTCAGACCACAGGAATATCGAGTTGGGGATCTGGTAATCAAGAGAATCATCCTTCCTCAGAGTGATCCAAGGGGCAAATGGACCCCTACGTACGAAGGGCCATTTGTGGTTAAGCATGTGTTCTCAGGAGGAGCCATGATATTGACCAATATGGATGGTGACGACCTTCCTCACCCCGCCAATGCAGACATAGTAAAAAGATACTACGCATAAAAAAGACCCGCTAGGCTGACATGCCTAGGCAAAAATTAGGGCTTCCCGTCGAACCAAAAGGGTTCGGGCAAAATGAAGGGACAAAAATAAAAAAATCTGTACACCCGGCAAGTCGAAAACCTGAAAAGGCGGCTTGGGCAAAAAATGGGTATCCCGGTGGACTGAAAACCCGAAAGGGCGGTCCAGGCAAAAATTAGGGATAAAAGCGTAATACTATGTCTCATTGATCACTTTGCATCCAGAATCCGGTATCTACAGCAAGTTCAAACGACATTGATCAGTCAGCTTCACTTTCAACCAAGGTCATCAAGTGATGAGACGCTCGGAGTTATAAAGGCAATAGCAGAGTTGAAACCCAGTGGGATCATTCATTTCACACAGCTGTTTTATTTTCTTTTGTACAAAATTTGTATAAACTCTCTTGTTCGGCGACGTTCCTCTTACTAGGGCGTCAGCCTCTTGTATACAAAACGCCTATTCACAGGCCATTTAAAATCAATACAAATATATTTTCAGTTAAACGTGCCAAGTGTTTTTTCCTTTTTGTTTTGTTTTGCGAAGAACGTCCAAGGTTCAATTTGTGATATATGCATTGACAATAATTTGCTAACTCATAAATATTTGCATACGAAACAAAGGAATTAATTGCAGGTGACGCTAGAAACAGGGGCAATAAAAGAGTTGTCTAAACAATCCGATTGTCCTATCCTCCAAGGTACCAAGGTAGGTTCAGTTAAAAAAACATGACCAATACGTCTTAATTCCCCAGAGAGTAAGCAAGTCAATGCATTCTTCTCCAAGCAGAGTTATCAAGTCTCAAGGAAATTGAGTATCCTCCCGTAGATCTCAATACTTCCCCAGCAGCAATACAAGCATCCCCGACAGTCTTGGTCTAAAGATTGTTCCCCGGCGGTATATCAATAGTCAAAAGAGTCACTTCCCCAGAAGAGTCCAATCTGATTCCCCAGGAAAGTTAGAATTTATCTCCCCAAGCAATAAGCTTATCCCCAGTAGATTCTGGAAGCTTATCCCCTCACAGAGCACGAATACGTCGTCCGGCTTGATTGAAAGAGTTATTTCCTTAACAGGATATAACTGGGTTATCCTCAGCCAAAAGCCACGGAAAGAGCGTCCTCGACGAAGTCTTCTTACCCCAACGAAGTCCATCAACACTTCCTATACAACAAGGGTATCCCCAGCAAATTATTATCTACACTCAGCAAGGCATCACTCTTCCCACAGAGTATTGCTTCCCAACATGAGCGCTAGAGTATCTTTTTCTCCCCGCAGAATCTTCCATTTGCCAAGTTTATTCCGCAACGGAGTCATCTTCTCCTACCGGTATTCTTGCAATTATTATCCCCAGCGGAAGCAAAAGCTATTCTTCATCATCAGCCCAGGATATGACTTCCCGGCACCCGTCAAGGATTTACTTTCCTAAGACGAAAAACACATACATAAACATCACATACATCATTATAGCATGCATAGACGCATCATATCTTACAAATCTCATGTATGTTGAGAACATCATTGCTTGATCCATATCATGCATTGCATATGACTGACCTTTACCTTTCAGGAAAGATGCAGTTGAAATTCTCAAACATATTTCAAGACCTAGACCGGCTCAGTTAATCGACTTCGAAGATTTCTTATCCAGTCCAAGGCCTTCTCTAGTCCAGCTAAATCGACTCCCAACAGATTTTTCTGATGAAGACTCAGTAGAAGTTATCCCAGGTTATAATTTCCTATGGTCCCCTCTCCGACGGTGAGTGAGGTGGTAATTCCTTTTCAGATGTTTCCCTCTCCAACGGAGTGTGAGGTAATAGTCTCCTACGGTTCCCTCTCCAACGGTGAGTGAGGTGGTAAGTCCTTTTCAGATGTTTCCCTCTCCAACGGTGAGTGAGGTGGTAAGTCCTTTTCAGATGTTTCCCTCTCCAACGGTGAGTGAGGTGATAGTCTCCTATGGTTCCCTCTCCGACGGTGAGTGTGAGGTGATAATCCCTTTTCAGATGTTTCCCTCTCCAACGGTGAGTGAGGTGATAGTCTCCTATGGTTCCCTCTCACACAGTGAGTGAGGTGGTAAGTCCTTTTCAGATGTTTCCCTCTCCGACGGTGAGTGTGAGGTGTTAGTCTCCTATGGTTCCCTCTCCGACGGTGAGTGAGGTGGTAAGTCCTTTTTCAGATGTTTCCCTCTCCGACGGTGAGTGTGAGGTAATAGTCTCCTACGGTTCCCTCTCCAACGGTGAGTGAGGTGGTAAGTCCTTTTCAGATGTTTCCCTCTCCGACGGTGAGTGAGGTGATAGTCTCCTATGGTCCCCTCTCCAACAGTGAGTGAGGTGGTAATTCCTTTTCAGAATGTCCCCTCTCCAACAGTGAGTGAGGTGGTAATTCCTTTTCAGAATGTTCCCTCTCCGATGGTGAGTGAGGTGATAATTCCTTTCAAATTATAATTGTCCATGGTTCTCGTCCCGATCCTGCGAAGATGGTATTTCCCACCAAGATTTTCTCAACGAGCGTTGTTGAAGTTAAAATCACCCAAGGTTCTCTTACCATTCAGGCTGAGGTAGTAACCATCCCTGGTTCATTCATCATCTTTTGGAAGCTCCAGACCCAGCTCCTGTAACCAGTCAGGACATATCTATACCAAGCATCTAAAAATCAGCTCCTGCAACGTGTCAGGTATTTATTTTCTGTTTTGCAGGTACGCAAGTTCTCGCTAAGGAATCTTTTACGCGATTGAAATCCAGATGGCATCTATAAGCCCATTATCCTATTCATCAATCCTCAAATGGCATCTATAAGCCCATTCCATCATCACTGCTACTATGTGAGCGCAAATTTCTGGGCACTCTAGTGTTCAATCATCTTCCACCCTCGGATTACGAAAGGCACGCCAGCCAATCTGCATCCTCAGGTCTAAGAAGATTGAACAGGGGCAACTGTTGTACCCCAAAATTTGCCCTCCCATATTCTCCAAGAAATTGCCAAGTCAAGCTGCAAAATTCCCCAATGGTTGCACAGTGCAAAGGTCTCCCATACAGTCAAAACTAGGGTTTGTGTGCTGATCAGGAAAATGAAGTTTTCAAAGGTCCAATCAAGTCTCACATGCTTACAAACATGGTCAAGCATCCTCATATAAAGTTTCAAGACATTCAGCTCAAAGTTGCACAATCAAAACCCTAAATTGCACTACAGTCAACTGTAAGGGCAAAATGGTCATTTGACAGTCAAAAGTTCAAATTTTTGGTCAACATATCATTTTGAAGCCACAAACATCATTTGATCAATGCTTGATCATGATTCTCAAAATTTGGCTCATAATTCATCAAGATGCAAAAAGTTTCCTTATTTGGACAGCTGAAAAAGTCAACTGAAATTGACCAGGGCATAACTTTCACATGGATTATCAGAAAAATTCCATCCAAGGCTCATTTTGAAGAGAAAGACATTTCCTACAACTCATCTTCATACTTCAAGTCCAAGAAATGCTCTCACAAAAAGTTATCAATTTCAACATTATAGGTCATTTTCAAAAGTCAACAAAAAGGGACTTTAAGTCAAAGGCCATAACTTGAGATTGGTAAATCAAAATGACATGGGACCAAAGACATTGGTTAGAGGACTCAAAGACCTTTCCAAAATGTCATGGAACATGAGAAAAGCTTAAACATTGAGCAAGTTATGCCTTGTGGAAGTTGGGAAATTTTTGGATATTTTGAAAAGTCAACACTACTTCAAATGACCTAAAATTGCTAATGGGCCCATTTTTCTTCCATGATTCATCATCCATGACATATGCACGACTACTTAGCCCAAAGGGAAGTCTTATTTCATTTTTTATTTATTTATTTGGATTTTTATTAATAATAATTCATTTAAATTAAAATAAATACATGAAAAATGCCAACCTAAGTTTTTTCAATCTTTTTGTGCACATTATATCATCAATATTTCGTGCATATGCAAATTAGGAAAGATTTGGATTGATTGGCATGATTGAGAACAAAGAACACTTGAAAAAGATATGAAAAAGATTTTAAGAAATCAAATATTCAAAACCATGATTACAAGAGATTTGATTGAATTTTTTTGACCTAATGCACTCACTACATATGCCTGACCATAAACCTAATCATGCTAGACTAAAAAACTGTGCAAGAAAGCCATTGACAAGCTTGGAAAAATTCTCTAAAAACTCAAATCTGAAAAACCCTTTTTAGGTGGATTCAAGGAACGAAACTTGTTTCAATAGCTTCCTCAAGGTCTACTGATCACATTCCAATCAGAAACAACCATCAAAACGCCAAGAATTGGTAAAACGGATATGAACTGTACAGAGAAAAACTCATAATCGTGCATCATGATTTAAGCATTTTTACAACATTTTATTCATGGATTCATGTTCATTATCTTGTCCTGAAACTAACCAATGCATTTAATTGCGTTTTTATGTTGTATACACGATTTCACCATGCTTGAATTCTAGGGTTTACAGGACCTTAATTTGGGGCTTTTGAAACGAGGCAAAATTAGCCCTTGAGACCACCACCATCCAACTCATCGCATCTGGACGAAGAAGACGCAACTATCGCGCTCAATTTATGAGCGCTTGAGAGCTAGTCGCTATTTTCTAATAGCATACCTAAAACAATGCTAAAAAAACCGTGGTTCAATGTTTTGTGTTTCAGGGAAAACGAAGAAGAAGACCTCGTGGCACACGCTGATTGGCACGTTTAAATTTCGCGCGTTTTCCAACCATAGACTTTTCTTTCTTTTTATAATATTTGTTAACTATTATATGTCAAAAGCATTTGAAGTGGCTCAGTGGCACAGGTGTTGATTGGTGATGCTAGTGACCTGGGTTCGAACCCCAGGTCTTCAATATTGTCCATATTATTTTTCCATGTGTGTTCCCATGCAATGCCAACGTCTAGATGCACCGTATGCCTTCCAACATCCCACAGCCATGTGTCCCTGGAGATCAAATCAAGGGCATAGATTGGAAGCGTATCCTAGGCCTGGTCAAAGGCGCCACATGGTGCCTGGAAAAGTCAACGAATCTGAAGCTTGTTGGGCCAGGATTCTTGGATCTATACCTCCATATTGGGGCCTGAACCCCCCCTGGTTTGCAATTTCCTACATTTTCCTTATATTATATTTTTAATTATTATTTTATTTGCTTTATTGTTTTGATTTAATTAATTATTTTTACAAAATATAAAAAATGCCTAAAAATCAGAAAAGATAAAAACATGATAAATATTTTTATTTTAATATTTTCTTGTAAATAAATGCTTGGAAATTAATTAGTTTAAAATAGGTTGCAATTTTAATTCTTTTCACAATAAAAATATAAAAAAAAAGAGTTAGGTTTAATCAATGTTTTATTCCTTTTTTTAATTTTTCTTTTTCACAATAATATTTATTTATTTTATTTATTTTTATAATCAAATTTGCATGAAAATAACTTAGGTTTAAATTAGGTCAAAATTCAACATATTTCTTAATAAATTAAAAAATAACTAGAATTAGGGTTTGCCTTTTATTTTAATTTTAATTAATTCTTGTTCCATTAAATCTTAAAACACATAAAAATACCAAAAACAAGTCTTTCTTTTAACTTTAATTAATTAATTAATTCATGTAATTTTAATTTTTGCAAAAGGGTCCAACGCCCATGTTCTTAATAATTTCTTATTTATTCGTATATTTATTTCATTTAAATAATTATGTACCTCTCCCGAAGCTTTGTAATTTAATTACTTCTCGCACTTTTACTTTCTTTATTTTTCCGTCAAATCGGGTCCTGGTTAATTTTGGCGATGTGGACCCGCGCCATTTGTAATAGCTTTAGATTTACTTTCTCGCAAATATCTTTTAACTGTTAAACAAAGCATGCAAGAATGAATGGCCATAATAAAAACAAGCGCAGAACACCAATAAACATGACAAGACAAATGCAAATGAAAACGACACACGAATCGCACACACCACCCCTAGGGTACGCCTCACTGTTGCCTTGCCTCGAAAGGTGATCGTCGAGTAGAGGATGTCTTAGTAAGTCCTCATGATCCGGGAACCTGGCATGAGGGTAGCTTCTAAGGTGTCTTCCCATTTCTCTGGTGATCACCATGTCCCTACAAACTCGAATTGACCCGAACACCTCCAACGGTGGTGCTACCTACCTCTCAATGGTGGGATGGCACTACTTTAAAGGACATTTACACAGACGAATTCCTTAGGGTAGGTAGATGACTCTAGATACTTGCTCTAATTTCAAAACAAATTAAAAAAATACTTTTCACACCGACACCTTTTCAAAAGCTTTCGAAAGCAATTTTTCAAACACTCTTGAGGACCGATACAAGAGTCGAACTGAAATTTTCAAAGAAACTTTTTTAAAACCCACAGTTGAAAAACAAACAAACCATTTTTGAAAACACAAGTGAGCAAGTATCTAAGAGCCCATGGATAACCATGGATAGAAAGGGTGCTAACACCTTCCCTTTCTATAACCTACCTCCCGAACCGAGAGCAATCTCTTTAAGGAATTTTTCTGTGCTTTTGTCCTTTCCATTTGGAGAAAATAAAAGACGATGGTGACTCTTGCTTCCGCGACATTTCGCGAACCAGCGTTAAACAGTCAGTTCCAGATCCACCGATCACACCCGGGTTGGACTTTGGATACCTAGGCTTATCCTCTGGGGTGGTGATTCCCCTTAAGTTCAAGGCACCTGCTTTTGCAAAGTATGACGGAGCTTCCTGCCCAAAGCTGCACCTCCGATCGTATGTAAGGAAGATCCAACCTTATACAGCTGACAAGAATTTGTGGATCCATTTCTTCCAGGATAGTCTTTCAGGGACTTAACTCGAATGGTTCTATCAGCTGGATGGAGCCAGTATTCGTAACTGGGAGGACTTGGCTACTGCGTTCTATAAGCAATATCAGTATAATTCCGACCTCGCTCCTACGCGTACCCAACTCTAGGGCATGTCACTAGGGATGGGTGAAGGATTTAAGGAGTACGCTCAAAAGTGGAGAGACCTGGCTGGAAGGGTGCAGCCACCGTTGACTGACCGTGAACTTGTGGATATGTTCTTGGGGACCCTGTCTAGTCCGTTCTTCAACCATCTGATCGGGAATTCTTCTGCCGGGTTTACAAACCTTATCTTAACTGGTGAGAGGATAGAAGCTGGTATCAAGTCTGGGAAGATACAAAAAGGTGCCTCCTCGAGTACTGAAAAGAAACCGTTCAAGAAGGAATCTAGTGCTGTCTATGGTTCAAGGGGACCAAATAGATCTGAACACCGCCAAGCTGTCAACGCGGTGGTTATTTCAAAACCTGCTGGTGCTCCTCAGCATCACAACCAACAAAAGGGTGAGAGACCTAGAAGGCAGTTCACTCCACTCAGCATGACCTTGTCCCAGATATTGCCGCAGTTGCTGATAACCAATTTGGTAACTCTAAGGGAAGCCTCAAAGAATCCCAACAAGACATCTCCAAAGTACAACCCCAACGCCCGCTGCGCTTATCATTCTGATGGCCTGGGACATAATACGGATGATTGCTGGACTTTGAGGAATAAGGTTCAGGACCTAATCGATGCAAAAGAGATAGAGTTCGAGGCGCCCGAAAGGCCTAATGTTGTGACTGCTCCCATGCCCAAGCATGGAGTGAATGCTGTAGAGGAAGACCTGTATGTAGCCTTTGTGGGCGATATTGTTACTCCGCTGTTGACTGTTAAGAGGAACCTGTTGCTAGCCGGTTTATTTCCGGGATGTAGTAAAGGTTGCCATCTATGTTCTGTTTCACCTGCCGGTTGTCCTTTGTTGAACTCAGGCGTCCAAAACCTGATGGATAACAAAGAGATCTTATTTGAGAAGGTTGCTGTTCCTGCTACCCCTACTGAAGAAGTGTCCATTGTTACTATTTTTAACAATTCTCCCAAGGCTCCCCCGAGGAAGCCTGTCAAAATCATGCCTGCTAAGAAGATTGCACCCATAATCATCACTGTTCCGGGGCCCATCCCCTATACATCTGACAAAGCAGTCCCTTGGCACTATGGGGCAAATATTTATGTGCTTGGAGTTAAACAAGAGTTTGATACTAGTACCGGCGTCAGTAACATCACCGGGCCTACTAAAGTCACTCGCAGTGGCAGACTGTTCTCACCAGATATTGCGCCACCAGCTATTCAGAGACCTATTGTCATCACACCTGCAAGTGTGCCTACTTCCCTTCCTGACCAAGTTCCTATTTCTACCCCTGCTGCCGAGTCATCTGACGCTCGGGGCAAAGGGATCGTTACTGATGCGCCTGCCCAGACAGAGGCACCAAAGACAACCACTGTTGAAGCTTCCAAACAGGAGATGGAAGAGATTCTTAAGATTATCAAGAAGAATGATTTCAACGTAGTTGAGCAGCTGGGGCACACCCCGTGCAAAATTTCTATGCTATCACTGTTGTTGTGTTCAGAGGCCCATGCCAAGGCTCTGATTACCTTCCTGAAGATGGCCCACGTGCCACAAGAGACGTCAGCTGATCAATTTACCGATTGTATGGCCAACTTAACTGCTGGTAATGGTTTGGGTTTCTCTGACGCTGATCTGACTGCTAAGGGGAAAAACCATAACGATGCCCTGCATGTCTCCATTGAATGCAGGGGCACTACTCTTGCCCATGTGTTGGTTGACACTGGTTCCTCATTGAACGTATTTCCCAAGAAAGCTCTAGACAAGCTGGATTGCGAGGGATTGGAACTAAAGCCAAGTAACATTATTGTCCGAGCCTTTGATGGGTCTAAAAGGATGGTGCATGGTGAAGTTGACATTCCGATCAGAGTTGGTTCTCAGGTCTTTGATTTTACATTCTATGTGATGGATATCCGACCATCCTATTCTTGTTTATTGGGTTGTCCCTGGATCCATAAGGCTGGAGCTGTGACCTCCACACTACATCAGAAGCTGAAATACTCAGTCAGGGGGAAGATCGTAACTGTTCAAGGGGAGGAAGAATATATGGTCAGCCACCTCAACTCGTTCCGGTACATAGAAATGGATGGGGAATTCATTGAGACCCCCTTTCAACACTTTGAAGAGGTTCCTCCGACACTGGCATTAGCAGAGACTGTGACTGAAGAGGATTCTCCGTTGAAGATGGCTTTCTTAAAGGATGCCCGGGCTGTTATTGAGAAGGGTGAGTGTGCAAACTGGGGCCGACTTCCTGATTTCACTCTGAAGACTGACAAGTTTGGTTTGGGTTTCACTGTAGAAGCTCAGAGGGTTGTTCGTAAGGCAAGGATTGGAAGACCTCCTGTATTCATCAGCAACTCAAGAGTAAATTCTATTAAAGACGACATGGAGGAATCTGAATTCGACAGTTGTATCTACCCAACGACCAACGGTGGACCAAGAAACTGGACTGCGAAAGACTTCATAACTATTACTTTTGTCACTCAGTAATGAACTCCTTTGTTTTGATTTTATAACAGACAATAAATTTGAAACTTTATGGCATGGTGTCTTACCCGGGGCACCGTGGCTTCATTTGTGAGGGCTTTTGTGTGTCATTTTCATATATCATTAATAAAAGCATTCGACGTTTTTGCATTTCAAATCTTGCGCTCCTTGTCTTTCTTTATTATATATTGCAAAACAGCTATATTTACACACACACTCACATATACAGGTTCCAATCCACTCTGGATCCCACTGGTAACGACTCTGCTACTGCCAGTTATGACTTCGAAAATCCGATCAACTCAGCCGAAGACGAAGGTGAAGATGATTGCGAAGTGCCTGGTGAGCTTGCAAGACTGTTACTCCAGGAAGAGAGGGCCATTCAGCCACATAAAGAGCCAGTGGAAACGGTAAATCTGGGTACTGAGACAGACAGAAAGGAAGTCAAGATTGGTGCCAATCTGGAGTCTAGTGTGAAACAACGGCTGATTCAGATGCTGCATGACTATGTGGAAATCTTTGCCTGGTCTTACGAAGATATGCCTGGGTTGGATACCGACATTGTGGTTCATCACCTGCCTACCAAGGAAGAATGCCCTCCAGTAAAACAGAAGGTCCGCCGTATGCGTCCAGAGATGTCCGAGAAAATCAAAGCTGAGGTTATGAAACAATTCGACACCGGTTTTCTAGCAGTGACTTCTTACCCTCAGTGGGTTTCTAATGTGGTTCCAGTGCCAAAGAAAGATGGTAAGGTCAGAATGTGTGTTGACTACAGGGATTTGAACAGGGCGAGCCCTAAAGATGACTTCCCTCTGCCTCACATCGACGTCCTGGTTGACAACACTGCTCAACATAAGGTATTCTCCTTCATGGATGGTTTCTCCGGTTATAATCAAATCAAGATGGCTCCTGAAGACATGGAGAAGACCACCTTTGTTACTCAGTGGGGCACCTTTTGCTACAAGGTCATGCCTTTTGGGTTGAAAAATGCTGGGGCAACCTACCAACATGCCATGGTTGCTCTGTTTCATGACATGATCCATCATGAGATAGAGGTATACATCGACGATATGATTGCTAGGTCCCAAACTGAGGAGGAACACCTTGACCATCTGCAGAAGCTGTTTGACCGGTTGAAGTTGTACAAACTGAGACTAAACCCGAACAAGTGCACCTTCGGGGTGAGATCTAGAAAATTGCTAGGCTTCGTCGTAAGCGATAAAGGTATTCAAGTGGACCCTTCCAAAGTGAAATCCATACAAGAGATGCCAGTTCCCAAGACAGAGAAAGAAGTCAGAGGCTTTCTAGGACGACTGAACTACATTGCCCGATTCATCTCGCACCTAACTGCTACTTGTGAACCAATCTTCAAGCTACTGGAGAAAGATCAAGTGGTACGTTGGAATGATGAATGTCAGGACGCTTTCGAAAGAATCAAAGAGTATCTCCAAGAGCCACCCATTCTTATGCCACCGGTTGAAGGGAGACCTCTAATCTTATACTTGACAGTACTGGACAACTCAATGGGATGTGTGCTGGGGCAGCATGACGAGTCTGGCCGAAAAGAGCACGCTATTTATTACCTTAGCAAAAAGTTTACCGACTGTGAGACCCGATACACACTGCTCGAGAAAACTTGCTGCGCTTTGGTATGGGCTGCTCGCCGGCTGAGACAGTATATGTTGACTCACACCACTCTATTGATTTCAAAAATGGATCCAATCAAGTACATCTTCGAAAAGCCTGCCTTGTCCAGAAGAATAGCAAGATGGCAGATGATCTTGACCGAATATGAAATCCAGTACATGACTCAAAAGGCAATCAAGGGAAGTGTGTTGGCAGACCATTTGGCACATCAGGCAGTGGACGATTACCAGTCTATGAACTTCGAATTTCTGGACGAAAATATCATGGTAGTGACTGATTGTGAAGTACCTGGACCGGATGAAGGACCTTAGGAAGGATCCCGATGGTCTATGCACTTTGACGGAGCCTCAAACTCTTTGGGTAACGGTATCGGCGCCGTGATCATATCTCCTAGAGGCTCTCATACTCCACTTACAGCCCGACTATGTTTCAACTGCACCAACAACATGGAGGAGTATGAAGCATGCATCTTGGGTCTTCGAGCTGCAATTGACCTAAGGATCAAGTTTCTGAGTGTCTTCGGAGATTCCGCTATCGTGATCAGTCAGATCAAAGGAGAATGGGATACGAAACACCCAAATCTTATTCCCTACAAGGAGTATGTGTTGACGTTGATTCCCCATTTCGAGGAGATAACCTTTGAACACTTCCCAAGAGAGGAGAATCAGTTGGCGGACGCGCTAGCTACGATGTCTTCTATGTTCAAAGTCAAATGGGACAATGAGGCTCCCCGGATCATTATTTGGAAATTGGATGAACCTGCACATTGCTGTGATCTTGAGACCGAAGAGGTAACAGAAAAGCCGTGGTATCATGAAGTAAAGAGGTATCTTGAAGCTCAAGAATACCCCGAGGGTGCATCTGTTAATGACAAAAAGTTTCTGAGAAGGTTCGCGACAAAGTTCTTCCTCAACAACAACATTCTCTACAAACGAAACCATGATTCAACCTTACTGCGTTGTATGGATAAAACTGAAGCAGAAAGGATCATGGCAGAGCTGCATAAAGGTACCTTCGGAACTCACTCCAGTGGATATACCATGGCAAAGAAAATCCTACGGGAAGGATATTACTGGTCCACAATGGAAGCCGACTGTTACCAACATTCTCGGACGTGTCACAAGTGCCAGATCTATGCTGATAAGGTGCACATTCCTCCAGTTCCTCTGAACGTCTTGACAGCACCTTGGCCTTTTGCAATGTGGGGCATTGATATGATCAGCGAGATCAGACCTACGGCATCCAACGGTCACCGCTTCATCCTGGTAGCAATTGATTACTTTACAAAGTAGGTCGAAGCCGCTTCCTTTGCTACCGTAACAAAGAATGTAGTGGAATGGTTCATTCGACACAACCTGATCTGTCGATATGGCGTACCCGAGAGGATCATCACGGACAATGGTACCAATCTTAACAACAAGATGATCACTGAGCTCTGCGAGCAATTCAAGATACATCACCACAACTCCTCTCCCTACCGGCCAAAGATGAATGGGGCTGTAGAAGCAGCTAATAAGAATATTAAGAAGATTGTGCAGAAGATGACTGTGACCTACAAAGATTGGCACGAGATGTTACCATTCGCTCTTCATGGGTACCGTACCTCAGCACGAACATCAACAGGGGCAAATGGACCCCTACGTACGAAGGGCCATTTGTAGTTAAGAATATCTTCTCAGGAGGAGCGATGATTCTAACTACCATGGATGGTGACGACCTCCCTCACCCCGCCAATGCAGACATAGTAAAAAGATACTATGCATCATTAAAAGACCCGCTAGGTCGACTGACCTAGGAAAAAATAAGGGCTTCCCGGCGAACCAAAAGGTTTCGGGCAAAAATAAGGGATGAAAATGAAAAATATGTACACCGGCAAGTCGAAAACCTGAAAGGGCGGCTTGGGCAAAAATGGGTATCCCGATGGACTGAAAACCCGAAAGGGCGGTCCAGGAAAAAGTTAGGGATAAGCGTAATACTATGTCTCATTGGATCACCCTACATCCAGACTTCGGTACCAACTATCAGGCTCAGACGGCATCAAGCAATCAGCTTCATCTCCAACTAAGCAGCAAAGTGATGAGACGCTTGAAGACATAAAGGCGATAGCAGAGTTGGAACCCAGTGGGATTTTTCACATAGCTGTTTTGTTTTCCTTTTCACAAACTGTATAAACTCTAGTTTTGTTCGGCGGTGTTCTCTTACTAGGACGTCAGCCTCTTGTACATAAACGCCTATTTACAGGCAAACTTCAAAAAAATCAATACAAGCTTGTTTCTCAGACAAATTGCCAATTGTTTTTCTTTATCTATTTTGTTTTGCAAAGAACGTCCAATGTTCATTTTTGATATATGCATTTGAAATTAGTTGCTGATCATAAATATTTTGCATGTGAAACAAAGGACTAATTACAGGCGACATCAGAAACAGGGGCAGTAAGATTTGTCCAAGTGATCTAATTGCTTTGTCCACCGAGGTACCAAGGTAGGTTCAGTTGAAGAACATGACCAAGTTACCTTCACTCTCCGTAGAGCAAGACAAGATTCAGCAATACTCTCCCAAGCAGAGTTGGTCTCCTATCAGCCCTAAAAAAGGCACAGTATCCCTAGCAAATCAACAATACTCTCCCCCAAGCAGAGTTGGTCTACTGTCAGTCCTAAGGAAGTTGGGTATCCCCAGAAGATCTCAATATTCTCCAGCAGAGTATACAGATATTCCTCGGCAAGCATCCCCAGCAGTCTTAATATTCCTCGACAGAAATATAAGATTGTTCCCCGGAGGAATACAGACACCCCAGTGGAGCCATTTCCCCAGTGCAGTCAAAAAAGTTTCCCCAGGAGAGTTGAATCATCTTCCCCAGTAGATTCTGGAAGCATATCCCCGGTAGAGTATAAATATCTCTCCCCAACCATATTCAGAAGGTTATTCCCCACCAGAGTCTAACTGGGTTATCCTCAGCAAGTTATTACAACGGAAAGATCGTCCTCAGCGAAGTTCTTCCTATCCCTCAGCGGAGTTCATCAAAATCCCGACAGAGCTTATCAACGGAACCCCAAGCGGAGTTATCATCAAAATCCCAACAAAGCATCTCTCCCCC
Source organism: Vicia faba (assembly GCA_948472305.1). Classification (NCBI taxonomy): domain Eukaryota; kingdom Viridiplantae; phylum Streptophyta; class Magnoliopsida; order Fabales; family Fabaceae; genus Vicia; species Vicia faba. Next base: position 1,556,055,455 of record OX451739.1, on the reverse strand, counting down.
ACAGAGTAATTCCCCGCAGAGTAATCTCTTCGCCATGTTTATTCCCCAACAGAGTCATCCTCTCCTACAGGTTTATTCACACAATCACCTTCGTTCATCATCCCCAGCGGAAACGAAGAATTCAACGTCATTCTCCAGTAGCTATCCGGGATTTATTTTCCCCAGCTAAAACATCACATCTTCATACATCATGATACATGCACATACGCAATCATATCATACAATCTCATTTATGATGAGAACATCATTGCTTGATCCATATCATGCATTGCATATGACTGACCTTCATCTTTCAGGAAAGATGCAGTCAAATTCTCAAATCCAGTCAAAAGAGACAATCCAGTCAAAAGAGACAATCCAGTCAAAAGAGATAAAACCTGTCAATGAAGACAACCTGTCAATGAAGACAACCTGTCAATGAAGACAACCTGTCAACGAAGACAACCTGTCAATGAAGACAACCTGTCAACGAAGACAACCTGTCAATGAAGACAACCTGTCAACGAAGACAACCTGTCAATAAAGACAACCTGTCAATGAAGACAACCTGTCAATGAAGACAACTTGTCAATGAAGACAACCTGTCAATGAAGACAACCTGTCAATGAAGATAACCTGTCAATGAAGACAACCCGTCAATGAAGACAACCCGTCAATGAAGACAACCTGTCAATGAAGACAACCCGTCAATGAAGACAACCTGTCAATGAAGACAACCCGTCAATGAAGACGACTCGTCAATGAAGACAACCTGTCAACGAAGACAAAAAAACCAACATATCCAGATGACATCTTTAAGCCCATCTCCACAACTATCCATTACATTTCCAGATGGCATCTATAATCCCATCCTCCTATCCATCATATCTCCAAATGGCATCTGTAAGCCCATTCCCGACATCACATTGCTGATATTACGCTATGCGAGCGCAAATTTCTGGGCACTTTAGTGTTCAATCATCTTCCACCTTCGGATCACGAAAGGCACGCAAGCCAATCTACATCCTCAAGTTTAAGAAGATTGAACAGGGGCAACTGTTGTACCCCAAAATTTGCCCTCCCATATTCCTCAAGATTTGTCAAGATTGATCTTCAAATGGTTCAAGACTACTCAAGGATTGCACAGTCAAACCATCTCCTAAGCCAGCTGAAATTAGGGTTTTGTTTCTTTCAAGGAATTTGAGGTTTTCAATGGCTCATCAAGTCTCATAGGCCCATATACATCCTCAAACACCTACATGCCAAGTGTCAAGACTCACAATGCCAAATTGCACAGTCAAAAGTCCTATTTGCTCCACAGTCAACTGCAGGGGCAAAATGGTCATTTTGCAGTCAAAAGTCAAAAATTTTGGTCAACATCTTATTTTGAGCTCACAATCATCATTTGATCAAGTCTTGATCATGATTCCACAAGGATGGCTCAAAGTTCATCAAGATGCAAAAGTTACTATTTTTGGACAGCAGAAAAGTCAACTGTATCTTGACCAGGGCATAACTTTTTCATGGTTCATCAGAAAAATCCCATCCAATGCTCATTTTGAAGGGGATGACATTTCCTACAATTCATCTTCACATTCCAAGTCCAAGAAATGCTCTCACAAAAAGTTATCAATTTCTACATTATAGGTCAATTTCAAAAGTCAACAAAAATACACTTTAAGTCAAAGACCATAACTTGAGATTGGTAAATCAAAATGACATGGGACCAAAGGCATTGGTTAGAGGATTTCAAGACCTTTCCAAAATGTCCAAGAACATGTTCATATGATCAAAATTGAGCAAAATATGCATTGGAGAAGTTGGGAAATTTTCATGAATTTGCAAAAGTCAACTTTGCTCAAAACACTTTGTTTTTGCTAATGGGCCTCAAATTTCTTCTTGAAACTTTATCCAAGGCCTATGCACGACCCATCAAGCTTATTTGAACTTATTTTTCTTATTTTTATTAATTATTTGGATTTTTAATCAATTTTAATTCATTTAATTAATTTAAATTGTAGGAAATACAAAGATTTGATTTTTCAATCTTTTTGTGAAGCAAGAATGACCTAATCATGCTGGCAATTTCGTGTGCAAATAAAAGGGACAAGAATCTCCAAGTTTGGAAACTTTCTTCAATAAAAAAGATTCAAAAATATTTGATTTTTAATTAAATATTCAAGTCATCATTCCATGGATTTTTTGTGCAAGATTTAACCTAAATTCAGTCCTCTATAAATACACAAGTGAACCCTATTGATACGTACGTGAATTTGCTGTAGAAAAGCCATAACCACATTCAAGAAAATTCAAAGAAAACTCAAAACTGTTTTCTATATTCCAGGCCAATTCAAGGACTTTTGTGGATTCAAACATGTTGCTGGGAGTGTCAGGAACGTGTAGCACTCAAAACCAAGCGTTAAAGCTCAAGAAATCCTCCAGAACAGTCTCACGGTTTGCATATTATTTTCATAATCGTAACTCATGATTCATACATATTTAACATGATTTTGTCATTGTTTTGTATTGCTTGAATTCCTATAAAGCTAATGGTATTAGTTAATTGGATTATAATGCACAGAATCGAAAGTTACCATTGATGAATTCTAGGGTTCTTGAACTCTAAAATTGGGGATTTACAGTACAGGAAAAATCTAGCCTTGAGAGACCTATGGTTGAAATCGTTGAGACCAGACGAACACAGTGGCACCATCGCGAAATATTTATGTAAACTGTAGAGCTAATCACTATTTTTGGTCACTGTAGGTTGTGGGGGTTAAAAACCCCCGCTATCTAATTTGTTTTTTACAGGCACATCAAGGACGATGATGAGGTGTAAGCGTATGATTGGATAATTCAAATAGCGCGCGTGATTTTGTTATTTCCAGCATAATTGTTATTTTTGATATATTATATAGCTTCTTATTATATTAACAAATGCAGGCAATTGGTGTAGTGGATAGCGTGCTGGCATGGCATCATTGGGACCTGGGTTCGAGTCCCAGGTCCACCCAAAAGCTTATATTATTTTTCTTAACATGATCTCATGCAGGCTTCACAAAGTGGTCTACCATGCATTTCAAGCATCCAAGCACCAAGTGGCCATAGTCACAAATCCAATGGTCAAAAGATGAAGACCACCATGCTCCCAGTCAACAAGCGCTCTGGAGGATCTCAAAAAGTCAATGGACTGGGATGGTTATTGGGCTTAAAGATTGCTAACAAACCTCCATATTTGGGCCATCACCCCCCCTGGTTTATTATTCCTCTTTTAGTTTCTTTCCCTTTTTTATTTTCTTTTACTAACTATTATTATTATTATTATTATTTAATTAACATAATTATTATTTTCATAATAACTTCAGAAAATTAAAAAATGTAAATATTTTTATTATTATTATTATTTATTAATTTCACTATTAATTTATTATTTTTGTAAATAAATTCTAACATAGATTAATTTAGTTAATTAAGGTCAACTTTAATTTTTTTTTTCACAATAAATAAAATCATGTAGAATTAGGGTTTTCTTGACAATTTTAATTTATTTTTATTTTATTTTCATTAAAACATAAAAAACTTAAAAAATATTTCTTTTATTTAATTAATTAGAATTAGATTTAATTAAATGCAAAAAGGACCAAAAACTCATTCTTTCTCAAAAAAGGGTCAAAACCCTAAGGACTTCTCCGATTCAATTTTTGTTCGCGCATATTAATTTTTGATCATACTTATGTAATTGCTCCGAGGATGTAATAGCGTAATTAGGACTTTTTATCGCTTTCTTTATTTTCTCGCATTTACTTTTCAAGGGTTGTTTTTGGCGATGTAAATACCCGACGCCTTGTAATAGCGTAGATTTACTTTCCGCAATTTACTTTCCGCACAATTATTAACTGTTATGCATGACAAGACTTACCTGAAAATTAAAGTCAAAATGTAGCTCACAATAACATGTGCAAAGATAATTTAATTGAAACCTGACACACTCGCACATGCCACTCTTAGGGTACGCCTCACTTGGTTGCCTCGACGTGGTCATTGAGTATAGGGTATTTTAGACGTCGCCCTCTTGTCTAAAGATCCAAGTTGCCTCGAAACGGTTGCCTCGGATAAAAAAGGATCTAGGACATTAGGGTTACCGCTAAGGCGTCCTACTATTGCTTTGGTGACCACACATGTCCCTATAATCGAATTGACCTGAATAACTCCAACGACGGTGCTACCTACTTCTCAATAGTGTGATAGTACTGTCTAAAGGACATTTACACAGCTTAATTTCTTTTGAGTAGGTAGAGGTTCTAAGGTACTTTCTCTTTCAAAACAAAAATACTTTTCGCACTTACACTTTTCTAACAAAAGTTTTCAAGCAACACTTCATAACACTCTTGAGGACAGATACAAGAGTTAAAACGAAGTTTTCAAACAAACTTTTTCAAAACCCACAAACACAAGAAAAGAAAACATTTTTGAAAACATAGTGAGCAAGTACCTAAGAGCCCGTGGATAACCACAGATAGAAAGGGTGCTAACACCTTCCCTTTCTATAATCTACCTCCCGAACCGAGAAAAATCTCGAAAAGGAATTTTGCTGTGCTTTTGTCCTTTCCTTGTTGGAGAAAATAAAAGACGGTGGCGACTCTTGCTTACCGCGACATTTCGCGAACCAGCATTTCAAAACAGTCAGTTCTATTTCCACCGATCACAATTCCATTCAGTCATATAAAGAGCCTTTGGAAGTGATCAATTTGGGTTCAGAGGAAGATCCGAAGGAGGTCAACATGGGAGCGTCATTATATCCCGATGTAAAAAGAAGGTTGATTGAGCTGTTGAAAGAGTATGTGGATATTTTTGCTTGGTCTTACCAAGACATGCCTGATCTAGATATAGATATCGTCGAGCACCGTTTGTCGTTGAAGCCAGAGTGTCCGCCAATTAAACAAAAGTTGAGAAGAACTCACCGAAATATGGCAGTAAAGATCAAAGAGGAGGTTCTGAAGAAAATTAATGTTGGTTTTATTGTGATGCAAGTGTATCCTCAATGGATTGCCAATATTGTCCCAATACCAAAAAAATACAGAAATGTCCGCATGTGCGTAGATTACAGAGATCTAAATAAAGCTAGTTCAAAAGATGATTTTCCATTGCCACACATCGACATGTTAGTGGATAGCACAACAAAATTTAAAGTATTCTCGTTCATGGACGGATTTTGCGGGTATAATCAAATAAGAATGGCTCCATAGGACATGGAAAAAACAACGTTTATCACACCCTGGGGAACATTCTGTTACAGAGTGATGCCCTTCGGGTTGAAGAACGCTGGTGCAACATACCAGAGAGCTATGACAACCATATTCCCTGATCTGATGCGCAAGGAAATCGAAGTATATGTTGATGAAATAATTGCCAAATCCCAGACTGAAGAAGGTATAGAAGATTTGTTGAAGTTGTTTCAGCGTTTGAGGAAGTATCGTCTCCGCTTGAATCCAAATAAATGAACCTTCGGTGTTCGATCGAGGAAGTTGTTGGGTTTCATTGTTAGCTAGAAAAGAATTGAGGTTGACCCAGATAAAGTCAAAGAAATTCAAGAAATGCCAGTGCCAAGAACTGAAAAAAAAGTCAGAGGTTTCCTCGGGCGTTTTAATTATATTTCCAGATTTATTTCCCACATGACTGCAACATGTAAACCGATATTTAAGTTGTTAAAGAAAGACAAGGTTGTGTGTGGATGGATGACTGCCAAAGGGCATTTGAGAGTATTAAAGAATATCTGCTAGAACCTCCTATCTTGCTCCCTAGAAGGAAGACCGTTGATTATATATCTAATAGTGTTAGATAAATCCATGGGTTATATTCTGGACAACAAGATGAAATAGGGAAGAAGGAGTTTGCCATTTATCATCTCAGCAAAAAATTCACTGATTGTGAGTCGCGGTATTCCATGCTGGAAAAGACATGTTGTGCTTTTGCCTGGGCGGCAAAGCGTTTGCGACAGTATATGTTGAATCATACCACTTGGTTGATCTCCAAAATAGATCCAATCAAGTACATCTTTGAAAAACCTACTCTTACTTGGAGAATTGCCCGCTGGCTGATGTTGTTATCTGAATATGATATCGAGTACCGCACTCAAAAAGCTATTAAAAGTAGTGTGTTGGCAGATTATCTTGCTCACCAACCAGTGGAAGATCACCAGTCTGTAGAATATGAATTCCCCGATGAGGATGTGATGTTCCTGAAAGTAAAAGATTGCGATGAACCATTGCCTGAGGAAGGCCCTGAACCTGAATTTCGTTGGAGTATGATATTTGATGGAGATGTGAATGCTTATGGTAAAGGAATTGGTGTTGTGATTGTCACTCCTCATGGATCGCACATTCCTTTTACTGCAAGGTTAACATTTGATTGCACTAATAATATGGAAGAATATGAGGCTTGCATCATGGGTCTCGAAGAAGCTATTGATCTCAGAATCAAAATTCTCGATGTGTATGGTGATTCAGCTTTGGTCATAAATCAGATTAAAGGAGAATGAGACACTTGTCACCCTGGATTGATCCCTTACAAAGATTATGCTAGAATATTATTACCCTTCTTCAATAAAGTTGAATTCCATCACATACCTAGAGAAGAAAATCAAATGGTGGATGCTCTGGAAACTCTGGCTTCCATGTACCAAGTAAATACTTGGAATGATATACCCCGAATTACGATTCGACGACTGGATAGGCCCGCTCATGTGTTTACAGTAGAGGAGGTAGAAGATGAAAAACCTTGGATATGATATCAAGCATTTTCTTCAGACTCAGGAATACCCGATTGGTGCATTGAGGAAAGATAGAAATACATTGAGAAGATTGGCGGGCAATTTCTTCCTCAGTGAAAATGTGTTGTATAAGAGAAATTATGACATGGTCTTGCTCAGATGCGTGGATAGAAACGAAGCATACATGTTGATGCATGAGATTCATGAAGGTTTATTTGGAACTCATGCCAATGGATATTCGATGGCTAAAAAGATGCTAAGGGCGGGCTATTATTGGATGACAATGGAGTCTGACTGTTACAAATTTGCAAAGAAGTTCCATAAATGCCAGATTTATGCAGACAAGGTCCATGTGCCTCTGACGCTTCTCAATGTGATTTCCTCCCCATGGACTTTCTCTATATGGGGTATTGACATGATTGGGATGATAGAACCCAAAGCTTTGAATGGGTACCGCTTTATCTTGGTAGCAATTGATTACTTCACCAAATGGGTGGAGGCTGCTTCATATGCCAATGTTACTAAACAGGTGATTGTGCATTTCATCAAGAATAATCATATATGCCGGTATGGTGTGCCGAGTAGAATCATCACTGACAATGGCTCGAATTTGAACAACAAGATGATGACAAAACTATGCGATGAATTCAAGATTGTCCATCACAATTCATCCCCATACAGGCCAAAGATGAATGGGGCTGTTGAAGCCGCTAATAAGAATATCAAGAAAATTATCCAGAAGATGGTAATTACTTATAAGGATTGGCTTGAAATGCTCCCTTTTGCTCTGCATCGATATCTAACATTTGTCCGCACTTCAACAGGAACATCTCCGTTCTCCCTAGTGTATGGAATTGAAGTTGTACTCCCGGTCGAGGTAGAGATTCCCTCGTTGCGTGTGATAATGGAAACAAGCTGACGGAGGCTGAATAGGTCCAGAACATGTTTGACCAATTGAATTTGATTGAGGAGAAGAGAATGACAACTTTGTGTCATGGGCAGTTATATCTGAAGAGAATGAAGAAAGCTTTTGATGAAAAGGTCAAACCTCGTGAATTCAGAGAAGGCGACCTCGTGCTCAGAAAGATCATGTCTTTCAACATTGATTCTAGGGGCAAGTGGACTCCCAATTTTGAAGGCCCGTACATTGTCAAGAAAGCCTTCTCTGGCGGTGTGTTAATTCTTGAAACTATGGATAAATAGGAGTTCTCATGTCCCATGAATGCTGACGCAATCAAGAAATATTTTGCCTAAAGAAATAAAAGAATAACTTGCTAAGTTGAAAACCCGAAAGGGCGGCTTAGGCAAAAAAAGAGCGTCTCGGTAGGCCGAAAACCCGAAAGGGCGGTCTAGGAGAAAATTAGAGACATAAACAGAATGAGTTTCCCACTAAGTTGAAAACCCGCAAGGGAAACTTAGGCAAAAGTTAGGGATTTTCTTGGCAAGTAACTACGTCAGACAAGACTTGATCGTTGAAGCAACAATCTTCTCGGATCCTCACCATACTTTAACAAAAGCTGCTGCTCAGGATTTCAAAAGTTGTTAGGGGGGATAGTGGTCATTGTATCTCAATGTATCTTTTCCATTATGTATTACCATTTCTCAAACTTTGTAATCATCTATGGAGTCTCGCCATTCGCAGACTACCATTCTATTAATGCAATTCAAGCTTTTACCCCAATTCTTTGTGCTTCTTATTTTATTTAGCTTGCAAAGACTCCATTTATTACTTATAATAACTTTCAAAGCAAAGAGAATAAATAACCAAATTGATTTTTCAAAAAAAAAAGATTTTTACAATTTACTTTTACTTTGAGATTTGTGATGAAACAATGACAATAAAAATGGTGATCCCAGGAATGGACAAACTCCGGTTGTTTTGAGAAGTTTTGTTCCCCCTCGGGAAAGTCTACTCGGGTTGTTTTCTCCGTATTGGGTTTATAGTTCTGGTATCCTCGGACAAGTTTGGGTTCATTTCTCCTTTTTTCTGAGTTTTCATGATGTGAAGTTTTAATCCGCATTTTTCTCCAGGGAAGAAGGTTTGAATTCCCCAGTGAAGTTTGATTGTTTTGGTGCCAGTCTGCTTTATTTGAGACTGGTCTTGCAATCCCCAGTAGGCATGTTACTTTTGAAAAAAATTGGTTTCCCCGATGAAGTTGGAAGAAGGATGTTCTGTCCCAATATCTGTTTGATTTGTCTACCTCCGGATTATGTTTCTCCTCAGTAAAGTTAAAGCAGGCAGTAGGTTTGGTTTCCACAGCTAGCCTTTACCTTTCTTGGAATGATCATCTTAGTCGAAGTTTAGTCGAGTGTTGTTAGTGCCCGAGGCAGTTTTGTTTGTTTGGTTCCATTGATTGTGTATCTGTTTTGTCAGCATACGCACGATAGCACTCATACATTCATACATACATCATGCATGGCTAAAATTGACAAATCATCGTTCATTGACATTTGTTAATATTTTTGTTGACATATTACCCTGTTTTGCAGCGTTACGTTACCCTCATTTTAATAGAGCGTTGGTCTTAAGAAGAAAGTGTATATTCTTTCAATTTCCCTACTGAGTTGTCCCTCATAGGAGATTTTTGCTTTAGCCTTCAGGTACGGTTCCCTGTTTGGATGGATCTTGTTTTCCCTTTTGAGTTTATTTCTCAAAGGATGAATTCTGGTTGGCTGTTTCATTCTATTTTATTTCTGGTTTGGATCTGTGGTTTCCCGACAATGTTATTCACTTTGGAATTCTGAAAACCCCAAGCTGTGGTTGGTGCATTTTTTTGCACAAGAAGACTTTATCCCCTCAGCAAGAATATCATGACATCTCCCCAGGAAGTCATACCTCTTTCCCAAAAAAGTCATTTCCTTTTACAATCCTCCGTGACCACAAATAGAAAGTCTCTTTATTTGAGAAAGCTTATGTATTATCCTTTCCAGACGGAGTGCATTGGTTAAAGAAGAAGTTGAGACCCGTTCTAGGCGAAACACCATAATCTTGGGGAAGCTTGTTATCTTGTTGCTATCTTCAGTGAGCGTTGGTAGTTCATCGTCAGTGAACAACGATGATGTTATATTATCTTTCTACCTTCGGTGAAAGTTGGTAGGACATTGGCAGTGAACGTCAGTGTTTATTCTCTTTCTACCTTCAGTGAAAGTTGGTAGACCATCAGCAGTGAACGTCGGTGTTTGTTATCTTTTTGCTATCTTCAGTGAATGTTGGTAGTTCATCGTCAGTGAACAGCGATGATGTTATATTCTAATTCTACCTTCAGTGAAAGTTGGTAGTTCATCGTCAGTGAACGACGATGCTATGATATATTCTCTTTCGACCATTAGTGAAAGTTGGTAGTTCATTGTTAGTGAACAAAGATGATGTTATATTCTCTTTCTACCTTCAGTGAAAGTTGGTAGGACATCGGCAGTGAACGTCAGTGTTTATTCTCTTTCTACCTTCAGTGAAAGTTGGTAGACCATCAGCAGTGAACGTCGGTGTTTGTTATCTTTTTGCTATCTTTAGTGAACATTGGTAGTTCATCGTCAGTGAACGGCGATGATGTTATATTCTCTTTCTACCTTCAGTGAAAGTTGGTAGTTCATTGTCAGTGAACAGCGATGCTATGATATATTCTCTTTCTACCTTCAGTAAAAGTTGGTAGTTCATCGTCAGTGAACGACGATGCTATGATATATTCTCTTTCTACCTTCAGTGAAAGTTGGTAGTTCATCGTTAGTGAACGACAATGCTATGATATATTCCCTTTCTACCTTCAATGAAAGTTGGTAGTTCATCATCAATGAACGACGGTGCTATGATATATTCTCTTTCTACCTTCAGTGAAAGTTGGTAGTTCATCGTCAGTGAATGACGATGCTATGATATATTCTCTTTCTACCTTTATTGAAAGTTGGTAGTTCATCGTCAGTGAACGACAATGCTATGATATATTCCCTTTCTACCTTCAGTGAAAGTTGGTAGTTCATCGTCAATGAATGTCGGTGCTATGATATATTCTCTTTCTACCTTCAGTGAAAGTTGGTAGTTCATCGTCAGTGAACAACGATGCTATGATATATTCTCTTTCTAACTTCAGTGAAAGTTGGTAGTTCATCGTCAGTGAACGGTGATGCTATGATATATTCTCTTTCTACCTTCAGTGAAAGTTGGTAGAACATCGACAGTGAACATCGATGTTTGTTATCTTTCTCTCTGCCTTCAGTAAACGTTGGTATCTTCGCCTTCAGTAGAAGTTGGTGTGTCCTTTGACCATTCTACCATCCTCTCTGATTCAGTTCTTTGGGTCCACCAGTGATTTATTTTCCTGGTGGTGGTGCTCCTTTGTTTCTCTATTATTGTTACATCCCTAGTGTTATTTTGCGTCTCTCTGGTCCTGTTCATATGCATTCATGATCATAAGCATTTGCATGATATCTTAGGGCCAAAAATAGGGTTTGTTTTATATTTAAGTATCTTCGACCGCGTCGATATGAAGATTTTCAACCTTCGTATCTCTGGATAGAAGAAACTTAAATAAGGGCAGCTGTGTACCCCAATTTTTGCCCCTAAGATCCCTTCATCATACCATGTTGATTTATTCACAACAAGATCACACTAGGATTCTTGGTTCCCCTCCCTACTTTGAGTTTTGCTCCTTTTGAGGGATTACCAAGCACCTTGACTTATGTTCCTTTTGTGACCATGAATATTGTGTGGATTTCTTCACTTATGAAATACAATGTTGGCTTGTCTTGTTTGTTATCCATGTAGGTAAGGGCAATGAGATTTAACAAGTTACCCCATGGGTTCATGAGTTTATGTCCATGCCCTAGTTAATACAAGCTTGAGACGTTCAACCCTCACCATTGGAGTGGTTTTGGAAGAATTGACATGGCAAGGTTTCTTTGCTTCATCACATTTCAAGGTTATTAAATTTGACCCAAAAGTATAAGGGGTTGATTGGAGAAGTTGTCATGTTTGGACAAGGCCTTGTTCTTATTGGTCACAAGAGAATATTTCTCTCAAAATTCAAGATATGGAAGTGGTTTTGGTGGATATGAGTCTTCATTATCATCCTCAACAACTTCTATTTACAAAGCAAGAATATTGGTACAAGAAGTTTGTTCAAACTTGTCAAAGTTCCTCAAGGCATTCTCTTGATCTGGAAGCTAGGGTTTTGAACTTCAAAGGAGCATATCTTGCTCACCTTTTGGTATTTTTGATTGATTCCAAAGACATCCTTCTCTTCAAAGGGTTATCAACAAATCACTTCAAAAGTTCCAAAGAGTTTTCATGTGGAAGAAACTTGGTGAAGAAGAAAGATTACAAGTCCTCCAAATGAATCCACAATTTTACATAAGTAACTTCAAATGATCATAACTTGGTCAACTTTCATCACCTTGAGTCAATTATTTTTCCATAATGATCTCCAATATGTGAACTTTATGCCTTCTTTTATGTGCAAAGTGAGAAAATGGAGGAAAGTTGCCTAAAATATGCAAAAGATTATAGGTCATTTCATGATTTTTGGCCAACTTCAACAAGTCATAACTCTCTCAATTTTTGGATATTTTGGATGGTTCAAGTCCCAAAATGTTATTCAAGAGATCTACTTCACTCTATCTTTTTTAGTCAAGAGAAAATTCCAAGTGGAAGGCCATGTTTGGATGCAAAAGATTATAGGTCATTTTTGAAGAAGAATTTGAAATATTTCTAAGTATGGAAAGTCAACCCTTTTTCTTCAACTTTGACTCAATATAACTTTCAGCTCAAGCATCCATTTGATTCCATTCTTGTTCCATTGCAAAGCTTGTAAACTCATCTTTCTAAGGCATCAAGAATCATGCCCTAAGACCCCTTGAGTTAGAAATGCCATGGATTTGAATTTGGTAACTTGAAACTGATTTTTTCACAAAGTCAGAATTTTAAAATCCATAATGTGACTTCTAAACACAAGATTTATGCATGTTTTTGATTTAAACTTGATTAGCAAACTTGCCAGAAGTGATTAGCACCCCAAAACACAAGTTTTGGTTGAGTTTTGATGGAAATGAAGCCACATTTCACTCGTGCTCGATCATCACTAAATTTCCCTCCAAACTTCCTTGTTTCTTCAAATTTTCATTCCCATTCACTTCCATATAAATATAGGGTCCTTCCCCATTCATTTCTTCAATCTTTGAGAGCCAAAAACACCCTGCCAAAACCTCACACGAACCCATCTTTTTTTGAATTTAGTTTCTGAGATTTAAGCTCCCTTTTCCAAAATTCTTTGCGCATTCATCATCCTTGATCATCATATAAACTCTCCAACAGTTAAACCAATCAAAATGAGCCATAATTCAAGCTACAGAAGTCTATTTTCAGAGCTTCTTCCTTGAACTTCGAAAAGGTAGAATTCTCCACCATTTGTATCCAAATCAAGCACTAATCTATTCTACTCCTTCTCCTGATTCTAATGCTGCTTACAATTTTTAAATCCATTGAGAATTGAGAGAGAAATCTCAAATTGAAGGTGCTCTCTATTTTCTGGGTTTTTGATTCATATCTCTCTCCACACCTTATATAAATTTGGCGCGATGGTTGTGTTAGAATCGTCTTGAAGAGACGGGTTCAATGGTGCTAGCCCGGGATCCTAATTTTTCCATTTGAAGGATCTCACAAAATCCCCATTGCAGGGTGTCTGGAGGTTGAAGATGATGAAATGTCTCGACTCAGCCAATGATAGCGTGTCAAACATTTTAATTTCATTGGTTGCCCTTTTTCTGATCCTATGCATATCTCACTAAGGTCCATATCAAGCACAACACGTCTGGTCCACTAGATTAGCTTACTAACGCGTTTTAACTATGATCTGATGGTCCACATCTTTTTGGTTTTATTTTATTTTCTGATTTTATATTTCTATTGATTAAATTTTCAAAAATTCACAACTCTTTTATTTTTTATCCAAAAATTATGAAAAAATTCACAAAAATACTTTGAATTATTTCTGATCTCATGACTATTTTTTCACATTTTTATTTTTACATTTAGTATTTTTTTTGTATTTTTTGTATTACTTGCTTTCTTTTAATTACCTAAAAAAAATACTTTTTGACATTTTTTAATTCTGAAAAATTCATAAATATTATTTTGCATATTTTTGACTTTCTGAAAATTTTATAGAATTTTATGTTGAGGTTTACTATTTTTGACCTATTTTATGTTTGTTTGAGAAATTTTAAATAGTTTAAAAATAGTTTCTGGCTTTTAAAAATTACCAAAACTTTTATAAAAATATTTGGATCCATTTCTGATTTTTCTATGGCCTTACTTCTCATTTCTTGATTAATTTGAACATAATTGATATTTCTCTCATTATTTTCTATTTTTAAAACATTTTTTTAAATCTTTTTTTATATTAAATGTGATATTATTTTGTGATTATTTTCTGGCTAATCTTGGGTTAGGTTTTAGATCATGAACTTTATTAACATCATTGGATCCATGGTGTTGAGTTTAACTCCACAAAAAATGGATGAATGATTTTAATAATAGTTTGATTAAAATTTAATTCAAATGTGGTTTGTGTATTTTTTACCCTATCCCTCTTCATCTCATCCCCTTATTATTGCACTAAATGTTGTTGAATCATGATCTCTATATTATGTCTCAAAACAAATAGTGCATAAATTGCTATTGACCGGCCTCAAAATAGGTGCGACTTCTATATAAGTCCACTTACGATTGCTTAACATAGCACTAAATTTTGTCCCGATTCGAATAAATGATCATTCGTGGCCCAAACTTATGATTGCAAGCCCAAATATGTTAATTTGCTCTCTTTGATCCAATAACCTTGAGATTTATTGTGTGGAGGCTTTAGTTCTACCAATCCTCTAATGGATCTACAACACCTTTGGTCAACGCGGATCCCTTAAACATCATTGATCATTAAATTGTACTTATGAGAATTCCAAATGGATGATATACTTGACAAAAAGAAAATGCAACTTGTTGTGTGGAGGCTTTGGTTCTACCAATCCTCTAATGAGTTCCAAATGCAAGTTTCAAGATGGTCATCCAACTAACCACTAATTATTAACTTGTTTTATCTTATGCTTTTATTCTTTTTTATGCTTTATTTACTATTTACTTTTAGCATTTACATTTCATGCCATTTTCATCTTTGCTCATTTGAGCATTTATTTTCTTTCCATTTTTATTTTTGCTCACTTGAGCTTTTTCCCTTCCTCTCTTAAGATACTTAATAATCAACATAAACCCTAAAAAAATTTAATGGTACTTGGACTACTTGGTTACTATCCTTGGCATTATGGAGCATGGGACTTTTCTTGGACTTAGGATTAGAAACCTTGACCTATCTTGGAGATCTTATCTGATTATTTTATCTGGAGTTCTTGATGTTTACCTCAAGACATTGGATTGCTTGTTTGTTTTGTGTGCAGGTTTTTGTGATCACATCCTCTATTTGTGATATGGAATTCACCCGTATACATCCGTTACTCTGCCCAATTTTTTGTGAAGACTTAATACACTTAAAGTTTAGTTCTCTCAATAGGTCTAGTATTTCTTTGCTTGATTGGTTTCAATCCAAGGAATGAGAATTCTGTCTTGGCTTATAATATCAAGTTTTGGCTTCTTGTTGGTTAGATGGTTCTTATCCCTAACTTTTATCTTATGCTTTAGGATAGCCTCTTCTTCTCCTTCCATCTTCTTTAATTTCAAAAATCTTCTTCCTCCTTTTGAAAACCCTTCTTGTTTTGAAACTTGAACCATTTTCATAATAAACTTAGACTTATGTCCATGCATTTTCAAAACATTTTCATAAATAAACTTCAATCAATTTAATAATACCTTGACACTTTTTGTGAGAAGACTAAAAGTCAATCAATCTCATTCAAACCATTTTTCCACTTTGGCTTTTACTTTAAACTTTTCTCAAAAGATTAAACTCTTGTCAATCCTTGTAGTGATGCAAACAACTATACTTCTACAATATGTAGTAAAGAGAGATATTTTCCACTTGGGTGTTGAGTGAGGAATTATTGATTTTAAAATCCAAGCCATATCCTCCACTTTGAGATGATGCAAATTCTCCTTTCTCATGATTGTGGGTAGTAGGTGTGTTTTCCACATGGACAATGACGATGATTTTTATCTTATAAAATTAACCAACACATTTGGGTTTTAAATTTTTAAAAGAGGAACTACGTGTACCCTGATCCCCTATTGCACGAAAGGTGGCATGTAGGCACTAAAGGTTCGCAACCGCGGAGGATTCAAAAATCATAAAAATACATTTTTTTCTCACCTCCACCATCTATTTTATATACAACAGTTTTTATAGCCAAAATATACAGATTTTACAAAGAGGCTCCTGCGGAGTACCGTAGATGTTTAGGGTGCTAATACCTTCCCTTTGCATAACCAAACTATTGTACCCCAAAATTTTACCTCCCATATTTCTCAAAACATTTCAAGAAAGATCCTCAAATTGCTCAAGGAAGTCCAAGGGTTGACCAGACAAGCTCTCTCCTTAGGCAGTCTACCTCAAATTAGGGTTTCATGTTGAATCAATATATTTGAGTCCAAGGGATCCCAAATGCTCACCATTGTCCTAATATGTTATCAAGATCATCCATGTCAATTTTCAAGCCCTACAGAGAAAGTTTGCTCAGTCAATTGCTCAAAGGCCTGAAAATCGACTATGCTAGGGCAAAAGTCAATTGTGGCCTACATACAGTCAAACTTCAATATTTTTAGTCAACATCCTCATTTTTAAGTATTATTCATCATTTGATCAAGGTTTGATCATGATTCATCAAGGATTTCTCACAGTTCATTAAAACCCAAAAGTTGCTAAATTAGGGTTTTATAGGAAAAGTCAACTTAACTTTGACCAAGCATAACTTTCTCATACTTTATGAGAAATGACCCATCCAAAGCTAAATTTGAAGAGGATGCAATGACCTACAATTCATCTTCAGCTCCAAAGTTCAAAATATGCACTCACAAAAAGTTATGAATTTGGACATTATATGTCACTTTGAAAAGTCAACAAAAACACCTATTTTGTCAAAGCTTCATACATGAACATGGAAGACTAAATTGAGATTAGACCAAAAGGGTTGCTTAGAGGACATCTTGAGATTTCTAAATAGTCCAAGAACACCTTCTAAGATTCAAAGTTGAGGAAGTTATGCATTGGTGAAGTTGACCTTTTTTGCAAAATTGCCAAAAGTCAAAAGTGCCTCAAATTGCAATTTTTGCTAAATGGGCCTAACGTTTTGAACTTGTTTTGAGTTGGTAGTATGGCCCACGAGCCCTAGCTCTTCCAATTTGTCTTTCTCTTATTTTTTCAGTTTATTTTGATTTTTTATTTCAATTAAATCATTTAAATCAAAACAAATCATGAAAAAATCCAAATCATTGAAACCTCAAGATCTTGTGCACATTTCAGGTCCTATATCCAGCTAGCAAGTGAATCAATTCGTGCAAGGCATAGGTGGGCACAAAAAGATTGATTTTGGCCTATTTTGGAAAGATTTTCAAATCAATCAAATCAAGATCAAAAGCCATAATTGACAATGATTGAATGGACTTTTGTAAACCTAATTTGATCAATGGTATATAGTGTACAATTGCAGACCTAAACCATAAGGTTTAGAGGCGTGAAAAGGCATAACAAAACTTGGAAAAATCACCAAAAAGTGCTGACTTAATTTCATAATTCCAGGCATTTACAAGGCTCCCTAACCATCTCATTCGCTTCCTGGGATTGCAAGGAAGCCGTAGCAATCAGAAACAAGGATCCTCTCGCGCTAGAACTAACTGTAAGTAAGCCACGACCATGGCTTTTTCTTGAAATTGAATCACATGATTTTGGCACTTATAGCATGAATTGCATACATATTCTTGTTCCTTGAAGCATTTGCAAGCTGTTCATAACAATTAATTGCAATTGTTCTAACTCTATAAAGATTTGCCATTATTAGGGTTCTTGGTCGTTTTAGGGTCTTTGTGTACAGGTGAAATTGGCCCACAAGAAGGGCATCATCATGCTCAACAGGCCAAGGCGGTTTGATTCATGGCCTTAGACCTCATTTATCATGCCCATGTGAGATTTTGAAACAAGCAAGGGTTGTAGCTACGGACATATGTCCGTAGGTAAAAGTCTATGACTTTTACCAACAGAGAGAGGATAGGGACGACATGCGTGGCTCCATCTCATTCGTCCATTTGAATTCTGGCGCTTTTTTTTTGTTTTCCCCCACTAACTTGCATTATGATATATTATCCATTATTATTATTTTGTATACAATAAAATCATACATCTCAGTTGGCGTGAAGGTGAGTGGAAAAGGCTTTGGGGCCTGGGTTTGAATCCCAGGTCCCCCCATATTTCATATTATTTTGATTTACATAATCAGGCGCGCATGTAGGTATGAAGTCCACCATGTGACCTCAAGGTTCCACCATGGGATCTCTAGAAGGCCAGATCTGAAGGCCATAATGTGAAGGACCACCAAGAGCCCAGTCAATGCACAACATGGGAGCAGAAAGGTCAACGTGGATCAGCTTGTTTTGGGCCCAAGGCTTGCTATTCACACCCTCCAAATTATTGATTTCAGGCCCATTTTCTTTTACTTTTCTTTTTATATTTTCTTTATTGATTCATTTAATTTATTTTTACTAACACAAATTAATTTTTCTTTTTATCAAAAAAATCATAAAAATAATTTTTCCATCAAATTAGATTTTAGTTTATTTTTATTAAAAAATAATAATTTAATTAGTTTATTTAATTTTAGGGTAACTTTTATCCTTTTGTAAATAAATTTAAAACAAGTTAGAAATTAGGGTTTTATTTAATTTAAATTCTATTTTCTTTTTCTTAAAAATAACCAAAAATTCAAAAATAGGTCATGTAAATTATTTTCTTTAAATTAATTTAATTACTAATTAGATTTGTATTTAATTTAAAAACCTTATTCTTTTTCTTAAAAATAATCAAAAACAACAAAAATAATTTTTTCTTTTAATTAGGTTAGACGGGGTCAAAACCCTATTTCTCTCACGTTCTCGATTCATCGCGCTTATTCATTTTTACCATATTGATGTAATTGCTCACAAGATGTAATAGATTAATTAGGACTTTTCCTATTTTATTTATCGTTTTGACGGGTTTTTTTGGCTATGTAATTAATACCTGAAGCCTTGTAATATCGTAGCTTATTTTCCGCATTTTAATTTTCCGCAAATATTAACTGTTAGATGTATGGTAATAGGGATGCATGACAAGAATGTATGTAAAATTTAAAACGGTTAGCAAACCCTAAATGTGCAAAGATAATAAACTTGAAATTGAATCACTCGCACATGCGCACTCCTAGGGTATACTCTCACTTCGGTTGCCTTCGGTAAACGATCAATAAGTATAGGGTATTTTAGTGGTCGCTCTTTTGTCTCAAAGATCAAAGTTGCCTCGGAAAGGTTGCCTCGGAATTGTTGCCTCAAATACGATCTTAAGACATTAGAGTAACTCCTAAGACATCCTAACATTGCTTTAGTGATCGTACGTCCCTTTTCGAATTGACCCTTTAAAACTCCAACGACGGTGCTACCTACTCACTAATAGTAGGATAGCGCTGTATAAAGGAAATGAACATAGAACCATTCTTTTTTCGAGTAGGTAGATGCTAGTAGGTACTTTCTCAAAACAAATAAACTTTTCCACACTTACAATTTTTTCAAACAAAGTTTTCAAAAACAACTTCGTAACACTCTTGAAGACATAAGCAAGGGTTAAATCGAAGTAAAACAAAAACTTTTCAAATCACACAAACACAGAAGCAATTTTAAAAATGATGAGCAAGTACCTAAGAGCCCGTAGAAAAACTACGGATAGAAAGGGTGCTAATACCTTCCCTTTCTATAATCTACCCCCCGTACTCAAAATCTCGAAAAAGGAATTTTTCTGTGCTTTTTTCCTTTCCAGTTGGATAAAATAAAAGTTGGTGGTGACTCTTGCTTACCCTGACATTTTGCGAAAATAAACGCAAAACACAAACCAACATTCAAACAGTTTCAGTTCTGCCACCGTATCACAGAACTGGCGACTCTTCTGGGGATTAAATAAGTGGGGTATACCTTAGGATTAGTTCATCATATTGCTTCTATTTTTGATTTGATTGCTTAATTTTTGTGGGCTTTGTATTGGAGTTACTATAGATCCTAACCTGGATCTGGGGGGCACCTTTTAGGTAAGTAGCAATAAACTATGAGGGAACTGTACGACGTAGACCGATACGATTGAAGCAGTAGCTACGTTGATGTGGCACATTAGTTGGTACTGGTATCCCTTGTGGAGAAACAAGGAGAATACAGGGCTGCTATGTGTGTCGTTAAACATCAACTGACCTTAGAACCTATAATTGACCAACTTGGCCATATGAAGTAGTGAGATAGCCGGTCTCGGTGTAAAGCTGGGAACTGGTTGATACTCGATACTATACTCATTGAGACCATACTCTCGAGATAGTTCCAGCTGCAAGAAAAGATTGCGTGAGCTGAAACCATGACCGATGGAGGATGGTCAATGATATTGAGAACCTCTAGAATCCGGTTACTATTATTAGGACAGGTTAAAACCAACTGAACTTCAAGAGGGTAGTGCCTAGACTCCATGCAAGCCTGAAACTTAAGGGCTCTTGTGTGACTTGTTTGCCTTTACCATGTTTGTTACCTGCTATACCTGTTGTGTGTTTATCATGACATCGTGCATCATTACATATCATGCATACTTCATTACACTAACCATTTCAAAGACCGAGGGGATTTATATTTATTCTGTTTTGCAGATCATGGCTTACGTGCGCAGAAATACCATTTGAGTCAACTTCGTGCAGATACCTGCTCAACTCAGAGAGTTAGTCTCAAAAGTTCCTGATACTTCTTCATTCGTTAGAAGACATGGTAAGCTCCTTAGTTTGGTCACTTCAAAGTTGGATGAGCAGATGATGAGCGTGCTTTTCCAGTTTTTTGATCCGGTGCATCATTGTTTTACCTTCCCTGATTATCAGCTAGTTCCTACTTTGGAGGAGTTTTCTTATTTACTAGGCATATCCATCCTCGAGCAGACACCCTTCACAGGTTTGGAAGAGGTTCCTAGACCCGGGGACATTGCTTCAGCTTTACATCTAAAAAGGGCTGATGTAGTATCCAACTGGGAGACACAGAGCGGGGTTAAAGGTTTCTTGGCTAAGTTTCTGATCGGTCAAGCTCAACAGTTCTGGGATAACTTGGATTTTCAAGCATTTGAAGACATCTTGGCTCTCCTCATCTACGGCTTGGTTCTTTTCCCGAATCTAGATTCCTTCATAGATGTAAATGCAGTTAAGATCTTCCTGTCCCGCAATCCAGTGCCTACTCTTCTGGGTGATGTCCTACATGCTCTCTATACCCGTACTGTGTGAAGAAGGGGGACCCTCATGTGTTGCATGCCACTGCTGGCGAGGTGGTTTATTTCGCACCTCCCTAAGTCTGTATTAAAGAATGAGGAAGGGTTAGGTTGGGCTTACAGAATCATGTCCCTTGCCCATACGGACATTCTTTGGAGTTCTAAGAACATGGAAAGAGTAGCTGTCAATGATCGATATGGGGAATACCCTAATGTCCCATTGCTTGGAATTAGAGGGGGAATAACCCACAGTCCTTTCTTGGCTCTACGACAGTTTGGTCGCGCTCGGAGAGACAGTCCTCATGAGCTACTTCTTACAGATATTGTCTTTGACTACAAGGGGGACGTGGATGAGCATCGCCGAAGGTTTATACGAGCCTAGGGCATGGTGAATAGGTCTGACCCTCACGAGCTAGGACCAAAGACTTCTCTCCCTATGTAACCTTATCTCCAGTGGGTCCGAGCTCGGGCTCAAAAGCTCGAGATGCCTTACGAAGCTGTGCTGCCGGTGATTGTGGAGCCTACCGATGAAGAAGGTGTTCCTTATACAGTCCTCTATCCCTATATGCCTACTGATCTTGGGGCATTGAAGAGATCCTGGATCCAATTAAAGGAAGAAATGGATACCTACCAAGAGAAGTATCATGAGTAGGAAAGAAAGATCTTGAAGCTCACGAGGCAGCTTGAGAATGAAAGGACAATCAATGATTATGTCAGCACGAAGGGAAAACGACCATGGGATTTCTGACATCTTTTATTGTTTCTAGTTTAGATTTGCTTTTTAGTTTATTTCTTTTTGTAACTCCTTAAATGGCATTGTTAAACATTTTAAAAATTTAATCTAATAAAGTTTGTTTGTTTCTTGGTTTACAAATTTGAATCTCCCAAAGTCTTTGAAATCATTTCATACGCATTCCATTACCATGCATCTCATTATAGGTACCATTACAGGTTTCTTATCTTCTTCGCTATTTATTTCAGCACAGAATGTCTTCTGAAATGCCTACCGATCAAGCCATCAAAGCTCTTCAAGCACAGAATGCTCAATTCCAAGAGATGTTCTTGAACTTGGCCAAAGGGCAAGAGGATTTGAATACTCTCATCCTGAAAGAGAAGAAGAAGAAGAAGAAGGTGGTTCTTCTGAATATGGGTCACAAATTTGGGAATAGGTTGCGACAGGAAGCTGATATGTTTCATTTATACAAAGGAGAGGAGGACCAAGAGGAAGCAAAGAGTCCCAGTCCTATGGTCTCTAATAATGATACTGATTTTGATGATGATCTATTTGTAACTTCCGTGGAAGATATTTCTACTCATTTGATGATAGTTAAGAGGAATCTATTGTTGGCCGGTTTATTTCCGGGTTGTGGCGAAGGTTGCCACCTATGTTCAATCTTGCCTGCTGGTTGCCATTTACTGAAATCAGGCGTTCAGTGCCTGATGGATAACAAAGATATCTTGTTCAAGAAAACTTTGATTCCGTTGATTCCTGTTGAAGATATTTCCATCATAACCATTTCCGCCAATCCTTCCAAGGCTTCCTCGAGAAAGCCTGTTAGGATTACATCTGTTCCCAGAATCGCTCCATTGATCATTACTATTGCTGGTCCTATCCCATACACTTCAGATAAGGCTGTCCCGTGGCACTATGGGACCGATGTGTATTATCATGGGATCAAACAAGACTTGAAGGTTGAAGAAACTGATGCTGATATCAGCAACATTGTCGGGTCTAGCAAGGTCACCAGAAGTGGAACACTCTTCTCTCCTGAGATTTCCCCTCCTACTGTTCAAAAGCCTGTTGCTATTCCATCCGCTAGTACACCAGCTACTATTCTAATTCTTACTCCAGTAATCACCCCTGTCGCCGAGTCATCTGACACTCGGGGAAAAGAAGTTACAAGTGGGCTTGCCCGGATAGAGGAGCCTAAGAAAATCATCGTAGAAACCTCTAAGCAGGAGATAGAAGAAATTCTGAAAATTATCAAGAAGAGCGACTATAATGTAGTCGAGAAGCTGGGGCATACACCGTCAAAAACCTCCATGTTATCCTTATTGTTGTGCTCTGAAGCCCACACAAAGGCTTTAATTGCTTTCCTCAAGACTGCGCATGTGCCGCAAGAAACCTCTGCTGATCAATTCAAAGACTGTGTAGCTAGTTTAACTGCCGACAACGGGTTGGGTTTTTCATACGCAGATCTGACTGCAAAAGGAAGAAATCACAATGATTCTCTGCACGTCTCGATCGAGTGCAGGGGCACTACTTTGGCCCACGTGCTGGTGGATACTGGGTCCTCGTTAAATGTTTTACCAAAGAAAGCACTAGACCGTTTGGACTGTGAAGGTTTGGTTCTGAAGCCAAGTAATATTGTGGTTAGGGCCTTTGACAGGTCCAAAAGGATGGTGCACGGGGAGGTGGACGTCCCTATTAAAGTTGGCTCTCATACTTTTGCATCTACGTTCTATGTGATGGATATCTGACCATCTTATTCTTTCTTGTTGGGTCGCCCTTGGATTCATAAGGTTGGGTCAGTGACTTCTACGCTCCACCAGATGTTGAAATATCCAGTAAAAGGGAAGATTGTTACAGTGCAGGGTAAGGAGGAGTACATGGTAAGTCATCTTAATTCCTTTCTCTATGTGGAGATGGATGAGGAGTTCATCGAAACACTGTGTCAGAACTTTGAAGAGGTTCCCCAGACTTTGGCATCGACTGAAGTTGCTATTGACAAACCTCCAATGGAGATGGCTTCCCTTAAGGATGCCATGGCTGTGATTGAAAAAGGTGGGTGTGCAAATTGGGGTCAGCTCCCTGACTTTGCACACAAGACTGACAAGTTTGGTTTGGGTTTTACTGCGGAGGCTCAAAGGGTTGTTCGGCGTGCGTGAATTGGAAGACCTCCTATGTGCATCAGTAATCTGGGAGTGAATGCAATTGAGGGTGATGAAGAAGAGTCAGATATCGACAGTTGGATTTACCCGACTACCAACGGTAGATTGAACAACTAGACGAAGAAGGACTTCGTGCCCGTTTCTTTTATTACACAGTAATAGACTTTTGTTTTGAGATTTGTAACAGACAGTTTGAAACTTTACGGACCGGTGCCTTGCCCGAGGCACCTTGGCTTTGTTTGTGAGGGCTTATTATTTGTAATTTTCATATATCATCAATAAAGCATTGGAAATTTTCTTGCATTACAAATTTTGCGCTCCTTGTTTTTCTTTTCTATCTTGCACTTTATCAAAACAACTATTGTCTTACACACACTCACATATCATAATGCAGATCCACATCCACTCTGGATCCCATTGATAACAACTCTGCTACTGCCAGTTATGACTTCGAAAATCCGATCAATTAAGCCGAGGACGAAGGTGAGGATGATTGTGAAGTTCCTGGGGAACTTGCTAGACTATTACTATAGGGAGAGAGGGCCATATAGCCTCATGAAGAGCCAGTAGAGTCAGTGAATTTGGGTACATAGGAAGACAAAAAAGAGGTCAAAATAAGTGCCAATTCTATGCTGATAAGGTGCATGTACCTCCAGTTCCCCTGAACGTCTTGATAGCCCCTTGGCCTTTTGCAATGTGGGGCATCAACATGATTGGTGAAATCAGGCCTACTGCGTCTAACGGGCATCATTTCATCCTGGTAGCTATTGATTATTTCACGAAGTGGGTTGAGGCAGCTTCCTTTGCTACAGTAACCAAGAACGCCGTGGCGCGGTTCATCCGACACAATCTAATCTGTCGATACGGTGTACCAGAGAGGATCATTACAGACAATAGTACAAATCTCAATAATACAATGATCACCGAGCTCTGCAAATAGTTTAAGATACAGCATCACAACTCTTCTCCTTACCGGCCGAAGATGAATGGGGCTGTCGAAGCGGCTAATAAGAATATGAAGAAGATCGTGCAGAAGATGACGGTGACATACAAAGACTATCACGAGGTGATACCATTCGCTCTTCATGGGTACCGCACCTCAGCGCGAACTTCGACAGGGGAAACACCCTACTCTTTGTTGTATGGCATGGAGGCACTCTTACCCATTGAAATCCAGATACCCTCTCTCTGGATTATGAAGGATGCAGGTTTGAGCAAAGATGATTGGATCTAGACCCGGCTTGATCAACTGAATCTAATCGACAAGAAGAGACTTACTGCTATTTGTCATGGTCAGACGTATCAAAAGTGAATGATCAAGGCATTTAACAAGAAAGTTAGACGACAAGAATATCAAGTCGGGGATCTGGTAATCAAGCGCATCATACTGCCACAATGTGATCCCAGGGGTAAATGGACCCCTACGTACGAAGGGCCATCCGTGGTTAAGAAAATTTTCTTGGAAGGAGCTATGATTCTATCCACCATGGATGGTGACGACCTTCCTCAATGCAGACATAGTGAAAAAATACTACGCATAATCAAAGACCCGTTAGGTTGACTAGCCTAGGCAAAAATAAGGGCTTCCCGGCGAACCAAAAGGGTTCGGGCAAAAATAAGGGATGAAAATGAAAACGTTGTACACCCGGCAAGTCGAAAACCTAAAAAGGAGGCTTGGGCAAAAAGGGGTATCCCGGTGGACAGAAAACCCAAAAGGGCGATCCAGGAAAAAATTAGGGATCAAAGCGTAACACTATGTCTCATTGGATCATCTTGCAACTAGACTTCAGTATCGACTATCAAGCTCGGAAGGCGCCAATCAATCTGATCTACCTTCAACCAAGTAGCAAAGTGACGAGATGCTCGAAGATATAACTGCAATAGCAGAGTTGGAACCCAGTGGGATTGTTCACATATCTATTTTTCTTTGTTTTTCACAAATTGTATAAATTCTATCTTTCAGCGGCATTCTCTTACTAGGACGTCGACCTCTTGTACAAAACGCCTATTATAGGTCAACTTCAAAATCAATACAATTCATTTTGCAAAGAAATTTCAAACTGTTTTTCTTTTTCTGTTTTGTTTTGCAAGAATGTCTAATGATTCATTTTTGATATATACATTTGAAAATAATTGTTGCTCATAAATATTTACATGCGAAACAAAAGAAGATTACTCGTAATGACAGGAACAGGGGAAAACAGAAATGTCCAAACCTTACAGTTGCTTTATTCACCAGGTACATGGATAGACCTAGCTGAAGAATATGACTAAAAATGCATACACTCCCCGCAGAGTAAAAGACACCCAAAAGTCAGTGGTGTTAGCTCTCCCCAGCTGAGGTACGCAATTGCGAGTGGGTCGGTAAGATTCTCCCCAAGCAGAGTTCATATATTACCAACAATGGAAGACCATCCCCAGTGGAGTTTATTTCTTCCACAAACAGAAATTTTATCTCCAACAGAGTTCATCATCACCCGCAGCGGTAAGTCATCCACAACCGAGGTTATTTCTCCAAGTCAGCATACCTTCTGGCAAAGTATCTCTTCCCCACAGAGTCATTCTCTCACCAATGTATTCTCCAGCAGAATCATTCTCCTACCAAGATATTCTCAAATCATCTTTGGTCGTTATCCTCAGTGAGCGAAACTCTTTATATTCTCCAGCAGCAGTCCGGGATTTATTTTCCCCAGTTAGAGAATATCGTAAAGGCATTACACATCCATACATCATGGCATACGCATAGGCATCATACAACACAATCTCATTTATTTTGAGAACATCATTGCTCGATACATGTCATGCATCATGACATTACATCCGACTAACCCTTTACTTTTCAGGAAAAGATACAATCAAAATCTCACAAAGTTCAAGCTATGAAGCCCGGGCATGACCGGATAGTATCTCGATCTCTCCATCATATTGTGAAGCCCGGAGAACGACCAGATAACAGTATTAGAATACCGCGAAGCATGGATTACGACCAGATAGTGGTTTACCTCAGATTCAAGCTATGAAGCCCGGATTCGACCGTATAGTAGTTTAATCCCCATCAAGTTATTGTGAAGACTGGATTACGACCAGATAGGAATACAGAGACACCATAAAGCCTGGATTACGACCAGATAGTGGTATATCATAAACACAAGCCGTGAAGCCCGGAGTCGACCGGATATCAGCTTAACAAGTTATTATAAAGCCTAGGTTACGACCAGATAGAAATACAAGACACCATGAAGCCTGGACTCGATAGGATAATGGTAGAAGACATTGTGAAGCCTGGATTACAACCAGATAGCGTCCAAGAATAATATGAAGCCTGGATTACAACCAGATAGTGGTATATCTTTAATGCAAGTTATGAAGCCCATATTCGACCGGATAATATCTTGATTTCCCCGAACATCATGAAGCCAGGATTCGACAGGATAATGGTATAAGACATCGTGAAGCCTGGATTACGACCAGATAGCGGTATAACACATCGTGAAGCCTGGATTACGACCAGATAGCGGTAAAAGACACTAAAGCCTGGGTTACGACCAGATAACAGTGAGGGACACTGTGAAGCTTGGATTTCGACCAAATAGCAGTTTACCCGACCAATTACTATGAAGCCCAGAGTCGACCGGATATTAGTAGGCCCTAAAATCAAATGGAAGCCCGGATGCGACTGGATAACCACTTGATTTCTTTTGAAGCCTGGATTTCGACTAGATAAGAAGTAAGGTATTGTGAAGCCTGGATTCGACCAAATAGCAGTACAAGACACCATGAAGCCTGTATTCGACCAGATAATGGTATGAAACATCGTAAAGCCTGAATTACAACCAGATAGCGATAAAAGACATTGTGAAGCTTGGATTTCGACCAAATAGCAATTTTACCTGGACAATTACTAAGAAGCCCGGAGTCGACCGAATATTAGTGTGCCCTAAATTCAAGTTAAAGCCCGTATGCGACCGAATAACAACTAAATTCCTTCTGAAGCCTGGATTACGACCAGATAAGAATTGAGAAACTGCGAAGCCTGGATTACGACCGGATAGCAAGTTTAATCTCATCTCCCCAGTAAGTCACTGTAAAGCCTGGATTACGACCAGATAGCAGTTGACCATATCACTATGAAGCCTGGATCATGACCAGATAATAGTTCATTTTCACCTCCTCGACCAAGAGACTATTCCCCAGTAGAATAACGGACGACCGAAGCTCCTAAAATTCAACTTTCTCTCAAGATAGAGACCATCATTCCCCAGTGATATCTTCCTCAACAACAGGTATACAAGATCTCGCTAAGGAATTTCTTATGCGATCGACACTTCTTTCAATGGCATCTTTAAGCCCATCTCCCATCATCAATCTCCGAATGGCATCTATAAGCCCATTCCCGACATCACAAGATAAGTACCACTTCATGCGAGTGCGGGCACACTAGTGTTCAATCATCTTCAACCTTTAGATCACGAAAGGCAGGCAAGCCAATCTACATCGTCAGGTTTAAGAAGATTGAACAGGGGAAGCTGTTGTACCCCAAAATTTTCCCTCCCATATTTTTCAAAACATTTCAAGAATGATCCTCAAGTTGCTCAAGGAAGTCCAAGGGTTGACCAAACAAACTCTCTCCTAAGGCAGTCTACCTCAAATTAGGGTTTCATGTTGCATCAAGATATTTGAGTCCAAGGGATCCCAAATTCTCACCATTGTTCTAATATGTTCTCAAGATCATCCATGTCAAGTTTCAAGCCCTACAGAGAAAGTTTGCTCAGTTAATTGTTCAAAGGCCTGAAAATCGACTGTGCTAGGGAAAACGTCAACTGTGGCCTACATAGAGTCAAACTCCAAGATTTTTGGTCAACATACTCATTTTGAATTATAATTCATCATTTTATCAAGGGTTGATCATGATTCATCAAGTATTTCTCACAATTCATCAAAACCCAAAAGTTGCTAAGTTAGGGTTTTGTAGGAAAAGTCAACTCAACTTTGACCAAGCATAACTTTCTCATACTTTATGAGAAATGACCCATACAAAGCTCATTTTGAAGAGGATGCAATTACCTACAATTCATCTTCATCTCCAAAGTTTAAAATATGCACTCACAAGAAGTTATGAATTTGGACATTATAGGTCACTTTGAAAAGTCAACAAAAACAGCTTTTTTGTCAAAGCTTCATACATTAACATGGAAGACTAAATTGAGATGAGACCAAAATGGTTGCTTATAGGACATCTTGAGCTTTCTAAAGAGTCTAATAACACCTTCAAAGAGTAAAAATTAAGGAAGTTATGCATTGGTGAAGTTGACCTTTTTTGCAAAATTGCCAAAAGTCAAAAGTGCCTCAAATTGCAATTTTTGCTAAATGGGCCTAACTTTTTGCACTTGTTTTGAGTTGGTAGCATGGTCCAAGAGCCCTATCTCTTCCCATTTGTCTTTATCTTATTTTTGATATTTATTTCGATTTTATATTTCAATTAAATCATTTAAATCAAAACAAATCATGAAAAAATCCAAATCATTGAAACCTCAAGATCTTGTGCACATTTCAGGTCCTATATCCAGCTAGCAAGTGAATCAATTCGTGCAAGGCATAGGTGGGCACAAAAAGATTGATTTTGGCCTATTTTGGAAATATTTTCAAGTGAATCAAATCAAGATCAAAAGCCATAATTGACAAAGATTGAATGGACTTTTGTAAACCTAATTTGATCAGTGGTATGTAGTGTACAATTGCAGACCTAAACCCTAAGGTTTAGAGGCGTGAAAAGGCATAACAAAACTTGGAAAAATCACCAAAAAGTGCTGACTTAATTTCATACTTCCAGGCATTTACAAGGCTCCCTAACCATCTCATTCGCTTCCTGGGATTGTAAGGAAGCCGTAGCAATCAGAAACAAGGATCCTCGCGCGCTAGAACTAACTGTAAGTAAGCCACGACCATGGCTTTTTCTTGAAATTGAATCACATGATTTTGGCACTTATAGCATGAATTACATACATATTCTTGTTCCTTGAAGCATTTGCAAGCTGTTCATAACAATTAATTGCAATTGTTCTAACTCTATAAAGATTTGCCATTATTAGGGTTCTTGGTCTCGTTTTAGGGTCTTTATGTACAGGTGAAATTAGCCCACAAGAAGGGCATCATAATGCTCAGCAGGCCAAGGCGGTTTGATTCATGGCCTTAGACCCCATTTATCAAGCCCATGTGAGATTTTGAAACAAGCAAGGGTTATAGCTACGGACATATGTCCGTAGGTAAAATTCTATTACTTTTACCAATAGAGAGAGGACAGGGACGACATGCGTGGCTCCATCTCATTCGTCCATTTGAATTCTGGTACTTTTTTTTGTTTTCCCCCACTAACTTGCATTATAATATATTATCCATTATTATTATTTTGTATACAATAAAAGCATGCAGCTCAGTTGGCGTGAAGGTGAGTGGAAAAGGCTTTGGGGCCTGGGTTCGAATCCCAGGTCCCCCCATATTTCATATTATTTTGATTTACATAATCAGGCGCACATGTAGGTAAGAATTCCACCATGTGACCTCAAGGTTCCACCATGGGATCTCCAGAAGGCCAGATCTGAAGGCCATAATATGAAGGACCACCAAGAGCCCAGTCAACGCACAACATGGGAGCAGAAAGGTCAACGTGGATCAGCTTGTTTTGGGTCCAAGGCTTGCTATTCACACCTCCAAATTATTGATTTCACGCCCATTTTCTTTTACTTTTCTTTTTATATTTACTTTATTAATTCATTTAATTTATTTTTACTAACACAAATTAATTTTTCTTTTTATCAAAAAAATCATAAAAATAATTTTTCCATCAAATTAGATTTTAGTTTATTTTTATCAAAAAAAACTAATTTAATTAGTTTATTTAATTTTAGGGTAACTTTTATCCTTTTGTAAATAAATATAAAACAAGTTAGAAATAAGGGTTTTGTTTAATTTAAATTCTATTTTCTTTTTCTTAAAAATAACCAAAAATAAAAAAATAGGTCATGTAAATTATTTTATTTAAATTAATTTAATTACTAATTAGATTTGTATTTAATTTAAAAACCTTATTCTTTTTCTTAAAAATAATCAAAAACAACAAAAATAAAATTTTCTTTTAATTAGGTTAGACGGGGTCAAAACCCTATTTCTCTCTCGTTCTCAATTCATCGCGCTTATTTATTTTTACCATATTGATGTAATTGCTCACAAGATGTAATAGATTAATTAGTACTTTTCCTGTTTTATTTATCGTTTTGACGAGTTTTTTTGGCTATGTAATTAATACCCGAAGCCTTGTAATAGCGTAGCTTATTTTCCGCATTTTAATTTTCCGCAAATATTAACTGTTAGATGTATGGTAATAGGGATGCATGACAAGAATGTATGTAAAATTTAAAATGGTTAGCAAACCCTAAATGTGAAAAGATAATAAACTTGAAACTGAATCACTCGCATATGCGCACTCCTAGGGTATACTCTCACTTCGGTTGCCTTCGGTAAATGATCATTAAGTATAGGGTATTTTAGTGGTCGCTCTTTTGTCTCAAAGATCAAAGTTGCCTCGGAAAAGTTGCCTCAGAATTGTTGCCTCAAATACGATCTTAAGACATTAGAGTTACTCCTAAGACCTCCTAACATTGCTTTAGTGATTGTACGTCCCTTTTCGAATTGACCCTTTAAAACTCCAACGACGGTGCTACCTACTCACTAATAGTAGGATAGCACTGTCTAAAGGAAACGAACATAGAACAATTATTTTTTCGAGTAGGTAGATGCTAGTAGGTACTTGCTCAAAAGAAATAAACTTTAACACACTTACACTTTTTTCAAAGTTTTCAAAAACAACTTCATAACACTCTTGAAGACAAAAGCAAGGGTTAAATCGAAGTAAAACAAAAACTTTTCAAATCACGCAAACACATAAGCAATTTTAAAAATGATGAGCAAGTACCTAAGAGCCTGTAGAAAAACTACGGATAAAAAGGGTGCTAATACCTTCCCTTTCTATAATCTACCCCCCGTACTCAAAATCTCGAAAAAGGAATTTTTCTATGCTTTTTTCCTTTCCATTTGGATAAAATAAAAGTCGGTGGCGACTCTTGCTTACCGCAACATTTTGCGAAAACAAACGCAAAACGTAAACCAGCATTCAAACAATTCAGGTTCTACCACCGTATCACACAGCCCCCTTACCTTGAATCTTTCCCCCTCTTTTTGGATTATTTTCTCTTTTCCCATTTCTTTGGAAACAATAAAGCGCGGGGGCTATTTTTATTTTTTGATTTGTATAAAGTCTAGTCAATCCAATGGTTTAGTCTTGAACATTTCTACCGCTACACTAACACCTTCCCTTTCCATAACCTACCCCCCGAACTCAAAATATTTTAAAAAGGTCTTTCCTTTTATTTTCACCCTTTCCTTTGTTGGATAAAAGAAAAGTCGGTGGCGACTCTTGCTAACCGCAACATTTGCGATAAAATGCAAAACTAGTAAAGTCAGTTCTCCCACCGTATGACAGAACTGGAAATCCTGCCGGGGATAATATAAACTAAAGTGGGGTTACCTTAGAGCTAGATCACCTTTAAAATTCTTTTCTTATTTGACTTGTATGCTTTACCTTTCGGGTTTATGTTTGGGCTATTTTTAAAAGATCCTACACCCGGATCTGGAGAACTTTTAGGTAAGCAACAATAGATCATTGAGACTGTTTGGCATAGACCGATATGGTTGAAGTGATGGCTCCATTAGTGTGATACATTTTTTGGTACATGTATCCTTTGTGTTGAATCAAGGAGAATATGGGGCCGTTGTATGGTGTCATAAAGCACCAACTGACTTTAGAATATTAGTTGAACAAACTTGGCCATTAGAAAGTAGTAAGATAGCCGGCTTCGGTATAAAATTGAGGATTGGTTGGTACTCGATACTACACTCATTGAGATCGAACTTTCGGGATATTTCGGCCGCGAGAAAAGATCGCTTGAGCTGAAACAATGCCCCGTGAAGAAAGATCAATGATATTGAGATTCCTTAGAACCCAGTTACTTCTTATAGGACAGATTGAACCAACTAAACTTCAAGAGGGTACTTACCTACGAATCCCATGCAAGCCTAAACCTAAGGCCTTGTGTGTTTTGCTTGTGTGTGATTATTTTCTTAAACATAACATCATGCATCATAGCATCCATACTCATCTTCACTGACCATTTCAAGGACCAAGGGAATTTATCTTTGTTCTGTTTTGCAGACCATGGCCTCCGTTCGTAGAAATACCATCTGAATCAGCTTTGTGAAAGTACCTCCTCAACTCAAAGAGTTAGCAACAAGGGTTCCTGAGAATTCCTTGTTAACCAAAAAATATGGTCTACTTCTCAACCTGGTTACCTCAAGGTTTGAAGAAAAAATGATGGGAGTACTCTTTCAGTTCTTTGACCCTAAACACCATTGCTTCACCTTTCCTGATTATCAGTTGGTACGCACTATGGAAGATTTCTCTCAATTATTGGAAGTACCTATTCTTGATCAGACACCTTTCACCGGTTTAGAGGAAGCTCCAAAGCCAAAATTCATTGAGGCATCGTTGTATATGAAACGGTCCGACATTATATCCAACTGGGAAACAAGAAGTAGAGTCAAGGGTTTCATATCTAAGTTTCTGTTAGAAAAGGCTAAGCTATTTTGGGATGATTTGGACTTTCAAGCTTTTGAAGAAATTATGGCTCTTCTAGTCTATGGGTTAATACTACTCCTCAATCCTGACCAACTCATAGATGTTAATGCTGTAAGAGTTTTCCTCGCTCGTAACTTGTCGCACGCGCAAAATCAGAACTAAGAGAGAACGAAATTACAACAGTAATGATAGGAAAAGAAATGTAGCGGTAAATATTTGAGATTAAGCCATCAATTGACTTATCTCAACACAATAAAGTCGCCATCGCACTTTATTGTTTCCAAAGGGAAATGGGAAAAAAGCGAACAAAACCCACAATGAAATAAAAGATCAGAGAACGAGGTACGGGGGGTCGATTATGCAAAGGGAAGGTGTTAGCACCCTAAGCATCTATGGTACTCCACAAGATCCACTTTGTTTGGTTTCTTTCAAAAGGAGTGTCATGTAAAGGTTTACTTGCTAAAGGAAAAGAATGAACGAGTATTTGAAAAAAAAAAGAAAATGAAATGTTTTTTTATTGTTTTTGTTGCTCGCCTTGGGTCGTAAGACTTAGTGCCTACGTACTCCCTCGTGCAATGGGAAAGTTAGAGCACCGTAGTTCGGCTTGAAAAGACTTATCTGTTGATTGATTTTAAACAAGGAGACAAGTCGTCATTGTTAGAAGAGAGATCTCGACTAACACCCACAAAGTGTGAGAAAGATGGACCCTGCGTCAGCAAGAGTGAGGGTTTGAGAAAGCCTCTGGTACTCAAGTGGAAAAGTCGACACCTTTATAACCACAAGGATAGGATAATGTTACTCGAATATCAATGAATCATGTCTCAACTCGAAAAAAGTTTTGAAGGGTAAAGGTGCTCGAGCGCACAAAAAGGTTTGAATGAGTTGAAGTGTTTTTTGTTAATTTCGAAAGATGTCGAAGTATGATTAAATGAATTGAAGTTTGTTTATATAAAAGAAGTTTTAAAAGAAAAGGCACTCGACAAGGTCGAGGTTTATTATGAAGAAATCCATTACTCAGATGCCAATCGAAAGACATTGTTGGCATGTTAATCAAATGGCATCATTCATATGCCAATTGAAAGACACTGCTGACATGCCAATCGAAAGACACTTGACCATCATTCAAAAAATTTCATTTTCTTAAGGCAAGTGTTTGTAATCACCCATGTAAGAGAAAAAACCTTGGGAAACATGAGAGGGAAAATTTTGGGGTACAACACTCACAAAGCTTAAGAATGAAGGGAATATCATCCTCTGTTTATAGCTGAGGTGTGGGAATTAAATACGTGTGAGAGTGATGCTCAAGTGTGTGAATCAAGGGTGCACAGATTGTGTGATTTTTCTTCAACATGAAGTCACCAAAATGTAGTGCATTATATTCCAAATTGGGTCGTTTTTTATCTTTGCTCATCACTAAACATGCTCAGGTCCTAAACACGTGCATAACTTGGCTCAAATTGGAGAAATTTGATGATTTGCAAAACTGGCCAAGTGCCAGAATAAGTCCTATGGAGGTAAGTTTCAACCATCATGAAATCTTGTACAATTGACCTTTAATGCTCATTACTTTTACAAAATAATCACTTCATCATGGAGAGTACAAAGTGAAAAGAAAGTATTGATTTGGACACTTGAGAAAAAAATTATGACCATGTAAAGTCAGCATCATGACCTATAATTATAAGTCAAAATTTTTCTAAGTCTAAAATAACCTATAATGTCTTCAGTCTTTTCATGGATTTCCAAGCATAATTGGCTCTTTATCCTTGAAACAAACTTGTAGAGGGCATAAAATATGAAATTATGCAAAAAGAACCGCCCACAAAAGTTGAAAATTTAGAGAGTTATGATATTTGGAAGTTAGAAAAAATACACTTGAAATTAGGTCAAATTTCACTAAGTCCACAAATGACCTCTAATGTTTCTAAACTTTTGATGATCTTCCAAGCATAATTTGCTCTTTACATGTAACGAGAACTTGTAGTTGGTATCAAGAATAATAATTTTCCCAAAGAAGCGCTAAAAAATGTTGAAAAATGAGTGAGTTATGATATTTTGAACTTGGACTTGGAATGTTGACTTTTTTAGGTCAAAGTACTTTGAATCATCTTAATACTTTGGACTTTTCTTGTATTTCAAGGCACATTGATGCACATATGATCTCCACATGATGGATTCCTGCTTGAACTTTGATTGATCTTGGCCAAAGCTTGAAGAAACTTGATGAATAAGGCATGGAAATAAACACATGAACCTTAAAGTTTCTTGAGAAACAAGCTATCAAAATTTGAACTATCTTTGATAAAATGATGTTGAATGGTGCTTGAAGAGATGGTGACATAATATTATAGATTATGCTTTGATAAATAAGCTCTTGAGAATCAATGGTTGACCAACTTTGACTTGGGGATTCAAAACCCTAATTTAGCAACCATGCTTAATATTCTTGATTCAAACCCTACCTTGCAAAACAAATGAAAGAAAAAAAAGAATAATTTTTGGATTTTTATTAAGGTTAGTAAAGCATAAAGGCGTGTAAACATAAATCAAAAGATACTCAAAAGGGTGTTTGATGATCTCTGCAAGGAAAAACTCAAGAGATATGATTAGGAGGCAACCAAGTTTGTGATCTTGATGATATACAATGATGTAAATGGAATAGAATCTTAGGGGTATGAATTAGGGTATGACAGGAAGTCTGTCATATATTCAAAGAGAATTAAAGTAATTTCACCTTTTGAATGCTTTACTAACTCATCAATTAGTTGAGTGCATGAGTGCTACCCTTGAGGAAATTTTGCAGACGTTTAAGAATGCTTTGAAGAAAGTAGAGCATTTTCACTGTCCTTTGACTATATTTAGGGTATAAATCTGGTCGGATCAAGTGGTCAGAGATGGACAAATCATTCTTATGTGGAAGTAGACCTATAGTTTTTTTAATGCACTCCATGTAGAGTACTCTATAATAGAAACATATGTACGTGTATGTGTGTGTGTATATAGTCATTTTTTGAATGAAATGCTTTTGTCTTACTTTTGTACTGGTTTTAAGGCGTGTTTGTAAGATCTTGAGTGTGTAGCTATGGATATCTGCAAACTTACATGGCCTTTCCTTGAAGTAAATTTGTCATTAGGGACTTTCCTGGACAAAAGTCGGTTCCCATTCCTTCCACCAAATAAAAACTTGGTTGGAGGTAGACGTGTGGCCAACCCACCGCGGCCTCAAGAGTGGCTAGCTTCTAGAAGGGGTGGACCATTATTTCCTGTGAGGAATTGATTATTATAGTCGAACATTTAAAGTGTATATGGAAACACCACTGTCTATCGGCGGGGAATTGGTTGTTGTAGGCGGACATGCAAAATGTCTCCAACAAAACCCCTGACTTCCAGTGGGGAATTATTGCTTTTGTTGGACGTGAAAAGCGTCTCTAACAACACTCTAATTTCCTTTGTGTGTGCTTTGTGACATGGAGAATTAGTTCCTTTACTAGGACGTGCAAAATGTCTCTGGAAGCACCCCTGAATGTAGGTGTACTAGGCCTCGATTACATTGGTCATACTCTGGGTTCACGGTTACTAAACAATCACAAAGAAATAAAAATTTCAAAAAATATTAAATGTCATTCGTAATTGTAAGATATTTCTGTACATAAATAAGTTTTTGCTACAATAACAAAATTTAATCATGAGTGGGAAAAGGAAAACATAACCAAGTGGGCTAGCCGCCGCTTATTCTCCTCATTTGTCATGGTTTGTCTAGCCACTTTTTCAGAAGCTCTAAAGTTTTAACATTATAACAATTATCTAGCTTACATTCCTCATTTTCATTTTTTTCCGATTCTTCTAGTACTCTAACCCCAAACTTAAATTGTTGCTCACTCTAGAAGCAACCCCGAACTTAGCCTTTTGTGTATATCAAAATAATTCATAAAAACACCATATACCTAACACCAAGGAAAGGGTGGAAAGATTTCTCTTCCAAGTCATTTGGCTAAATATGTGGCTAAGTCACCAAAATAAATGGCACGGGATCAAAGGGTTTAGCAATGGGTAACAATATCTTTTCAAGTTTTGCCTAAGAATAGGTTTAAGTTCAAACAATTTTTTTGGCATTAACGTGTAATCAAACAGATAAATAATTATTCAAAAATAATGAAATTCCTAGCAGATAAATAATCGCACGAACACTCATACAAGAAATATGGTGTTAGACAATGACGCCTTGTCTAGAGGGGGGTGAATAGACACCCAAGCCAAAATTCCAGATGAAAATTATGGGTTTTAAAATTAGTTAAAAAGAATGCACGCAGAAGGTTTTGATAT
Organism: Vicia faba; assembly: GCA_948472305.1. Lineage (NCBI taxonomy): Eukaryota > Viridiplantae > Streptophyta > Magnoliopsida > Fabales > Fabaceae > Vicia > Vicia faba. Next base: position 1,556,017,351 of record OX451739.1, on the reverse strand, counting down.
AGATAAAAAACGTCGTCTATACGAACCTAGCTATTGGAAGTCAGATATGAAAAATAAAAGGCTTCTATGGAATGAACAAAAAATACTGAATTTATAAACTTCAATTGAGTAACACAATATTAATCGTTTGTGGCAAGTTACTAGTAAAGCTATTTCCAATGGTAACTATCAAAAATAACAAACAGAACAATTTGTCGAACACTTGGTGTGCGAATGAATTTTCATAATTTTCCTTTGAGTTGTGTTGATATAGAAAATCACTTATAATCAAAAGTGATTATAAGCAAATGACCACGCAATTCAAAACAAAAATAGTTACAGAAAAATTCTTATGAGTTGATCGTTTAATCAATGCTATTTGATAATTTGCTTAATGAAAATAAATCAAGTAAAGCGATAAGAAAAAGAGACACGGGGATTTGTTTAGGAAGTTCACCAGTCATCTTCGTTATGGCTACATCTCCCCCCAATTCCAATTTTAGAATTAGGATAAATTCTTACTATGCAAAAAGTCGTTACAAGAGAAGTGTTCCAAGAGAAACCCTACAAACCATAACCATTTGATGTTTATTTAACCCCTTCTCTTATTTTGATCTTGAGAAAGACCAAGACATGATAACTACTAATTGATTTATCAAATCTTGCTACTCCTTTTCATTCTTTATCTCCAAAGCTTTCGCGCACGATCAGTTGTACCTATTGCACACATAACACTTCAATTCAATTCGCCATTCTCACACCACTTCCTTTGCATTCTTTATCTCCAAAGGCTTTCACTAGGCTGCAATCCTATCTTGAATGTCTTGCACGAAAACCCCCAAATCTATCAACGATCTTGGAGGAAAAACCCGTAGTTTTTCCAGATGAAACCCCCTATAAATCTCAACCCAATATTCTCGGCTACACAAGAACCTAATTGGATGTTATAGAACCTTGCCTAGATGGCTCCATGATAAAAGATGATTATGTGTGATTTATCAGTGTGTATGAATAGGTTGAAGGTTGAAGGTGAAGAGAAAATGTAGTATGTGTTTATAGTTTCATCAAGTTGGAATGATGCATGTATGATGTATTTATAGTTAAGGAAGTTTACATGCAAAGTGGTAATTTTCGGAGTTAAAAAATTGAAAAATTGACCAAATCAAACAGTATGTGGCGACCTGAAATTTTTTTGTGTCGACACATAAGTCAAAATTTAATTGTATGTGGCGGTATGAAAAACATATGTGTCAGCCTAAATATGACAACAACGTTTTGCTTTTAAAACTGCAATACATGTGTCGACCTGAAATTTGTATGTGTCGGCATATAAAATAAGAAATTATGCAATTTCTAAAAGTTCCTGTATGTGTCGGCCTGTATCCATGGACGTGTCAGCCTAAGCCCTCTAGAGGCTACAGGATTCAAAACTGAGTTGCATGTGCCAACTTGAAAAACATATGTGTCGGCATATGCAAGAAAATATTATGCAAGAATTTGCTTTTCAAGACTTTGGTCAATTTCAAAATGTTTTTTGATAGCTCCTAAGACCCCTAATGCAAAGGAGTTCCACAAGACAAAGAAATATTGTCTAATATACAAAAATGCTAAGTTTTCCTAGTTTTGAAATCATACAAAACATCTAATGGTGAAATTATACTCATAGATGGTAAACAGTGGAATAATTTGGCTCAAACCTTACTTTCTATGGTATCTGGTGATCAAGTACTGGATTGTCGAATATTACTCCTTTTAGAATTTTGTCCCTTTAATTTGGATTTATTTTAACCACTTTTCTAATTCTTTGTTCTCTTTTCCTAAACTTCTCTTTTTTCCTTTGTCTTTGCTTTTTTTGTCAATGGTAAGACACATACTTCAAACATAAAAACAAGGAAGAAACAAACTCATTCATTAATTTAAGCAAAGAAGTTTTACACCAAGGGAAATAACTCATGAGATCAATTAATGTTCTTGATTAATTGAAAGTACAAAAAAGGAAATGTACTAAAAATCAAACTAAGACAATTGTGAAACTCTTGAATCACATGTTGTCAGGGTGAATGTAGTTGCACATAGCCTCTATAGTATCCTCAAATGCCTGGTTTTGTCTAGCCTAGGTTGTTCTCATATGATCTGTCATATTGGCCAATGGTTGATCTTAATCTCTGAAATATGCTTCCATTCTTTGTAAAGTTATGAATCGCTCTCTCCAATTCGGAGCAGGCATATAATCTTTGTAAAGTTATGAATCGCTCTCTCCAATTGGTATGGTTTGGAATACTAGTAGGACAAAATATCAGTTGTCCAAGTTGCCATACCAAGTGCATGTTCTTAAAATCTTTGTAGATGATCTAGAGCTTGATGTTGTTGATGGGGATTTTCTTGTTGTGGTTGCACCTTTGGATGATAAAACTACTATTGACCTTATTCTGGTGCTTCTCCTTGACCATCCATGTGAATATGACTTATTGGTATCCTTCCCATGGTAACTTGATCGGTTGCATTGGAGGGATCTTCTCGTCATTTGGATGACTTTGTAAACTTATCAACACACACAACTCATTAATTATACAAAAGTGGCCACACACACGTTGTTGTGCATCAACCATGGCTTTGATATTTTCTAAAATCAGGCACCCAACATTTATAGGCTCCTGGTTCAAGATAGACATCAAACCCAAAATTCTCTTGATGATGAACTATGAAGTATTTGAGGCTGCCTCCAGAGTTTAAACAAAAAAAGAAGTCCATGCTTTTGGAATTGGGCAGATATTAGATGTGAGAAGCCTCTGTAGAATTCCATGCATACCAACCCATTCTGCTCTAGGTTGGCATATTTCATTTTTCAAGGCTTCCCATCCTTTATCATTTGGCCTGTTGTTACGATCACTTCTTTTTTGGATTCCACATAACCTGAGGGACGCAAACCAAGTAACGCGTTAATTGCATTGACACTATAATCTATAAATTTAGCTCACACATATGATGAGTAATATTGCGGCCCATGGTTGAAAGAGTTTTCATAAAACTCCCAGCTAATTTACTTGTTGGTCTCTTGAATCAAGTTTTTGAGCTAGATCTAACGCCTCTCTTCTAACATTGGAGTTAGTGCCTCGTATCCCTCCAAATTATGAAGTGATAAGTGCAAATTGTAGCTATTTTTGTATATAACTTTTGTTGCACTTATCGACTCTTTGTTGTTTATCGCTTTCTTTATTTGCTTTATTTACTTTTCCTGCACTTTTTCCAAACCCCGTTTCCAAACTTAGAGAGATTGAAACTGTTGAAAAATAGTTTATCCCTCTCACCAATCCATGTGGACACGATACGATATAACCTATATATCACCCTTATAAAAATACTTATTTTGCTTGCCGCTTTATCGCTCCAATAAGAAGTTAAAATCCCTTTCTAGAATTACCTTGTAGTTCTTCACCTTTAAGAACCTATTTGTGTATGCTTGGGTGAGAAATTTGTGAGTTGGGTATGTGCGTTCAACCTGTGTTAGTGGGACAAATGAAGTAGATAGAATAGATAGACGGATGTGCCTTGGAGGCGTTCTGAAAGAAAGCACAAAAAATAGTAGAATTTGTAGAGAAATAATAAGATGAAAGTATGTTTTGTTAGAGAAATTAGAATAAAAGAAGGAGTAGAAATATATTGATCAGATGGTGTATGAAAGTAATGATCCTAGTTTCTTTTTATAGTCGTATTCCAAACACCAATCACGGTCACGAATTCAACGGGTCCCTCAAATGGTCATCTTTTCCAAAGGTAACTTGTGTAACATTCAGATTGCGGCCACGACGAAATGTATCATACTGTGATGGGGGTGGATCATGGCCACGATTGTCACTTTCCTACAACAATTTTTCCACTGGAAAATTCACTCTTTTGGCGCCTATTTTTTTACTCTCATCTTTTATCCTCACTATTTTCCTATGTCCTCCATAATTCTTTTGCATTACTTTGATATTGCCATGCGTGTAATAACAGTAAAAAATTATAGAGTCGCCACCTTTAATTTTTATCCTAAGGAAGAGAATATAACGAATAACCCTAATTTGGATCAGAGATTCTAAGTTATTGACTCGCTTTAGACGAAGGGAAGGTGTTAGGCACCCTTCATCAACCTTATTCACAAGGATACCAGGGTTTGGTTTATGGTTTAGGAATAGGGTTTTAGTTTTAATTAGGGGAACTGGACACAATTTTAAGTCATATGCCTACGTTATCCTCTTATGAGGAATTTGAGTCCTAATTTGTAGTTCGCAGTTGTTTGGTTAGTTTTTTTATGGACTATGGAAATATCTCGAATTCTCCTTGAACCAAGTCTGGGTTTGTGAATAGCATAATTGTAGACGAAGTTCACAGTCGATGAAAGAAGTTTATATAATCCTTTTTGAAAATATATAAGTTTGAATTTAGTAAAAAAAAGTTAGTATTTGATTGGTTAGATGTTTTCGAGTATATGATGCAATATGAGAAAAATAAGTTTTAATGCATGAGAAAAATATTTAATGCAATTAACGAAAGTTTAGTATTTAAGAAAAAGAATATTGATTAACAAATAAACATTTTAATTATCAAAAATATATTAAATATTATTAATAATTTTTTTAATGCAAGGAGAATATTTTTTCATGTAAAATGCCAAAAACATGATAATTAAGTTAAATAAAGAAAATAAAATCAAATAATTAAATAAAAAATAAAGTTAATTAAATTAAGCATGGGGGGTGTAGATATCAGAGCCGGGGGTGTATTGGAAAAATATTTAGACCCAAAAGAAAATCTGAGCCCAAATAGCCCGGGGGTGCATTTTGTGTTGAGTAACAAAAACCAGGGGGTGTGAATATTAGGGCCCAAATTCAGATATTGGATTTGGCCCAATTGCGCAGGGGGTGCGAATATAGTCAGGATAGTAAAAATAAAAAACATAGGGTAGTGTGTTTAACAATTGGGCTTGGCCTAAAAATGGAACAAGGAGATCCGTTTGGATCCTGTGTGGGCGAGCACTTAGGTTACAGTGGATGTGCGGTTTTGAGGGTGTTTGATTAGAATCAGAGGCATGTGATTGAAAGTGCACAATAAGGGTGTTACACTAGAGCGCATAATGGGTTTATAAAAATAGACCTCATGGCTTGAGGCCCATTTTCTTCCCTTGTTTCTCTCTAAACGCCCTATCGGCTGAAAATCACTTTCGCTGGCAGCTCCACCCTTAGCCACAATTAGACAACCACTTATCCCAGATTTCCGGTTGAAGTTCAACTGAAATCTTCAAATATTTATCCAAGATACTATAGATCTTCATATGGTTTCTCACGAACACCAATAATTTCATCCAACCCCAAGAACCCTAACCTAAATTCATCAAAACCCTACGAACCCCAAGAACTCTAGGGTTCTGAGATGAACCCTAAGTCAAACCTAACCATATCTCCAAATCCTAAGTGGATCAAGCAACCCTAACTTATTTACTTTAAAACCATAATCTAACCTAAACCTAAACGAACCCTAAATCCCCAAATTTCCCTAAACCCGAAATAGAATCAGGCTTCAATCATCAATAATCACCCTACAACTAAGAGTTCTTAGGCTTACTTGAATTTGTATTTACTCTTTTCGTTCTACTTCTGGTTCCTCCTCCTAATTTCTTCTTTTTATTTCTGTTCGCAGGTATGAGGGATGTCGGTGATGCGGCGGATAAGGGTCGGGACTTGGAGGAGACAACGACGGCACCACAGATCTAGGGTTTCAGAAATTGAAACCCATACCTCTTTTTTGCTTCTTCTGTTCTTCTGTTTGCAAATTTTTCCCCCTCATTAATTCTTAGAAATTAAGGATTTTTATAGGTTTAAGTTAGATTTATTTTAGGAAAAATTGTAAGATTATCGTTATTTTTTAGATGATTCTGTTGGAAATTAGGAATTAGATTTAGATCTGATTAGATTTTGACATGACTTTGTTATAATTTTGGACGATTTTTTTTATGATGCTTAATCTGTGAGATACGATTTTGTAATATTTTGATTCGATTTGATTCCATTTGTAAATTACGATTTGTTATTGATTTGATTTGTAAAATCAGACGATTATAATATATGGAAGATTTGATTTTGCTATTGATTCGTACGCGTTTCTAGATCTGGTTTGTTTTGAACATTATTTGTTATTTGGATTCTAGGCTTGGGTTGAAGAACAATCTATTGCATATCAGTGTAGAATCTAGGGTTTCCAAGCCCTTGGTTCTTAGTTGACTTAGTCAATGATAAACAGAATAATAATAATAATATAAAATAAATTTTATAATATTAATGTTAATAACAACAACCGAAAATAAATATAAATAATGTTTATAATAATAATAATAAAATAATAGTTGTAATGAATAAGTGAAAATTAAAACGAAAAAAATGAAAAATTGAAACGAGCATATCACTTGCTCAACTATTGGGCTTCTCTATGTGTATTCCAGAGCACACCTCCCTTTTATTATGAGGTCAAACCATAAGACTTTTAGCAATTTTAATAGGCCGTAAAGACCTATTGTCCTAGTCTGCAAAATGAAACAAAAATACACCCCCATTTTTTAAAAATAGATCTCAAAATCCAAATAGGACACCAGAATTTTGATGGTCAATTTAGAGTAATTCACCTCCCTCTCATAATTTAAAATGGATTTTTAAATGAATCAAAAAGCTCAATGGGCCATCAGATTTCGATGATCTATTTTGAAATAATACACCCCTTCTTATGAATTAAAACCCCTCTAAAAATAAGCAATTTTTATAAATTAGAAATATAGAAATGCTAATATTCAAATAATAAGACCATTGAAATTTGTTAGGGAAAAATTTGGGGTATGACAATACACTTGCAACATGTCAATATAAAAGATAATTCATGTGATCCTCATTAGCAAAAAAAAGAAGTAAACATTTAATCATCATATGATGTAAGGTATCAAATGTTGCATTCTCACTATTATAATTGGAGTTTGATCTAACTCATCTCTATAAAAATAACTTGTAAGTAGGACCGACTCAACCCCAAAGTTAATAAAGCTAGGGCTTGCAGACTCATATTTTGTATACAATATACACTTAAAAATTAGGCTTTGAATTCAATAATTAGGCCTCGAATTTAATTGATACCACATAAAAGCTTAGTGTCCGGGTGGTTGTCTTGTAAACTTATGGTCACTAATAGATATATCAAACTATTTCGTTGAAGTTTTAAAAAATATGTAAAGCATTTCATTTTAGCTCACTTAAATTTAAATAAAAATTTATATAAAAGTGTGAAGATATATTAAATAATCTCTTTTAAATTCTTTAATATGTTAAGTATTTTATATTGTTATTAATAATAAAATCTTAAAAATAGGATATATATATATATATATATATATATATATATATATATATATATATATATATATATATATATATATATATATATATATATATATATATATATATATATATATATATATATATGGGCAATCGGTCACAGTGCAGAACAAGGAGTACCAATTAAGGGGGTCAAAAACCAAAAGAAAAAAGAAAGTAGAAAAACCCAACATCTAGACAAATGTAGAACTCCCCAATCCAAGAACATTTGTAATAGCAACGAAGCCAAAAGACACAACAAGAACACATCCTCGAACACATTAAAGGGAGGTTGAAGTCACTCAAACTGCTAATGACTCAGGGTAAAAAAATTGTTAATTTTAATTATTAACTATGTTTAACTCGGTACTAATCAACTCGGTACTAAACTCAATCCCAATATACTTTCTATCTTTCTTCAAAATCCCTAAGGTGGTGTTAAAGGAACTAAAAAAAATCCAAAGGTAATTCTTGTGGAGTGGTGGGATTGACAAGCGGGGTATTTCATGGTGAGTTGGTCGGAGGTTTGTAGAAGTAAGGAGGAAGGAGGTTTATGAATCAGATGCATAAAGGCTTTTAATGAGTCCATGTTTTGCAAATAGAGGTGAATATTCCTTGAAGATAGAGAAGCGTTATGGAGGCCATTACTTGAATATAAATATGGTCAGCTGGATGTTTGTGTGTTGACTGGAAATTCTTTCACTGCAACCCAAAATTCATCTTTGTGGGGGAGAGATATCGTTCCCTAGATTTCTAAAGGTTTTGCTGATGATTGGTTCTTAGGCGGTATTTTGTGCAGGTCGGGAGCAGGTAATATAATAAGGTTTCTGTAAAAGTAATTGTATATGCAGTATCTCATTAATGGTGGCATATCAGGAATTATATTGCCTAGTTGCTAATCCCAATGCCTCCGTGGAGGAGATGGGAGTTTTTACAAGTGATCGTTAGTGTTGGAATCTGAGGCCTGATCAAGTTGCAGCTTAGGGTTCAGCCTTGGCACAATTGGTGGAACTCAAAGTTATTCTCTATGGTGTTAAGCCTAAGGTAGGTGAAGGGGAAAAATTTAATTGGTATAAGAATTCGGATGGTGCGCACTCACTGAGTTCAGGCTACATGGAAGTTATAAGCATAAGCAATCCTATTTCATTCAGTGCTAATAAATTGGCAGCAACATCATTGTTATGGAAGACAATGGTCCCCTCTAAAATTTAGGTATTTGGCTGAAGGTGTATCAGAGACAAGTTAGCAACTAGGGAGCAATTGGCTAAGAGGTGAATTCTTTCAGATAACAGAGATAAGGTATGTGTTTTTTGCTTCTCAGAGAATAAAGCATTGGATTATTTACCGGTGTTGTGTCCATTTAGGTATGGTGTGGTTTTAATAAGGTGGGATAAATGACTTTTTTGGTTTTATCCGAATGTGCGGATAGCAAGAGTCGTCACCGACTTTTCTTTTATCGAATATTTAGGAAAGGTGAAAAGAAAATGAAAGACCTTTGATAGATTTTGAGTTCGGGGGCTAAATTATGAAAAGGGAAGGTATTAGCACCCTTTTCATCCGTAGTTATCTACGGGCTCTTAATTGCTACATCACTTTTAAAAATCTTTCTTTGTGTGTGTGGTTTGACAATATTTTAAAAAGCAAATGTAAGACTAACTTTGTAATGATTCTTGTATCAATCCTCAAGAATGCGTACAAAGTGTTTTGAAAATATTTGTTTGAAAGTGATGTGTGAAAAAATGTTTTTGATAAAAGTTGTGAGCAAGCAATTAGGAGTTTATTACCCACTAAAGTCTTTCTTATTCATTTCCTTCTCCTTTAGAGATAGTGCCATCCATACCATTAGTTGGTAGGTAGATTTATCTATTGGATGTGAAGGGACATGCGTAGGATCATCGAATGGTCATTGAAGGCAACGTATAGGGATACTTTAGCAATTTGTATCGGAGGGACTAGATCATTTTTGTAGGAAACTTCGAGGGGTCATCGAGGGACTATGATCTTTATTCGTAAGGGTATTTTGCTAAAGCATCCCCACTTTCGAGGGACATACTATTGTACCCCAAAATTTTCCATCTTATATTTTCCAAGATATTTTCTTGCCTGGGTGGTTACAAACACTTGCTTAAAGAAAATAAATTTTTTGAAGATGGTCAAGTGTCTTTCGGTTGACACCTTAACAAGGTACTTTGATTGGGCATCTAAAATCCTTCGAGCGAGCTCTGTTTCATAAATTTTCGATTGGGCATTTGGCCCCCATTCGATCAGGCTTGATTCATAAGCTTCGATTGGGCGTTGAGTCCCCTTCGATCAAGCTTTGGTTCACCATCTTTGATTGGGCATTGAGTCCCCTTCGAGTAAGCTTTGGTCCATAAGCTTCATTCAAGGAAAACCCCCCTACAAGTTTTCTTCGATTCACCAGCAGTGGCCTCCTGCATGTTTATTTCGATTCACAAAGCAGTGGCCTCCTGCATGAAATCTTCGTTTAGGAAAAGGCTTATTCATGCTTGCCTTTGATGCTTGCCTTTGATTCACAAGGCAAAGGCTTCTTCAACTTTCCTTCGATTCACTAGACAAATACTTCCTACATTCCTGCCTTTAATTCACAAAGCAAGAGCTTCTTTCATGTGTGCTTAGACCCACAAGGATATGACTTCCTCTGTGCGTGCCTTCAGCACACAAGGCAAAGGCCTCTTCATGTTTGCCTTTGATCTACAAGTCAAATGCCCCTTTCATAGGTGCTTTGATTCATTAAGAAGTTGGCTTCCCTCATGCTAGCTTTGACTCCACCTCTAAAATCTTCAACACACAGTTTTCCACACTTTGACATATAAGATGGTCCCTTCGAAGAAAATTTCCAAAGGTTCATTTGAAAAAAAATCCAAAGGTCCATTCAAAGGACAAACAAATGGTTCCTTCGAAGGACCTACAATTGGCCCATTCGAAGGACACATTATTATAGGAAACCAGTTTGTTTTATGATGAGTCTTGGTCCAAGATGTTTGCTGGCAAAAGTCCCACATGCAGCCAAGCCCAAGCCTTCTGCGCAATTGTATTCGAAGGAAGTGACAAAAGAAGCTTTGACTGGCCAGAGTGAAGTGTTCGATTGGGCTAGTTGGGTATTTTCAGAGCCATCGAAAGGAGCAATACAGAGCCAATTGAAAAACCATGCGTGGGGGAATTCGAAAGAGTTAGGGAGTGAAACATGTCTAGGTTCACTCAAGGTTTAAAAATGGAAAGAATTATCCAAATATGGAAAACTTTCAATATGTTGGATTTTTGTCTCATGGCCTTGAAAGCCTTTGTCTCTTGCCATACTTGCTCCCCTCACACCCCTATAAATACAAGGCTAAAGGCACATTGCCAGAGGACGAAAAAAAAGGGAGATACAGACCATATCACATAGAAATATTGTCATCAGATAGAAACATTCTTTCCTATACACGCATTAGCCAAGCGAAAACCTTGCATCCAGGAGTCCACACCAGCCCTTACGCTAGAAATTCCACGCCCAAGTTCATAGATCGAAGCATTTCCTATTGGTAAGGGTTTGCAAAATCAAAACTGCATATTCATGACATTTAAATACATATTCCGCATACTTTTGTGTTAGTAATGATATTTGCGTTTGAATGAATGTCTTATATGCAAGCTAAAAGTGTAGGGATGAGATTATGCCATTGTTGGGGCACGATCTGAGTTTCTTTTGAATTTCATGACTTAGGATGTTTCAGGCCAAACAAACCCGAATTCGGACTCAAGGGGTTCGAATTAAGGGAGGATCAAATTAAGCGAAAGGACCTGGGTTTGACACCTAGGTCATGGTTTTATTTTTTCTAACATTTTTCTTGCAGATTCAGTGCCCTCCACAGGAAATCCATCAGAAACTTTCAACAATATCCTTTGCTAGATCGAAAGCAACATCCTTCCCTGGATCGAAGGATAACATCCTTCACTGGATCGAAAGCCATCCTTCACTGTATCGAAAGCTATCTCCTTCTCTGGATCAAAAGACTTTTTTTTGTATTTTTATTTTTGTGTTTCTCATTCCTTTTAATGGTTTCCCTCTTTAAATCAACATAAAAATAAAAAAAATCACAAAAATTAGGTTCTAGTCCCTTTTTTTGTTAAAATTAATCTCGTTAATTAATTATTAATTACTTAAAACATTTTTATAAATTAAAATCAAGTAGATTTAGATTTAGATTTTTATTTTGTAAAAGAAAAAAAAACAACAAGATTTTCTTTTAACTTAATAATTTCTAAGGTTTTACACGTTATTTCCATTACGCGCGCATTTATTCACTTTCTCATTTTCTCATATTATTGTAACTGCCTAATGGGTTGTAATAGTTAAAATTAGGACTTTTATTTTCTTCTTTTTATTTCTCCCCAAATTTTTAGACTATGTAATTAATCCCCCTCCCTGAAGCCATGTAATAGCGTAGCTTTAATTTCCGCACTTTAAATTCATGTATAAATATTAACTGTTAGATGTATGTTAATAAGATTGCATGATAAGAACATAAAAGCAACATTAGCGAACCTAACATCAAAGAAAAATAACTGAAAACAAACACACTTGCACATGCGCACCTCTAGGGCACTCTCACTTCGGTTTCCTTCGAAAAAAATAGTCACAACTCTCGAAATGTGACAGATTTTAGTGGTTACCCTCTGGTTTAAAAATATCATAAGTACCTCTATGACTCTCTCGACGTTGCCTCAGTAAACAATGATCTTAAGACCCTAAGCTAGTTACTAAAACTTCTTGCCAAGTTGCCTTCGTGACTATAAAACGTCCATTCGAATGTCCCTCAAGCATCCAACGATAGGGCTACATACTCACTAATAGTAGGATAGCACTGCCTAAAGGAAAAGAGGAAAAGAACAATCCTTTCGAGTATAATAGATAGTTGTTAGATGCTTGCTCAAAAACAAACTTTTACACATACACAAAACACTTTTAAAAACATTTTCAAAACACTTTATCAATACTCTTGAGGACTTATACAAGAGTTATCATAAATCAAATCATCGCACTAAGGCATTTCAAAATACTTTTCAAAACACACAAAAGCACAAGGTATTTTTTTCAAATGAGCTAAGCATCTAAGAGCCCGTAGATAACTACGGATGGTAAGGGTGCTAACACCTTCCCTTTCCATAATCTATCCCCCTTACTCAGAAATAATCTCAAAAGGTCTTTTTCTGTTCTTTTCACCCTTTCCTTTGTTGGATAAAAGAAAAGTCGATGGCACTCTTTCTTACTGCAACATTTGTGAACACAAATGCAAAACTAGTATAATAGTCAGTTCTGCTACCGTATCACCAAACTGGCGACTCTGCTGGGGAGACTTATAAAGTGGGGTTACCTTAGAGATTAGGTCATATATAATTTGCTTTCCTTATATGCTTTGATTGCTTTATCTTTAAGGGTTTTTGCTTGGGTTTACTCGTAAAGATCCTACACCTGGATCTGGGGCACCTTTTAGGTAAGTAGCAATAGATCGTGGGGACTGTGCAGGGTATACCGACACAGTTGTGATGATAGCTACGCTGGTGTGACACATTTGTTGGTACCGATAGCCCTTGAGTAGTCAAGGAGAATACGAGGCCGCTGTGTGGTGTCACAAAGCACCAACTGACCTTAGAACCTTTAATTGAACAACTTGGCCATTAGGAAGTAGTGAGATAGTCGGCTTTGGTGAAGTCCGAAGTTGGTTGATACTCGAAACTACACTCATCGAGATGTGACTTTCGGGATATTTCGGTCACCAATAAAGAGGCTTGCGCTAAAACAATGCCCTGTGAAGAAAGATCAATGATATTGAGATCCCCTAGAACCCGGTTACTATTAATAGGACAGGTTGAACCAACTAAACTTCAAGAAGGCACTTACCTATGGAATCTATGCAAGCCTAAACCTAAGGATCTATTTATGTGCTTGTATATATATTTTTTACATAACATCATAACATCATAACATGGAATATCACTCTAACCATTTCAAGGACTTTTAGGACTTATCTTTGTGTCTATTTTGTAGGACATGGCTCACATTCGAAGAAATACCATCCAAGTCAACCTCATAAGGGTGCCTCCTCAACTCAAAGAATTGGCATCAAGAGTTCCTGATAGTTCCCCATTCACTAAAATACATTGTCGACTCCTCAGTTTGGTCACCTCAAGCCCTGATGAAGACATGGTGAACGTTCTCTTTCAGTTCTTTGACCCTCTACATCATTGCTTTACATTTCCCGACTACCAGTAGGTGCCTGCTATGGAAGAATTTTCTCAGTTATTGGGTGTGCCTATTCTCAACTAATTACCTTTCAACGGTATGAAAAGAGACCTAAAGCCTGAGGAGATTGATCAAGCCCTGTATTTACAACGATCCGACATTGTGACAAATTGGGAAACAAGAAGGAGTGTCAAAGGGTTTCTAGCCATGTTTTTGTTTGAGAAAGCTCACCATTTTTGGGATACTTTGGACTTACAATCCTTTGAAGAGGTATTGGCCTTTCTCATCTATGGGATGGTACTGTTCCCTAATTCAAACCAATTCATAGACCTGAATACGGTTAAAGTTTTCATGTCTCGTAACCCGGTGTCTACTTTACTTGGAGACATTCTGCACTCTTTTCACACTTGCACCATAAAGAGAAGAGGAACCCTCATGTGTTGCACTCCTCTGTTGGCTAGGTGGTTTATTTCGCACCTACCTCGATCTATGTTGAAGAATGAGCAAGGAACTAGGTGGTCTAATAGGTTGATGTCTCTCACACATCTGGATATTCACTAGTGCCCTCGATCTGTGGAAGACGTTACCATCATTGATCGGTGTAGGGAATTCCCTAATGTCCCTCTCCTAGGAATTAAGGGAGGAATAACTTATAACCCTTGTTTGGCGTTGCGACAATTTGGATATGCTAGGAGGGACGGTCCTCATGATGCATTGGTTCAGGGAATTGCATTTGACTATGAGAATAATGTCCAAGGGTACCGATTGGGACATGATGAACAAAATGGATAGCAAGACATTGGGGCATAAGAACTCCATCCCTTTGGAGACTTATCTTAAGTGGGTGCGAGCACGCGCTCAAAATCTCATGATACCTTACCCCGCCATCCTACCTATCATCATGGAACCTATCATTGAGACAGATGTACCTCATACTATTCTCTATCCTGATATACCGACTACTCTCGAGGAATTGCAAAAATCTTGGATTCAGCTCAAAGAGGAACGAGACACCTTTGAAATCCAATTCTATGCAAGAAAGAAGAAGGTTTTGGAGCTTACAAGACAACCGCAGGAAGAACAGAGTTTGAATGTCTATATTTTACCAAAGAGGATGCACTCATGGGAAGCCTTAGTCCTATTTGATTTAGGAGTTTTGTTTTATCTTTGTTTCTTCCATTGTAAGCCCAAGAGGCATCATTTCAATCATTTAAACTTATGAATGCAATTAATGTTTGTTCTCTCTTCTTCTAAGCTAATTTAAATCTTAAAAGTCCTTAAAAACATTGCATAATCATATCATGCATTTCATTGCATAAGCAAGTATTTCGAGACGGGTTTCTTATTCTTTTTGCTGTTTATTCTAGCAAAAGAAATGGCTCTTGAACAAATAGTAAAGGATCTTCAAGCTCAAAATGCTCAATTCCAGCAAATGTTCCTGGCTCTGGCTAAGGGACAAGAAGATCTGAAAGCTCTTATCATCAAGGATACGACTAAGAAGACAAAGAAACTAGCTGATGTCTTGAATTTTGGAAGAAGGTTCAGAGGACCGGCTAAGCGAGCTCTAGATTTCACAACCCCGTCAAATGAGGGAGACAATCAAGAAGAGAAGCCAACAGAAGAAAACAACAACCCTGGGAATGATGGGGAAGAGGCTGACTACTCTAAAGAAAAGTATCCTTCTATTGATGATAAATACAAACAGCTGGAGGATCGCCTCAATGCTATGGAGATTCAGAGGGTACCCGAGATGGATTTTGAAGTGGGACTGGTCTCAGGGGTGGTCATCCCACAAAAATTCAAGGTCCCCACATTTGCTAAGTATGATGGTGCCTCATGTCCTTAGCTGCACTTAAGGTCATATGTCAGGAAGATTCAACCCCACACTACTGATAGGAATCTGTGGGTACATTTCTTCCAGGAAAGTTTGGCAGGGACGCAGTTGGAATGGTTCTATCAACTGGAAAGAAACAACATTCATAATTGGGAAGATATGCCTGCTGCTTTCTACAAGCAGTACCAATATAATTTTGACCTTGCTCTAACCCATACACAATTTCAAAGTATGTCTATGGGTTCCGAAGAGGGTTTCAAAGACTATGCCCAAAAGTGGAGAGACCTTGCGGGAAGAGTCCAGCCTCCTCTGGCTGATAGAGAGCTGGTAGACATGTTCTTGGGCACGTTTTCTGGTCCATTCTTGAACCATATGATTGGAAGTTCTTCAGTTGGGTTTACTGAGATGATTTTGACTGGTGAGCGGGTAGAGGATGACAACAAGAGTGGTAAAATCCAGAGAGATGCATCCTCAAGTATAATGAAGAAACCCTTCACTGGGAAGAAGGAGGTCAGTGATGCTTATGGCCAGAGAAATCAAAGCAAAACTGAACACCGTTCGACGGTAGGGGCTATTATGGTTTCTAATCCTGCATCAAATCAACAACGAAACAATCAGCGCATGCCGGATGCGACCATAAGACAATTCACCCGGATCAACATGACCTTATCCCAGGTTTCGCCACATTCGCTGAAGTCCAATCCGGTGACTCTAAAGGAAGCTCCCAAGAATCCTAATACTGCATCTCCCCACTACAACACAAAATGCTCGATGTGCCTACCATTCTGAAAGTCCAGGGCACGATACAAACAATTGTTGGGCTCTGAAAAATAAGGTGTAGGATCTCATTGAGGCAAAGGAGATTGAGTTTGTTCCTCCTAAGACCCCCAACGTCATAACTGCATCAATTCCCAAGCATGAATCGGGAATCAATGCTATTGATGTTGTTTCTGATACAGAGGATGCTGACAACAACTGCGACATGGACAAGTGAATCATCCCAACTATCAACGGTGGACTCAATAATTGGGAGGCCAGAGATTTTGTTCCTATTACTTTTATTCAAGAGTAATTGTCTTTTGTTTTTTTTTGGATATGTAATATTTAAACAATTGAAACTCTAAAACCTTGTGATTTACCCGAAGCACAACGATTTATTTATGAGGGTTATTACTTCATATTCATATGTCATTAATAAATCGTTGGAAGTTTTGCATACAAATTTTACGCTCTCTGTTTTTATTTTCTACCTTTTACTTTATCAAAATAGCTATGCTCTCTTACATACACCCACATATCAAACTGCATATCCACATCCACTTTGGATCCCATTGATAACAGTTCTGATATTTCCTATTATGACTTTGAAAATCCAATCTACCAAGCCGAGGACGAAGGTGAGGAAGATTGTGAAGTACCAGGGGAACTTTCCAGGCTGTTACAATAGGAGGAAAGGGCAATACAGCCCCATGAAGAGCCAATTGAGACAGTAAACTTGGGTACTGAAAAGGATAAGAAGGAAGTCAAGATATGTGCCAATATGGAGCATAGTGTCAAAGAGCGGTTAATTCAGATGCTACATGACTATGTTGAGGTCTTTGCCTGGTCATACAAGGACATGCCAGGAATTGACACTGATATTGTGGTCCATCGTTTGTCGACAAAAGAAGACTGCCCTCCAGTGAAACAAAAGGTTCGTCGTATGCGGCCAAAGATGTCAGAAAAGATCAAGGCTGAAGTCATGAAACAGTTCAATGCTGGTTTCTTAGTTTTTACCTCTTATCCATAATGGATCGCTAATGTTGTTCTAGTACCTAAGAAGGAAGGTAAAGTACGTATGTGCATGGATTACAGAGACCTGAATAGGACAAGCCCCAAGGATGACTTTCCGCTTCCCCATATTAATGTTCTGGTTGACAACATAGCACAACATAAGGTATTCTCCTTCATGGATGGTTCCTCCGGGTACAATCAGATCAAAATGGTGCCTGAAGATATGTAGAAAACAACCTTCATCATATAGTGGGGCACTTTCTGCTACAAAGTTATGCCATTTGGGTTAAAGAACGTCGGGGAAACCTATCAGCGTGCCATGGTAGCTTTGTTTCATGATATGATCCATCACGAGATAGAGGACTACATTTATGATATGATAGCCAGGTCTCAGACTGAAGAGGAGCACCTTGATCACCTGCAAAAGCTATTTGAAAGGCTGAAAAAATACAAACTGAGACTAAACTCGAATAAGTTCACTTTTGGAGTAAGATCTGGTAAGCTCTTAGGCTTCGTGGTCAGTGGAAAAGGTATTGATGTAGACCCTACAAAGGTTAAAGCTATACAGGAAATGTTAACTCCTCGTACTGAGAAGGAGGTTAGGGGATTCTTGGGACGTCTAAACTACATTTCCAGATTCGTTTCCCATCTAACCGCTACTTCTGAGCCAATATTCAAATTAATTAAAGAAAGATCAAGCAATAAAGTTGAATGATGATTGCTAGAACACCTTTGATGTCACCGGTTGAAGGAAGACCTCTGATCATGTACTTAACAGTATTAGAGAATTCAATGGGGGTGTGTGCTAGGGCAGCATGACGAGTCTGGTCGAAAAGAGAATGCAATATACTACCTTAGCAAAAAGTTTACCGATTGTGAAACAAGATACTCACTGCTCGAGAAAACTTGCTGCACTTTGGCATGGGTTGCTCGCCGACTAAGACAATATATGTTGACTCACACTACCTTATTGATATCTAAAATGGATCCTATCAAATACATATTTGAGAAGCCCACTATGTCCGGAAGAATAGCAAGATGACAGATGATCCTGACCGAATATGATATTCAGTACACAACCCAGAAAGCAATTAAAAGAAGTGTATTAGCTGATCATTTGGCTCATCAGGCTATGGACGACTAAAAGTCCATGAATATTGAGTTCCCGGATGAAAACATCATGTTAGTAACTGATTGTGAAGAACCTGGACTGGATGAAGGACCTAAAAAAGGATCCTGATGGACTATGGTTTTTGACGGAGCTTCCAACGTACTTGGCAATGGCATCGATGTTTTGATCGTATCTCTCGAGGGTTATCACACTCCTTTCACTTCCATACTATGTTTTAATTGTACCAACAATATGGCTGAATATGAAGCATGCATTATGGGTTTCAAAGCTACTATCGACTTGAGGATCAAATTCTTGAGTGTATTTGGAGACTCAACCATAGTAATCATCCAAATCAAAGGAGAATTAGACACGAAGCATCCTAAACTCATCCCTTACAGAGAGCATGTGTTGCCACTGATTCCACACTTTGAAAAAGTTACCTTTGAGCATTTTCCATGAGAGGAAAATCAACTAGCGGACGTGCTAGCTACTATGTCATCCATGTTCAAGGTCATGTGGGATAATGAAGCTCCTCATATCACTATTGAGAGAATGGATGAACCCGCATACTGTTATGAGGTTGATATTGAAGAAGTAGTGGATAAACCTTGGTTCCATGAAGTCCAAAGATACCTTGAAGCCCAAGAGTATCCTGAGGGAGCTTCAATCAATGATAATAAGTTCCTAAGAAGTTTCTCTGCCAAAATTTTCCTCAGTAATGGAATCCTCTACAAGCGCAATCATGATTCTACTTTGCTTCGGTGTGTAGACAAAAGTGAAGCAGAAAAGGTTATGGAAGATTTACACGAAGGTACCTTTGGCACTCATTCTAGTGGGTATACACTGGCTAAAAAGATCCTACGTGCAGGATACTACTGGTCCACTATGGAAGCAGGCTGTTATCAGCATTCACGAACTTGTCACAAGTGCCAGATCTATGCTGATAAAGTACACGTGCCTCCGTTCCCTTAAACATTTTGATTGCTCCCTGGCCATTCGCAATGTGGGGCATCGATATGATTTGGGAGATTATACCTGCAGCTTCTAATGGGTACTCCTTAATCCTGGTCGCCATTGATTACTTCACAAAGTGGGTCGAGGCAGCCTCATCTGCTTCTGTTACCAAGAACGTTGTGGCCCGATTCATCAGACATAACCTTATCTATCGGTATGGTATTCCAGAAAGAATCATTATGGATAATGGTACCAATCTCAATAATACTATGATCACCGAGCTCTGCACGCAATTCAAGATCCAACATCATAACTCTTCTCCTTACTGGCCAAAGATGAATGGCACTGTAGAAGCTGCTAATAAAAATATCAAAAAGATCATACAGAAGATGACGGTGACATATAAAGACTGGCATGATATGTTACCATTTGCTCTTCATGGTTACCGTACCACAGTGCATACATCAATAGGGGCAACTCCTTTCTCTTTGGTATACGGTATGGAAGCTATCCTACCCATCGAAGTCCAGATCCCTTCCTTGAGAATCATGAAGGATGCAGGTTTGAATGAAGAAGAATGGGTTCAGACTCGACTTGACCAATTAAACCTGATTGACGAGAAAAGGCTTGCGGTTGTCTATCATGGTCAGATGTACCAAAAATGTATGATTAAAGCTTTTAACAAGAAGGTTAGACGTCAGGTATATCAGGCTGGTGACCTAGTAATCAAGCGTATTATCCTGCCGCAGGGAGATCCCAGGGGAAAATGGACTCCCACATACGAAGGACCATTTGTGATCAAGAACATATTTTTTAGTGGAGCCATGATCTTAACTACTATAGACGGTGACGACCTTCCGCACCCTGTAAATGAGGACATAGTTAAAAGATACTACGCATGAACAAAGACCCGCTAGGTTGACTGGCCTAGGAAAAAATAAGGGTGTCCCAGCGAACCAGAAGGGTTCGGGCTAAAAATTAGGGATATACATATGAAAAAATCTTTACACCTAGCAAGTCAAAAACCTGAAAAGGCAGCTTGGGCAAAAAGGGGTATCCCGGTGGACTGAAAACCCGAAAGGGTGGTCCAGGCAAAAGTTAGGGAATTTAAGTGTATGACTATGTCCCGTTGGATGACTTTACAGCCAATCTTCAGTATCAACTGTCAAGCTCAAGTGGAACTAATCAATCCAGTCAGCTTTGGATAAGCAGCAAAGAGATGAGACGCTCGAAGACATAAATGCAATAGCAGGATGGGAACTTAATGGGATTATTTCACATAGCTATTTTTCTTTGTATTCTATTTTGTATAGTTTCCATTCTTACGACGACATTCTCTTACTAGGATATCCACATCCTTGTACAATAACGCCTATTATAGGCACAAATTCTTCAAATTAATACAAAATTATCTCTTTGAAAGTGTAAAACTATTTGTTTTCTTTTTATCTTCCTGATTTGTTTGCAAAAACGTCCAGTGATTATTTTTAAACATATGCATTTGAATGTGATTACTGTTTACAAATACACGCATAAAAAATAGAAATACAGTTACTAACAGCTTTAAGAAACGGGACAATGTGTAAAGGCCATCTACAAAATCCCCGCGGATACTTTCTCCAGCAGGTGCAGAAGCAGGGGCATCCTACTATAAAGTCACTGCCATATCCTCAGCATACAGCCTAATGATATCAGGTGTTCTTATATCCCCAATGAAGCAAAAGTCTCCAATTACTGCCTCAGCATCTTAAAGAATTCCCTAACCTGGGTCACAAGCTTTTCAGGATTCCCCAGCAGGATTTCAAAAAAATCCCCAAGCAATTCATGGAGTTTCCCTTCCTCAACAGAGTTTATTTATCTAACAACGGAAGTTCATCTCCCAGCAATTAAACTTCAACAAAATTTGAACACTTACACTCTTCATCCCCAGCAACAATTAGGGATTTATTTTTCATGGTTCAACAATGCACCAATAGAACGACTGACATGTTCATACATTGCATTCATACATCATTTTACAAACGTTATAGAATATGCAACATGAATGCATATATCACAATCTCATTTATTTTGAGAGCATCATTTGCACTTCATGCATCATGATGTTGCATGCATCTAATTCTTTACCTTTTCAGGAAAGATCGACAGATGGGTGTCATCACCAATTTTATACAAGTTCTGGATTAATACCTGTAACAAGCCAGGACAACTATCTATGGATGACCGATTATAGATTAATACATGGAACCAGACAGGAAAACTATCTACATGAGCAAATTGAAGATTAATACCCAAAACTAGATGGGAAAACTATCTTTCTTTCTAAGGTCAAAGATTAATACCTGAAACCAGCCAGGACAACTATCTCAACGATCGACAAAGATAAGTTCCATATTAATACCTGCAACAATCCAGGACAACTATATGTGGACAGTCGATTGTAGATTAATACCTGGAACCTGACAGGAAAACTATCTACATGAGCAGATTGAAGATTAACACCCGAAACCAGACTGGAAAACTATCTTCCTTTCTCTTAGGTCATATATTAATACCTGAAACTAGCCAGGAAAAATATCTCAATGACCGACAAAAATAGTTCCAGATTAATACCTGTAACAAGCCAGGACAACTATCTGTGGACGGCTAATTGTAGGTTAATACCTAGAACCAGACAGGAAAACTATCTACATGAGCAGATTGAAGATTAATACCCAAAAACAGACGGGAAAACTATCTTTCTTTCTAAGGTCAGAGATTAATACCTGAAACAAGCCAGGACAACTATCTCAATGACCAACAAAAGCAAGTTCTAGATTAATACCTAAAACAAGATAGGACAACTATCTGTGAACAGCTGATTATAGATCAATTCCCGAAACAAGGCGGGGAGACTATCTACATGAACATCCTGAAGCAATCTTACATGGGTTCCTTTTCATATATCTCCAGATGCGGTCTAACACGGACTCATCCTGAAGCAATCTTACACGGGTTTCTTCTCCTAATCTCCAGATGAAGTCTAACACGGACTCATCCTGAAGCAATCTTACACGGATTTCTTCTTGCAGTTTTCAGATACAATATAACACGAACTCAGCCTGAAGCAACTCTACACAGGTTTCTTCTAATACATTTCCAGATAGCAGTTAATTTCATTCTCCCTAGCAAATTACTGTGAATCCTGGATTTCAACCAGAAAACAACAAACTTTTCCAGAGATAACTCCTCAGTAGAGCCATGGACAACTAAAGCCCCTAGACCCTATTCCCCCCCGGTTTTCCTCAAGAAGGAGAAAAAAAGTCAATTTTCCCCAGCCGAGTCCTCCTTAAACAACAGGAATAGGAATCCCCACAAAGAGACCTCTTATGAAGTCAACACCTACTTTGGATGGCATCTTTAAGCACATCCCCAAACAACTCTCAGTTATTTTCTCCAAATGGAATCTTTAAGCCCATTCCCTACACAGTCAATCATCACATCATGCGAGTGCAAATTTCTTGGCACTCTAGTGTTCAATCATCTTGCACCTTCAGATCACGAAAAGCAAACAAGCCAATCTAAATCTTCAGGTTTAAAAAGATTGAACATGGGCAGCTGTTGTACCCAAAATTTTTCCTCTCATGTTTTCCAATATCTTCTCTTGCCTGGGTGGTTACTAACACTTGCTTAAAGAAAATAAAATTTTGAAGATGGTCAAGTGTCTTTCGATTGGCACCTTAACAAGGTACTTCGATTGGGCATCTAAAATCCTTCGAGCGAGCTCTGTTTCACAAAGTTTCAATTGGGCATTTGTCCCCCCTTCGATCAAGCTTGATTCATAAGATTCGATTGGGTATTTGGCCCCTTCGATCAAGCTTTGGCCCACCAGCTTCGATTGGACATTGAGTCCCCTTCTAGCAAGCCTTGGTTCATAAGTTTCATTCAAGGAAGAAAAACCCCTACAAGTTTGCTTCGACTCACTAGCAGTGGCCTCCTGCATGTTTATTTCGATTCAAAAAGCAACGGCCTCCTGCATGCAAGCTTCGTTTAGGAAAAGGCTTCTTCATGCTTATCTTTAATTCACAAGGAAAAGGCTTCTTCAACTTGCCTTATATTCACTAGATAAATACTTCCTACATGTCTGCCTTTGATTCACAAAGCAAGAGCTTCTTTCATGTGTGCTTCGACCCACAAGGAAATAACTTCCTCTGTGCGTGCCTTCAGCCCACAAGGCAAAGGCCTCTTCATGTTTTCCTTCGATCCACAAGGAAAAGGCCCATTTCATACATGCTTCGATTCATTAAGAAGTTGGCTTCCCTCATGCTAGCTTTGACTCCACCTCTAAACTTTTCAACACACAGTTTTCCACACTTTGACACATAAGATGGTCCCTTTGAAGAAACTTTCCAAAGGTTCTTTCGAAGAAACATCCAAAGGTCCATTCGAAGGACACACAAATGTGCCTTTGAAGGACCTATAATTGGCCCATTCGAAGGACATATTATTATGGGAAACCAGTTTGTTTTATGATGAGTCTTGGTCCAAGATGTTTGCTGGCCAAAGTCCCACATGCTGCCAAGCCCAAGCCTCCTGCTCAATTGCATTCAAAGGAAGTTACAAAAGAAGCTTCAGCTGGCCAGAGTGAAGTGTTCGATTGGGCTAGTTTGGTATTTTCAGAGCCATCGAAAGGAGCAGTTCAGAGCCAATCGAAAAACAGGCATGGGGGAATTCGAAAGAGTCAGGGAGTGAAACATGTCCAAGTTCACTCAAGATTTCAAAATGGCAAGAATTATCCAAAAATGGCAAACTTTCAATATGTTGGATTTTTGTCTCATGGCCTTGAAAGCCTTTGTCTCTTGCCGTACTTTCTCCCCTCACACCCCTATAAATACAAGGCTAAGGGCACATTGCCAGAGGACGAAAAAAAAGGGAGATACAGACCATATCACACATAAATATTTCCATCAGATAGAAAGATTCCTGCCTATACACGCATTAGCCAGGCAAAAGCCTTGCACCCAACAGTCCACACCAGCCCTTACGCTAGCAATTCCACGCCTAAGTTCACAAATTGAAGCATCTCCTACTTGTAAGGGTTTGCAAAATCGAAACTGCATATTCAGGCCATTTAAATACATATTGTGCATACTTTCGTGTTACTAATGATATTTTCATTTGAATGAATGTCTTATATGCAAGCTAAAAGTGCAGGGATGAGATCGTGCCATTGTTGGGGCACGATTTGAGTTTCTTTCGAATTTCATGACTTAGGATGTTTCAGGCCAAACAAACTCAGACTCGGACTCAAGGGGTTCAAATTAAGGGAGGGTCAAATTAAGGGAAAGTACCTAGATTCGACACCCAGGTTATGCTTTTATTTTTGCTAACATTTTTCTTGCAGATTCAAAGCCCTCCACAGGCAATCCATCAGACACTTTCAACAATATCCTTTACTGGATCAAAAGCCACATCCTTCACTGGATTGAAGGATAACATCCTTCATTGGATCGAAGGATAACATCTTTCACTGGATTGAAAGCCATCCTTCATTGGATCGAAAGCCACCTCCTTCTCTGGATCGAAAGAATTATTTTTTGTATTTTTATTTTTGTGTTGCTCATTTCTTTTATTGGTTTTCCTTTTTAAATCAACATAAAAATAAAATAAAAAATCACAAAAATTAGGTTCTAGTCCCTTTTTTTGTTAAAATTAATTTCGTTAATTAATTATTAATTACTTAAAACAATTTTATAAATTAAAATCAAGTAGATTTAGATTTTTATTTTTATTTTGTAAAAGAAAAAAAAACAACAAAAAGATTTTCTTTTAACTTAATAATTTCTAAGGTTTTAGACGTTATTTCTATTACGCGCGCATTTATTCACTTTCGCACTTTTTCATATTATTGTAACTGCCTAATGGGTTATGATAGTTAAAATTAGGACTTTATTTTCTGCTTTTTATTTCTCCCCAAATTTTTGGACTATGTAATTAATCCCATTCCCCGAAGCCATGTAATGGCGTAGCTTTTATTTCCGCACTTTAAATTCCTATACAGATATTAACTGTTAGATGTATGTTAATAGGATTGCATGATAAGAACATAAAAGCAACCTTAGCGAACCTAACATCAAAGAAAAATAACTGAAAATAAACACACTTGCACATGCGCACCTCTAGGGTACTCTCACTTCGATTGCCTTCAGAAAAAAATATTCACAACTCTCGAAACATGAGAGATTTTAGTGGCTACCCTCTGGTTAAAAAAATCATAAGTCCCTCGATGATCCTCTGGACGTTGCCTCGGTAAACAATAATCTTAAAACCCTAGGGTAGTTACTAAAACTTCTTTCCAAGTTGCCTTCGTGACTATAAAACGTCCCTTCGAATGTCCCTCAAACATCCAACGATAGGGCTACCTACTCACTAATAGTAAGATATCATTGTCTAAAGGAAAAGAGGAAAAGAACAATCCTTTCGAGTATAATATATAGCTGTTAGATGCTTGCTCAAAAACAAACTTTTACACATACACAAAACACTTTCAAAAACATTTTCAAAACACTTTATCAACACTCTTGAGGACTGATATAAGAGTTATCATAAAGAAAATCGCCGCACTAAGGAATTTCAAAATACTTTTCAAAACACACAAAAGCACAAGGTATTTTTTTCAAATGAGCTAAGCATCTAAGAGCCCGTAGATAACTACGGATGGTAAGGGTGCTAACACCTTCCCTTTCCATAATCTACCCCTCTCACTCAGAAATAATCTCGAAAGGTCTTTTTCAATTCTTTTCACCCTTTCCTTTATTGGATAAAAGAAAATTCGATGGCGACTCTTGCTTACCGCAACATTTACGAACACAAACGTAAAACCAGTATAACAGTCGGTTCTGCCACCGTATCACATTGACCATTAATCATAAGGCAACAAGAGAGGGTACCCTAGAGGTCCAAGTGTGAAGAGTGTTTGTTCTCAGTTATTTATCTTGAGATTAGGGTTTTTCTACGCTTGTTTTTAATCTTTCCTTACAATCCTAATTACTAGCAGTTATAAAGTATACATAAAATAAAGGTGCAGAAAGTAAAATTCCTACGCTATTACATAGCTTTGGGATAGTTACATAATAGGAGAGTGCGAGAAATTAAACCTATAACTATTACATCCTCGGAGCAGATACATAATTTAGAAAAGCGATAAAATAAACCTAAGTTATTACAATCGAATAATACGACCTGTACATTTTATCTAAGAATTTAAAAAGGAAGAAAAGAAAAAATGAGAAAAAGTTTTGAAAAAAGAAAATATTTTGGTATTTTAGAAAATAATTTTAAGCGATAAAAGTACTTAACAAAAACTTAAATCTTTAATTAATTTTAATATTTACAAAAAGGTTAGTTAATTTAATTAATTAATTAATAAAAATAAAAGACAAAATTTAATTATTGATTAAAACCCTAATCCTAGTTTATTAGTATTAAGAAAAAATTAGGTTAGTTTAATGATTGATTAATTAAAATAATTAGGGTTAGAAATAGAAAAAGGAAATTAGGTTAACAAAAAAATAGGGAAAAAGGATTTGCATGGGGTGGGTGTTGAACCCACGCCCTCTAGCTTCACAACTGCATCGCTTGCCACCAAGCCAAGTGCCTGTTAGTGTCTGAAGATAGGAGTTGAATATTATATGTGAAACCTACGTTAGTTTGGGAAAATAACAAAAAAGACATTGTAAAACGCAAGTATCGCCCTTAACGTTACAAGCCTTTGCCTCAACCAACCGCGAGGCACTTCCATTCAGTTATACAAATGCAATAAATAAATATAATATAAATAGTGGACCAGAGAGGTGCCGAAGCCCTAGCTCCAGTCGTCTTCTTCGGTGAAGCTATTTTTCAACCTACAAAATTAAAGCGCGTTAGAGATCAAGAAAGTTCCTATCCCCCTAAATCGATCCTTACGAATCAAATGGTGGCATTATTTTTGGCTAATTCAACTTGTACAAAGAGATACGACCAAAATAGTGCAAATCGATTCAATAATGGGGATGGACCATTTTAGCGTCATGG
The DNA here is from genome assembly GCA_948472305.1 of Vicia faba. Lineage (NCBI taxonomy): Eukaryota > Viridiplantae > Streptophyta > Magnoliopsida > Fabales > Fabaceae > Vicia > Vicia faba. The sequence continues at coordinate 1,555,990,007 of OX451739.1, read as the reverse complement.
GCCTCATGCAAGGGATCAAACTTGCACTATTTTGTCTCAGGAACATGCTAGGGCTGTTAGTTTAAACCAAAGCATCATAAAAATCAAAATATGAATTTCACAAAAACATGTAAATCAGCGATGCATCATATGCATGTTTTAGGCATCTTTGATCATTGAGAATGATCAAAACTTACTCTATGATACCTCAGGGGTTGATTTGAATGGATGGCTTGGCTTGCGGATGGCTGGATATTTGTTTTCAATTTAAACCTTTTTCTTGCAAACTTCAAACTCCAAACCCTTAGTTCTTGAGCAATTTTTTCGTGTCCTTTTTGTCTGAATATGAAGTGTATTTATAGGAGAAGAGATTAGGTTAACAAATGGGCTTGGACATCATGTGAAACATATCTTTTGATTTTGTTTGGAAATAGATTGAAAAATTACAAAACCATGAAGATTTGATGCTCAAATAGGTCTACACTGTTTTGGCATGATCTTGGGCCTCCAAAATAATCAAATCATAAGCCTTTTATGCCTTACACGTTTATCTAATATTTATTTGATTTAATTTTGAATTTAAATGAATAAAAATAAAAATAAATGAAACAAAAATTAAAATAATTCATGAAGGGACTTAGAGGTCTTCTAAGGTGTTATGAACATGTTTAGACATTAAAAGACATGTCCATTAGCCCAAAAGTCAAATTTTCCTCAAATTGAATTTCATGCATTTTTCTCAAAATTGCCTAACTTGCACAAATCACATCTCACACAATTTTCATCATACGAAAGTGATCTTGGACTTTTTGGAAACCTCAAGATGTCTCCAACAACTTTCATGTTGGTAATTTTCCTTTTGAATACTTTAACTTGATGTAGATTTCTTTGACAAAAGATGTCTTTTTGTTGACTTTTGAAATGACCTATAATATTTTGACCCATATCTCTCAAATGAAGCATTTTTGGCCTTGAGCTTAGAGAGACAAAGATGTAGAGAATTGAATTTCCATCAAAATGGGCTTTGGTTGAGAATTTTATGATGAAGCATGTGAAAGTTATGCTTGGTCAAAGTTCAGTTGACTTCTCCTAAAGAAAACCCTAATTTAGTAACTTTTAACTTTTGATGAATCTTGAGTTTTCTTGATGAATCATGATAAAACTTTGATCAAATGATGAATGTGATGTCGAAATGTTGATGTTGACCAAAAATCTTGAGGTTTGACTGTCAATTGGTCAAAGTTGACTTTTTATCCACTATAGTTGATTTTCAATCATCTCGCTAGTTGTTTGAGCAAACTTGTGCTGCAAGGCTTGAAACTTGATATGAGGATTCTTTGAAGCACATGAGAAACCATGAAGTCCACTTGAGGCATTATAAGTCCAATTTTCCTTGAGAAAAACTAAACCTTAGTTGTAGGTCAATGCTTAGGAGGAGTGTTTGTCTTGTCAACTCTTGAGTAGTTTTGAGCAATTAAGAACCCTAGGAGCATAAGAAGGTATCTTGAATCAATTTGTCTTGAAAATGGGAGGGAAAATGTTGGGGTACAATAGTGATAAACACCTCCCTTCTATTATGAGGTCAAACCATAAGACTTTTAGTAATTTCAATGGGCCGTAAAGACCTATTGGCCCAGTATGAAAAATGAAACAAAAATACACCCCTATTTCATAAAATAGATCTCAAAACCCTAATGGGCCATCACATCTTAATGGTTCATTTAGAGTAATGCACCTCCCTCTCATAATTTAAAATGGATTTTTAAATGAACCCAAAAGCTCAATGGGCCATCAGATTTCGATGGTCCATTTTGAAATAATACACCCCCTTCTTATGAATGTAAACACCTCTAAAAAATAAGAAATTTTTATAAATTAGAAATATACAATGTTAATATTCAAATAATAAGACCATTGAAATTTATTAGGGCAAAATTTGGGGTATGACAATACGCTTGCGACATGTCAATATAAAAGATAATTCATGGGATCCTCATTAGAAAAAAAAGTAAACAATTAATCATCATATGATGTACGATATCAAATATTGCATTCTCACTATTATAATTGGAGTTTGATCTAACTCATCTCTATTAAATAACTTGACCACAAGATTATAAGGATACACTGTACAACATTCCCAAGAGTACAAAAAATAAGCACAAATGATGATGTATCATCTTACTAGAGTTTGAACAAAAAGTTTTGATCCGACTTAGATATGAAGGCATGGATAATTTGTCAATACCTAAAAGAGATTGTAAATTTTCGCGTACTTACCATAACCTAGGAGGTAAATAACACAAATTTGAAAATTGACTTACTAATGCCTCGAGACTATCATAGTGAGTTTAACACAGATTTTGTATATTCATCGCACCCTAGGGGATGAATAAAATGGAGCTTGATAATACATTGCCGCATGAAAACTTAACATAGTGAATTACACCACAGCGGGACAAATAACCTATTGCTGCTTTGAGACTAATGCAATGAGTTTTATTGCAGATTTCGTATATTTACTACAACTTATAGAGTAAACAATACGAGGATGAACATGTGCATTTATCACGACCTAGAGGGTAAATGACACAGGGATAGGCTTATGTATTCATCACGACCTAGAGGATGAACGACACAAGGATAGGATTATGCATTCATCACGACCTAGAGGATGAACAACATAATCCTGATAATTTGCATACCTACCACAACCTAGAGGATAAATAATATGAGGATAAACTTGTGCATTTATCACGACCTAGAGGATAAATGACACGAGGATAGGCTTATGCATTCATCATGGCCAAAAGGATGAATAACATAACCTGATAATTTGCATATCTACCACAACCTAGAGGATAGATAATACGAGGATGAACTTGTACATTTATCACAACCTAGGGGATAAACGATACGAGGATAGGATTATATATTCATCACGACCTAAAGGATGAACAACATAATCCTGATAATTCACATACCTACCACAACCTAGAGGATAGGTAATATGAGGAAAAAACTTGTGCATTTATCATGACCTAGAGGATAAACGACACGAGGATAGGGTTATGCATTCATCACGCCCTAGAGGATGAATAACATGATCCATATAATTCACCTATCTATCATAACCTAGAAGATAGATATTTGAATAGTGTTTCGATAATCGAATCTTAGCTAACTAAACCAAAGATAAGATCTAAGTTTATCGGTTGTGTCTATTCTCAACCAAGGTGTTTGTTTATTTTGCATAGATAATCAACAATGGGCCCCAAGAAAAGTTCATAGTTTAACTAATGGAATTGAAAAAAGTGTCATGTATGATGTATATGCATAATGCCTTAGATTAATATTGAACCCAAATGTATATGCATTGAATTTTCTTTGTATATGCCCCAAATGTCTGTATATTCACCACATATTTGTACGTGCACCAGATGTTTGTTGTAAATGTTTTAATATTCTCTCCTTTTAAACCATTAGTTTTGTATCACCGACTCCCAAACATTGTATATTGCATGGTACCTTTGAGTTGTTTTGAACAAGATGAATGGTGTTAGCAAGATTTTGATATTTCTATCGCAGGCGTAGGCATGGTCGTAGTTGTGGATATAGGCGTGAATATCGCTATAGTCACAGGCGTGGACGTAGTCGTGGATTTTCTTTTGACATTTTTCTAACAAAAATGCTTTTTGATATTTTATCAAATGCTTCTATTTGTTTGTCAAATCGCCAAAATGATTTTAACGCAGAACAAGTCCAAAAAAGAAAAACACAATTTGAAAAGATTGAAAAAGTAAATGTTTTATTGATAAACATGCCTTTGAATAGGCGAGAGTACATGATGCAATTCCTAGGAAGAGGTAATCATAGAATTTTTTTTTAACAAAAACTCAAAATGGAAATGAAAATGATAATTGCTACTGCTGTTTCCCCAATTTCCTTTTGATAACTCCAATCTCCTTAAGTTCCGAGTCAAATGACTTTGGATCAATCCCTCTCCTCTGTGGTCGTAGTCGTTGTTCTTAGATCGTAGTCTATTTGCTCTTTATTTTTTAGTAAGATCCCTAACTTTTGTCTGGACTGAGTTTTCAATTCACCGGGATAATTTTTTGTTTATGTCCCTAAATTTTGCCTGGATCTCCCTTTAGGGTTTTCAATCCACTGGGACGCTCCTTTTTGCCTAAGTCGTCCGTTTTAGGGTTCGAACTTAGCGAGCTTTCTATACATAGTATTTTTTGACTGCGTTGGAGTTCGTTGAATGTGGTAGTTCTTCCCCATCCATTGTTGTGAGGATAAGACCACCATCCTAAAATGCTGTTTTCACCACATACAGACCTTCATAGTTGGGTGTCTACTTACCATGTGAATCAAGGAAAGGTAGTAGAATCTTTTTGAGCACCAGATCTCCTTCTTTGAACGCTCGAGGTAAAACCTTCTTGTCAAATTCCTTCTTCATCCACTTTTGGTATAACTGACCATGGCTCAAGGTTGTTAAGCATTTTTCTTCAATGAGGTTAAGTTGACTAAGTCACATTTAAACCCATTCTGAATCTTCAAGCTTTGTTTCCATTAGAAGTCATAGCGATAGAATCTCTACTTCAACATGGAGTACTACCTCCATGTTGTATACTAGAGAGAAAGGAGTTGCACCTGTTGATGTACATACGAAAGTACGATAGCCATGTAGAGCGTATGGGAGCATTTCGGGCCAATATTTGTATGTCTTCACCATTTTCTGAACGATTTTCTTGATATTCTTATTGGCAGCTTCAACGGCCCCGTTCATCTTGGGTCAATATGGTGAGGAATTATGATGCTCGATCTTGAAGTTATCGCATAACATCTTCATCATTTTGTTGTTCAAATTGGACCCGTTATGTGTAATGATTCTGCTAGGAACCTCATATCTTCATATAAGATTCTTCTTGATGAACCGAGTAACCACTTATCTTGTCACATTTGCGTAGGGTGTAGCTTCCACACATTTGGTGAAGTAATCGATGGAAGCTAGTATGAACCGGTGTTCGTTAGAGGCTTTCGGTTCGATCATTCCTATCATATCAATTCCCCATATCAAAAATGGCCAAGGAGAACTCAGGACATTCAAAGGAGTTGGTGGCACATGTATTTTGTCAGCATAGATTTGGCATTTGTGACATGTCTTTGTATAATGGTAGCAATCAGCTTCCATTGTCAACCAATAGTAACCTACTCGTAATATCTTTCTAGCCATTTCATGTCCATTTGTATGAGTTCCAAAAGTACCTTCATGGATTTCTCTCATAAGTATATCTGCTTCATGTTTCTCCATGCACCCGAGTAACACCATATCATAGTTTCTTTTGTATAACACATCACCATTTAGAAAGAACTTTGAAGCTAGATTCCACAAAGTTTGCTTGTCAATCGTAAAGAATTTTCTATATATTCTTGCTTCTCGAGATACCTTTTGATGTCATAGAACCAAGGCTTGTTATCCGGTCCTTTTTCAATGGCAAGGCAATGTGCAAGTTCTTCAAACTGTCTAATTGTAATGCATGGTTCGTGACTTGGCCAAGTCACTTTGAACATGGCTGATAAAGTTGCCAAGGCTCTTGCCATCTGATTTTCTTCTCGCAGAATATGAGTGAATGTAATCTCAGTAAATTCCATAGCTAGCTTCAAAACATGATCCCAATATGGAATCAGTTTGGGATGTTTAGTGTCTCATTCACCATTGAATTGGTATATGCCTAATGTTAAGTCTCCATACAGTTTAAGGTGTTTAATTCTTAGATCAATAGCAGCTTCTAGTCTCAAGATACAAGCATCGTATTCAGTGATATTGTTGGTGCAATCAAAACTTAGCCTTGCAGTATAAGGTTTGTGAAAATTCTTGGGATAAGTCAACACTACCCTAATACCATGCCCTAGTGCATTTGTAGCACCGTCAAACATGAGTGTCCAACATGCCCCTGGTTCAGGTCCTTTGTCGGGTCCTAGTATTTCGTAGTCACCTATAACCATGACATCTTCGTCTGAAAAGTCGAACTTCGTTGGTTGATATTCTGGAAATGTCTGGTGAGCCAGGTGATCAGCTAGTACACTACCCTTGATGGCCTTTTGAGTAACATATTGGATGTCGTACTCGAATAGTAACATTTTCCATCGTGCAATTCTTCCTGTAAGAGCTGGTTTTTTGAACACATACTTCAAATGATCCATTCTTGCTATTAACCATATGGTGTGAGTTAACATATACTGCTTTAACCATTTAGTAGCCCAAGCCAAAGCACAACAAATCTTCTCGAGAAGTGAGTTCCTGGTTTTGCAGTCGGTAAATTTCTTGTTGAGGTAGTAAATTGCATGCTTTTTTCTACCCGTTTCATCATGTTGTCCTAATACACATCCCATTGACCCTTCAAGCACTGTTAAGTACATGATGAGCGGTCTTCCAGGAACTGGTGGCATCAAGATTGGTGGCTCTTGTAAATATTTCTTTATTGTCTCGAAGGCTGTCTGACAATCACCATTCCACACCACTGTCTGACCTTTTCGAAGTAATTTGAATATAGGATCGCACGTAGCAGTTAGGTGTGATATAAACCTCGAAATGTAGTTCAATCTTCCTAAGAAACCACAAACTTGTTTTTCTGTTCTTGGATCTGGAATTTCTTGTATGGCCTTCACTTTGTCGGGATCTACCTCAATACTGCGTTGACTTACAACAAAACCCAATAAATTTCCTGACCTGACACCATATGTACATTTGTTTGGATTCAATCTCAGCTTGAACTTTCGCAGGCGCTCGAATAACTTTTGTAAATGTATGATGTGATCCTCCTCTGTATGAGATTTAGAAATCATATCATCTATATATACCACAACTTCTTTGTGGATCATATCATGAAATAGTGTGACCATATCTCGTTGATAAGTTGCCACTGCGTTCTTTAGACTGAAAGGCATCACCTTGTAACATAAAGGGCCCTAAGGAGTCATGAAAATAGTCTTTTCCATATCCTCGGGTTCCATTTTGATCTGATTATAACCTAAGAAACCATCCATGAATGAAAATACCGAAGCTTGAGTTGTATTATCCACCAAAACATCTATGTGAGGTAACAAGAAATCGTCTTTGGGACTCGCTTTGTTTAGATCCCGATAATTTACCCACATGCGTACTTTTTCGTCCTTCTTGGGCACTGGAACAATGTTAGCTATCCAAGGCGGGTAATTTACCACCGCTAAGAATATTGCATCAAATTGTTTAAGGACTTCTTCTTGAATCTTACTAGACATGTCTGGACGAGTTCTTTTGAGCTTCTGTCTAACTGGAGAACAACCTTCCTTGAGAGGTAGTCTATGTACCATAATATCTGTATCTAATCCTGGCATATCTCTGTAAGATCAAGAAAATATATCTACATATTCATGTAATAACTTGACTAGTCTTTCTTTGTTGCTTTCCTCTAATGTTGCCCCTAGCTTGACTTCTTTCGGATCCTTCTCTGTGCCAATGTTGATGGTCTTAATAGATTCTTGGTATGGTTGTATATTGTCAGACTTTTGATCTAATTACCTTGCTAATCGTTTGGAGATTTCAAGATCTTCATCATCTTCCAATTTCACTTGGTTGATGGGTGCATCAAAATTATATCGGATAACAACAGTAGCATTATTGGTGATTTTAGGCATGGATCTAAACATTTATCATGTTTTGGTGCAGTTTTAGTATGTAAATTTAAAAATGCATATGAAGAAAAGTATTACCATTTTAAAAAACAATAGAGATAAATGCAAGAGAAAGACATGGATCTTAATTAAATGCAAGATATAACTCTTATTACTTGAAAATACTGTTTGAAACAAATCGGGGGACCCGTACAAGCTACCTCTATGCCTTGGGCTTTACATAGGTTCTTTTAAAAACAAGAAAAATTACTTTGGAAAGAAAAAGATCTCTGGAATCTCCACATCTGTCCAATTCTTGAGTTCTTTTCCTAGAGCATATTCATGGATGAAGTCAGATGCCCTTTTGGTGCTGCTTTTGTTAGATATCATTGGCACTTATCCACCATGCTCTATTCCTTTGTTGATGAAGGTTTCCTGGATGGGAGGAAATTGCCCATTTCCTTTCAAAGTAGCCTTTGATGATTCGTAGCCCAAACCAAAATGATTTTTCTTCTCAGGTATCTCTAAAGTTTACCCCAACCTTTTAAGGTACCATCTTCCACAGCTGTTTGTAAATATCTCCATGAAGTCACAATAAGTTTTCTTGATTTTCTCCACTGGTATGGTTACCATGAAGCAACCTCTAAAACTTGAAATGGTGTTGCTATGCAGTCTTCATCCGCACTGATATACCTGTAGGACTCTATGTGACTTACAAAGATGTCCTCTTCACTGTCGATTATAACCAATCTCCCTTCCACGAGGAACTTCAATTTCTAAAGTAGAGTTGAAGTAACAGCCCCTGCTACATGAATCCAAGGTCGTCCGAGCAAACACATATATACTGGATCTATATCCAGTTCTTGAAAGGTAATATAAAACATATGGGGACCGATCTTGACAGGAAGATCCACTTCTCCAAACACTGTTCTCTGAGAACCATCAAAAGCTTTAACTATCATAGATCTTGGCCTTATAACAACACCATCTAGTGTTAACTTCATAAAGCTAGATTTTGGTAACACATTGAGGGCAGAACCAGTATTAGTGAGTACTCATGATAGGTTAGTTGTACCTATCTGAATGGAAATATGCAATGCCTTGTTGTGAGCTCTACCTTGTGGAGTCAACTTATTATCATTAAAGCCTAGATATGATCGTGATGCTAGGCTTGCTACGACATTGTTAAATTGATTCTCTGTAATTTTCTTGGCAACATGAGCAGAACTCAGAATCTTCATTAGGGAGTCTCGACGCGCTTCTGAATTAATAAGCAACAAGAGTATTGAAATTTTGGACGGGGCTTGGTGTAGTTGATCCACCACCCTATAATCACTTTTCTTGATTATTTCCAAGAATTCTCCTGCCTCTTGGTCGATAAAATTCTTGCTTGAAGATTCTTGTTCTTGACTTGCCTCCACCACAACTTTCCCTTATCCTTAGCCACAACACCATCCTTCTTTTATGGTTTAGAATCGTAGATTCGACCACTACGAGTCATGCTCCCTGTTCCTGCTATATTTATGATTGTAGGTTCTTGACTTGTGGATACCTTGCATTATTGTTTTAAACCATTGACATAGACATTAGAATCATAACTCCACAGTACCTCTTTGTTACTTTCGTAAGGAGTGTGAGATGGCCCCCTAATCACCATTGTAGTCTTCGGAATTACTGGAATTTTCATAGTCTGGTGTGGTATCATTATGGGTGCTTCTGTTTACTCTCCTCATGGAATCACAAGAGTTTTCTTATTAGGACTTGTCTCTTGGAAGGGAATTACCAATGGCTTCTTTGTACTTCCATCGATCGCAACTACATATTCTTTTTTAGGGTATTGCCGGAATTGGACTATCCCCTGATCAACCAATTTCTGTAACATCTTCTCAAAAGCTTCATTGTGTTCCAAGAGGAACCCACATTCAAACAAATAGTCTTTCAAGAGATCTATCAGAGCTTTTACTCGTCCGGCTGCCCCAAATCCAATCATCACCTCAACTACATTCACAGTTGGCCTACCATGCGGAGGCATGGGGTTCATCTTGATGTTCGGTTTGTCAAAAGTGATATCATAAGAATCCAAAAAATCTTGAACCTTATGTATGAAGGCCTACCATTTTTATATGGTATGCCCTGGAGAGTAGGCATGATATTCGCATTTGGAATTTGCATCATACTTTGGTGGGAGTGCCCCAATTGGAGGAGCTAGAGGTTTCAGCTCTACCAAAGATGCTTTGAGTAAGTGTTGTAGCAATTGACTATGAGGCATGGTGAGAGGATCAAATCTTCTCGGAGGCCTTTTAAGCCTGTTCTATTGTTGTTCTCATGGAATCACCAATGGTTGCCGTGTTCTTGGATGCGATGCCACAACATTAATTTATCCTTCCTTCTTTTTCGATAAGTTAGGGACATGTCTCTTTGAATTATAAGGGGTACTAGATAATGCCCCTTGTATCTTGCCACTCTTTATGCCTTCTTCCATCCTTTCACCAATAGTTACCAAATCAGAAAATCCAGAAGAGACGCTTCCTACCATCTTATCATAATACAAACCTTTTGAAATAACCATGAACATATCGACCAATTCTTTCTCCAAGAGTGGTGGTTGTACGCGGGCTGCCATTTCTCTTCATCATTGAGCATACTCTTTGAAGGACTCATCTTTCTTTTGAGATAAGTTCTGGAGTTGCATAACGTTATGAGTCATATCCAAATTGTATTTGTATTGTCTCATGAAAGCATTGGCAAGATCTTCCCATGTTTGGATATGAATTTGCTCCAATTGCATGTACCAATCTAAAGATGCTCCACTCAAACTGTCTTAGAAACAATGGATCATCAACTTCTGATCTTGAGCATAAGCATACATTTTCCGGCAGTACATGCGTAAATAGTTTCTTAGGCATGTGAGTCCCTTATATTTTCCAATGTCAGGTACTTTGAATTTTGGAGGGATCACCACATCTGGAACTAGGTCCATTTTGAGAGTATCGACGTCAAAAGCACAGTAACCCTCCATAACCTTCAACCTTTCTCCAAGAGCTTTATACTGATTGAGTGCTAAGGGGTTCTCAACAATCATAGCTTGGTGTGCCTGAGTAACATCTTCCAAATCAAGATCTCCATATTGTAAATCTATGTAGTTGTCCGCATTTTTGACCGAAATTTGCAAAGTATAGGATGCCCCTAACTTCGGTGGAGGTGGGACAAACACTTCATTATCAGTTTGTATGACCTCTTGTTATGCTACAATCAATTTGAGAGGTCCTGACTCTGGTTCTCTTCTTGGTTGGTGACCGCTCGATGCACAAATAGTCTGGGCTACTTCTTTAAAGGCTGCCCTAGGAATCTGTTCCTGCCTCTCAATGATGTTTTTCAAGGCTAGAAGAACTTGACTCATGTCCCCTTTCATCGAGTCGATATTTCCTTTCACTTGCTCCAAATCTTCCTTGAAGGCAGCTTAACTCTCTTCATTTGTTCCATCACTTTCTTTTGATGATGGGCTCTTGTTTGGTATGGTGGTCGGAGAGGCAGTGCTTTCTTACCAATGGGTTAACTGGAGATGATTTTTTTGAGAAATAGTGAGTTTTTGTATGAGATGCAAATGTGATGTTTGGATGCATATTAATATGCTAAGAGTTTTGTTTTTGAATGTATTATTCACTTGGATATATATATATATATATATATATATATATATATATATATATATATATATATATATATATATATATATATATATATATATATATATATATATATATATATATATATATATATATATATATATATAGGTTTTGCTTTTTATTGGTGAGCATCTTGAAATGAATATCCAGTTCGAATATGGAAACAAAAGGACTTTCATTAATAATAATCATCCTCAAAAGGGATTACAATTCAGATATTGAAAAATATTCGAACCAAAATATCAAAATTTAATTGCTAGAAGGAATAACAAAGGGAAAAAAATCTTCTAAGTGTGTTTGCAAATATATGCTATGAAACCATCCACCATCTTCCTACAAAGCTTGAGGAAGTCTTCAACATCTTTCGGAAGCGGGACCATCACATTTTCCGCATCTCTCAAACTTCTAGGGATGTCACCAATGATATTGTTGGCTAAGAAGGCGAATCTTGCATTCTTTTCTTTATAGAACCAATATTCATGGTAGAGGTCCGAAATTATCTTATGATTATCTTTTCCTGCTTTGGCGATTTTCGCATGCTGTTCTTCCTTAATTTTTCAGCCCTCATCTCCGTATAGAGTCTCCTCCGTATAAGGAAATTCTTTCGTAGGTCTTCTAACTCATGAAAAACTTGCTCATATTCATCAGTCTTTTGGGCGAGAAGTCTTTCTTCCCTCATCCTCCTTAGACATTCTCCTACGTCTGATTCTTGGCTATCTTGAAGTCTCGTAGTAAGATACTAAATCTGGTCTTCTTGATCTAGAGAAGCTTGTGCCAAACTTTGATTTTGATCCCTCAAGTTCTCTTCCATCTCCTTTTTGTCTTGCATCGCCTTTTTGTACCACTTAATTAGCTTTCCGATTTCACTAGCAGCATCCTCCAAACGTTGGTTGTGAGAATCCAAGTTGAAGGTAGCACTCAACAATCCTTCGGTCGAACGTTTCCATTTAAGACTCTCTTTTTCAAATGCTTCACGGTCTTTCTAAATTTGTTGGTCTTTTGACTCAAGCTCGTGTTGCATCTGTCTTTTCTCTTTAGCGAGGTTATGAAGGTTAAGCTCCAATTATTCTTTCTCCTTTTGAGCTTGATCTAAGGCTTTCTTCAAGTTGTCTATCTCTTCTAAAGACATAGGAAGAGGATCTGGGACATCTGGCTTGTACTCAGGATTAATGTCAAATGGTAGTTTAATAATTTGCACCCTATCCAAAACCCATCGTGTGTACGATTATTTCGCCATAACATTCTTCCTTTCGGCCTTCCCTTTGTTAACCCTATTCCAAGCTCGGATGATCTTGTTGAGAAACTGTCGATCATTTTTGCCCATGTCATGAATGATTAGTTGTTGAAGTTGTTCATCGTAGGGTTTATCCTCCAAAGGGTACCCGTGTTGGCGCAAAGCCAAAGTAGGGTTATAATTGATGCAACCCCATGACCTAATCAACGACACATTCAAAAAATCTCCACAACTATAAATGATGTCTCCAATGTTTAGCTTCCTTGTATACCATAACACAAAATTAGCAGTAAGAGACTGTCATACGGTGGGAGAACTGACTTTGTTGGTTTTGCATTTTTATCGCAAATGTTGCGGTTAGTAAGATCTGCCACCGACTTTTCTTTTATCCAACAAAGGAAAGGGTGAAAAGAACAGGAAAGACCTTTTTAGAAGATTTTGAGTTCGGGGAGTAGGTTATGGAAAGGGAATGTGTTAGCACCCTTTCCATCCGTAGTTATCTACGGGCTCTTAGTTGCTAGCTCACTTTTTGAAAATGTTTTTTTGTGTAAGTGTATTTTGAAGATATTTTGAAAATACACCTTAGTATGGCAAACTTTGTAATGTTTCTTGTTTTGTTGAGAACGTATACAAAGTGTTTTTGTCTTTGAAAATATTTAGAAAATAGTTTGTGTATGTATGAAAAAATTGTTTTGTTTGTTTTTGTGAGCAAGCAACTATAAGTTATCTACCTACTCGAAAGATCTTTGTTCTTTTCCTCTTTTCCTTTAGGCAATGCTATGCTACTACTAGTCAGTAGGCAGCCATATCATTGGATGTTTGAGGGATAGGAGAGGGTCATCATACAGTCACGAAAGCAACTCGTAAGATACTTTAGCAATTACCCTAAGGTTTAAGATCATATACCGAGGCAACATCGAAAGGGTCATCAAGGGACTTATGATCTTTGAACCAAAGGGTCACTGCTAAAATTTCCTATGTTCGAGAGACGCGACTGTTTTATTTTGAAGGCAACAAGTGGAGGTACCTTAGAGGTGCGTGTGTGAGAATGTGTTGTGTTTCAGTTATTTATCTTTAAAATTTTAGGTTTTTCTACCGTTTGTTTTCAGATCTTATCATGCAGTCCTATTAAGCATTCATCTAGCAGTTAATATATATATATATGTACAGAAAATAAAGTGCGGGAATTTGAATCTACGCTATTACAATGCTTCGGGATGGGGGAATGACAAACCAAAAACAGGGAAATAAGGAAGTAAATAGTCCTAATTAAACTATTACATCCCATGTGCAATTACATTATATTTGATAATAAGTGATAAAAAGAAATGTTTTTGTTATTTTTGCATTTTTGTGTTTAGAAGAATAATTAAGTTAAATTAAGAAATCCCTAAGTCTAATTAGTTAATAAAAAATGATTAAAATAATTAATTAAAAATTATTATAATTAATAAAAAAAACTAATTCTAATTATTTTGTGATTTTGATTTTATGATGTTTTTATGATTTTTCTATGAAATTAATTAAAAAGAAATGAATTAAATAAGAGAAACAAAATAGGAAAAAAGAAATGGGCCTTGCTGTAAAGAGTAAACATAGGGGTGAGAACTTGAAAATTTGTTAGGCCCAATAAAGATTGAGCCCAACAGCTGCGCCTGATTTAGTGTGAACAGTCCTTGAGGATCCATGGTGGGAACGCACCCTTGAGAAGTTGGATCTTCTTGCATTGGAATCTGATGGTCCAGATGTGAAGGCAGATGGCACGCGCGTGACTCTATCTAACACTGGATCTGAGAAGGAAATATGAGAAAAATAAAACGCAAAATTTGGGGATCGAACCCAGGACTTGTAAGGTGAAAACTCTATGGGTGCACGCATTACTATTAGGCCAACTTGCTCATTCGTTAGTATAATCAAATCATAACATTATATTATAAAAATATTTTAAAAATAATTTAAATAAAATAACATGCGCCCAAGTGGGGCCCTTGTATTTGAATGAATGAATCAGGAATATGCATTTGGCCACGCAAGCCCTTGACCTGAGTCAAGTCAGTAAAACCACCCAGCCTGGTGGTTTCCACCATCTTCTCCGACATGGGAATTTTCCGATCCTGCAAAACAGGATGAAATGAAGAAAATGAAAGGGCCTATCCACCTAATCCGGACATTGAAAATTCAATGGTGGTGTTCATTCATCTTGAAATGGCATGTACACAAAGATACAAACAGAATGATATAAATTGCCCTAGCCATGGCAATAATCCATTCCCACATTAGAAATCCAGTTCTTTGGTCCATACCTATTCTATATAAACACAAAAACATGTTTTGGCAATCAAAATACGTTAATCATGCATGATTATGGAAATAAAAATATTTGAAAAAAAGTAAATCAAAGCAAATAAGGGTGCCGGTTTCAAGCACCAACGACCATGACATTTGGTCTGTTCTTACCCTTGAATGCTTCAGGAATGAATTGCAATGAGTGATTTGGTCTGAATATGGTTGGATCGTATGTTATGAGTTTGGGCAACTTTGATAATTCTTTACAATTTTTGTATCTTTTCGTTAGGCAGCCTCTGTGTGTGTTTTCTTGCTTGCAATCCTATGTATATATAGATGAGTGAGTGAGGGTGGAAATATATGGAAAGAATCAATGCATTAAGGCCCTTTTCAAAACAATATCAAACATATTAATTTGTTTCCAAGCTTTCTATTTCCTTTCCATTTCTATTCTTGCATGACCTAGACATGTTTGCACGAATTCTTAGGCCTAAAGTTGAACAAACGCACTAGCCCATATGTCATAATCTCTTATTTGTTATTTTATGTCATTTATTTTGTATTTATTTGAATAAAAACAAAATAAATATAAATAAAATAAAGAGAAAATGCAAATCAAGGTATGAGTGGGTTTAGGATTCTTTTGCAAGGTTATGGACATGTTTGAAGTCCAAAATATTAAGCCCAATAAGGAAAAATCACAAATTGCTCAATTGAGATTTCATGCATTTCTTGAAAATTTCCCAACTTGTGCACCTCATAAATTGCTCCATTTTCATCTTTTGAAGATGATCTTTGACTTTTTGGAAATATTAAGATGTCCTCTAAAATCTCTATGTTGACCATTTTTTATTTTGAAGAGATTATCTTGATGTAAGTTGCCTTGACAAAAAGTGTCTTTTGTTGATTTTGAAAATGACCTATAATGTATGAGATCATATCTTCCAAATGAAGCATTTTTTAGACTTTAGAATAAAATAAAAGTTGTAGAGAATTGAATTTTATTCAAAATGGGCTTTGTTTAGGGAAAATTTGATGAAGCATGTGAAAGTTATGCCTGGTCAAAGTTCAGTTGACTTCTCCTACGGAAACCCTAATTTGGCAATTCTTGACTTTTGATGATATGAGGGATTTCCTTGAGGAATCATGATCAACCCTTGATCAAATGATGCATATCACTTCAAAATGTTGATGTTGACCAAAAATCTTGAAGTTTGACTGTATGTTGACTACAGTTGAATTTTTTACCAATGTAGTTGATTTTCAAGCATTTGAGCTATTGATTGAGGAAATTTGTGATGTAGGGCTTGAAACATGACATGAATCTTGTTAAGGACCTATGAATAACCATGGAAGCCACTTGATACCTTTTCAAACCAAATTTCCTTGAGAAACTCTAAACCCTAGTTGTAGGCCTTTGATTTAGGAGGAGCACTAGTCAACCCTTAAGTGTCTTGACTACTTGAAGAGCATTGAAAGAATGTTTTGAGAAAAATGAGAGGGCAAATTTTGGGGTACAACAGCTGCCCCTGTTCAATCTTCTTAGACCTGAAGAGTTAGATTGGCCTTTCCGCCATTCGTGACTTGAAGGTATAAGATGGTTGAACACTCAAGTGCCCAGAAATTACACTCGCCTGTGTAAGATGGTGACGATGTTGGATGATTGCATCGGGAATGGGCTTATAGATGCCATTTGGATAAGTTACGAAGAGTCTCCAGAGATGGGCTTATAGATGCCATCCAAAATAACTTTTGACTTAACTTGGAAGAGGTACCAAAATAAATCTTTGGTTGATTTAAACTGAACCAACATAGGTCTTTTACCCGTTTTTAATTAGAAAGGGTATTGGAATGAGTTTTCAAAGGAACTGTCCTTTTAGAGTTTAGTCTCTGAAGGGGATATTTGTTAGATCTCTGAGGGAAAAGCTTTTCAGAGTAAGCTTATGAGATGAAATGTTGGTCGGAATTCGGTCTTCGAAGAAATGCTTATAAGAATTCAGTCTCCGAGGAAATGCTTTGTCGGAATTCAGTCTCCGAGAAAATGCTTTTTCAGAATTCAGCCTCCGTGGAAATGCTTTTTCAAAATTCAGTCTCCGAAGAAATTGTTTGTCAGAATTCAGTCTCCAAGGAAATGCTATGTCGGAATTCAGTCTCCGAGGAAATGCTTTGTCGAAATTCAGTCTCCAAAGAAATGCTTTGTTATAATTCAGTCTCCGAGGAAATGCTTTGTCGAAATTCAGTCTCCAAAGAATTTCTTTGTCGGAATTCAGTCTCTGAGGAAATGCTTTGTCGGATGTCAGTCGCTGAGGAAATGCTTTGTCGAAATTCAGTCTTCGAAGAAATGCTTTTTCGGAATTCAGTCTCTAAGGAAATGCTTTACCAGAATTCATTCTCTGAGGAAATGCTTTATCAGAATTCATTCTCTAAGGAAATGCTTTGTCGGAATTCAGTCTCTGAGGAAATGCTTTGTTGGAATTCAGTCTCTGAGGAAATTATTTGTCGGAATTCAGTCTCTGAGGAAATGCTTTGTTGGAATTCAGTCTCCGAGGAAATGCTTTGTCGGAATTCAGTCTCTGAAGAAACACTTTGTCGGAATTCACTCTGAGGAAATGCTTTATCGGAATTCAGACTCCGAGGAAATGGTTTATCAGAATCCAGTCTCTAAGGAAATGTTTTGTCGGAATTCAGTCTCCGAAGAAATGCTTTGTCGGAATTCATTCTCCGAGGAAATGCTTTGTTGGAATTCATTCTCTGAGGAAATGCTTTGTCGGAATTCAGTCTCCGAGGAAATGCTTTTTTGTAATTCAGTCTCCGAGGATATGCTTTGTTAGAATTCAGTCTATGGGGAAATTCTTTATCGGAATTCAGTCTGCGAGGAAATGCTTTGTCGGAATTCAGTCTCTGAGGAAAAGCTTTGTCTAAATTCAATCTCCAAGGAAATTCTGTCTGGTCATGTAGATAATTGATGATATTCATCTGTCTGTAGATTTTACCTGAAAAGATAAAGAATTAACCATATGCAATGTCATGATGTATGAAACGCATTGTGTAATGATGTCCTCAAATTAAATGAGACAATATTGTATGCGTTCCGTATGCATATGCTATGTTATTTTATAAATGATGTATGGATGTGCAATGTTTTTGGAGGTGCATTCATAGTCTTGAGTCGCATCTAAGTCTGGGAAAATAAACCCATGATTGTCGCTAAGGATGAAGAGTATGTGTAATCTTCAATCTTCTGGGAGTTGTTTCCTTTGGGGATGAAGAGTATGTGTAATCTTCAATCTTTTGGGAATTATTTCGCTGGGGATTCCTACTTGCTATTTGAGGAAACTCTGTTGGGGAACATTGATTTCTGCTTTCTGAGGGAACTCTGCTAGAGAGTGTTAACTCTTTCTTGGGGAAGAAGAATTCAAAACTTTGGTTGTTCTTTACTCTACTGGAGAGTTATAATTCCTTGTATACTTTGTCTAAGGATAACATAGATGGGTAATTTTCTGGCTCGTCTGAGGAGGATAAAGTTGACGAACATCTGATCCGATTTTAGATTTAGTAGCAAATCTCTGGGATAGTGATGACTTCACTAGGGAAGGGAGTTTTGCCGGTGACTCATGGCCATATGAGGAATAGACTCAAGCTGGGGAGATTGGACCTTACTGGGGAGATAAACCCTGTTGGGGAAATAAACCCTGTTGACAGAAGTCTGAACTCCGCTTGGAAGTAAACTCTGTTGATGGAGGAATATCCTACTGAGGGGAACTCTTTGCTGAGGAAAATGAGCTATGCCGGAGAGAAGTAGTCTGCAAGGGCCTTTAAAATTTTGAAAACTCAACTGGGGAGATAGATTCCTATAAATTGTAATGATAGGGATTTCATAGGTAGGAAATATTACTGGGAGGAAGCCCACACTCCTTTATCTGCTAGAGCGATCTGCTGGGAAGATTGCGGGGAATGTACGAACTTGCGAAGATTAATTTGTAGGGATAGTCTCCTGAAGTGGCTCTGTAGGGATTCATAGGTGGCTTGGACGTCGTCCCAACTCCTACAGTCTTGAGTAAATGTTCATTCCTGTTTTTATGCATTTGTTAATAGTCAATTGTACTCAAACGCACATGCCCGTTCAATTTTAGTTATTGGACATTTTGCAAACAAAATTGAAAAACTAAAAATAAAATTTGGCTTTGAACTTGTTTTTGTATTGATGGTTTTGCCCATAAATAGGCGATTTTGTACAAAGAGACGAAAATCCTAATAAGATCATATTGTCGAAGAAAAAATTACAAAGTGAAAACAAAACATTTAGCTATGTGGAAATAATCTCGTCGAGTTCCAACTCTGTTATTGCCCCTATGTCTTTGAACATCACATCCCTTGATGTCGGAGTAAGGTGATTGGACTGATCTATACCGTTTGAACTTTCAGTGTTGGTAATAAAGCTTGCAGTGAGTGATCCAATGGGAACATAGTCATACGCTTTTATCTATAACTTTTTCCTGGTCCTCTCTTTCGAGTTTTCAGTCCACTAGGATACCCTTTTTTGCCCAAGCCTCATTTTAAGGTTTTCGACTTGTCGGGTGTACAATCTTTTAATATATATCCCTGATTTTTTCCCGAACCCTTTTGGTTCGTCTAGATGTCCTTATTTTTCCTAGGCCAGTCAACTTAGAGGGTCATTTTCATGCGTAACATCTTTTGAATATGTCCACATTCATAGGGTGCGGGAAATCTTCACCGTCCATAATGGTCAATATCATAGCACCGCCAGAGAATATTTTCTTGATTACAAATGGCCCTTCATAAGTGGGAGTTCATTTTCCCCCGGGATCACCCTGCGCTAGAATGATGCACTTTATTACCAAGTCACAAGCCTGATCTACCAGATGCTTGATCTTTTTGTTGAATGCCTTGACCATGTGTTTCTGATACATCTGACCATGATAGACAACTGCAGGCCTTTTCTCGTCAATTAGGTTTAGTTTATCCAACCTGGTCTGATTCCACTCGTCTTCATCTAGGTCTGCTTCTTTCATAATCCTCATAGAAGGAATCTGAATCTCGACAGGTAGGATAACTTCCATACAATAGACCAGAGAGAATGGGGTTGCCTCAGTTGATGTTCTAGCTGAAGTGAGGTAACCATGGAGAGTGAACGGTAACATCTCGTGCCAATCTTTGTATGTCAAAACCATATTCTGTATAATCTTCTTGATGTTCTTATTGGTGGCTTCCATTGCGCCTTCATCTTTGGACGATATGGAGAAGAGTTGTGATGCTTGATCTTGAACTGTGTACAAAGTTTAGTGATCATGGTGTTGTTAAGATTGGTATCGTTGTCTGTGATAATCCTCTCGGGGATACCGTATCGACAAATAAGGTTGTGCTTAATGAAACAGGTGACCACATTCTTGGTAACTGATGCAAATGAGGCTGCTTCAACCACTAAGTAAAATAATCAATGGCAACAAGGATGAAGTAATGTCCGTTAGATGCTGTGGGCTTGATTTCTATGATCATATCAATACCCGACATTGTGAATGGCCAAGGAGAAGTCATGACGTTTAAAGGC
The DNA here is from genome assembly GCA_948472305.1 of Vicia faba. Taxonomy (NCBI): domain Eukaryota; kingdom Viridiplantae; phylum Streptophyta; class Magnoliopsida; order Fabales; family Fabaceae; genus Vicia; species Vicia faba. The sequence goes on along the minus strand of OX451739.1, from coordinate 1,555,969,594 downwards.
GCTGGAGGTACCTGAACTTTATCAGCATATATTTGGCATTTATGACAAGTTCTCGAGTGATGGTGACAGTCAGTTTCCATGGTCGACCAATAGTAACCATCCCTTAAGATCTTTTTAGCCATAGTGTTCCCACTAGAGTGAGTACCGAATACACCTTCATGCATATCTTGCATAATTTCTTATGCTTCCTTCTTGTCCACACAACGAAGCAGGGTTGAATCATGATTGCGCTTGTATAAAATTCCATTGCTCAAGAATAACTTGGCCGAGAACCTTCGTAGGAACTTCTTGTCATTGATGGATGCCTCTTCAGGGTATTCTTGAGCCTCAAGGTACCTTTCACCTTGCGAAACCAAGGTTTTTCATCTACTCCATCAGTATCAATTCCATAGCAGTGCACAAGTTCGTCGAATCTTTCAGTGGTAATTCTAGGAGCCTCATTGTCTCATCTGACTTTAAACATGGATGACATGGTAGCCAGGGTATCTGCCAACTGATTCTCTTCTCTTGGTATGTGCTCGAAGGTAATCTCCTTAAAATACGGGGTTAGGGTTAGTACATTCTCTTTATAAGGAATGAGATTTGGGTGCTTCGTATCCCATTCTCCCTTAACATGGATGATCACCAAAGATGGATCCCCATGCACGCTTAAGAATTTGATTCTTAGGTCAATAGCAGCCCTAAGACCCATGATACAAGCTTCATATTCGGCCATGTTATTGGTACAGTCGAAGCAAAGTCTGGAAGTAAAAGGTGTATGAAAACCTTCGGAGGAAATGATCACAACACCAATTCTGTTTCCAAGAGCATTGGAAGCTCCATCAAAAACCATAGTCCATTGGGATCCTTGTTTTGGTCCTTCATACGGTCCAGGTTCCTCATAATCTGTTACTAGCATAATGTTCTCGTTCGGGAATTCGAAGTTCATAGATTGATAGTCTTCTAAAGCCTGATGCGCCAAATGGTCGACCAATACACTTCTTTTTATTTCCTTTTGAGTGGTATACTAGATATCATATTCTGTTAAGACCATCTGCCATCGAGCTATTCTTCCGGAGAGAGATGGCTTCTTGAAGATGTATTTGATGGGATCCATTTTAGAGATCAATAAAGTTGCATGGGTCAACATATACTGTCTCAGTCGGCGAGAAACTCATGCCAAAGCGTATCAAGTTTTCTCGAGCAGTGAATATCTTATTTCACAATTGATAATTTTTTTTGCTAAGGTAATATATCACATGCTCTTTTCGACCAGACTCATCATGCTGCCGCAATACACACCCCATTGAGTTCTCTATCATTGTTAGGTACATAATCAGAGGTCTTCCTTTGACTGGTGGCATCAGAATAGGAGGTTCTTGTAGGTACTCGTTTATTTTATCAAAGGATATTTGACAATCGTCGTTCCATTTTACTACTTGATCTTTCTTCAGCAACTTGAAGATTAGCTCACAAGTAGCAGTCAAATGCAAAATGAAACGGGAAATGTAATTCAACCTTTCTAAGAAACCTGTGACTTCCTTCTCGGTACGAGGAGCTGGAATCTCTTGAATGGCTTTAACTTTCACAGGATCAACCTCAATACCCTTATGTTGTACCCCAAAATTTGCCCTCCCATATTCTTCAAGAAATTGCCAAGTCATGCTTCAAAATTCCCCAAGGGTTGCACAATGTAAGAGCCTCCTGAACAGTCAAAATTAGGGTTTTGGTTCTGATCAAGAAAATGAAGTTTCCAAGGGTCCAATCAAGTCCCACATGCCTATAAATATGGTCAAGCATCCTCATATCAAGTTTCAAGACTTTCAGCACAAAATTGCACAGTCAAAAACCCTAATTGCACTACAGTCAACTGTAGGGGCAAAATGGTCATTTGACAGTCAAAAGTTCAAATTTTTGGTCAACATATCATTTTGAGGCCACAAACATCATTTGATCAATGCTTGATCATGATTCTCAAAGCTTGGCTCAAAAATCATCAAGATGCAAAAGTTTCCTTATTTGGACAGCTGAAAAAGTCAACTGTAAATTGACCAGGGCATAACTTTCACATGGATTATTAGAAAAATCCCATCCAAAGCTCATTTTGAAGATAAAGACATTTCCTACAACTCCTCTTCACACATCAAGTCCAAGAAATGCCCTCACAAAAAGTTATCAATTTCAACATTATAGGTCATTTTCAAAAGTCAACAAAAAGGGACTTTAAGTCAAAGACCATAACTTGAGATTGGTAAATCAAAATGACATGGGACCAAAGGCATTGGTTAGAGGACTCAAAGACCTTTCCAAAATGTCCAAGAACATGAGCAAAGCTTAAAAATTGAGCAAGTTGTGCCTTGTGGAAGTTGGGAAATTTTTGGATATTTTGAAAAGTCAACATTGATTCAAATGACCTAAAATTGCTAATGGGCCTCTTTTTCTTCCACAATTCATCATCCAAGACATGTGCACGACCATTTGGCCCAAAGGGAAGTTTTTATCATTTTTTATTTATTTATTTGGATTTTTATTATTAATAATTCATTTAAATTAAAATAAATACATGAAAAATACTAAACCTAGGTTTTAAATCTTTTTATGCATATTATATACTCAATATTTCGTGCATAGCTAGATTTGGAAAGAATTGAAGAGAATTGGCCATGATTTGTACAAAATAGCATGAAAAAATATTGAAAAAGATTTTTGGAAATCAAATCTTGCAAGACATGAATGCCAAGGATTTTGATTGTTTTCTTTGACCTAATTCACTCCATACATAAGCTGGATCAAGACCTAATGCAAAAGAACAAAAAAGCTGCGCAAGAACTTGAAGAACAAAACTTGACTTTTTGCTTAAAAATCTCAAAACTGAAAACAGGGTTAGAGGTCGTTTCAAGCCACAAAACTCATTCCATTGCATTCCTGGGACATCAAGCAACGTACCTGGATCAAGAACACAGTCCCTAACCCTTTGAATCACTGTACAGAAGCCAAGCTTTTTTTACTTTTTCTCATAATCGTACTTTACAATTTATGCATATTCATGGCATTTTATTTATAGATTCATGCTAAGTAATGTGTTTTAAAGCTAACCATGTACTTTGATTGGATTTTTATGCACTGTATGCAAAACCACCATTGTCATATTTTAGGGTTTCAAACTTGGAAATTTGGGGCTTTACATTCAAAGAAAAATTGAGACTCGAGACCTGGACCGTTAGAATCAGTGTGTTTGGACGAAAACAATGGCACCCTCGCGCCTAATTTATGAGGCCCCAGGGGCTATTCGTTATTTTTCATAAAGGTGCCTATGAGAACGGTGTAAAACCGTTGCTAATGTTTTTTTATGTTTCAGAAAAAAAGCACAACGAAGAGGACGATGAAGTGGAAGGCGCTGATTGGATCATTTAAATTCTTCGCGCGTTTTTGAGCCACTGACCACTTTTCTCTTATAATAATTGTTAGTTGTTATATGATAAACGCGCGTGGGATGGTTAAGTGGTAAGCATAGGCGTTGGTAACGTTCATGACCTGGGTTCGAGCCCCAGGTCCTCACTATTTCCATGTTATTTTTCAATCAATGTTTCTATGCAGTTTCAATGCTGAAGACCATCATACGTCCCTCCATCAAGCCGTCCACTTGGTCAATCTCATTCATCCAAGGATTCAGATCTAAAGAACAGGATGCACTCTAGTCAACGCGCATACATGCTAACCAAAAAGTCTACCAGGCCTGAAGGTCATTGGGCCCAGATTGCTAAAAGAAAACCCTCCAAAATTAGGGGCAGACCCTTTAGGTTTGCAAATCTTTTTTATTTCTTTATTTTTTTATTATGTTTATTTTCTTTTAATTATTGTTTTTTTAATTAATTTAATATTTTCATAATAATATAAAAAACACAAAAAAATCAGAAAAGACAAAAAATTAAATATATTTATTTAATTAATATTTTGTAAATAAATTCATTAATTCATTTAGTTTTAAATTTAGGTTTTAATCTTGATATTTTTCACTAAAACTCAAAACTTATAGAATTAGGGTTTAATTAATTTTTATCTTTTTTTCTTTTATTCCATAGTAACTAATTGTTAAAATATTATTTATTTTTATAAATTAAAAATTGCATGTAAAATAATTAGGGTTAATCTTAGGTTAAACTTTAATGTGTTTTCCTAATAAAATAAAAATTGTAGGATTAGGTTTAATTGCATTAAAATCATAAAATACCAAAAAATACCAAAAACAATTTCTTTTCTTTTTTAATTAATTAATTTCATCGTTTAATTTAATTTAGTTAAAAAGGGTCCAACGCCCTCGTTTTTAATTCTTATTTAATTCACATGTTTATTTCTTTCTCGTGTAATATTTATGTATCTCTCCCAAGGCCGTGTAACATTTTAATCTTTCGCAGTTTTAATTCTTTATTTTTCTGTCAAATCGGGTTCAAGAAATTTTGGCGATGTGGACCCGCGCCTTTTGTAATAGCTTAGAATCTTTTATTTCTCGCAAAAATTGTAACTGTTAATCAAGGCATGCAAGAATGAATGACAATAAATAAAAGCAACGCGTAGATCACTCATAACATGACAAGATAAATGCAATGAATCTGACACACAAAATCACACACCACCCCTAGGGTACGCCTCACTGTTGCCTTGCCTCGAAAGGTGATCGTCGAGTAGAGGATGTCTTAGTAAGTCCTCATGATCCGGGAACCTGGCATGAGGGTAGCTTCTAAGGTGTCTTCCTATTGCTCTGGTGATCACCATGTCCCGAACCTCGAATTGACCCGAACACCTCCAACGGTGGTGCTGCCTACCTCTCAATGGTGGGATGGCACTACTTTAAAGGACATTTACACAGACGAATTCCTTAGGGTAGGTAGACGACTCTAGATACTTGCTCTAAATTTCAAAACAAAACAAAATACTTTTCACACCAACACATTTTCAAAAAGCTTTCGAAAGCAATTTTTCAAACACTCTTGAGGACTGATACAAGAGTCGAACTGGAATTTTCAAAGAAACTTTTTTAAACCCACAGTTGAAAAGCAAACAAACCATTTTTGAAAACACAATGAGCAAGTATCTAAGAGCCCATGGATAACCATGGATAGAAAGGGTGCTAACACCTTCCCTTTCTATAATCTACCTCCCGAACCGAGAGCAATCTCTTTAAGGAATTTTTCTGTGCTTTTGTCCTTTCCATTTGGAGAAAATAATAGACGGTGGCGACTCTTGCTTCCGCGACATTTCGCGAACCAGCGTTAAACAGTCAGTTCCAGATCCACCGATCACAGAACTGGCGACTCTGCTGGGGACTTAACTTAAAGTGAGGTGTACCTTAGGGTTAGTTCATAACTGTGTTTTCAATTGCTTTCCTTGCTTGCTTTATTATTGTGGGACTGTCTTGGGAGTTCTATAGATCCTAACCCGGATCTGGGGGATACCTTCTTAGAAAGTAGCAACAAGGCTGTGAGGGAACTGTGCGGGGTATACCGACATGGTTGAAACAGTCTGCTACGTTGATGTGGCACTTTGGTGTGTACTGGTAACCCTTGAGTTCAGTCAAGGAGAGTACGGGGCCTCCGCGTGGTGTCGTGAAGCATCAACAGACCTTAGGAACCTTAATTGAACTATCTTGGCCTCTTTAGGGTAGTGAGATAACTGACTTTGGTGCAGTCCGAGGTTGGTTGATACTCGATACTACACTCAATAGAGGGTTGCTTTCCTGGAATATTTCGATCGCCAGTTCAGTGGCTAAATCGAAACGATGAACAATGAAAGCAATCCAGTGATATTGGGACCCTTAGAACCCGGTTACTTCTGATAGGACAGGTTGAGCCCACCAACTTCAAGAGGGTACTACCCAGACCCCATGCTGGCCTTAAACCCTAAGGGCTTGTCTTGTATGCCTTGTGTGCCTTACATGTTTGTCTTTGTAAATATTTGTGGTGTGTTTAATCATAGCATCATGACATCATCCAGCATCATATGCATTGACTAACCATTTCAGGGGTTCGAATTTTCATCTTTGTTCTTGTTTTGTAGGACATGGAAACCGTTCGTAGAAAGACAATTCAAATCAGTCTTGTAAGGATCCCTCCTCAGCTTAAGGAGCTCATATACAGGATTCCCGAGAACTCTTCATTCAGTGAAAGACATGGAAGCCTCATCAGCTTGGTCAATACCAACATTGAGGAAGACATGATAAAGGTCCTGTTCCAGTTCTTTGACCCTCTGCATCACTGTTTCACCTTCTTAGACTATCAGCTGGTACCTACATTGGAGGAGTTCTCCCGGCTCCTGAAGATCCCTATCCTTGATCAACTACCCTACAATGGTACGGAAAAGGAACCCAAGCTTGAAGAGATTGCTAAAGCCTTACACCTATAGTCATCTGACCTCAAGGGACATTGGGAAGTTAGAAGTGGTATCAAAGGGTTCTTAGCCAGGTTTCTGTTTGAAAAGGCCCATGAATGTTGGAACTCCCTTGACCTACAAGCTTTTGAAGAAGTTGTGGCCCTCCTTGTCTATGGTTTGGTGTTGTTCCCTAACCCAGATCAGCTTATAGATATCAGTGCTGTCCAGATCTTTATGTCCAGGAATCCTATACCTACGTTGCTGGGGGACATCCTTCACTCATGTTACACTCGAACCATGAGAAAATGAGGTGTCCTTATGTGTTGCACTCCTCTCCTGGGAAGGTGGTTTATTTCGCACCTTCCACAATCAGTCTTGAAGAATGAGCGGGGTTTGAGATGGTCACAACGGTTGATGACTCTCACACATGCAGACATACATTGGTGCCCTAGGTCCAGAGAAGATGTCACTATCATTGATCGTTGCGGGGAGTACCCTAATGTTCCTTTACTTGGAATCAGAGGAGGTATTACTTACAGCCCATGCCTGGCTTGGAGACAGTTTGGTTATGCTCGGAGGGATGGTCCTCATGACATGTTAATTCCTGACATAGTTTTTGACTTCGACAACGATACTCAAGGACTTCGCCAGAGATTTATCAGAGCCTGGAGGATGCCAAGTAGGATAGACAGCAAGACACTGGGGCACAGGAACTCCATCCCGTTGGAACCTTATCTCAAGTGGGTACGCGCCCGCTCCCAGAAGTTGGTAATGCCTTATCCTCATATGCTCCCTGTGATCAAAGAGCCGGTCTTGGAAGGAGAAGTGTCCTACACCATTCAGCACCCTGATATGCCCACATCCTGGGAAGAGATGCAGAAGAGCTGGATCCAGCTTAAGGAAGAACGAAATTCTCTTGAGACCAGTCTACATGCTAGTGAAAAGAAGGTCTTGGAGCTCACCCGCCTGTTGCATGAGGAGAGGAATCTCAACACTTACATAGCTCTAAAGAGGATGCGCAGTGTATTTTGGGATTGATTTACTTTTGTAATTTATGCCCATGAGGCTTTGATATACTGAACAGTTATTTCCTTAATGATAACGTGTGTTCCTTTTTGTCTACAACAAATTTGAACTTTCGAACCCTTGAATGCATTGCATAAACACATATCATTCATCATGTGCATAGCAGGTTTTCCTCTTTTCAGGTTGCTTACCGTTCTTCGCTGTTTATTTCAGCATCATGAATCCTGACTCATCATCAACTGAGACATCCATCAAAGCTCTTCAGGCGCAGAATGCGCAATTTCAGGAATTAATCAAGGGTTTGGCTCAAGGCCAAGAAGAGCTGAAAGCTCTTTTCCTGAAGAAGGAGAAGAAGAAGAAGAGAAGAACTGTTCTGTTTAGCTCGGGCCGAAGGTTTGGCAACACTTTGCAAAATGAAGAGGCTGGTTCTTCCATTGGCAAGAGTACTCCTCAAGCGGAAAAAGGTCCTAGTCCGGTAGTCTCCGACAACGAGACTGATTTTGATGAAGAGCAGTATCCTCCTGCAGAAGACAGATACAAGCAACTGGAGGATAGGTTGAATGCTATGGAGATACAACAGGTACCTGGGCTGGATTTTGGAGATCTGGGTTTGTCTACTGGTGTGATCATTCCTCGGAAGTTCAAAGCACCATCTTTCACTAAATATGACGGGGCGTCTTGTCCCAAGCTACATCTCAGGTCCTATGTTCGGAAAATCCAACCGTACTCAGCGGATAAGAATTTGTGGATCCACTTCTTCCAGGAGAGTCTTTCAGGGACTCATCTCGAATGGTTCTATCAGCTGGATGGGACCAAGGTTCGTAACTGGGAGGAGTTGGCTACTGCTTTCTATAAGCAGTATCAATATAATGCCGACCTTGCCCCTACGTGTACCCAACTCTAGGGTATGTCGTTAGGTTCAAGTGAAGGTTTTAAGGAGTATGCTCAGAAGTGGAGGGATCTGGCTGGCAGGGTGCAGCCTCCGTTGACTGATCGGGAGTTGGTAGACATGTTCTTGGGGACCCTATCTGGGCCATTTTTCAACCATCTTATCGGGAATTCGTCTGCAGGGTTCACTGATCTAATTCTGACTGGAGAGAGAATTGAGGCTAGGTTGAAGTCTGGTAAGATTCCAAAGGGTGCATCTACAGGTTCAGAGAAGAAACCCTTCAAAAAAGAGGCCAGTGTGGTGTATGGGCCTAGAAGGCAAGACAAACCAGAGCGCCGCCAATCTGTCAACGCATTGGTGATTGCCAAGCCTGCTGCCGCTCCTCGACAAGTTAACCAACCAAGGGCTGAGAGACCCAGAAGGGAATTCACCCGTTTGAGTATGACCTTGTCGCAGATCTTACCACAGTTGCTCTCAACCAACTTAGTAACCATCAGAGAGGCGCCGAAGTTTCCAAATACTACATCTCCAAAATACAACCCAAATGCCCGCTGTGCTTATCACTCCGATAGCCCGGGGCATGCCACTGATGACTGCTGGGCATTAAGGAACAAGCTGCAGGACCTTATTGACGCCAAGGAGGTACAGTTTGAGGCATCTGAGAAGCCTAATGTAGTGACAGCTCCCCTGCCTGCTCATGGAGTGAATGCTATTGGGGACGAAGAGGAAGTGGATGAAGCCGAGTTTGATAGCTGGATTTACCTGGCAACCGACAGTGGACCTAACAATTGGAGTGCAAAGGACAATCTATCTGTTTCTCTTGTTAATGAGTAATGAATTCTCTTGTTTTGTTATTTGTAATAAACAATAAATAAACTCTGTGGCCCGGTGTCTTACCCGAGGCACCGCAGTTTCATTTGTGAGGGCATATAAATTGTCATTTCATATATCACAAATGAAAATCTTGGACGTTTTCTCGCATTGCAAATCTTATGTTCCTTTTCTGTCTTTCTTTCCTTTACATATATTTCAAAACAGCTGTATTTACACACACACTCACTCATACAGGTTTCAATCCACCCTGGATCTCACTGATAACGACTCTTCTACTGCCAATTATGACTTCGAAAATCCGATCAACTTAGCCGAAGACGAAGGTGAAGATGATTGCGAAGTGCCTGGCGAGCTTGCAAGACTGTTGCTTCAGGAAGAGAGGGCAATTCAACCCCATGAAGAGCCAGTGGAAACAATAAACCTGGGTACTGAGGCAGACAGGAAAGAGGTAAAGATTGGTGCCAACCTAGAGCTCAGCGTGAAGCAACGGTTGACTCAAATGCTGCATGGTTATATGGAGATCTTTGCCTGGTCCTACGAAGACATGCCCGGGTTGGATACCGATATTGTGGTCCATCACTAGCCTACTAAGGAAGACTGCCCCCCGGTTAAGCAAAAGGTCTGCCGTATGCGTCTAGAGATGTCTGAGAAGATCAAAGCCGAGGTTATGAAACAGTTTGATGCCGGGTTTCTTGCAGTGACTTCTTACCCTCAGTGGGTTGCTAATGTGGTGCCAGTACCAAAGAAGGATGGAAAGGTCAGAATGTGTGTCGATTACAGGGATCTGAACAGGGCCAGCCCCAAGGATGACTTCCCCCTACCTCACATTGATGTCCTTGTCGATAATACAGCTCAGCACAAGGTATTCTCTTTCATGGATGGCTTTTCAGGTTACAATCAGATCAAGATGGCACCTGAAGACATGGAAAAGACTACATTTGTTACTCAGTGGGGCACCTTCTGCTACAAGGTCATGCCTTTCGGACTGAAGAACGCTGGGGCAACCTACCAGCGTGCCATGGTTGCTTTATTTCATGACATGATCCATCATGAGATAGAGGTGTATGTTGACGACATGATCGCAAGGTCCCAGACTGAGGAAGAGCACCTAGATCATCTGCAGAAGTTGTTTGACCGGTTGAAACTGTACAAGCTGAGATTGAACCCGAACAAGTGCACCTTCGGGGTAAGATCGGGAAAGTTGCTAGGCTTCGTGGTAAGTGACAAGGGCATTCAAGTGGACCCTGCCAAGGTTAAAGCTATTCAAGAGATGCCGGTTCCTAAGACAGAGAAGGAAGTCAGAGGCTTTTTAGGACGCCTGAATTACATTGCTCGCTTCATCTCACATCTGACTGCTACCTGTGAGCCAATCTTCAAGCTGCTGAAGAAAGATCAGGTAGTACATTGGAACGATGAATGTCAGGCTGCTTTCGACAGAATCAAAGAGTATCTCCAAGAACCACCTATCATTATGCCACCGGTTGAAGGGAGACCTCTGATACTATATCTAACAGTGCTTGACAACTCAATGGGGTGTGTGCTGGGGCAGTATGACGAGTCTGGCCGAAAAGAGCATGCCATTTATTACCTTAGCAAAAAGTTTACCGACTGTGAGACCCGATACTCACTGCTCGAGAAAACTTGCTGCGCTTTGGTATTGGCTGCTCGCCGGCTGAGACAGTATATGCTGACTCACACTACCTTGTTGATCTCAAAGATGGATCCTATAAAGTACATATTTGAAAAGCCTGCGCTGTCTGGGAGAATTGCAAGATGGCAAATGATCTTGACGGAATACGATATTCAATACACGACCCAGAAAGCCATCAAGGGAAGTGTATTGGCAGACCACTTGGCACATCAGGCCGTAGATGACTATCAGTCAATGAACTTCGAGTTTCCGGATGAAAGTATCATGATTGTGACTGATTGTGAAGTACCTGGACCGGATGAAGGACCTGAGGAAGGATCCCGATGGTCTATGCACTTTGACGGAGCCTCCAATGCTTTGGGAAACGGTATCGGCGCTATAATCATATCACCGCAAGGCACTCATACTCCACTCACTGCCCGACTATGTTTCAACTGTACCAACAACATGGCAGAGTATAAGGCGTGCATCGTGGGTCTTCAAGCTGCAATCGATCTAAGGATCAAGTTTCTGAGTGTCTTCGGAGATTCCGCTCTTGTGATCAATCAGATCAAAGGAGAGTGGGATACGAAACATCCGAATCTTATTCCTTACAGAGAATGTGTGTTGACCTTGATCCCCCACTTCACAGAAATAACCTTTGAACACTTCCCGAGAGAAGAGAATCAGCTGGCGGACGCGTTAGCTACAATGTCTTCTATGTTCAAGGTCAAATGGGATAATGAGGCTCCCCGGATCATCATCTGGAAACTGGACGAACCGGCATACTGTTGCGATCTCGAGACTAAATTGGTAACTGAGAAGCCTTGGTACCATGAGGTGAAGAGATATTTGGAAGCTCAGGAATACCCTGAAGGTGCATCTGTCAATGATAAGAAGTTCCTGAGGAGGTTCACGGCAAAGTTCTTCCTTAGCAACGGCATCTTGTACAAGCGAAACCATGATTCAACCCTACTGCGTTGTGTGGATAAAACTGAAGCAGAAAGGATCATGGAAGAGCTACATGAAGGGACCTTTGGTACACATTCCAGTGGACATACAATGGCAAAGAAGATCCTTCGGGCAGGGTATTACTGGTCCACAATGGAAGCTGACTGCTACCAACATTCCAGGACATGCCATAAGTGCCAGATTTATGCAGACAAGGTGCATGTTCCTCCAGTTCCTCTGAATGTTCTGACTGCCCCTTGGCCGTTTGCAATGTGGGGCATAGACATGATCGGTGAGATTAAACCTACGGCATCCAATGGGCATCGCTTCATCCTAGTGGCGATTGATTATTTCACGAAGTGGGTCGAAGCAGCATCCTATGCTACGGTAACCAAGACTGTTGTGGCACGGTTCATTCGGCATAATCTGATCTGTCGGTACGGCGTCCCAGAGAGAATTATTACAGACAACGGTACCAATCTGAATAACAAGATGATCGTTGAGCTCTACGAGCAGTTCAAAATACAGCACCACAATTCTTCTCCTTACAGATCGAAGATGAATGGGGCTGTAGAAGCAGCGAATAAGAACATCAAGAAAATCGTGCAGAAGATGACAGTGACTTACAAAGATTGGCACGAGATGTTACCGTTCGCTCTACATGGGTACCGTACCTCAGCAAGGACGTCAACCGGGGCAACTCCATTCTCTTTGGTTTATGGTATGGAGGCAGTCTTACTGATCGAAGTGCAAATACCCTCTCTCCGGATAATGAAGGATGCAAATCTGAACGAAGATGATTGGATCCAGACACGACTTGATCAACTCAACCTTATTGATGAAAAGAGACTTGCTGCTATCTGCCATGGTCAGACGTACCAGAAACGGATGATCAGGGCATTTAACAAAAAGGTCAGACCACAGGAATATCAAGTTGGGGATCTGGTAATCAAGCGAATCATCCTTCCTCAGAGTGATCCAAGGGGCAAATGGACCCCTACGTACGAAGGGCCGTTTGTGGTTAAGCATGTGTTCTCAGGAGGAGCATTGATATTGACCAACATGGATGGTGACGACCTTCCTCACCCCGCTAATGCATACATAGTAAAAAGATACTACGCATGAAAAAAGACCCGCTAGGCTGACATGCCTAGGCAAAAATTAGGGCTTCCCGGCGAACCAAAAGGGTTCGGGCAAAATGAAGGGATGAAATGAAAAAATCTATACACCCGGCAAGTCGAAAACCTGAAAAGGCGGCTTGGGCAAAAACGGGTATCCCGGTGGACTGAAAACCCGAAAGGGCGGTCCAGGAAAAAATTAGGGATAAAGCGTAATACTATGTCTCATTGATCACCTTGCATCCATAATCCGGTATCTACATCAAGTTCAGACGGCATTGATCAGTCAGCTTCATTCTTCGTTTAGGTCATCAAGTGATGAGACGCTCGGAGTTATAAAGGCAATAGCAAAGTTGAAACCCAGTGGGATCATTCATTTCACACAGCTGTTTTATTTTCTCTTGTACAAAAATTGTATAAACTCTTTTGTTCGGCGGCGTTTTCTTACTAGGACGTCAGCCTCTTGTACACAAAACGCCTATTTTCAGGCCATTCAAAAATCAATACAAATATACTTTTCAGTTAAAAGTGCCAATTGTTTTTCTTTTTCTGTTTTGTTTTGCGAAGAACGTCCAAGGTTCAATTTGTGATATATGCATTGACCATAATTTGCTAACTCATAAATATTTGCATACGAAACAAAGGATTAATTACAGGTAACATTAGAAACAGGGGCAATAAAAGAGTTGTCTAAGCAATCTAATTGTTCTGTCCTCCAAGGTACCAAGGTAGGTTCAGCTAAAAAACACAACCAGACACCTTAATTCCCCAGAGAGTAAGCAAGACAGTACACTCTCCTCAAGCAAAGTTATCAAATCTTTAAGAAGTTGGGTATCCTCCATCAGATCTCAACATTCCCCAGCAGCAATATACACATTCTTAACAAGCATCCCCGACAATCTTGGTCTAAAGATTGTTCGCCGGCGGCATATCAAACATTCAAAGGAATCACTTCCCCTGCAGTTCAAAACTTCCCCAGGAGAGTCCAATCTAGGTCCCCAGGAAAGTTGGAATTCATCTCCCCAAGCAGTAAGCTTATCCCCAGTAGATTCTGGAAGCTTATCCTCGCAGAGCGCGAACGCGTCGCCCGACTTTATTCAAAGAGTTATTTCCTTAACAGGATATAACTGGGTTATCCACAGCCAAAAGCCACGGAAAGAGCGTCCTCGACGGAGTCTTCTTATCCCCAGCGAAGTCTATTAACACTTCCAATACAACAAGGGTATTCCCAGCAAGTTATTATCAACACTCAGCAAAGTATCTCTCTCCCCACAGAGTATTGCTCCCCAGCAAGATCACTAGAGTACTTTTCTCCCTGCAGAGTAATCATTCGCCAAGTTTATTCCCCAACGGAGTTATCTTCTCCTGCCGGTATTCTTGCAACTATCATCCCCAGCGGAAGTGAAATCTATTCTTCAACATCAGCCCAGGATATGACTTCCCGGCACCCGTCAAGGATTTACTTTCCTAGACGAAAAATACATTCATAAACATCTTCATACATTATAGCATGCACATACGCATCATGAACATACAATCTCACGTATTCAGAGAGCATCTCGCATGTCATACCACATGACATCGCATACAACTAACGCTTGTCTTTTCAGGACAAAAGTCAGTACAAAAATGATTACTATCAATGGTCGCAACCAAAGATCCGATTCCTGAATCTTGCCAGGGTGTATCTGTTGATGACCAATTACCAGATCCGATTCCTGTATCTTGCCAGGGTGTGTCTGAAGAGTTCGAGGATCCGATACCTGAATCTTTCCAGGGTGTATCCGTTGAAGACTAGCAATACCAGATCCGATTCCTGTATCTTGCCAGGGTGTGTCTGAAGAGTTCGAGGATCCGATACCTGAATCTTGCCAGGGTGTATCCGTTGAAGACTAACATTACCAGATCCGATTCCTGTATCTTGCCAGGGTGTGTCTGAAGAGTTCGAGGATCCGATACCTGAATCTTGCCAGGGTGTATCCGTTGAAGACTAGCATTACCAGATCCGATTCCTGTATCTTGCCAGGGTGTGTCTGAAGAGTTCGAGGATCCGATGCCTGAATCTTGCCAGGGTGTATCCGTTGAAGACTAGCATTACCAGATCCGATTCCTGTATCTTGCCAGGGTGTGTCTGAAGAGTTCGAGGATCCGATGCCTGAATCTTGCCAGGGTGTATCCGTTGGAGACTAACATTACCAGACTCGATTCCTGTATCTCGCCAGGGCACGTCTGAAGAATTCGAAGATACGATTCCTGTAACCAGTCAGGACATATCTACACAAAGCATCTGAAGACCAGATCCTGCAACATGTCAGGTACTCATTTTTCTTTTGCAGGTACGCAAGTTCTCGCTAAGGAATCTCTTACGCGATCAACATCCAGATGGCATCTATAAGCCCATCATCCTATTCATCAACCTCTAAATGGCATCTATAAGCCCATTCCATCATCACACTGCTACTATGTGAGCGCAAATTTCTGGGCACTCTAGTGTTCAATCATCTTCCACCTTCGGATTACGAAAGGCACGTCAGCCAACCTGCATCCTCAGGTCTAAGAAGATCGAACAGGGGCAACTGTTGTACCCCAAAATTTGTCCTCCCATATTCTTCAAGAAATTGCCAAGTCATGCTTCAAAATTCCCCAAGGGTTGCACAATGTAAGAGCCTCCTGAACAGTCAAAATTAGGGTTTTGGTTCTGATCAAGAAAATGAAGTTTCCAAGGGTCCAATCAAGTCCCACATGCCTATAAATATGGTCAAGCATCCTCATATCAAGTTTCAAGACTTTCAGCACAAAATTGCACAGTCAAAAACCCTAATTGCACTACAGTCAACTGTAGGGGCAAAATGGTCATTTGATAGTCAAAAGTTCAAATTTTTGGTCAACATATCATTTTGAGGCCACAAACATCATTTGATCAATGCTTGATCATGATTCTCAAAGCTTGGCTCAAAAATCATCAAGATGCAAAAGTTTCCTTATTTGGACAGTTGAAAAAGTCAACTGTAAATTGACCAGGGCATAACTTTCACATGGATTATCAGAAAAATCCCATCCAAAGCTCATTTTGAAGATAAAGACATTTCCTACAACTCCTCTTCACACTTAAAGTCCAAGAAATGCCCTCACAAAAAGTTATCAATTTCAACATTATAGGTCATTTTCAAAAGTCAACAAAAAGGGACTTTAAGTCAAAGACCATAACTTGAGATTGGTAAATCAAAATGACATGGGACCAAAGGCATTGGTTAGAGGACTCAAAGACCTTTCCAAAATGTCCAAGAACATGAGCAAAGCTTAAAAATTGAGCAAGTTGTGCCTTGTGGAAGTTGGGAAATTTTTGGATATTTTGAAAAGTCAACATTGATTCAAATGACCTAAAATTGCTAATGGGCCTCTTTTTCTTCCACAATTCATCATCCAAGACATGTGCACGACCATTTGGCCCAAAGGGAAGTTTTTATCATTTTTTATTTATTTATTTGGATTTTTATTATTAATAATTCATTTAAATTAAAATAAATACATGAAAAATACTAAACCTAGGTTTTAAATCTTTTTATGCATATTATATACTCAATATTTCGTGCATAGCTAGATTTGGAAAGAATTGAAGAGAATTGGCCATGATTTGTACAAAATAGCATGCAAAAATATTGAAAAAGATTTTTGGAAATCAAATCTTGCAAGACATGAATGCCAAGGATTTTGATTGTTTTCTTTGACCTAATTCACTCCATACATAAGCTGGATCAAGACCTAATGCAAAAGAACAAAAAAGCTGCGCAAGAACTTGAAGAACAAAACTTGACTTTTTGCTTAAAAATCTCAAAACTGAAAACAGGGTTAGAGGTCGTTTCAAGCCACAAAAATCATTCCATTGCATTCCTGGGACATCAAGCAACGTACCTGGATCAAGAACACAGTCCCAAACCTTTGAATCACTGTACAGAAGCCAAGCTTTTTTTACTTTTTCTCATAATCGTACTTTACAATTTATGCATATTCATGGCATTTTATTTATAGATTCATGCTAAGTAATGTGTTTTAAAGCTAACCATGTACTTTGATTGGATTTTTATGCACTGTATGCAAAACCACCATTGTCATATTTTAGGGTTTCAAACTTGGAAATTTGGGGCTTTACATTCAAAGAAAAATTGAGACTCGAGACCTGGACCGTTAGAATCAGTGTGTTTGGACGAAAACAATGGCACCCTCACGCCTAATTTATGAGGCCCCAGGGGCTATTCGTTATTTTTCATAAAGGTGCCTATGAGAACGGTGTAAAACCGTTGCTAATGTTTTTTTATGTTTCAGAAAAAAAGCACAACGAAGAGGACGATGAAGTGGAAGGCGCTGATTGGATCATTTAAATTCTTCGCGCGTTTTTGAGCCACTGACCACTTTTCTCTTATAATAATTGTTAGTTGTTATATGATAAACGCGCGTGGGATGGTTCAGTGGTAAGCATAGGCGTTGGTAACGTTCATGACCTGGGTTCGAGCCCCAGGTCCTCACTATTTCCATGTTATTTTTCAATCAATGTTTCTATGCAGTTTCAATGCTGAAGACCATCATACGTCCCTCCATCAAGCCGTCCACTTGGTCAATCTCATTCATCCAAGGGTTCAGATCTAAAGAACAGGATGCACTCTAGTCAACGCACATACATGCTAACCAAAAAGTCTACCAGGCCTGAAGGTCATTGGGCCCAGATTGCTAAAAGAAAACCCTCCAAAATTAGGGGCAGACCCTTTAGGTTTGCAAATCTTTTTTATTTCTTTATTTTTTTATTATGTTTATTTTCTTTTAATTATTGTTTTTTTAATTAATTTAATATTTTCATAATAATATAAAAAACACAAAAAAATCAGAAAAGACAAAAAATTAAATATATTTATTTAATTAATATTTTGTAAATAAATTCATTAATTCATTTAGTTTTAAATTTAGGTTTTAATCTTGATATTTTTCACTAAAACTCAAAACTTATAGAATTAGGGTTTAATTAATTTTTATCTTTTTTTCTTTTATTCCATAGTAACTAATTGTTAAAATATTATTTATTTTTATAAATTAAAAATTGCATGTAAAATAATTAGGGTTAATCTTAGGTTAAACTTTAATGTGTTTTCCTAATAAAATAAAAATTGTAGGATTAGGTTTAATTGCATTAAAATCATAAAATACCAAAAAATACCAAAAACAATTTCTTTTCTTTTTTAATTAATTAATTTCATCGTTTAATTTAATTTAGTTAAAAAGGGTCCAACGCCCTCGTTTTTAATTCTTATTTAATTCACATGTTTATTTCTTTCTCGTGTAATATTTATGTATCTCTCCCAAGGCCGTGTAACATTTTAATCTTTCGCAGTTTTAATTCTTTATTTTTCTGTCAAATCGGGTTCAAGAAATTTTGGCGATGTGGACCCGCGCCTTTTGTAATAGCTTAGAATCTTTTATTTCTCGCAAAAATTGTAACTGTTAATCAAGGCATGCAAGAATGAATGACAATAAATAAAAGCAACGCGTAGATCACTCATAACATGACAAGATAAATGCAATGAATCTGACACACAAAATCACACACCACCCCTAGGGTACGCCTCACTGTTGCCTTGCCTCGAAAGGTGATCGTCGAGTAGAGGATGTCTTAGTAAGTCCTCATGATCCGGGAACCTGGCATGAGGGTAGCTTCTAAGGTGTCTTCCTATTGCTCTGGTGATCACCATGTCCCGAACCTCGAATTGACCCGAACACCTCCAACGGTGGTGCTGCCTACCTCTCAATGGTGGGATGGCACTACTTTAAAGGACATTTACACAGACGAATTCCTTAGGGTAGGTAGACGACTCTAGATACTTGCTCTAAATTTCAAAACAAAACAAAATACTTTTCACACCAACACATTTTCAAAAAGCTTTCGAAAGCAATTTTTCAAACACTCTTGAGGACTGATACAAGAGTCGAACTGGAATTTTCAAAGAAACTTTTTTAAACCCACAGTTGAAAAGCAAACAAACCATTTTTGAAAACACAATGAGCAAGTATCTAAGAGCCCATGGATAACCATGGATAGAAAGGGTGCTAACACCTTCCCTTTCTATAATCTACCTCCCGAACCGAGAGCAATCTCTTTAAGGAATTTTTCTGTGCTTTTGTCCTTTCCATTTGGAGAAAATAATAGACGGTGGCGACTCTTGCTTCCGCGACATTTCGCGAACCAGCGTTAAACAGTCAGTTCCAGATCCACCGATCACACCTTACAACGGATGACAAAGCCCAATAGTTTACCAGATCTCACCCCAAAGGTGCACTTGTTCAAGTTTAGCCTTAGCTTATACTTCCTTAGTCTTTCAAACAGTTTGTGCAGGTGATCAAGATGCTCTTCTTCAGTTTACAACCTGGCTATCATATCGTCAACGTAGACCTCTATCTCATGGTGAATCATATCATGAAATAAGGCTACCATGGCAAGGTGATAGGTTGCCCCGGTGTTCTTCAACCCAAAAGGCATAACCTTATAAGAAAAAGTGCTCCACTGTGTGACGAAGGTAGTTTTCTCCATGTCTTCAGGCGCCATTTTGATTTGATTGTAACCTAAGAAGCCATCCATGAAGGATAATACCTTATGTTAGGCTATGTTGTCGTCCAAAACATCGATACGTGGTAGTGGGAAGTCATCTCTAGGGCTTGTCCTGTTTAGATCCCTATAATCTACACACATACATACCTTGCCATCTTTCTTTGGTACCAGAATAACGTTAACGTTACCGCTAAGAACACTGCATTGAACTATTTTATAACCTCAGCCTTGATCTTTTCTGAAATTTCAGGATACATGTGACGGACCTTCTATTTTATCGGAGCATAACCCTCTTTCATTGGCAGACGCTGAACCAAAGTATTGGTGTCGAGCCCTGGCATGTCTTCGTACGACCAGGCGAAGATTTCAACATATTCATGTAGCATCTGAATTAACCTTATCTTGACATTGTTGTCTAAGTCAGCCCCTATTTTGACCTCTTTCTTATCTGTCTTAGTACCCAGGTTTACCACCTCGATTGGCTCTTCATGTGGTTGGATAATCTTTTCTTCCTGTATCAAACGGCTGGCAAGTTCTCTAGGTATTTCACAATCTTCATCACCTTCATCTTCGGCTTGGTAGATCAGATTTTCGAAGTCATATGAGGCAATAGCAGAATTGTTATCGACGAGATCCAGAGTGGATGAGGATCTACAATGTAGTGTGTAGGTGTGTGTAAGAACACATAGTTATTTTGAAAAATGCAATAAGATAAAAAGAAAGACAGAGATCACAAAATTTGTATGAAAAACGTCCAATATTTTTATTGAATGAGCAAATGTTTATGAATTAATTAACCCTTAACAAATAAACCATTATGCCCCGAGTAAGACACAAGGTTTTAAAGTCATTGTTCAAACTTTACGTAACCAAAACTTTCAAAGTAATAAAAACAGGAATATAACCATTACTCCTG
The DNA here is from genome assembly GCA_948472305.1 of Vicia faba. Classification (NCBI taxonomy): domain Eukaryota; kingdom Viridiplantae; phylum Streptophyta; class Magnoliopsida; order Fabales; family Fabaceae; genus Vicia; species Vicia faba. The sequence continues at coordinate 1,555,949,293 of OX451739.1, read as the reverse complement.
GCTGAAAGAGATAGGGAACATGTCTTCTGCCTTCCAGTTATCCAGTCCATCACCAATAGTAGGGAAAATCCAGTTGTTGAAGTCACCATCACTGTCTGCATCCTCTACAGCATTGACCTTGTTGTTGCTGATGCGGAACAAAGGTCTTCCGGCACGAGCGCATCGAACAATCCTGGGACCTTCTATAGTAAAGCCCAGGCCAAACTTGTTAGATTTATATGGGATACAGGAAGATGACTCCAAATTTTACTGTCACCATCTTCAATAACAACCTTATCATCTTTCAAGGAGGCCATTTTTGTACCCTAATTTTTGCCCCTAAGATCCCTTCATCATACCATGTTGATTTATTCACAACAAGGTCACACTAGGATTCTTGGTTCCCTCTACTTTGAGTTTTTCCCTTTTTGAGGGATTACCAAGCACCTTGAATTATGTTCCTTTTGTGATCATGAATATTGTTTTTATTTCTTCATTTAACTAATAAAATGCAATGTTGGTTTGTCTTTCTTGTTATCCATGTAGGTAAGGGCAATGTGATTTAACAAGTTACCTCATGGGTTCACGAGTTTATTTCCATGCCATAGTCAACAAAGCTTGATAAGTTCAAACCTCACCATGGGGTTTGTTTTGGAATAAATGGCATGGCAAGGTTATTTTGGTTCATCACATTCCAAGATTATCAAAGTTGGTTGAAAAGTACAAGTTGTTGATTGGAGAATATTTCATGTTTGGACAAGGCCTTGTTCCTATTGGTCACAAGAGCATATTTCTCTCAAATTTCAAGATATGGAAGTGGTTTTGGTGGCTATGAGTCCTCATTCTCATACTCAACAACTTCTATTCACAAAGAAAGAATGTCGGTACAAGAAGTTTGTTCAAGCTTGTCAAAGTTCCTCAAAGCATTTTCTTGATCTAGGATCTAGGGTTTTGAACTTCAAAGGGGTATATCTTGCTCACCTTTTGGTATTTTTTAGTGATTCCAAAGACATCCTTCTCTTAAAAGGGTTATCAACAAATCATTTAAAAAGTTCCAAGGAATTTTCATGTGGAAGAAACTTGGTGAAGAGGAAAGATTACAAGTCCTGTAGATGAATCCACAATTTTCCATGAGTGACTTCTAATGATTATAACTTGGTCAATTTGTATCACCTTGAGCCCATTCTTTTTCCAAAATCATCTTGAGGATGTGAACTTTATGCCTTATTTTATGTGCAAAGTGGGAAAATGGATGGAAGTTGCCTTAAAGATGCAAAATATTATAGGTCATTTCATGATTTTTTTCAACTTCAACAAGTCATAACTTACTCAAATTTTTGAGATTTTGAATGATTCAAGTTTCAAAATGTCATTCAAGAGATCTATTTCATGCCATATTTTTTGGTCAAGAGAAAATTCCAAGTGGAAGGCCATGTTTGGATGCAAGACATTATAGGTCATTTTTGAAGAAGAATTTGAAATATTTTTAAGTATGGAAAGTCAACCCTTATCCTCCAACTTTGACTCAATGCAGCTTTCAGCTCAATCATCCATTTAACTCCATTCTTTTTCCATTGCAAAGCTTGTAACCTCATCTTTATAAAGCATCAAGAATCATGCCTTAAGACCCCTTGAGCTGAGAATGCCATTGTTTCAAAAGTGGTAACTTGGATTTGAAGTTTCATTACAAGTCAGAATTTGAATTTCATGTTACAACCTATAAACCTCAAATTAGCACGCGTTTTAGGTCTAAACATGATTATCCAACTTTCCTAAGTGGATTAGTGCATCAAAACGCAATAATGGGATGAGTTTTGGTGAAGTTTGGATCACACTTCGCTCGTGCATCAGGTTTGCATGAATTCCCTCTAAAACACATCATTCACTCTTCCTTTTGATCCCATTTGATTCTCCTATAAATACATGAACTATCCCATTCATTTTCCCAAGATTGGATAGCCAGAATCACCCTGCCAAACATGCTCCATAACCCAATTTTATGTAACTTCAAAATCCATTCTCGAGCCTTTTTCAATCCAATTTTTCCATCAATTCACCTTCCTTGATCTTCCCTGAAGCTAACCACATAATTACATTCAAGAATCGTGCCCTATACTTCTCCATAGAAGTCCAGTTTCAGAGCTCTGCAACTCAACTTCAATAGGTAGATTCCTTCATCAATTCTTCAAAACTCTGATATCATTATGTTGATCTCATTGCCTTCGTTCTAGTCGCAACACTTCCCTTTTACTGGAAACACATTTTGACCATGAAATTTCAAATCCCTTTTCAAAACTTTCCTTCCAAATTGCTTGAGCTACAATTTATATAAATTTGGCGCGAGGGTGTGGTTGTCTTTGTCTTGAAGAGACGATGCGAATGGCATAGGTCTGAGCTTCTGATTTTATAGTTTGAGAGACATGCAATTCGTGATTGCTGGCGGTTGAAGATGACCAACGTGTCATCTTCCAACCAATGAAGGCGCGCCATCTGTATTTTTTCAAATTCTGATTTAATTAATGATTCTGTATAATATTCACAAATGACCATGATATGCACAGCGCGCCAAATCCATTGGATTTGATTACTAACGCGTTTTGACTCTCATCCAATGATCCACATATTTTACTTTTATTTTCTTTTTCTGATTTTTATATTTTAATTGTTTTAAATTTCAAAAAATCATAGAAAATTCATTTTTAGTCCAAAAACTCTAAATAAATTATGAAAAATATTTTTGATTATTCTCTTTCTGATTTTTATTTTTTCATAATTTAATTTTGTGTTTTGGTATTTTTTATAAATTTTACAATTATTTGATTTGTTTTAAATGTTTAAAAATATTTTTATAAATTTTTAAATTCTGAAAAAATTATGGAATGATCCAATGATATTGTGACAAATATTGGTGACCTTATTTTTTTTCTGACTTTACTATTTTTTACTTATTTATTTTAATTTTAAAAATAGTTTCTGACTATAAAAAATTACCAAAAAATTTGAAAAATTATTTGAGCCTTTTTCTGATTTTTCTATGGTCTTACTTTTTATTTCTTGATTAATTTGAACATGGTTGATATTTTTCTCTTTATTTTCTATTTTTAAACATTATTTTTAACCCCTTTTATATATATATATATATATATATATATATATATATATATATATATATATATATATATATATATATATATATATATATATATATATATATATATATATATATATATATATATATATATATATATATATATATATATATATATATATATATATATATATATATATATATATATATATATGTATTAAAATGTAATATTATTTTGTGACTATTTTCTGGCTGATCTTGGTTTAAATTTTGGATCATGAACTTTATTAACATCATTAGATCCATGGTGTTGAGTTTAACTCCACAAATATGGATGAATGATTTTAATAATAGTTTGATTAAATTTAATTCAAAAGTGGTTTGTACATTCTCTCCTATCCCTCTTCATCTCATCCACTTCTTATTGCACTAGATATTGTTAGAGCATGATCTCTATATCATGTCTCAAAACAAATGGTGCATAGATTGCTATTGACCGGCCTAAAAATAGGTGCGACTTCTATATATAAGTCCACTTACGATTGCTTAACATAGCGCTAAATTTTGTCCCGATTCAAATAAATGATCATTCGTGGCCCAAACTTATGATTGTAAGCCCAAGTATGTTAATTTGATCTCTTTGATCTAATAACCTTGAGATTTATTGTATGGAGGATTTGGTTCTACCAATCCTCTAATGGATCCACAACACCTTCAGTCAACGCAGATCACTTAAACATTGTTGATCATTAAATGGTACTTATGAGAATTCCAAATGGATGATATACTTGACAAAAACAAATGTAACTTGTTGTGTGGAGGCTTTGGTTCTACCAATCCTCTAATGAGTTCCAATTGCAAGCTTCAAGATGGTCATCTAACTAACCACTAATTATTGACTTGTTTTACCTTATACTTTATTTCTTTTTTATGCTTTATGAACTATTTACTTTTAGCATTTATATTTCATGCCATTTTCATCTTTGCTCATTTGAGCATTTACTTTCTTGCCATTTTTATTTTGCTCACTTGAGCTTTTCTTTTCCTTTCTTAAGATACTTAATAATCAACATAAACCCTAAAAAATCTTTAATGGTGCTTGGACTATTTGGTTACTATCCTTGGCATTATGGAGCATGAGACTTTTCTTGGACTTAGGATTAGAAACTTTGGCCTACCTTGGAAACCTTGTGATCTTACCTGATTATTTTGTTTGGAGTTCTTGAGGTTTACCTCAAGACATTGGGTTGCTTGTTTATTCTTATGTGCAGGTTTTTGTGATTACACCCTCTGTTTGTAATATGGAATTCACCCGTATACAACTGTTACTCTGCTCAATTTTTGTCAAAACTTAATACACTTGAAGTTTGGTTATCTCAAGAGGTCTAGTATTTTTATCTTGATTGGTTTCAATCCAAGGAATGGGAATTCTATCTTGGCTCATAATGTCAAGTATTGGCTTCTTGTTGGTTAGATGGTTCTTATCCATATCTTTTACCTTATGCTTTAGGATAGTCCCTTCTTCTCCTCTCATCTTCTTTAATTTCAAAAAATCTTCTTCCTCCTTTTGAAAACTCTTCTTGTTTTTTTGAACCTGAACCGCTTTCACAGTAAACTTGGACTTATGTACATGCATTTTCAAAACATTTTCATAAATAAATTCCAATCAACTTAATAATACCTCGACCTTTTTTGTGAGAAGACTAAAAGTCAATCAATCTCATTTCAAACCATTTTGCCACTTTGGCTTTTATCTTTAAACTTTTCTCAAAAGATTGAACTCTTGTCAATCTCTGTAGTGATGCAAACAACTATACTTCTATAATATATAGTGAAGAGAGATATTTTCCACTTGGGTGTTGAGTGAGGCATTGTTGATTTTAAAATCTAAGCCATATCCTCCACTTTGAGATGATGCAAATTCTCCTTTCTCATGATTGTGGGTAGTAGTTATATTTTCCACACGGACAATGACGATGATGTTTTATCTCATAAAATTAACCAACACATTTGTGTTTTAAAATTTTTAAAAGAGGAACTACGTGTACCCTGATCCCCTATTGCACGAAAAGGTGGTACATAGGCACTAAAGGTTCGCAACCGCGGCGGGTGCAAAAAATTATAAAATAAATATATTTCTTTTCTCACCTCCACCATCCATTTATGTACAACATTTTTTTATAGCCAAAAATATACAGATTTTACAAAGAGGCTCCTGCGGAGTACCGTAGATGTTTAGGGTGCTAATACCTTTCCTTTGCATAACCAACCCCCTTACCTTAAATCTTTCCCCCTTCTTTTTTGGGTTATTCGCTCTTTTCCCATTCCTTTGGAAACAATAAAGCACGGTGGTGATTTTTATTTTGATTTGCATAAAGTCTAGTCAATCCAATGGATTAGTCTTGAATATTTCTACCGCGACAGAAAAATGGCGACTTCACTAGGGACAGATTGACCTCTTGCTTGTCCATCCCTAAGTGGGTTAAGCTATCTTTGTTTATGTCTGTATATGTTATATTACTATTTTTTGTGTTATATGTTATATATATGTTTTGTCTGGATTTTCCTGGTTTTCAGGGTGCTTGGAGATTACTCATAAGTTCTATACCGGGACTTGGGCAAACTTTAAGATAAGACGGGAGGTATAGTCATGTTAAATTTGAGGGAGTAATCCGAAAAAATGAGGCATGATATCCCCCACTCAGTGGAGGCCCCTTTGACTGTAGTGTCGTTTACTGAGTAATCAGGAAGACGTACTACTTTCGACCTGGGAGCCTGCTGAAATTGAGGACCGTAGAATACCAAACCCATCTTTTCCTTTTAGGTGTAGTGCGGAAGCTATGACGGAGTAATCCGTAAATAGTTGTCACGCGATACTACACTCGGATGAGTCTTTCTTGAGAATATTACTAATTACCGAGTTAATCGGGAAGTTGGTAATATCTGAAGGAAGGATGTAGACTCTAGGAACCTCTAGAACCTTGTTCGACAGGTGATAACTTTTTAGACAAACACCTTATGGGTAGTACCTTCGACCTCATGCTCGTGACGTTGAACCTATGAACCTTATAAGTGTGATCTTGTGTGTGATTGTTACATCATGCATCCATGCACTCATAAGCATCTTTTGAAGAAACCATATGTCAAGGGATTTAAAGGTTGACTATTTGTGAATATCTCAGGTACTTTTAACCATGGATTCTGGAAAGAGAAAAACGGGAAATACAGTTTCAAGGATCCCAAGATAGATGAGTTGATCAGTCTAATTCCAGAGATCGAGTGTTCTGCAGACTTTCGGAAGAAGTACGGACCCATTATTCCTCTCATGAAGCTGAAGATGAAGGAGGGTATTCTCTCGACCTTGGTCCAGTTCTATGATCCGATGTATCATTGATTTACTTTTCCCGACTATCAGTTGATGCCTACACTGGAGGAGTATTCTTATTTATTGGATTTATCTGTTACCAATCGTGTTCCTTTTACTGGTTTGGAGGGTGAGCCAAAACCACATGAGATTGCTCTTTGATTCACCTGGGAAAGTCTGAGGTGGAAGCCCATATGACTACTAAAGGGGGGATTAGAGGATTATCAGCTCATTTCTTATTGGAGAAAGCTCGTTACTTTTCCAGAATGAAGAGTACAGTCGCTTTCGAGGCCATCTTTGCTTTACTTGCTTACGGGTTGTTCTTATTTCCTAATGTGGACAAGTTTGTCGACATTAATGCTATAAGGATATTCATGATTGGAAACCCAGTTCCTTCATTGTTGGGTGATGCTTATTACTCTATCAATCTTCAGAATTCTTATCATAGGGGGATGATTATCTGTTGCACGCCTCTGTTATACCGATGGTTTATCTCTCATATGCCTCAGTCTGATGCTTTTCGGGGTGTCAAGAAGGAACCCCGTTGGGATCCTAAGATCATGGCACTTACTCACTCGGATATTGATTGGTATCATCGATTTTACCAGGATATAGAGATTATTGACAGTTGTGGTAGTTTCCTTAATGTACCTCTTCTTGGTATAAAGGGATGCTTGGAAGAACAAGTTCCAAACTTTAGAGAGTTCCTACAGAGCAGACCTGAAGGAGAAAGACGACTTGATTGAGATCTTTGAGAGTCAAGCGGTAGAGTCTATGGAGAGGCAAGGGGATTTATTTTCTCCTGGGCCTCATTCAGGTGCTGATCACTCACTTCCTGATTCAGATGATTGGAAGGAGATTGCCATCAGATATACAGAAGAAAACCACAGGTAGAAGGCTCAGATTGCCAGGCTCACAGGGAAGCGCCAGCGTATAGAGTGATCTCCATCAGTTCTTTTTCTCAAGATGTTAGATTTTATTTTCATCTTGTACTTGGGATCATTGAAACTAGTAATCCATTTTGGAGTTATTATAATAAAAAAAATTTAGTATTTCAAAAAACGTTATTACTTTGATGTTTGCAATATGTCTATAAACTTTAAATCCCTTAAAATATTAAATAACAAAGTAAAAATAATTATGTGCATTACATATCATGCATCATATTGCACATATTTCTTGCATTTGTAATGCATATCCATGTGTCTTACCAAGCTTCTTTACTTTGTTCAGCAAGCTTACTCATCACTATAATACTCAGGCTAATTTCAAAAATAAGGTGGACAACTTAGAACAAGAGAATCGCGAGCTGTGCAAGGAAGTTTCTGCTTTGAAGGCCGGCATGGCCAATCTGACTACTCTGATAGAAGCTCTGGTGGCTGCTCAAAATCAGCCACTGATTGTTCAACCTCAACCAACAAGGGTAAATACTGAAGCTTTGACTATTCTCGTATCTGCTACTCTGGCTATTATTCAAAACCGTATGCCTAAAGGTTATCCATGGGGGATGCCAGAGAATTTTGCACCCGAAGGTTTCAATATTGGTCCTCAAGATACTCCACTGGTTCAGATTATTGTTACTCGGACACCTCCTGTGGTGCATGCTGTCACTGCTGCACCTCCTTCGGTGACTATGGTTATGTTTGTTAATGATGATGTGTGTCGTCCTTTCCCTCCACCGAGTGAAGACTTGGGTCTTTATGACAGAATGGATGATTTTCAAGAGCAGTTTGACAAGATGCAAAGAGAGCTGAAGGCCATTAGGGGAAAACAACTATTTAGGCAGAATGTGAATGAGCTATGCTTGGTCCCAAATGTTAAGATACCTGCTAAGTTTAAGGTCCCAGAGTTTGAGATGTATAAGGGAAACACTTTTCCTCGTGCTCATCTGGTGATGTACGTGAGGATAATGTCTACCCATACTGATGATTAGCGTCTGCTGATTCACTTTTTTCAGGATAGTTTGACCGATGCTGCGCTGAAGTGGTATATGAGTTTGGACAATGCCAATATCTATACTTTTAATGATTTATAAGAAGCATTCATCAAACAATACAAGTACAACATGGACATGGCGCCTGACCGTGATCAACTTAGGGCCATATTTCAGAAAGACAGAGAATCATTCAAAGAGTATGCACAGAGATGGCGTGAGGTAGCCACCCAAGTGATTCCTCCCATGGAAGAGAAGGAGATGACTAAGATTTTCTTAAAGATGCTGGGTGCTTTCTATTACGAGAGGATGGTAGCAAGCGCACCAAGTGACTTTACTGAGATGGTAGGAAGGGCTATCCGCTTAGAAGAGGATGTAAGAGAAGGTCGTTTGAAGAAGAGTGAAGGATTCGAAGGTGTGAAGAAGTTATCTTATGGGTTTACCAAGAAGAAAGAAGGAGATGCAAATGTTGTTATACAAGAGAGGATGGTAAACACTCCTAGAAGGAATTATCAGCATCATCAGCAAGTCACCTCAGTTACTCCTGTTATGAATTCCGCTCCGACTACCGTTGCTTATTAGAGACCGTCCCAACAGGGGAATCGAGGGTATAATCAGATAAGGGAGAGTTATGACCCTATTACCATGAGCTATACAGAATTACTACCAGTATTGATTCAGAAGAAGTTGGTTCAAACCCGACCACCTCCCGTCGTACCGTCACTACTGCCTTGGTATTACAAGGCAGACCAAACATGTGATTTTCATCAGGGAGCACCAGGGCATAATGTTGAGAATTGTTATCCTTTGAAGACTGAGGTACAGAAATTGGTAAAGTATGGTGTTCTATCTTTCAAGGACGTGGGACCTAATGTGAAAGATAACCCCCTACCCAAGCACGGGGGAGTAAATGTTGTAAATATGGTTGCCGGTTGTCCAGGCGACTTCCAGATTTTTGATATTAACCTGGTTAGAGGAGATTTGGTGAAAATGCATGCATACCTCTTTGAATTTAGCTACTATACGCATGACCATTCCGGTTGTGCTATTTGCAGTACAAACATACAGGGTTGCAAGAAGATAAAGGCTGATTTACAGGAGATGATGGATGGGGGCCTCATCCACATAATCAGGCCTAGGGCAGAGTATGAAGAGGAAGTGAACATAGTTTCTGGATGTCCTGGTGAATTCAGAATTTTTGACGTGGAGTATATGAATGAGGACTTCGTGCAGTTGCACGCTAACTTCTGCCATATGGCTGGTCAGGTGGAACACCAATATGGATCTTGCCTAGTTTGCTGTCGAGACCCCCGAGGATGTTCAATCGTGAATAAGGTTGTTCAGTTATTGCTAGACAATGGAACTATCAAGATCACAGGTCAGAGGGACGATTACCATGAAGTTGATATGGTTGAGGTTTTTTTGACTGAAGAAGAGTCAGAGGAAGGGTATGCCTCTGCAAATGAGTATTTCTCTTCAGACAAAGATTTGTTTTCCAGAAATGACTTATTAATGACTGATTGCATTGAAGAAGGGGTAAGCGTAATTGTGCCTTATTTTGGTGCACCCGCCCATTTTGAAATGGAGTATCATAGCAAGTCGACTGTTACCCCATTGGTGATCAGTTTGCAAGGTCTTATCCCCTACAAATCAGATAAGGTTGTGCCTTACAAATACAATGCTACAATATTAGAAGGTGGAGTGGAAGTTCCCATCCAGCCAATGCCTGATGTTGGAAATATAGCTGAAAATAGCAGGGTGACCCGTAGTGGTCGTGTGTTTGCGCCAGTTATTCAGAGAGATGTTGCTGCTGGAAAGAAAGTTGCTGAGAATGATGAACCTAAGAAGACTACGGGTGAGACTAGAGGAGCTATGTTAGAGAAAGAAGTAGATGATATTTTGAAGATAATTAAGATGAGCGACTACAGAATTGTAGATCAGCTACTGTAGACTCCTTCAAAAATATCTATCTTGGCTTTATTGATGAACTCCTCTGCTCATAGAGAATCCTTGATGAGGGTACTAGACCAAGCTTTTATGGAGAGTGATATGACAATATATCAATTCAGAAGCGTAATAGGAAACATTACGTCATGTAATAACTTGAGTTTCTGTGATGATGAATTACCAGATGAAGGGAGGAATCATAACTTGGCCATCCACATCTCTATGAACTACAAGAATGATTCACTATCTAATGTGCTGATTGATAATGGATCTGCATTGAATGTTATACCGAGGAGTACTCTCATGAAGTTGAAATATCAAGGAGCGCCTATGCGCCCTAGTGGCATCATTGTGAAAGCGTTTGATGGGTCAAGGAAATCTGTCATCGGTGAAGTGGACTTAACTATCCATATATGACCACATTTGTTTCAGATAACCTTCCAGATCATGGACATTGTTCCTGCTTACAGTTGTTTACTAGGACGCTCGTGGATACATGAAGCAGTGGTTGTCACTTCAACTTTACAGCAGAAGCTAACGTTCATGCGTGAAGGGAAGGTGGCGATCATAAATGGGAAGCATGCATTATTAATATGTCATTTATCCTCTTTTAGTATTGTAGAAGCGGATGAAGCTGTTGTTGGAACCCAGTTCCAAGACTTATCCATTGATAACATAAGAGGAAATGAAAATTTCGTGGTTTCGCTGAAGGATGCGCAGCAGGTTGTGCGTAGTGGTCATAGTGAAGTTTGGGGACGAATTGAGGATCCACCTGTGAACAAGAACAAAACTGGATTGGGGTTCACTTCAAAGAATGACAAAGGAAAGGGCATGAAACCGAAGTCTGCTGCAGGCAGGTATCAAGACATTTTCCATAGCGGAGGCTATCTTCATCCGACTTTTTCCAGGATTAACGCCATTGTAGAAGATGAAGCAGAGCAGGAAATGCCGAATTATGTGACGCACGGAGTCAGGGTTCAGAACTGGATCACGATTGATGTTCCCTCTTGCATACATGTTTCAAAGTAATTTGATTTGTTAATCTTTCTTTTGAAAATCTTTCACTCTGGCCAAGGTGGAAGTATTAATGTTGTAGGGCTTATCTGTTTGTTGTGACTTTTAAGATCAATAATAAAAATTGTCTTTGCTTCCCGAACTATGTCTTTACTTTTTTGCTTTTTCTTGGAAAATGGTAATAAAAAAAACCTTTCAAAATAAATAATAACTGAAATTCAATCTGCATGATCACTTGTTATATGTTCCAGTTCCTAAATGCAATCACAAATCATATGTGCATATTAATTAAAAAACCCATTGAATACAATGACCCTGCACCCTTTCCCAACTTTGAATGCCCTGTGTATGCGGCTGAAGAAGAAGATTATGATGAGATTCTAGAAGAGGTCTCACGGTTTCTTGAGCACGAGGAAAATACCATTCATCCATATAAAGAGCCATTGGAAGTGATCAATTTGGGTTCAGAAGAAGATCCAAAGGAAATCAAGATTGGAGCATTGTTGCATCCTGATGTGAAGAGCAGGTTGATTAAGTTGTTGAAAGAGTATGTGGATATTTTTGCTTGGTCTTATCAAGATATGCCTGGTCTAGATACATATATTGTAGAGCACCATTTTCTGTTGAAGCCAGAGTGTCTGCCAATTAAACAAAAGTTGAGAAGAACTCACCCAGATATAGAAGTAAAGATCAAAGAGGAGGTTCTAAAGAAGATTAATGCTGGTTTTCTTGTGACATTATTGTATCCTCAATGGATTTCCAATATTTTCCCAGTACCGAAAAAGACGAAAAACTCTGCATGTGCGTAGATTACAGAGATCTAAATAAAGCTAGTCCAAAAGATGATTTTCCATTGCCACACATCGACATGTTAGTGGATAGCACATCAAAATTCAAATTATTCTCATTCATGGACGGATTTTCCGGGTATAATCAAATAAGAATGGCTCCAGAGGACATGGAAAAAACAACATTTATCACACCCTGGGGAACATTCTGTTACAGAGTGAGGCCCTTCGGGTTGAAGAACGCTGGTGCAACATACCATAGGGCTATGACAACCCTATTCCATGATCTGATGCACAAGGAAATTGAATTATATGTTGATGATATGATTGCCAAATCCCATACTGAAGAAGGGCATATAGAAGATTTGTTGAAGTTGTTTCAGCGTTTGAGGAAGTACCGTCTCCGCTTGAATCCAAATAGATGCACCTTCGGTGTTTGATCTGGAAAGTTGTTGGGTTTCATTGTTAGCCAGAAAGGAATTGAAGTTGACCCTGATAAAGTCAAGGAGATTCAAGAGATGCCATCACCAAGAACTGAAAAGCAAGTCAGAGGTTTCCTCGGGCGTTTGAATTATATTTCCAGATTCATCTCCCACATGACTGCAATATGTGAATCGATCTTTATGTTATTAAAGAAATATCAAGGTTGTGTGTGGACGGATGATTGCCAAAGGGAATTTGAAAGTATTAAGGAATATCTGCTTGAACCTTCTATCTTGCTCCCTCCCGTAGAAGGAAGACCGTTGATTATGTATCTGACAGTGTTAGATAAATCCATGGGTTGTATTTTGGGACAACAGGATGAAACAGGGAAGAAGGAGTTCGCCATTTATCATCTCAGTAAAAAATTCACTGGTTGTGAGTCACGGTATTCCATGCTGGAAAAAACATGTTGTGCTTTGGCCTGGGAGGCAAAGCGTTTGCGGCAATATATGTTGAATCACACCACTTGGTTGATCTCCAAAATGGATCCAATCAAGTACATTTTTGAAAAGCCCGCTCTTGCTGGTAGAATTGCCTGCTGGCAGATGTTGTTATCTGAATATGATATCGAATACCGCATTTAAAAGGCCATTAAAAGTAGTGTGTTGGCAGATTATCTTGCTCACCAACCCGTGGAGGATCACCAGTCTGTAGAATATGAATTCCCCGATGAGGATGTGATGTTCCTGAAAGTGAAGGATTGTGATGAGCCATTGCCTGAGGAAGGGCCTGACCCTGAATCTTGTTGCAGTATGATATTTGATGGAGCTGTGAATGCTTATGGTAAAGGAATTGGTTCTGTGATTGTCACGCCTCATGGATCGCACATTCCTTTTACTGCAAGGTTAACATTCGATTATACTAATAATATGGCATAATATGAGGCTTGCATCATGGGTCTCGAAGAAGCTATTAATATCAGAATTAAAATTCTAGATGTGTATGGTGATTCAACTTTGGTAATAAATCAGATTAAAGGAGAATGGGATACTCGTCACCCCGGCTTGATCCCTTACAAAGATTATGCTAGAAGATTGTTACCATTATTCAATAAAAATGAATTCCATCACATCCCTAGAGACGAAAATCAAATGGCGGATGCTCTGGAAACTCTGGCTTCTATGTACCAAGTGAATATTTGGAATGATGTACCCCGAATTACAGTTTGATGGTTGGATAGGCTCGCTCATGTGTTTACAACAGAGGAGGTAGCAGATGAAAAACCTTCTTATTATGATATCAAACATTTTCTTCAGACTCAAGAATACCCGATCGGTGCATCAAAGAAAGATAGAAAGACACTGAGAAGATTGGCTGGCAGTTTCTTCCTCAATGAAAAGGTGTTATACAAGAGAAATTATGACATGGTCTTGCTCAGATGCGTGGATAGACACGAAGCAGACATGTTGATGCATGAGGTTCATGAAGGTTCATTTGGAACTAATGCCAATGGACATTCGATGGCTAAAAAGATGCTAAGGGCAGGTTATTATTGGCTGACAATGGAGTCTGACTGTTACAAATTTGCAAAGAAGTGTCATAAATACCAAATTTATGTTGATAAGGTCCATGTGCCTCTGACACTTCTCAACATGATTTCCTCCCCGTGGTCTTTCTCTATGTGGGGTATTGACATGATTGGGATGATAGAACCCAAAGCTTCGAATAGGCACCGTTTTATCTTGGTAGCAATTGACTACTTCACCAAATGGGTAGAGGCTGCTTCATATGCCAATGTTACTAAGCAGGTGGTTGTGCGCTTCATTAAGAATAACCTTAAATGTCAGTATGGTGTGCCGAGCAGAATTATCACTGACAATGGATTGAATTTGAATAACAAGATGATGACAGAACTGTGTGAAGAATTCAAGATTGTCCATCACAATTCATCTTCATACAGGCCAAAGATGAATGGGGTTGTTGAAGCTGCTAATAAGAATATCAAGGGAATTATCCAGAAAATGGTTATTACTTATAAGGATTGGCATGAAATGCTCCCTTTTGCTCTGCATGGATATCGAACATCTGTCCGCACTTCAACAGGAGCAACCCCGTTCTCCCTAGTGTATGGAATGGAAGATGTACTCCCAGTCGAGGTAGAGATTCCCTCGTTGTGTGTGATAATGGAAACTAAGTTGACAGAGGCTGAATGGGTCCAGAACAGGTTTGACCAATTGAATTTGATTGAGGAGAAGAGAATGACAACTTTGTGTCATAGTCAGTTATATCAGAGAAGAATGAAGAAAGCTTTTGATAAAAAGGTCAAACCTCGTGAATTCAGAGAAGGTGACCTCGTGCTCAGGAAGATCATGTCTTTCAACACTGATTCTAGGGGCAAGTGGACTCCCAATTTTGAAGTCCCATATGTTGTCAAGAAAACCTTCTCTGGCGGTGCATTAATTCTTGAAACTATGGATGGTGAGGAGTTCCCACGTCCCATGAATGCTGACGCAGTCAAGAAATAATTCGCCTAAAGAAATAAAAGAACAACTCGCTAAGTTGAAAACCTGAAAGGGCGGCTTATGCAAAAAAAGAGCGTCTCGGTAGGTCGAAAACCCGAAAGGGTGGTCTAAGCAAAAATTAGAGACCTAAACAGAATAAATTTCCCGCTAAGTTGAAAACCCGCAAGGGCAGCTTAGGCAAAATTTAGGGACTTTCTTGGCAAGTAACTACGTCAGTAAAGACTTGATCGTTGAAGAAACACTCTTCTCGGATCCTCACCATACTTCAACAAAAGCTGATGCTCAGGATTTCAAAAGTTGTTAGAGGGGATAATGGTCATTGTATCTATATGTATCTTTTCCAGTATATATTACAATTTTTCGAACTTTGTAATCATCTATGGAGTCTCACCATTCTTAGACTACCATTCTATTAATGAAATTTGAGCTTTTACCCAATTCTTTGTACTTCTTATTTTATTTAGTTTGCAAAGACTCTATTTATTATTGATAATAACTTTCAAAGCAAAAAAAGATTAAATAACAAAACTGACTTTTTAAAAAAAGAGATTTTACAATCTGCTTTTACTTTGAGATTTGTGATGAAACAATGACAACAAAAATGGTGATCCCAAGAATTGACAAACTCCAATTGTTTTGAGACGTTTTTGTTCCCCTCGGGAAGGTCTAGTCGGCTTATTTTCGCTGTATTGGGTTTATGACTCTGATATCCTCGGTCAAGTTTGGATTCATATCTCCTCTTTTCTGAGTTTTCATGATGTGAAGTTTCAGTCCGAGATTTCTCCAGTGAAGTTTTCGTTTGGCCTAATAGAAGTTCTTTTTCAAGAGAAGTTGGTATCATAACCACCCTTGAAGAATGCAGGTCCCTGGTTTCTCTAAGTGAAGGACGTATTGTGGATGTGGTGTTAACCTCGCCAATGAAGTAGGCCTGAATTCCCTAGTGAATGTTTGGATGTTTTGGTATCAGTCTGCTTTACTTGAGACTGGTTTTGCAATCTCCAGTAGGAATGTTACTTTTGAAAAACACTTGTTTCCCCGGTGAACCCTGAAGAAGGATCTTCTATCCCGATATCCGTTTATTTCATCACTTTGATTTATCTACCTCCGGATCATGTTTCTCCTCAGTAAAGTTAAAGCAGACAGTAGGCTTTGTTTCCTCAGTTGGCCTTTACCTTTCTTAGAATGATCATCTTGGATGAAGTTTAGTCGAGTGTTATTAGTGCCCGAGGTAGTTTTGCCTGGTTGTTCCCCATGTTGTATATCTGTTTTGTCAGCATACACATGATAACGCTCATGCATTCATGCATACATCATGCATATCTAAAATTGGCAAGTCATTGTTCATTGACATTTGTTAATATTTTTGTTGACATATTACTCTATTTTGCAGAGTTACGTTGCCCTCTTTTCAATAGAGTGTTGGTCCTAAATAGAAAGCGTATATTCTTTCAATTTCCCCACTGAGTTGTCCCTCATGGAAGATTTTTGCTTTAGCCTTCCGGTACAGCTCCTTGTTTGGATGGATTTGGTTTTCCCTCTTGATTTTATTTCTCAAAGGATGTATTATGGTTGACTGTTTCATTCCAGTTTATTTCTGGTTTGAATCTGTGGTTTCACGACAATATTATTTACTTTGAATTTCTGAAAACTCCAAGCTTTGGTTGGTGCATTTATTTTGCACGAGAAGACTTTATCCCCTCAGCAAGAATATCATGGCATCTCCCCAGGAAGTCATACCTCCTTCCCAAAAAGTCATTCTTTCTACAATCCTCCGTGATAATAAGTGGTAGTCTCTTTATTTAAGACAGCTTATATATTACCTTTTCCAGGCAGAATGCCTTGGTTAAAGAAGAAGTTGAGAGCCGTTCTAGGTGAAACACCAGAATCTTGGGGAAACTTGTTATCTTTCTGCTACCCTCAGTGATTGTTGGTAGTTCATCATCAGTGAACGACGGTGATATGATATATTCTGTTTCTACCTTCAGTAAAAGTTGGTAGGACATCGACAGTGAACGTCGATGTTTGTTATCTTTCTCTCTGCCTTCAGTAAATGTTGTTAGCTTCGCCTTTAGTAGAATTTGGTGTATCCTTTGACCATTCTACCATCCTCTTTGATTCAGGTCTTTTGATCCACCAGTGATTTATTTTCCTGGTGGGGTTGCTCCTTTGTTTCTTTATTATTGTTACATCCTAGGTGATGCTTTGCGTCTCTTTGGTCCTGTTCATATGCATTTATGATCATAAGCATTTGCATGGAACCTTAGGGCCAAAAATAGGGTTTGTTTTATATTTAAGTATCTTCGATCGCGTCGACACGGAGATTTTTAACCTTCGTATCTCCGGATAGAAGAAACTTAAATAAGGGCAGCTGTTGTACCATAATTTTCCCCCTAAGATCCCTTCATCATACCATGTTGATTTATTCACAACAGTATCACACTAGGATTCTTGGTTCCCCTCCCTACTTTGAGTTTTCCCCTTTTTGAGGGATTACCAAGCACCTTGAATTATGTTCCTTTTGTGATTATGAATATTGTTTTGATTTCTTCATTTAACTAATAAAATGCAATGTTGGTTTGTCTTGCTTGTTATCCATGTAGGTAAGGGCAATGAGATTTAACAAGTTACCTCATGGGTTCATGAGTTTATTTCCATGCCCTAGTCAAAAAATCTTGAGAAGTTCAAACCTCACCATGGGGTTTGTTTTGGAATAAATGGCATGGCAAGGTTATTTTGGTTCACCACATTCCAATATTATCAAAGTTGGTTGAAAAGTACAAGTTGTTTATTGGAGAAGTTGTCATGTTTAGACAAGGCCTTGTTCCTATTGGTAACAAGAGTATATTTCTCTCAAATTTCAAGATATGGAAGTTGTTTTTGTGGCTATGAGTCCTCATTATCATCCTCAACAACTTCTATTCACAAAGCAATAATGTTGGTACAAGAAGTTTGTTCAAGCTTGTCAAAGTTCCTCAAAGCATTTTCTTGATCTAGGATCTAGGGTTTTAAACTTAAAAGGGGTATATCTTGCTCAACTTTTGGTATTTTTTAGTGATTCCAAATACATCCTTCTCTTCAAATGGTTATCAACAAATCACTTCAAAAGTTCCAAGGAATTTTCATGTGGAAGAAACTTGGTGAAGAGGAAAGATTACAAGTCCTCCAGGTGAATCCACAATTTTCCATGAGTGACTTCAAATGATCATAACTTGGTCAATTTTTATCACCTTGAGCCCATTATTTTTCCAAAATGATATTAAGGATGTGAACTTTATGCCTTCTTTTATGTGTAAAGTGGGAAAATGGATGGAAGTTTCCTTAAATATGAAAACGATTATAGGTCATTTCATGCTTTTTTGCCAACTTCAACAAGCTATAACTTGCTCAAATTTTGGAGATTTTGAATGATTCAAGTTTCAAAATGTCATTCAAGAGATCTACTTCATGCAATATTTTTTTGTCAAGATCAAATTCCAAGTGAAAGGCCATGTTTGGATGCAAGACATTATAGGTCATTTTTGAAGAAGAATTTGAAATATTTCTAAGTATGGAAAGTCAACCCTTTTTCTCCAAATTTGACTCAACGCAACTTTCAGCTCAAGAATTCATTTAACTCCATTCTTTTTCCATTGCAAATCTTGTAACCTCATATTTCTAAAGCATCAAGAATCATGCCTTAAGACCCCTTAGCTGAGAATGCCATTGTTTTAAAACTGGTAACTTGGATTTGAAGTTTCATTACAAGTCAGAATTTGAATTTCATGTTACAACCTCTAAACCTCAAATTAGCATGCGTTTTGGGTCTAAACATGATTAGCCAACTTTCCCAAGTGGATTGGTGCATCAAAACGCAACAATTGGATGAGTTTTGGTGAAGTTTGGATCACACTTCACTTTTGCATCAAGTTTGCATGAATTCCCTCCAAAACGCATCATTCACTCTTCCTTTTGATCCTATTTTCTTCTCCTATAAATACATGAACTATCCCATTCATTTTCCCAAGCTTGGATAACCAGAATCACCCTGCCAAACTTGCTCCATAACCAAATTTTATAAAACTTCAAAATCCATTCTCGAGCCTTTTTCAATCCAATTTTTCCATCAATTCACCTTCCTTGATCTTCCCTGAAGCTAACCACATAATTACATTCAAGAATCGTGCCCTATACTTCTCCATAGAAGTCCAGTTTCAGAGCTCTGCAACTCAACTTCAATAGGTAGATTCCTTCATCAATTCTTCAAAACTCTGATATCATTGTGTTGATCTCATTGCCTTCGTTCTAGTCGCAACACTTACCTTTTACTGGAAACACATTTTGACCATGAAATTTCAAATCCCTTTTTAAAACTTTCCTTCCAAATTGCTTGAGCTACAATTTATATAAATTTGGCGCGAGGGTGTCGTTGTCTTTGTCTTGAAGAGACGAAGCGAATGGCATAGGTCAGAGCTTCTGATTTTACAGTTTGAGAGACCTACAATTCGTGATGGCTGGAGGTTGAAGATGACCAACGTGTCATCTTCCAACCAATGAAGGCGCGCCATCTGTATTTTTCAAATTCTGATTTAATTAATGATTATGTACAATATTCATTAATGACCATGATATGCACAACGCCCTAGATCCCTTGGATTTGATTACTAACAAGTTTTGACTCTCATCCAATGGTCCACATATTTTACTTTTATTTTCTTTTTCTGATTTTTATATTTTAATTGTTTTAAACTTCAAAAAATCATAGTAAATTCATTTTTAGTCCAAAAAATCTAAAAAAATTATGAAAAATATTTTTGATTATTCTCTTTCAGATTTTTATTTTTTCACAATTTAATTTTGTGTTTTGGTATTTTTTTATTAAGTTTACACTTATTTGATTTGTTTTACATGTTTAAAAATGTTTTTATACATTTTTAAATTCTGAAAAAATTATGGAATGATCCAATGATATTGTGACAAATATTGGTGACCTTATTTTATTTTTGTTCCTGACTTTACTATTTTTTTACCATTTTTTTTGTTTATTTTACCTATTTATTTTAATTCTAAAAATAGTTTCCGACTTTAAAAAATTACCCAAAAATGGTTGATATTTTTCTCTTTATATTCTATTTTTAAACATTATTTTTTAACACCTTTTATGTATATTAAAATGTAATATTATTTTGTGACTATTTTCTGGCTGATCTTGGTTTAAATTTTGGATCATGAACTTTATTAACATCATTGGATCCATGGTGTTGAGTTTAACTCCATAAAAATGGATGAATGATTTTCATAATAGTTTGATTAAATTTAATTCAAAAGTGGTTTGTACATTGTCTCTCATCCCTCTTCATCTCATCCCCTTCTTGTTGCACTAGATGTTGTTGTAGCATGATCTCTATATCATGTCTCAAAACAAATGGTGCATAGATTGCTATTGACCGACCTCAAAATATGTGCAACTTCTATATATAAGTCCACTTACGATTGCTTAACATAGCGCTAAATTTTTTCCCGATTCGAATAAATGATCATTCGTGGCCCAAACTTATGATTGCAAGCCCAAGTATGTTAATTTTACCTCTTTGATCCAATAACCTTGAGATTCATTGTGTGGAGGCTTTGGTTCTACCAATCCTCTGATGGATCTACAATACCTTTGGTCAATGCGGATCACTTAAACATCGTTGATCATTAAATAGTACTTATGAGAATTCAAAATGAATGGTATACTTGACAAAAAGCAAATTCAACTTATTGTGTGGAGGCTTTGGTTCTACCAATCCTCTAATGAGTTCCAAATGAAAGCTTCAAGATGGTCATCCAACTAACCACTAATTATTGACTTGTTTTACCTTATACTTTATTTCTTTTTTATGCTTTTTGAACTATTTACTTTTAGCATTTACATTTCATGCCATTTTTATCTTTGCTCATTTGAGCATTTACTTTCTTGCCATTTTTATTTTGCTCACTTGAGCTTTTCTTTTCCTTTCTTAAGATACTTAATAATCAACATAAACCTTAAAAAATCTTTAATGGTACTTGGACTATTTGGTTACTATCCTTGGCATTATGGAGCATGTGACTTTTATTGGACTTAGGATTAGAAACTTTGACCTACCTTGGAAACCTTGTGATCTTATCCGATTATTTTGTCCGGAGTTCTTGAGGTTTACCTCAAGACATTGGGTTGCTTGTTTTTTCTTGTGTGCAGGTTTTTGTGATTACACCCTCTGTTTGTAATCTGGAATTCACCCGTATACAGCCGTTACTCTACCCAATTTTTGTGAAGACTTAATACACTTGAAGTTTGGTTATCTCAAGAGGTCTAGTATTTTTTGCTTGATTGGTTTCAATCCAAGGAATGGGAATTCTATCTTGGCTCATAATGCCAAGCTTTGGCTTCTTGTTGGTTAGATGGATCTTATCCTTAACTTTTACCTTATGCTTTAGGATAGTCTCTTCTTCTCCTCCCATATTCTTTAATTTCAAAAATCTTCTCCCTCCTTTTTAAACTCTTCTTGTTTTGAAACTTAAAAACTTTCATAATAAACTTGGACTTAGGTCCATACATTTTCAAAATCTTTTCATAAATAAACCCCAATCAATTTAATAATACTTTGACATTTTTTGTAAGAAGACTAAAGTCAATCAATCTCATTTCAAACCATTTTGCCACTTTGGTTTTTATCTTTAAACTTTTCTCAAAAGGTTATACTCTTGTCAATCCTTGTAGTGATGCAAACAACTATACTTCTACAATATGAAGTGAAGTGAGATATTTTCCACTTGGGTGTTGAGTGAGGCATTATTGATTTTAAAATCTAATCCATATCCTCTACTTTGAGATGATGCAAATTCTCCTTTCTCATGAATGTGGGTAGTAAGTATGTTTTCCACACGGACAATGACAATGGTGTCTTATCTCTTAAAATTAACCAACACATTTGTGTTTCAAATTTTAAAAAGAGGAACTACGTGTACCCTGATCCCCTATTGCACGAAAGGTGGTACGTAGGCACTAAAGGTTCGCAACCGCGGCGGGTTCAAAAATAATAGAAATATACCTCTTTTTTCACCTCCACCATCCATTTTATATATAACACATTTTTTATAGCCAAAATATACAGATTTTACAAAGAGGTTCCTGCGGAGTATCGTAGATGTTTAGGGTCCTAATACCTTCCCTTTGCATAACCAACCCCCTTACCTTGAATCTTTCCCCCTCTTTTGGGTTATTCGCTCTTTTCCTATTCCTTTGGAAACAATAAAGCGTGGTGGCAATATTTATTTGGATTTGTATAAAGTCTAGTCAATCCAATGGGTTAGTCTTGAACATTTCTACCGCTACAACCATCTGTACGGAGCTTTGGTGATTCTCGGGATGGCTGAAACATCTTCAACAATAGTAGGGGAGAGAACTTCAATGGTTTGGCAGGGTGTTTCAATGAATTCTCCATCCATTTCCATGTATCGGAACAAGTTGAGGTGGCTGACCATATATTCCTCCTCTCCACAAACAGTTAGAACTTTCCCTTTCACTGGATATTTCAGCTTCTGGTGCAGGGTGGAAGTGACAGAACCTGCCCCATGGATCCAAGGGCGTCCCAGTAAACAAGACTAAGCAAGTCGGATATCCATGACATAGAAAGTGGACTCAAAAATCTGTGAACCCACGTTGATCGGGAGGTCTATCTCTCCATGTACCATTTACTTTGATCCCGTCGAAAGCTCGAACTATGATATTTCTGGGCTTCAGCACCAACCCTTCATAATCTAACCGGTCGAGAGCGCCTTTCGGCAGAACATTCAGAGATGATCCTGTTTCAATCAATACATGGGCTAATGTAGTGCCCTTGCACTCTATGGAGACGTAAAAGGCCCTATTGTGATTCCTCCCCTCTGGAGTCAAGTCAGCATCGGAGAAACCCAAACCATTGTCAGTTGTCAAACTAGCCACATAACTTCCAAATTGATCTGCCAAAATTTCCTACGGCACATGATCAGTCTTTAGGAATGTCATTAAAGTCTTCGCATGGGCCTCAGAACACAGCAGTAGTGAGAACATAGATATTTTGGACGAGGTCTGCCCCAACTGTTCGAAAATTTTATAATCACTTCGGCGAATAATCTTTAGAACCTCTTCTAAATCTTCTTCAGAAGTATCTTTGACAGGAGCTTCTTTTGGCGCCTTCGTCCGTGCAGGCTCTATCACCGGCTCTTTGCCTCGAGCCCTAACAGTCGTTTTGGAAACTGTAATTTGAGCAGGTGGGGAGATTTCTGGAGATAAAATCCTTCCACATCTTGTAATCTTACTGGTCCCTGCAATATTTACAATACTGGGATCAACTTCTTCTTTTTCTTCATCGGACAACTCCTGTTTGACACCATGATAATAGACGTTGTGATCGGTGGGAATGAGAACTGACTGTTTTTAATGCTGGTTCACGTTTGCATTTCGTAACATGTCGCGGTAAGCAAGAGTCGCCACCGTCTTTTATTTTCTCCAACAAGGAAAGGACAAAAGCACAGCAAAATTCCTTTTTGAGATGTTTCTCAGGTTCGGGAGGTAGATTATATAAAGGGAAGGTGTTAGCACCCTTTCTATCCATGGTTATCCACGGGCTCTTAGGTACTTGCTCACTATGTTTTCAAAAAGTTTTGCTTTTCTTGTATTTGTGGGATTTGAAAAAAAGTTTGTTTTGAAAACTTCGATTTAACTCTTGTGTCTGTCCTCAAGAGTGTATGAAGTGTTTGTTTGAAAACTTTTGTCAGAAAAGTGTAGGTGCGAAAAGTATTTTTGTTTTGAAAGAGCAAGTATCTAAGAACCTCTACCTACTCAAAAGAAATTAAGCTGTGTAAATGTCCTTTAGACAGTACTATCCCACTACTGAGAAGTAGGTAGCACCGTCGTTGGAGTTTTTCGGGTCAATTCGATTATAGGGACATGTGGTCACTAAAGCAATGGTAGGACGCCTTAGCGGTAACCCTAATGTCCTAGATCATTTTTTATCGAGGCAACCGTTTCGAGGCAACTTTGATCTTTAGACAGGAGGGCGACCTCTAAAACACCCTATAGTCAATGACCACGTCGAGGCAACCAAGTGAGGCGTACCCTAGGAGTGGCATGTGCGAGTGTGTCAGGTTTCATGTTAAGTTATCTTTGTACATGTTATGGTGAGCTACGATTGATTTTAATTTAAGAGAAGTCTTGTCATGCATAGCCTAATTAGCATACATCTAGCAGTTAATAGTTGCGGAAAATAAAGCTAAACTATTACAAGGCGTCGGGTATTTACATCTCCAAAAACAACCCTTGAAAAGTAAATTGCGGGAAATTAAAGAAAAGCGGTAAAAAGTCCTATTTAAAGCTATTACATCCTCGGAGCAATTACATAATTGGAATAAAAAATAATGAATCAAAAAGTAATATGCGCGAGAAAAATTGGATCGGAGAGTTTTTTAGGGTTTTTGACCCTTTTTTTTTAGAAAGAAGGAAGGTTTTGCTATTTTGCATTAAATTAAATCTAAGATAATTAATGAATTAAAAGAAAGAAATATTTTTTGAGTTTTTTATGTTTTAAGGAAATAAATAAAAGATGGTCAAAATTGTCAAGAAACCCTAATTCTACATTAGTTTTAGATTTATTGTGAAAATATTAAAATTAACCTAATTAAAAAGACTAAATTAATTATGTTAGTATTTATTTACAAAAATAACTAATTAAATTTAATAAATAAAAATATTATATTTTTCATGTTTTCTGAATTTATTAAAAAAATATTAATTGTTTTAGTTAGTAGTTAATTAAAAATTAATAAAAACAAATTAAATAAAAAATAAAAGGAGAAGAAGAACTAAACCCAAGGGGTGCTGGCCCAAATTAGGAGGTGTGTTTGGAAATTTGTGGCCCATCAATACTCAAGCCTGCTTTGACTTTCTGAATTAGCTATGTGTGCGCTGACCAGAGAGCATGGTGGTCTTCCACTCATGGCCATTGGATTTAGCCTTGAAGACATCTGGCTCACTGAGACGTGAGGTGCATGGTGGATCACGCGTTGGAGAGTACATGGGATCACCTGCAGAAAGAAAACAAATAATTGTTTTGGGGGACCTGGGATTTGAACCCAGGTCCCAAGGGATAATGCTTCAATGCTTTTCCCAACTGGACTGTAACGCGCGTTTGTTAAGTGGATGGAGAGGGAATATTATATACAAAAAATTAACAATATGCTGTAAACACAAAAAAACGCGCGTGTTTTCAAACAAGCCAACCAGATGCTAACACCTCATCATCTTCTTCGTTTGTCCTGCACAAATAACATCAGATAGCGGGGGTTTTTAACCTCCACTATCTAGCTGCACGAAAAATAGCGATTAGAAATCTAACAAGCATAAATATTTCGCGAGGGGTGGTTCTTATTCGTCTAGGTCTAACGATTTCAACCATGTGTCTTATGAGTCCTAATTTTGCCTGGTTCAGAAAGCCCTAATTTAAAGCTCAAGAACCCTAAAAAACCAGTCATGGCATTCTTCGATTCAGGGCGTTTCAGTTCAATCCAATTATACCATTAGCTTCGCATGGTTCCTAGCAACACAAATCAATCACAAAAACATGTTAACTATGCATGAATTAGGATATACGATTATGAAATATAAGTGAAAACCGTGGTTCTGTATTCCTTGATTCTTTAAGCTTTGATGCCTGAATTGGATTGCAAAATGTTCCTAGGACCTCCAGCAATGTATTAGAATCAACAAAAACCCTTGAATCGACCTAGAATGCAAAAATCAGTTTTCAATTTTCTTTGAATTTCTTCAATGTGCTATGGTTGTTTCTGCAGCTTTTTCACGTCCATTAGGCCAGGGTTTGCTTTCATACATATAACGCAATTGAATTAGGTCAAAAGCTAGGCAAAAATCCATGTGCATTGATGATTGAATCCTTGATTGAAAAATCAAATATTCTTGATTTTCATGATTGAACAAACTTGCCAAAATTGGATTTTTTGATATCTTTGACTTGTGCACGAATTTGCCAGCCTGTTTAGGTCATATTTGCTTCACAAAAAGATTTAAAAAACAAATCTTCTATTTTCTTATTATTTAAATTGATTAAATGAATTAATATTAATTAAAAATCCAATTAATCAATAAAAATAAGAAAATAAATCCAATTAAGCTTGATGGGTCGTGCATAGGTCATGGGTGAAGTTTCAAGAAGAGATTTGAGGCCCATTAGCAAAAAGAAGGTGTTTTGGGCAAAGTTGACTTTTGCAAATTCATGAAAATTTCCCAACTTCTCCAATGCACAACTTGCTCAATTTTGATCATATGACCATGTTCTTGGACATTTTGGAAAGCTCTTGAAGTCCTCTAACCAATGCCTTTGGTCCCATGTAATTTGGATTTACCAATCTCAAGTTATGGCCTTTGACTCAAAGTACACTTTTGTTGACTTTTGAAATTGACCTATAATGTAAAAATTGGTAACTTATTGTGAGAGCATTTCTTGAACTTGGAGTGTGAAGATGGATTTTAGGAAATTGCATCCTCTTAAAAATGAGCATTGGATGGAGTTTTTCTGACAAACCATGAAAAAGTTATGCCCTGGTCAAGATACAGTTGACTTTCCCACTGTCCAAAAATAGTAACTTTTTGCATCTTGATGATTTTTGAGCTATGCTTGTGGAATCATGATCAAGACTTGATCAAATGATGATTGTGAACTCAAAATAAGATGTTGACAAAAAATTCTGACTTTTGACTGCAAAATGACCATTTTGCCCTTGCAGTTGACTATGGATCAAATGGGGCTTTTGACTGTGCAAATTGGCACTGTGAGTCTTGAAACTTGGCATGTAGGTGCTTGATAATGTATATAGGCCTATGATACTTGATTGAACCATTGAGAACCCCAATTTCCTTGAAAGAGCCAAAACCCTAATTTCAGCTGTCTTAGGAGATGGTCTGACTGTACCTCTTGAGCCATTTTGAGGATCATTCTTGACAAATATTGAGAGATATGGGAGGGAAAATTTTGGGGTACAACAGTTGCCCTTGTTCAATCTTCTTAAACCTGAGGATGTAGATTGGCTTGTGTGCCTTTCGTGATCCGAAGGTGGAAGATGATTGAACACTAAAGTGCCCAGAAATTTGCACTCGCATGGTGTAGTATCAACAATGTGATGTCGGGAATGGGCTTACAGATGCCATTTGGAGAGATGATGGATAGGAGGATGGGCTTATAGATGCCATATGGAGATTGTTGGTTGATAGTTTTGTCTTCGTTGACAAGTTGTCTCTTTTGACAGGTTGTCTTCATTGACGGGTTGCCTCTATTGACGGGTTGTCTCTATTGATGGGTTGTCTCTATTGACGGGTTATCTCTTTTGACGTGTTGTCTTTATTAACGGGTTGTCTCTATTGACGGGTCGTCTCCATTGACGGGTTGTCTCCATTGACGAGTTGTCTCCATTGACAGGTTGTCTCCATTGACGAGTTGTCTCTATTGACGGGTTACCATCAGAAAAATCTTTAGGAATCGACTTAGCTGCTTTTGTCTCCATTGATTGTGTTCGGATCAGAAAAATCTTTAGGAATCGATTTAACTGGTTTTGTCTCCATTGACTGGCTTCGCCTCAGAAAAATCTTTAGGAATCGATTTAACTGATTTTGTCTCCCTTGATTGGATGCATCAGAAACATGAGTGATAGAATGACATCCGAATCTGGATCATATCTGGACTTTATTTGAGAGAGTGACAGAATGACATCCGAATCTGGATCGTATCTGAACTGTATTTGAAATTGAGATCTGTATGAGTAGCAGATAGATTTCCGTGTCTGGAACGTATCTGTGTTGTAACTGGGATCTGGATAAGTGACAGAATGACTTCCGTGTCTGGAGTGTATCTGCACTTGAAGTTGATAGTTGAATCTGAATGAGAAATAGAATGGCTTCCGTGTCTGGAGCGTATCTAGTC
Source organism: Vicia faba (assembly GCA_948472305.1). NCBI lineage: Eukaryota > Viridiplantae > Streptophyta > Magnoliopsida > Fabales > Fabaceae > Vicia > Vicia faba. The sequence goes on along the minus strand of OX451739.1, from coordinate 1,555,921,264 downwards.
TGTATCTGATTGCTGACGTCTAAATGAGTAGTAGAATGACTGCCGTGTCTGGGGTGTATCCATGCTGTATCTGAATGAGTGACAGAATGACATCTGAATCTAGATCGTATCTGAACTATCTCTTGAATGAATCTGGAATAAGTATCAGAATGTCGCCATATCTAGGTCACATTTGAACTGTCTCTGGAAGGAATCTGGAATAAGTATCAGAATGTCGCCATGCTTGGGTCACATCTGAACCATCTCTAGAAGGAATCTGGAATAAGTATCAGAATGTCGCCATGCTTGGGTCACATCTGAACCATCTCTAGAAGGAATCTGGAATAAGTATCATAATGTCGCCATGCTTGGGTCACATCTGAACCATCTCTAGAAGGAATCTGGAATAAGTATCAGAATGTCGCCATGTCTGGGTCACATCTGAACCATCTCTAGAAGGAATCTTGGAATAAGTATCAGAATGTCGCCATGTCTGGGTCACATCTAAACCATCTCTAGAAGGAATCTTGGAATAGGCATCAGAATGTCGCCATGTCTAGGTCACATCTGAACTATCTCTTGCTCAATGGAGTAAACCTCTGAGGTTATAGAATTGGTCCGTACAATGACGGAGGAGAACATCAAGATCTAGGAACTGACTCGTGCTCAATGGAGTATACCGTTGAGGTTATAGTACTTGTCCACCCTATGATGTAGAGAAACTGTCGAGATTGAGAACCTTATCTGAACTTCAACCGAGGATAATCCGATTGAGATTTAAGAACTGGTCAGATCTTCGACTAAGCTGAGAACTTAACTGCATCTTTCCTGAAAGGTAAAGGTCAGTCACATGCAATGCATGAGATGGATCAAGCAATGATGTTCTCAACATAAATGAGATTTTACTCGTATTATGCGTATATGCATGTATCATGATGTATAAAGATGTGATGTTTCAGCTGGGGAAAGTAAATCCCGGAGCTGCTGGAGAATAGAGTTGAGTTCTTCGTTTCCGCTGGGGATGGTGAACGAAGATGATTGTGAGAATAAACCTGCAGGAGAAAAGAAATCCGTTGGGGAATAAACTTGATGAAAGAGATTACTACGAGGGGAAATACTCTGTGGGGAAGAGATGTTCTGCTGAGAGTTTAATGATGACTCCGCTGGGGATTCCGTTGATAAGATCTGTTGGAGATTTTGATGATGAACTCCGCTGGGGATAGAAAGAACTTCCCTGGGGATGATCTTTCTGTTGCAACTTGCTGAGGATAGCCCACTTAGGCTCTTGTGAGGATAACCTTCTGAATTTGGCTGAGGAGAGATATTTGCACTCTGCAGGGGACAAGCTTCCAGAATCTACTGGGTAGATGATTCAACTCCGGCGGGGAAGCTTTTTAGACTGCACTGGAAAATGGCTCCACTGGGGGTATCTTGTATTCCACCGGGGAACATTCTTATATTCTGTCGAGGAATATTAAGACTGACGGGGATGCTTGCTAAGGAATATATGTATACTCCGATGGGGAATATTAAGATCTACTGGGGATACCCAACTTTTTAAGGGCTGATGGGAGACTAACTCCGCTCGGGGGAGAGTATCGCTGATTCCTTTGTAGTTGCAGGTCTCAGTGGGGAGAGCTTCCATTACTGTCTTACTCTGTGGGGAGTGAAGGTATCTCAGTCATACTCTTCAACTTAATTTACCTTGTACCTGGAGGACAGCGCAGCTTGTACAATTCAGACAATTCTTATTGCCCCAGCTTATGTGGGAGAGGGTACCTGTGGAGGTGCTTGATAACTGTCGATTGACAAATCTTCTTCTGGTAGGCAAGTGACAAGATGAAGGGACATAGTCGTACGCTTTTGATCCCTAACTTTTGCCTGGACCTCCCTTTCGGGTTTTCAGTCCATCGGGATACCCCTTTTTGCCCAAGCCGCCTTTTCAGGTTTTCGACTTGCCGAGTGTACATATTTTTCATTTTCATCCCTTATTTTTGCCCGAACCCTTTTGGTTCGCCGGGAAGCCCTTATTTTTGCCTAGGTGTGTCAACCTAGTGGGTCTTTGACTATGCGCAGTACTTTTTTGACTATGTCCACGCTCTCAGAGTGTAGGGAGTTGTCACTGTCAGTAGTGTTGTGTTGCCATACTACCAGAAGATGTTTGATCATGCAAGATTCATTGCTGGAATTCATGTCCAATGCCCCAAGTGACTCAAACGGAGATTTGCCCCTGGCTATTTGGCATCTTGAGAGATTCTTTGAATCTTGACTTGACTGCCCCAGATAATGAACAATGATCATGCCTGCCCCTTGGTTGGAAGTGTTTCTTCCACTTGAGATGACTCTTTTTATTGAGAAGGTTTTTTTTCCACTAGATATTCATCGTGCGAATTCATCTGTTGTTGAACAAATAGTCATATGCAAACAATATTATTTTAAGAATGCAAAGCTTATGTCTGTCTTGAAGTTTTTTGAAAATGCAGTTTTCAATAAAACAAGTGAATTTTTGTAAAATGTGATGTCAACTCAGGATTTTACAGCAAGCCCTACAGGAGTCAGGATACCTTTTGTAACAGTATGCTTTCGAACTAACCCATGCTTCAGCTAGGACTTTTAAGGGTTATATTGTGGCTTGGTTCACGGTTTAAGAAACAAAGGATAAAGGCTCAAATTTTATTTGTACCCACCCACTCTTCGTGATGTTCTTCAAACCTAAACTCAGCTAATCGTGCATTAGATTTTGTTTGTGTCTTTGCTCTGATATTCCAGTGATGGTTCGGATACTGAAAGTTTTATTTTGACCAGGCAGTCCTTTCTTTTTTGTCTAGGGTTTGTAGACCCTTTTTCTTTTCGATTTCATTATCCCTGTCTTTTGCCTGAACTATTTCTTTTGTGATTACAGTCAGCGGGATGCCCCAGTTTTTGTAAGTCTCCTTCATAGGTTTTGACTTGTTGGGCTTTAGTTTTTTTTTTTGAAAGATAACGACTGCCTGTCTTGACGATTATAGAGAACCATCGCTGTCTTTTGTTTTGGAAGGACTCCTTTGATGCCATTCATTGTGCACCTGGATCAACTGAGAAAACTACCCTGCCCCGGGTTGTGATTAAGGGTTTTAATTTGTGAAAAGAAAAACTCCAACTTCTTTGGCTCAAAGGGGTTGACTAGGGATTATCTTCCTTATAATTCCACTGTTTAGGATTGGAAACAATGCCTGTACCTCATCAGCGGGGTCTATTCAAAAGCATACTGTAAAGATTTTGATATCATTTTCGTCATCCTCCCTCAAAAGGCTTAGAATTTTTAGTCGAGAGTTGAACATCACAAAAAAATGAAAGCAATTTGAATATAGTGAATACGAATGGATTGATTCAAAACAGACATATGCGATGCATTAATGAAATAAAAAAGTTTTCCATGACAATAATTGTTTGAATAAGCAAAGAAAAATACAACTTGAAAATTTAAATAAAACAAAAGCCTTCAATGATTTGGCATAGGAGCAGTGATTATGTTTGGAGTCTCTGGAGGGTCAAACTGGATTTCTTTGGCATCAATCATGTCTTGAACCTTATTCTTCAGGGCCCAACAGTTGTTTGTGTCATGTCCCGGAATGTCAGAGTGGTATGCACACCTTTCATTGGGATGATAGGTAGGAGCGGAAGTGTTTGGATTCCAGAGAGGAGCCCTTAATGTAATCAGCCTTGCCTTCAACATTTGTTGTAGCACTTGAGTCAGTAACATGTTGATCTTAGTGAATTGTCTTTTAGGTGCGACCTCCTTATGTTGATGCCCCTGTCTTTGTTGAGCAGGCGTAGGATTAGAGATCAAGATTTCTCCTACGCGTTGGTCATGACGACTCTTTTGACCATACACAGCATTGGACTCTTTCTTCCCATTGTAGGGCTTTTTCTGAGCATCGGAAGGTGTAGCTTCTTGAATCTTCCCGCTTTTGATGCCAGCTTCAATTCTTTCACCAGTCAAGATAAGGTCTGTGAACCCGGCTGAAGAGTTTCCAATCAAATGGTTGAAGAACGGACCAGACAGGGTCCCCAAGAGCATATCCACAAGTTCACGATCAGTTAAAGGTGACTGCACCCTTCCAGCCAGGTCTCTCCATTTTTGGGCGTATTCTTTAAATCCTTCACCCGTCCCTAGTGACATACCCTGGAGTTGGGTACGCGTAGGGGCGAGGTCGGAATTATATTGATACTGCTTATAGAACGCAGTAGCCAAATCTTCCCAGTTACGGATACTGGCCCCATCCAGCTGATAGAACCATTCGAGTTGAGTCCCTGAAAGACTATCCTGAAAGAAATGGATCCATAAATTCTTGTCAGTAGTGTAAGGTTGGATCTTCGTTACATACGACCGGAGGTGCAGCTTTGGGCAGGAGGCTCTGTCATATTTGGCAAAGTCAGGTGCCTTGAACTTATGGGGAATCACCACCCCAGAGGATAAGCCTAGGTCTCCAAAGTCCAGCCCGGGCACATTCTGTATCTCCATAACGCTCAGGCGGTCCTCCAACTGTTTGTACCTATCCTCAGCAGGAGGGTACTGTTCTTCATCATAATCCGTCTCGTTGTCGGAGACCATGGGACTAGGAACCCTTCTCTCTTGTGGACTGTCTTTCCCTATAGACGAGGTAGTCAGATCAACCTCATTCTGCAGTCCATTTCCAAATCTGCGTCCAGTGTTGAACAAGACGGTCCTCTTCTTCTTCTTCTTCCTCTCTTTCAGAATCAGAGTCTTCAAATCCTGTTGACCCTGGGCTAGGCTCATAACGAACTCTTGGAACTGGGCGTTCTGGGCCTGGAGGGCCTTGATAGCTTGTTCAGTGGAAGGTTCAGTAGACATGATGATTGCTGAAATAAACAACGAAGAAGATGAGTGGCCTGTAAAATGGGTACCTGTTATGCATATGATGGCATGAAATGCGTATGATTTATGTATGCAATGTTTTCAAGGATCTCGCGGGGTAAACAGAGAAACTTGTTAGAATTTGGATCTGGTAGCTTGATTGAAGGAACTTCATGTTGCTGAGAGTCCTTCTTCAAGAGTCAAAGCTCACCATATCGAGTGGGTCATAGCCCCTGACTCAAGTCATCATGTTTTGATCTCCAAACAACCTTGGCTAGAGGAAAATAAATCCCCTTTGCCCCTTGCTAGACAGTTGGTTCATCATGACCTGCATCACAAACCCTTGAGATCCTTGAAATGGGTTAGTCCTTATACAGGATGTATGTAATGTTATGATGTTATGATGTTATGATGTTATGATGTTATGATGTCATGGTAAAGGCACACCACAAGTATTCACAAAAGGCAAACATGGTAAAGGCACACAAGTCACAAAAGAGCCCTTAGATTTCAGGCTGGCATGAAGTTTAGGTACTACCCTCTTTCAGTTTCAGTTGGTTAAGACCTGTCCTAAAAATAGTAACCGGGTTCTAGAGGATCTCAATATCACTGACTACCCTCGATCGGTCATAATTCCAGTTTGGCAACCTTTTCTTGCGGCCGGAACCATCACAAGAGTTTAGCCTCAATGAGTGTAGCATACTGCTACTGTTCTATGGCCAAGTTGGTCAATTTAAGGTTCTAAGGTCAGCTGGTGCTTAATGACTCCTCAGAAGACCCATATTCTCCTCGTTCCAACACAAGGGATATCGGTACAGACCAATGTGTCACACCAACGTAGCTACTTCTTCACCCGTGTCGGTCTACGCCGGACAGGTCCCTCATAGTTTATTGCTACTTACCTAAAAAAGGGTACCCCAGATCCGGGTTAGGATCTATAAAACTCTGATACAAGCCCACAAAATTAAAGCATACAAAGCATACAATTGAAAACATAGTGATCTAATCCTAAGGTACACCCCACCTATAAGACTCCCCAGGAGAGTCGCCAGTTCTGTGATCGGTGGGAATGAGAACTGACTGTTTTTAATGCTGGTTCGCGTTTGCGTTTCGCAAAATGTCGCGGTAAGCAAGAGTCGCCACCGTCTTTTATTTTCTCCAACAAGGAAAGGACAAAAGCACAGCAAAATTCCTTTTTGAGATGTTTCTCAGGTTCGGGAGGTAGATTATAGAAAGGGAAGGTGTTAGCACCCTTTCTATCCATGGTTATCCACGGGCTCTTAGGTACTTGCTCACTATGTTTTCAAAATTTTTTGTTTTTCTTGTATTTGTGGGTTTTGAAAAAAAGTTTGTTTTGAAAACTTCGATTTAACTCTTGTGTCTGTCCTCAAGAGTGTATGAAGTGTTTGCTTGAAAACTTTTGTCAGAAAAGTGTAGGTGCGAAAAGTATTTTTGTTTTGAAAGAGCAAGTATCTAAGAACCTCTACCTACTCAAAAGAAATTAAGCTGTGTAAATGTCCTTTAGACAGTACTATCCCACTACTGAGAAGTAGGTAGCACCGTCGTTGGAGTTTTTCGGGTCAATTCGATTATAGGGACATGTGGTCACTAAAGCAATGGTAGGACGCCTTAGCGGTAACCCTAATGTCCTAGATCATTTTTTATCGAGGCAACCGTTTCGAGGCAACTTTGATCTTTAGACAGGAGGGCGACCTCTAAAACACCCTATACTCAATGACCATGTCGAGGCAACCAAGTGAGGCGTACCCTAGGAGTGGCATGTGCGAGTGTGTCAGGTTTCATGTTAAGTTATCTTTGTACATGTTATGGTGAGCTAAGATTGATTTTAATTTAAGAGAAGTCTTGTTATGCATAGCCTAATTAGCATACATCTAGCAGTTAATAGTTGCAGAAAATAAAGCTAAACTATTACAAGGCGTCGGGTATTTACATCGCCAAAAACAACCCTTGAAAAGTAAATTGCGGGAAATTAAAGAAAAGCGATAAAAAGTCCTATTTAAAGTTATTACATCCTCAGAGCAATTACATAATTGGAATAAAAAATAATGAATCAAAAAATAATATGCGCGAGAAAAATTGGATCGGAGTTTTTTAGGGTTTTTGACCCTTTTTTTTAGAAAGAAGGAAGTTTTTGCTATTTTGCATTAAATTAAATCTAAGCTAATTAATGAATTAAAAGAAAGAAATATTTTTTGAGTTTTTTATGTTTTAAGGAAATAAATAAAAGATGGTCAAAATTGTCAAGAAACCCTAATTCTACATTAGTTTTAGATTTATTGTGAAAATATTAAAATTAACCTAATTAAAAAGACTAAATTAATTATGTTAGTATTTATTTACAAAAATAACTAATTAAATTTAATAAATAAAAATATTATATTTTTCATGTTTTCTGAATTTATTAAAAAAATATTAATTGTTTTAGTTAGTAGTTAATTAAAAATTAATAAAAACAAATTAAATAAAAAATAAAAGGAGAAGAAGAACTAAACCCAAGGGGTGCTGGCCCAAATTAGGAGGTGTATTTGGAAATTTGTGGCCCATCAATACTCAAGCCTGCTTTGACTTTCTGAATTAGCTATGTGTGCGCTGACCAGGGAGCATGGTGGTCTTCCACTCATGGCCATTGGATTTAGCCTTGAAGACATCTGGCTCACTGAGACGTGAGGTGCATGGTGGATCACGCGTTGGAGAGTACATGGGATCACCTGCAGAAAGAAAACAAATAATTGTTTTGGGGGACCTGGGATTCGAACCCAGGTCCCAAGGGATAATGCTTCAATGCTTTTGCCAACTGGACTGTAACGCGCGTTTGTTAAGTGGATGGAGAGAGAATATTATATACAAAAAATAAACAATATGCTGTAAACACAAAAAAACGCGCGTGTTTTCAAACAAGCCAACCAGATGCTAACACGTCATCATCTTCTTCGTTTGTCCTGCACAAATAACATCAGATAGCGGGGGTTTTTAACCTCCACTATCTAGCTGCACGAAAAATAGCGATTAGAAATCTAGCAAGCATAAATATTTTGCGAGGGCTGGTTCTTGTTCGTCAGGGTCTAACGATTTCAACCATGTGTCTTATGAGTCCTAATTTTGCCTGGTTCAGAAAGCCCTAATTTAAAGCTCAAGAACCCTAAAAAACCAGTCATGGAATTCTTCGATTCAGGGTGTTTCAGTTCAATCCAATTATACCATTAGCTTCGTATGGTTCATAGCAACACAAATCAATCACAAAAACATGTTAACTATGCATGAATTAGGATATACGATTATGAAATATAAGTGCAAATCGTGGTTCTGTATTCCTTGATTCTTTAAGCTTTGATGCCTGAATTGGATTGCAAAACATTCCTGGGACCTCCTGCAATGTATTAGAATCAACAAAAACCCTTGAATCGACCTAGAATGCAAAAATCAGTTTTCAATTTTCTTGGAATTTCTTCAATGTGCTATGGTTGTTTCTGCAGCTTTTTCACGTCCATTAGGCCAGGGTTTGCTTGCATACATATAAGGCAATTGAATTAGGTCAAAAGCTGGGCAAAAATCCATGTGCATTGATGATTGAATCCTTGATTGAAAAATCAAATATTCTTGATTTTCATGATTGAACAAACTTTCCAAAATTGGATTTTTTGATATCTTTGACTTGTGCACGAATTTGCCAGCCTGTTTAGGTCATATTTGCTTCACAAAAAGATTTAAAAAACAAATCTTCTATTTTCTTATGATTTAAATTGATTAAATGAATTAATATTAATTAATATCCAATTAATCAATAAAAATAAGAAAATAAATCCAATTAAGCTTGATGGGTCGTGCATAGGTCATGGGTGAAGTTTCAAGAAGAGATTTGAGGCCCATTAGCAAAAAGAAGGTGTTTTGGGCAAAGTTGACTTTTGCAAATTCATGAAAATTTCCCAACTTCTCCAATGCACAACTTGCTAAATTTTGATCATATGAACATGTGCTTTGACATTTTGGAAAGCTCCTGAAGTCCTCTAACCAATGCCTTTGGTCCCATGTCATTTGGATTTACCAATCTCAAGTTATGGCCTTTGACTCAAAGTGCACTTTTGTTGACTTTTGAAATTGACCTATAATGTAAAAATTGGTAACTTATTGTGAGAGCATTTCTTGAACATGGAGTGTGAAGATGGACTTTGGGAAATTGCATCCTCTTCAAAATGAGCATTGGATGGAATTTTTCTGACAAACCATGAAAAAGTTATGCCCTGGTCAAGATACAGTTGACTTTCCTACTGTCCAAAAATAATAACTTTTTGCATCTTGTTGATTTTTGAGCTATGCTTGTGGAATCATGATCAAGACTTGATCAAATGATGATTGTGAACTCAAAATATGATGTTGACCAAAAATTCTGACTTTTGACTGTAAAATGACCATTTTGCCCTTGTAGTTGACTGTGGATCAAATGGGGCTTTTGACTGTGCAAATTGGCACTGTGAGTCTTGAAACTTGGCATGTAGGTGCTTGAGAATGTATATAGGCCTATGAGACTTGATTTAACCATTGAGAACCCCAACTTCCTTGAAAGAGCCAAAACCCTAATTTCAGCTGTCTTAGGAGATGGTCTGACTGTACCTCTTGAGCCATTTTGAGGATCATTCTTGACAAATCTTGAGAGATATGGGAGGGAAAATTTTGGGGTACAACAGACGTCTTATTCGTAGTGCCAAGGAATTACTTTATCGGAGGAATACGGGATTGGCCTGGGCATTATAATGACCAGCGGAGTAGCTTTGGGATTGGCAATAATCCTTATAGGACCTTTGGAAGGGATCCTAAAAGGAGTTCTAGAGATAAGAGACAAATCTTGGCAGAAATTGTTGGTAGGTGGAACTTTTTCAATCAGAATAATATGTTCATTCAACAAGCTTAGAACACCCTTTTTTAGTGACTTGTAGCCATTGGGTTCGACTGCATAGTAATAACAACCTTCAACACAACATGGAAATAAACTAGCTTGTAGCAAATTATTCTTTATTGTGGAGAGCGGAGTAACCACATCATTCACAAAAGTAACATATAGAATATCCTCAATGTGATCGGTGGAAATAGAACTGACTGTTTTGAAATGTTGGTTCGCGAAATGTCGCGGTAAGCAAGAGTCGCCACCGTCTTTTATTTTCTCCAACAAGGAAAGGAAAAAAGCACACCAAAATTCCTTTTTGAGATGTTTCTCGGTTCGGGAGGTAGATTATAGAAAGGGAAAGTGTTAGCACCCTTTCTATCCGTGGTTATCTATGGGCTCTTAGGTACTTGCTCACTATGTTTTCAAAATGTTTTTGCTTTTCTTGTGTTTGTGGGTTTTGAAAAAGTTTGTTTGAAAACTTCGTTTTAACTCTTGTATCAGTCCTCAAGAGTGTATGAAGTGTTGGTTGAAAACCTTCGTTAGAAAAGTGTAGGTGCGAAAAGTATTTTTGTTTTGAAAGAGCAAGTACCTAAGAACCTCTACCTACTCAAAAGAAATTAAGCTGTGTAAATGTCCTTTAGACAGTACTATCCCACTATTGAGAAGTAGGTAGCACCGTCGTTGGAGTTTTCGGGTCAATTCGATTATAGGGACATGTGGTCACTAAAGCAATAGTAGGACGCCTTAGCGGTAACCCTAATGTCTTAGATCTTTTTTATCTGAGGCAACCGTTTCGAGGCAACTTTTTGATCTTTAGACAGGAGGGCGACCTCTAAAACACCCTATACTCAATGACCACGTCGAGGCAACCAAGTGAGGCGTACCTTAGGAGTGGCATGTGCGAGTATGTCAGGTTTCATGTTAAGTTATCTTTGCACATGTTATGGTGAGCTACGGTTGATTTTAAGTTAAGAGATGAGTCTTGTCATGCATAGCCTAGTTAACATACATCTAGCAGTTAATAGTTGCGGAAAATAAATTGCGGAAAGTGAATCTACGCTATTACAAGGCGTCGGGTATTTACATCACCAAAAACATAACCCTTGAAAATAAATGCGGAAAATTAAATAAAAGCGATAAAAGGGTCCTAATTATCTATTACATTCTCGGAGCAGATACATCAAAATAATCAAAATAAATATGCGCGAAAGGAAATTGAATCGGGACGTCCTTAGGGTGTTGACCCCTTTTGAGAAAAGGAATGGAATTTTAGTCCTTTTTGCAATTAATTCAAATTAAACCTAATTTCTAATTAATTAAATAATTACAAGAAAAAAGTATTTTTAGTTTTTTATGTTTTAATGAAAATAAAATAAAGAAATTAAAAGTTATCAAAAGAAAAACCCTAATTCTAATTTATTTTAATTTATTGAGACAAAAAGTCAAATTTAACCTAATTAAACTAAGTTAATTATAGAATTTATTTACAAAATAATAATTGAAATTAATAAATAATAATAATAATATAAAAAATATTGTTTTCTGAATTAATTATAAAAATAATTATTTGTTAGTTAAATAATAATAATAGTAAAAAGAAAAGAAAGAAAATAAAAATAAGAAGAAGTAATAAAACCAGGGGGGTGATGGGCCCAATATGGAGGTTAATCTGGAATTTTCTGGCCCATTTGTTTCACAGTCGATTTGACTTTGGGAATTGTCTAGGCAGGCATTGACCAGGGAGTATGGTGAGGATCATGTTATGACCACTAGATTCGTGCTAGTAGACACCTGACGTATGGACAATTGAGGTATATGGTGTACACCTCCTAAAGTGCTGCATGAGAATACGTTATGAAAAATATTATGAGAATTTTGGGTGGACCTGGGAATCGAACCCAGGTCCCAATGATAACCAGCCAGATCACCAACCGCTACACCATATGCCTGCTTTGGTTATTAAGATAAACAATGAAAATAATATATAAAAAAACAACGCATATGCTGTAACAAACACGCGCGCCTTTTTGTTTGAATGGACCAGTGATATATTAACACGTCTTCATCTTCCTCACTGAATACCTGCAAAATAAATCAAATAACGGGGGTTTTTAACCCCCACAATATGGAACGAGGAAAAATAGCGAATAGAATCCTAGGCTACACAAATATTTCGCGAGCATTGCATTGTGTTCGTCTGGCCTTGACGATTTCAACCATGGGCATTGGAGGTTCCAATTTTGCCTGGATAGTAAAGCCCTATTTCAAGAACTCATGAACCCTAAAATTCGTTAATGGCAATTCACAATTCTGTACATTATAATCCAATTAATTAATACCAATAGCTTTATGTGGATGCAAGCAATACAAAACAAACCATAAATCACATGAAATGCTCATGAATCATGAGTTTCGATTCTGAAAAAAGTGGACAAACCGTGATTCTGTTTCTTAGGATTCCTTGAGTGTTAGCACTTGATTTTGATTGCAATGTGTCTCTGAGAGTTCATGCAATATATTAGAAACAAGAAAAAGCTTTGAATCACGTTAAATTATGGAAAACAGTTTTCAAGTTTTTCTTGATTTTTTCAATCTTGCATATGGCTTTCTGCAGCAATTCTCACGTCCAAGGCATAGGTTTAGCTTCTGTATATATAATGGACTGAATTTAGGTTAAATCTTTGACAAAAAATCCATGGAATTATGGCTTGTATATTTGATTGAAAATCAAATATTTTTCAATCTTTTTGATTGGAAAAACTTGCCAAACTTGGATATTCTTGTCTCTTTGATTGATACACAAATTTTCCAGCTCTTGTAGGTCATATTTGCTTCATGAAAAGATTGAAAAACCATATCTTGATATTTTCCTACAATTAAATGAATTAAATGAATTAATATTGATTAAAAATTCAATTAATTAATAAAAAATAAGAAAATAATTCAATTTAATCTCAATGGGTCGTGCATAGGCCTTGGACAAAGTTTCAAGAAGAAATTTGAGGCCCATTAGCAAAAACATGGTGTTTTGAGCAAAGTTGACTTTTGCAAATTCATAAAAATTTCCCAACTTCTCCAATGCATATCTTGCTCAATTTTGATCATATGAACATGTTCTTTGACATTTTGGAAAGGTATTGAAGTCCTATAACCAATGCCTTTGGTCCCATGTCATTTGGATTTACCAATCTCAAGTTATGGTCTTTGACTTAAAGTGCATTTTTGTTGACTTTTGAAATTGACCTATAATGTAGAAATTGATAACTTTTTGTGAGAGCATTTCTTGGACTTGGAATGTGAATATGAGTTGTAGGAAATGTCATCCCATTCAAAATGAGCATTGGATGGGATTTTTCTGATGAACCATGAAAAAGTTATGCCCTGATCAAAATACTTTTGACTTTTCTACTGTCCAAAAATAGTAACTTCTGCATCTTGATGATTTTTGAGCCATGCTTGTGGAATCATGATCAAGGCTTGATCAAATGATGATTGTGAGCTCAAAATAAGATGTTGACCAAAAATCTTGACTTTTGACTGCAAAATGACCATTTTGCCCCTGCAGTTGATTGTGAACCAAATAGGGCTTTTGACTTTGAAATTTGCCTCTGTGAGTCTTGAAACTTGGCATGTAGATGCTTGAGAATATGTATATGCCTATGGGACTTGATTAAGGCATTGAAAACCTCAGATTCCTTGAGAGAACCAAAACCCTAATTTTGACTGGCTTAGGAGGCATTTGGGTTGTGCAACCCTTGAGAAATCTTGAACCATTTGGAGATGATTCTTGATAAATCTTGGAGAATATGGGAGGGAAAATTTTGGGGTACAACAGTTGCCCCTGTTCAATATTCTTAGATCTGAGGATGTAGATTGGCTTGCGTGCCTTTCGTGATCCGAAGGTGGAAGATGATTGAACACTAGAGTGCCCAAAAATTTTCACTCGCATAGTGGAGTATCAGTAGTGTGATGTCGGGAATGGGCCTACAGATGCCATTTGGAGAGATGGTGGATAGGAGGATGGGCTTATAGATGCCATCTGGAGATGTGACAGAACCTTGTCGGGAATGGGCTTATAGATGCCATTTGGAAGTGTAATGGAGAGTTGTGGAGATGGGCTTAAAGATGCCATCTGAAGGTGTCGATCGCGTAAGAGATTCCTTAGCGAGAACTTGCGTACCTGAGAAAGAAAGATAATTTCCTGGCCTATTACAGGGGTTGATCTTCAAACTCTTCATGCAGATACTTTCCTGGCTAGATACAGGTATAGATCTACAATCAATCGTTCACAGATATGCCCTGGCTAGATACAGGTATCGAATCTGGAATTAGTCGTCTACAGATATGCCTTGGCTAGATACAGGTATCGAATCTGGAATTAGTCGTCTACAGATATGCCCTGGCTAGATACAGGTATCGAATCCGGAATTAGTCGTCTACAGATATGCCCTGGCTAGATACAGGTATCGAATCTGGAATTGGTCGTCTACAGATATGCCCTGGATAGATACAGGTATCGAATCTGGAACTTCAAAAGGTTGATCGAGATAGCTTTCCTGGATGGATACAGGCGTAGACCTCTAATCAGTCGCTCACAGATATGCCCTAGCTAGATACAAGTATCGAATCTGGAATTAGTCGCCCACAGATATGCCCTGGCTGGATACAGGTATCGAATCTGGAATTAGTCGCCCACAGATATGCCCTGGGTAGATACAGGTATCGAATCTGGAACTTCAAAAGGTGATGGTAATATCTTTTGATTGACCTTTTCCTGAAAAGGCAGAACATTAGTCGTATGCAATGTCATGATGTATGAAATGCATGATGTCATGATGTTCTCAAAAATAAATAAGATTGTGTCGTATGCACTTTATCATGTATGTAAATAGAGATATGAAATGTGAAATGTTTATGAATGTATTTTTGTCTGGGGAAATAAATCCTTGACGAATGCCTGGAGTTTGTTGAATCCTGGGCTGATGTTGAAGAGCAGAGTTCTTCGTTTCCGCTGGGGATGATGATTGCAAGAATAAACCGGTAGGAGAAGATGACTTCGTTGAGGAATAAACCTGGTGAAGAGATTACTCTGCGGGGAATTACTCTGTGGGAAGAGATGCTTCGATGAGATTTTAACGATAACTCCGCTGGGGATTCCGTTGATAAGCTTTGTTGGGATTTTGATGAACTCCGCTGGGGATAGGAAGAACTTCGCCGAGGACGATCTTTCCGTTGCAATCTGCTGAGGATAACCCAGTTAGACTCTGGTGGGGAATAACCTCTGAACATGGTCGGGAGAGATATTTGTACTCTACAGGGGACAAGCTTCCAGAATCTACCGGGGAGGTGATTCAACTCTCCTGGGGAAACTTTTGGACTGTACCGGGGAAATGGCTCCATTGGGGTGTCTGTATTCCGCCGGGGAACAATCTTATATTCTGCCGAGGAATATTAAGACTGTCGGGGATGCTTGCTGAGGAATATCTTTATACTCTTCTAGGGAATATTGAGATCTTCTGGGGATATCCACCTTCCTTAGGGCTGACAGTAGCCTAACTCTGCTTGGGGAGAGTGTTGCTGACTTGCGAGGGATATTGTGCCTTTTTTAGGGCTGATGGGAGACCAACTCTGCTTGGGGAGAGTATTGCTGATTTGTCTTACTCTGTGGGGAGTGAAGGTATCTTGGTCAAATTCTTCAGCTGAACTTACCTGGGTACCTGGAGGATAGAGCAACTTGTACAGTTCGGACAATTCTTATTGCCCCAGTTTCTGCGGGATAAAAAGGCCTGCGGATGTTCTTGATAACTGTCGATCGACAGATCTTCTTCTGGTAGGCAAGTGACGAGACATAGTCGTACGCTTTTGATCCCTAACTTTTGCCTGGACCGCCCTTTCGGGTTTTCAGTCCATCGGGATACCCTTTTTTGCCCAAGCCGCCTTTTCAGGTTTTCGACTTGCCGGGTGTACAGATTTTTCCATTTTCATCCCTTATTTTTGCCCGAACCCTTTTGGTTCGCCGGGAAGCCCTTATTTTTGCCTAGGTGTGTCAACCTAGCGGGTCTTTGATTATGCGTAGTATTTTTTGACTATGTCCATGCTCTCAGGATATAGGGAGGTGTCACCGTTAGTAGTATTGTGTTGCCATACTACCAGAAGATGTTCGTTTGATCATGCAAGATTCGTTGCTGGAATTCATGTCCAATGCCCCAAGTGACTCAGGCAGATATTTGCTCCTGGCTATTTGGCATTTTGAGAGATTCCTTGAATCTTGACTTGACTGCCCCAGATGATGGACAATGATCATGTCTGCCCCTTGGTTGGAAGTGTTTTTTCCACTTGAGGTGCCCCTTTTTATTGAAAAGGTTTTTTTGTTCACTAGATATTCGTCGTGCAAATTTCTCTGTTGTTGAACAAATAGTCATATGCAAACAATGTTATTTTAAGAATGCAAAGCTTATGTCTGTCTTGAAGTTTTTGAAAATGCAGTTTCAGTAAAACAAGTGACTTTTGTAAAATGTGATGTCAACTAAAGATTTTACGGCGAGCCCTACAGGAGTCAGGATACCTTTTGTAACAGTATGCTTTCGAACTAACCCATGCTTCAGCTAGGACCTTTAAGGGTTATAACGTGGCCTGGTTCACGGTTTAAGAAACAAAGAATAAAGGCTCAAATTCTATTTGTACCCACCCGTTCTTCGTGATGTTCTTCAAACCTAAACTCAGCTAATCATGCATTAAATCTTGTTTGAGTCTTTGTTCTGACATACCAGTGATGGTTCGGATACCGACAATTTATTTTGAACAGGCAGTCATTTTGTTGAGAGTCTGTAGGACCTCTTTCTTTTTGATTTTATTATCCCTATCTTTTTGCCTGAACTGTTTCTTTTGTGATTACAGTCAGCGGGATGCCCCAGTTTTTGTAAGTCTCCTTCATAGGTTTTGACTTATTGGGATTTTATTTTGAGAGATAATGACTGCCTGTCCTTACGATTATACGGAACCATCACCGTCTTTTGTTTCGGAAGGACTTCTTTGCTGCCATTCATTGTGCACCTGGATTAACTGAGAAAACTACCCTACCCCAGGTTATAATTAAGGGTTTTAATTTTTGCGAAAAGAAAAACTCCAACTTCTTTGGCTCAAAGGGGTTGACTAGGGATTATCTTCCTTATAACTCCACTGTTTAGGATTTGAAACAATGCATGTACCTCATCAGCAGGGTCTGTTCAAAAGCATATTGTAAAGATCGTGGTATCGTTTTCGTCATCCTCCCTCAAAAGGTTTAGCATTTTTTAATCGAGAGTTAAGCATCAAGAAACGAAAGCAATTTGAATATAGTGAATACGAATGGATTGATTCAAAACAGACATATGCAATGCATTGATAAGGTAATAAAGTTTGACATGACAATAATTGTTTGAATCAGCAAAGAAAAATACAACTTCAGAATTCAAATGAACAAAAGTCTCTTAGTTTGAACTAGTCATCTCAGATGGAGAATCCTCAGCGGAAGATTTTCATCTCGCCATCCGGCATGAACTCCAGCACCCTTCCGTCGATCAAGTCTTGGATCTTGTTCTTCAGAGTCCAACAGTCGTCGGTGTCATGTCCCGGACTATCAGAGTGGTATGCACACCTTTCATAGGGATGATAGGTAGGAGCAGAGGTGTTGGGATTCCGGGGAGGATCCTTTAATGTAAGCAGGTTGACCTCCAACAAGCGTTTCAGTATCAAAGATGATGGTATCTCAGTCTCAGAGAAATGTCTTCCAGGTGCATTTCGCTGGCGCCGATTACCCCGTTGATGCTAGCGAGGTTGATGCGGGGATTTTGACTCTGAAGCGAGCTGAGGAGCTTTTCCCTTGTATTCTTGCCCCAAAGGTGGTTGAATGATGGCGTGATCTTCAACCCTGACTATTTGCTTCATACTGTTTTATTTGTCTTGATGAAGCTGGTTGATCATGGTTCTCAACTCTTCTTGCTCCCGAGCTAAGCCTTGGATAAGAGCCATCTGCCCCAGCATCTGGGTTCTCATTGCATCTACCTCAGCTTGCAGATGTTTTAGCCGTTCGTCCTTATTATCTTCAGGACTTTTCTTGACCAAATTCCCCATGAGGAGTGTTCTCAACTCTTCCTGCCCCGTGGATAGGTTTAGGAAGATTTCCCTGAACTGAGTCTCTTGAGTATGAAGATCCTGGTTGTCTTGTTGGAAAGCCATTGCTGAAATAAACAACGAGAACATGAGAGACCTGTAAAGGGTGACCTGTTATGCAATGATATGTATGTATGCAATGTTTTCAAGGATCTCGCGGGGTAAACAGGAAACTGTTAGAATCTGAATCTGGTAGCTTGATTGAAGGAACTTCATGTTGCTGAGAGTCCTTCTTCAAGAGTCAAGCTCACCATATCGAGTGGGTCATAGCCCCTGACTCAAGTTATCGTGCTTGGATTTCTAGACAACCTTGGCTAGAGGAAAATAAATCCCCTTTGCCCCTTGCTAGACACTTGGTTCATCCTGACCTGCATCACAAACCCTTGAGATCCTTGAAATGGTTAAGGAAATGCTATGGTATGATGTTATGATGTGTATGCTATGCGTTTAAGCAAAAGTGTGAGGTGGTGTAAGTAAGCCCTGCAATAAGTCCAAATTATTGGATAAGGACTGTAAACAAAACCTGCAAGGAACTCATGTTGTCAGATAACAAGAATGTGCAAGTAGTTCAAGTGTGAAAGCACATAAGTCACACAAAGAGCCCTTAGATTTTAGGCTAGCATGGAGTTTAGGTATTACCCTCTTGAAGTTAGTTGACTCAAAACCTGTCCTATGAATAGTAACCGGGTTCTAAGGAGCTCAATATCATTGGATTATTTTCTATGTTCATTGTTTTGATTTAGCCACTTAACTGGCGACCAAAATATTCCAAGAAAACAACCCTCAATGAGTGTAGTATCGAGTATCTACCAACTTCGGACTGCACCAAAGTCGATCATCTCACTACCCCTAAAGAGGCCAGGATGGTCAAGTAAGGTTCTAAGGTCAGTTGATGCTTCACGACACCACGCGGCGGCCCCGTACTCTCCTTCACTTGAATCAAGGGTTACCGGTACTCACCAAAGTGCCACATCAACGTAGCAACTGTTTCAACCATGTCGGTATACCCCGCACAGTTCCCTCACAGTTTGTTGCTACTTCTAAAGGGTATTCCCCAGATCCGGGTTAGGATCTATGAAACTCCGATGCAAGCCCACAAAATTAAATCATACAAGGCATACAATTGAAAACATAGAATGATCTAATCCTAAGGTACACCTCACTTAACAGTATCCCCAGCAGAGTCGCCAGTTCTGTGATCGGTGGAAATAGAACTGGCTGTTTTGAAATGCTGGTTCGCGAAATGTCGTGGTAAGCAAGAGTCGCCACCGTCTTTTATTTTCTCCAACAAGGAAAGGACAAAAGCACAACAAAATTCCTTTTCGAGATGTTTCTCGGTTCGGGAGGTAGATTATAGAAAGGGAAGGTGTTAGCACCCTTTCTATCCGTGGTTATCCACGGGCTCTTAGGTACTTGCTCACTATGTTTTCAAAATGTTTTTGCTTTTCTTTTGTTTGTGGGTTTTGAAAAAGTTTGTTTGAAAACTTCGTTTTAACTCTTGTATCAGTCCTCAAGAGTGTATGAAGTGTTGGTTGAAAACTTTCGTTAGAAAAGTGTAGGTGCGAAAAGTATTTTTGTTTTGAAAGAGCAAGTACCTAAGAACCTCTACCTACTCAAAATAAATTAAGCTGTGTAAATGTCCTTTAGACAGTACTATCCCACTATTGAGAAGTAGGTAGCACCGTCGTTGGAGTTTTCGGGTCAATTTGATTATAGTGACATGTGGTCACTAAAGCAATAGTAGGACGCCTTAGCGGTAACCCTAATATCTTAGATCTTTTTTATCTGAGGCAACCGTTTCGAGGCAACTTTTTGATCTTTAGACAGGAGGGCGACCTCTAAAACACCCTATACTCAATGACCACGTTGAGGCAACCAAGTGAGGCGTACCCTAGGAGTGGCATGTGCGAGTGTGTCAGGTTTCATGTTAAGTTATCTTTGCACATGTTATGGTGAGCTACGGTTGATTTTAAGTTAAGAGATGAGTCTTGTCATGCATAGCCTAGTTAACATACATCTAGCAGTTAATAGTTGCGGAAAATAAATTGCGGAAAGTGAATCTACGCTATTACAAGGCGTCGGGTATTTATATTGCCAAAAACATAACCCTTGAAAATAAATGCGGAAAATTAAATAAAAGCGATAAAAGGATCCTAATTATCTATTACATTCTCGGAGCAGATACATCAAAATAATCAAAATAAATATGCGCGAAAGGAAATTGAATCGGGACGTCCTTAGGGTGTTGACCCCTTTTGAGAAAAGGAATGGAATTTTAGTCCTTTTTGCAATTAATTCAAATTAAACCTAATTTCTAATTAATTAAATAATTACAAGAAAAAAGTATTTTTAGTTTTTTATGTTTTAATGAAAATAAAATAAAGAAATTAAAAGTTATCAAAAGAAAAACCCTAATTCTAATTTATTTTAAGTTATTGAGAAAAAAAGTCAAATTTAACCTAATTAAACTAAGTTAATTATAGAATTTATTTACAAAATAATAATTGAAATTAATAAATAATAATAATAATATAAAAAATATTGTTTTCTGAATTAATTATAAAAATAATTATTTGTTAGTTAAATAATAATAATAGTAAAAAGAAAAGAAAGAAAATAAAAATAATAAGAAGTAATAAAACCAGGGGGGTGATGGGCCCAATATGGAGGTTAATCTGGAATTTTCTGGCCCATTTGTTTCACAGTCCATTTGACTTTGGGAATTGTCTAGACAGGCATTGACCAGGGAGTATGGTGAGGATCATCTTATGACCACTGGATTCGTGCTGGTAGACACCTGGCGTATGGACAATTGAGGTATATGGTGGACACCTCCTAAAGCGCTGCATGAGAATACGTTATGAAAAATATTATGAGAATTTTGGGTGGACCTGGGAATCAAACCCAGGTCCTAATGATAACCAGCCAGATCACCAACCGCTACACCATATGCCTGCTTTGGTTATTAAGATAAACAATGAAAATAATATATAAAAAAACAACGCATATGCTGTAACAAACACGCGCGCCTTTTTGTTTGAATGGACCAGTGATATATTAACACGTCTTCATCTTCCTCACTGAATACCTGCAAAACAAATCAAATAGCGGGGGTTTTTAACCCCCACAATATGGAACGAGGAAAAATAGCGAATTGAATCCTAGGCTACACAAATATTTCGCGAGCATTGCATTGTGTTCGTCTGGCCTTGACGATTTCAACCATGGGCATTGGAGGTTCCAATTTTTCCTGGATAGTAAAGCCCTATTTCAAGAACTCATGAACCCTAAAATTCGTTAATGGCAATTCACAATTCTGTACATTATAATCTAATTAATTAATACCAATAGCTTTATGTGGATGCAAGCAATACAAAACAAACCATAAATCACATCAAATGCTCATGAATCGTGAGTTTCGATTCTGAAAAAAGTGGACAAACCGTGATTTTGTTTCTTAGGATTCCTTGAGTGTTAGCACTTGATTTTGATTGCAACGTGTCTCTGAGAGTTCCTGCAATATATTAGAAACAAGAAAAAGCTTTGAATCACGTTAAATTATGGAAAACAGTTTTCATGTTTTTCTTGATTTTTTCAATCTTGCATATGGCTTTCTGCAGCAATTCTCACGTCCAAGGCATTAGGTTTAGCTTTTGTATATATAATGGACTGAATTTAGGTTAAATCTTTGACCAAAAATCCATGGAATTATGGCTTGTATATTTGATTGAAAATCAAATATTTTTCAATCTTTTTGATTGGAAAAACTTGCCAAACTTGGATATTCTTGTCTCTTTGATTGATACACGAATTTTCCAGCTCTTGTAGGTCATATTTGCTTCATGAAAAGATTGAAAAACCATATCTTAATATTTTCCTACAATTAAATGAATTAAATGAATTAATATTGATTAAAAATTCAATTAATTAATAAAAAAAAAGAAAATAATTCAATTTAATCTCAATGGGTCGTGCATAGGCCTTGGACAAAGTTTCAAGAAGAAATTTGAGGCCCATTAGAAAAAACATGGTGTTTTGAGCAAAGTTGACTTTTGCAAATTCATAAAAATTTCCCAACTTCTCCAATGCATATCTTGCTCAATTTTGATCTTTTTAGTACAAGTTTCAACAATCCCAAGTACAAGAGAAGATAGAATCTGAAATCCTAAGAAGGCAAAGCTGATGAAGATCCTCCCACACATTGACGCTTTCCGGTGAATCTTACAATCTGAGCCTTCAACTGCTTATTCTCTTCTGCATACCTGTTGGCAACATCCTTCCAATCACTAGAGTCGAGAAGTGAATGACTAAGTCTCAAGAATCTCAGTTAGGTCATCCTTCTCCTTCATGTCTGCCCGTTAGGACATCTCCAAAGTCTGACACTTGTTCTTCCAAGCCTTCTTCTCCTGCTGCACCCTGACTAGGGCAAGATGAATCTCTTCTACATCATCTAAAAGTGGAGGAGTGGTCTTCATAAACATATCAGGCATAGGTTCTTCATGGGAATATGGCATCTTCAACTGAATTGCCCTCGCTTGTACCCACTGGAAATAAGGCTCCAAAGAAACAGCTCCTCTAGGTCCCAAGTCCTTTCTACTTTTCCTGTGAATATGGCGCCAAGCCTTTGAAATCTCCTCCTTATCTTATTTATGATCCTCTCCCTCTTTAAGAAATAACCCACTCAGATGAATACTATTTGTCTTGTCTCTCATCGGATATCAAAGCTAACATCGTGGAAGAACGGGATTATAGTTAATTTCTCCCTTTGTACCAAGAAGAGGTACATTAGGTAAACTACCACAAATATTGATAATCTCCACATCATAGTAAGCCTGATGATACCAAACAATGTCGGAATGAGTGAGAGCCATAATCTTTGGAGCCCAGCGAGGTTCCTTAATATCCCATAAAGCATCAGACTGGGGTAAGTGAGAAATAAACCATTGATACAACAATGATGTATAACAAATGATCATCCCTTTATGATAAGAATCCCAAAGATGAATGGAGTAATAAGCATCTCCTAATAATGTAGGTACTAGATTCCCAATCAAAAATATTCTAATGGCATTAACATCCACAAATTTGTCGACATTAGGAAATAAGAACAAACCATAAGCAAGTAGAGCAAAGATGGCCTCAAAAGAAACCGTACTCTTCATCCTAGAAAAGTAGCAAGCTTTCTCCAATAATAACTGAGTGGGCAAGCCTCTGATTCCTCCTTTGGTAGTCATGTGGGCCTCAATCTCAGACTTCCCCAAATTAACCATAGCAGCAATCTCATGAGACTTAGGATCTCCCTCCAAATCGATGAAAGGAACATGATCGGTAATAGGTAAACCCAATAGGTAAGAATACTCCTCCAATGTAGGCATCAACTGATAGTCAAGGAAACATCGATACATCAGATCATAGAACTGGACCAAAGTAGAGAGAATACCCTCCTTCATCCTGAGCTTCATAAGAGACACGATGGATTCATACTTCTTTTGAAAATCTATAGAACTCTCGATCTTGGGAATCATACTCGTCAAATCAACTATCTTAGGATCCTTGAAACTGTACTTCCGAGTCTTTCTTTTTCCAGAATCCATGGTCAAAAAGTACCTGAGATATTCACAAAATGTCAACTTTAAGTCCCTTGAAACAAAATGTTTTAAAGGATGCTCATGGGTGCATGAATGCATGATGCAACAATCACACATAAGATCACAAACATGGGGGGTTCATAGGTTCGACGTCACGAGCATGAGGTCAAAGGTACTACCCACAAGGTATGGTCTAATAGTTTGTCACTTGCCGAATAAGGTTCTAAAAGGTACCCAGAGTCTACATCCTTCCTTTGGATATTACCAACATTCCAATTGACTCGGTAATTAGTAATATTCTCAGGAAAAACTTGTCTGAGTGTAGTATCGCATGACAACCATTTCCAGATTACTCCGTCATAGTTTCTGCACGACACCTAAAAGGCCAGGATGGGTTAAAGGTTCTACGGTCCTCAGTTTCAGCAGGATCCCAGGTCGAAAGCACCACGTCATCCCAATTACTCGGTAAACGACACTGCAGTCAAAGGGGCCTCCATTTAGTGAGGCATCTCATGCCTCCTTTTTTGGGATTACTCCCTCAAAGTTAACATGACTATATTTCCCGTCATATCTTAAGTTTTCCCAAGTCCGGGTATAGGACTTATGAGAAATCACCAAGCACCCTGAAAACCAGGAAAATCCAGAAAAAAATATATACAACACATAATATACAACAAATAATAACACATACACAAATAAACAAAGATAGGCTCAACCCACTTAGAGATGGACCAACATTTGGTCGATCTATCCCCAGTGAAGTCGCCATTTTTTCTGTAGTGGTAGAAATGTTGAGACTAAGCCATTGGATTGACTTGACTCGCATAAATCAAATAAAAATTGCCACCGCACTTTATTGTTTCCAAAGGAATGGGAAAAGAGAGAATAACCCAAAAAAGAGGGGAGAGAATCTAAGCTCAGGGGTTGGTTATGCAAAGGGAAGGTATAAGCACCCTAAACATTTATGGTACTCCGCATGAACCTCTTTGGAGATTTGTGTATTTTGGCTATAAGAGTTGTATACAAAAATAGATGGTGGATGTGAGAAAAGAAACATTTTTTAAATAATTTTTTCACCTTCCGCAGTTGCGAACCTTTAGTTCCTACGTACGATCTTCCGTGCAATAGGGAATCAGAGGTCTCGTAGTTCTCCTTTAAAAATTTTAAAACACAAGTGTGTTGGTTAATGATAAGAGACAAGACATCATCATCTTATCAGAGTGGAAGAACATACTTACTACCCACAATTATGAGAAAGGAGAATTTGCGTCATCTCAAAGTGGAGGATATAGCTTTGATTTCAAGCCTTGTAGAGGAAGTTTGGTCAGTCAATTGCTCAAGAGGTCCAAAAATCGACTGTGCTAGGGCAAAAGTCAATTGTGACCTACAAATAGTCAAACTTCAAGATTTTTTGTCAACATTCTCATTTTGAAGGATAATTCATCATTTGATCAACGGTTGATCATGGTTCATCAAGGATTGCTCAAAATTCATCAAGATTCAAAAGTTGCTAAATTAGGGTTTTGTAGGAAAAGTCAACTCAACTTTGACCAAGCATAACTTTCTCATACTTTATGAGAAATGACCCATACAAAGCTCATTTTTAAGAGGATGCAATTTCCTACAATCCATCTTCACACCTCAAGATCAAGAAATGCACTCACAAAAAGTTACAAATTTGGACATTATAGGTCATTTTTGAAAGTCAACAAAAACACCTTTTTTTTCCAAAGCCTATAACTTGCGCATGGAATATCAAAATGTGATGAGACCAAAAGGGTTGGTTAAAGGACATCTCAAGGTTTCTAAAAAGTCCAAGAACACTTACAAAAGTTCAAAATTGAAGAAGTTATGCATTGTTGAAGTTGGGAATTTTTCCAAAATTGCCAAAAGTCAACTATCCCCAAAACTTCAAATTTTGTCAAATGGGCCCACTTTTTCCACTTGATTTGATCTTGTCACACAACACACGTGTCCTATCTTCAGTTTTATGTCCATTCATTTATTTTTCCATTTTATTTGATTTTTATTGAATTTATTTATTTTAAATCCAAATAAAATCCAAATATTGATGGAATGGGATCTTTTTGATTGATACAGGTTTTAATTATCATCATGAACACAATCAAATTCGTATCAAGCCATGTTATGAACAAAATATTGGATTTGAGACAATTTTGGAAGCTTTTTAATGGTGATTCATATCAAATCTTCAAACATCAATGCTCATGGATTCAAAGCCCAAGACTTGACCTAATTGCTTCCATATTACTTGTACAACACAAGCACACGAGATTCAGAACCTGGAAGCTGCAAATTCACAAGAACCAAAACTTGGAAAAAGCTTGAAAAGTTGAAAACTGAAATCACATTTGGAGCCCGATTCAAAGCAAAATCTCAACATAGACCTCTTGCTGGAGATCCACTGAAGCATTAGCAATCAAAAGCAAGCCCTTAAACATCCCCAATCGCGCTGTAAGTCTTTTTGAACATACCCCTGTACACGAAACTGCAACCTCTCATTCTTGCATCTTTTTGACAAAACGTTGGTATATTCATGACTCTTGCATGATTTCTAAGCATTCTGCAATATTCAATTGAGTTTTCATGACATGTAAATCCCTACCTGGAACTAGGGTTTGGGTTTCTTGTTTTTAGGCGTTTCAATTTCAGGTAAAATCAGGACCGACCATGGACATGGATGGAATCAGGAGGGAAAGACGAGCATGATGATGTTCTCAAAATTCATTTCCATGGCCTACAGATGATTTTAGGAGACATCTAGGGATTTTGCTACGAATTCAAATCCCTAGGAAAAATAAACAGGGCCATTGGAGAAGATGAAGATGTGTTCATGTCCGATTGGCTCATTCAAAAATCTGGCGCGCGTTTTTATAATTTCTGGCATATTAGTTATGTTCTACATATATTAATTGTTGTGTATTATAATTACAAAAGAAGCAAGTGGCTCGGTGGCTAGGGAGTTTGTTCATTGACTAACAGGACCTGGGTTCGAATCCCAGGTCCTCCAAAACTTTGTGTTATTTTGTTTCAGATGTTCCCATGCGTTATCCAAGGCGTAGTCCACCATGCTCCTTCATCCAACGCCTGCCAGATGGTCTCTAGGCCAGATCTGGTGGCCCATATTGGACATCCACCATGGTGCCCAGTCAACGTGTCACACTGGATTAGAAAGTCAAACGTAGGCTGACTTGTATTAGGCCAAAGAAATGTTGATCTCACCCTCCAAAGTTGGCCCAAACCCCTTGGTTATTCTTTTATTTTATTTTATTTTGTTTATTTATTTACTAATTATTTTATTATTTACACTAACCAATTAAATTATTTTCCTCATAAATTAAAAAATAAAATAAAAATATTTTTATTTATTAAAATTAAATCCATACTTTATTTTTGTAAATAAATTAATTTAATCAATTTAGCATTAATTAGGTTTAAATTTTAATATTTTTTGCAAAATTTAAAATTAATGTAGAATTAGGTTTTTATTAACTTTTAATAAATTTATTTTATTTCTTTAAATATTCAAAAATCCAAAAATAGTTTCATTAATTAATTTAATTGTTAATTTAGACTTAGTTTCTTTTAATTCAAAAAAATAACAAAAATGCTTTCTTTCACAAAAAAGGGTCAAAACCCTAAAAAATGCGCTGATTTAATTTTCTCGCACGTGATCAATTTTGCCTTATTATTGTAATTGCTTCCGGAATGTAATAGCTTTAAATAGGACTTTAATTATTTTACCGCTTTATTTACTTTCCGAAATTTAAATTAAAGGGTTGCTTTTGGCGATGTAAATACCTGACGCCTTGTAATAGTTTAGATTTAATTTCCGCAATTTAAATTCTGTAAACTATACACTGCTAGATGTTTGATAATAGGGAATGCATGACAAGATCAAATGTATGAACTTAAAATCAACATAGCTCACCCATGACATGTACAAAGATAAAATTAACCGAAATAACACACTCGCACATGCGCACTCTTAGGGTACACCTCACTTGGTTGCCTTCAAACATGGTCATTGGGTATAGGAAGTCTTAGAGGTCGCCATCTTATCCAAAGATCATAGTTTTCTCGAAATGGTTGCCTCAGATAAAATAATCTAAGACATTAGGGTTACCGCTAAGGCGTCTTAACATTGCTTTAGTGACCACACGTCCCTTAATCGAATTGACCCTTAAAACTCCAATGACGATGCTACCTACTCATCAATAGTGGGATAGCATTGTCTAAAGGATACTTGTACAGATTAATTCCTTTTTCGAGTAGGTAGATGGTTCTTAAGTACTTGCTCTCTTCAAAACAAAACAAAACTTTTCGCACTTACACTCCTTTCAAACAAAAACTCTTTTCAAATCCACAAACACAAAGAAAAAGAATTTTTTTGAAAACACTTTGAGCAAGTACCTAAGAGCCTGTGGATAACCACGGATAGAAAGGGTGATAACACCTTCCCTTTCTATAATCTACCTCCCGAACCCGAGAAATATCTCGAAAAAGGAATTTTTCTGTGCTTTTTTCCTTTCCTTGTTGGATAAAATAAAAGACGATGGAGACTCTTTCTTACCACGACATTTTGCGAAAACAAACGCAAAATGCAAACCAGCATTCCAAAAACAGTCAGTTCTCTTTCCCACCGATCACAGAACTGACGACTCTGCTGGGGAGAGTAAAAGTGAGGTGTACCTTAGGACTAGATCATTGTGTTTTCAATTGTATGCTTTGAATGATTTATGTTTGTGGGCTTGTATCAGAGTTTCTATAGATCCTAATCTGGATCTGGGGATACCCTTTAGGTAAGTAGCAATAAACTGTGAGGGAACTGTAAGGTGTAGACCGATACGGTTGAAGCAGTAGCTACGTTGGTGTGGCACTTTAGATTGTACCGATATCCCTTGTGTTGGAACGAGGAGAATATGGGTCTTCTAAGGGGTCATTAAGCACCAACTGACCTTAGAACCTTTAAATTGACCAACTTGGCCATAAAATAGTAGCAGTATGCTACACTCATTGAGACTAAACTCTCGCGATGATTCCGGCCGCAAGAAAAGGTTGGTAAACTAAAATTATGACCGATTGAGGGTAGTCAGTGATATTGAGATCCTCTAGAACCCGGTTACTATTTTTAGGACAGGTTTAAACCAACTGAACTGAAAGAGGGTAGTACCTAAGCTCCTTGCCAGCCTGAAATCTAAGGGCTCTCTGTGTGACTTTTATGCCTTTACCATGTTTGCTTTTTATGGATACTTGTGATATGCTTACTATCATGACATCATGACATCATAACATTGCATACATCTTGCATAAGACTAACCTATTTCAAAGACAGGAGGGATTCATCTTTGCTCTGTTTTGTAGGTCATCATGATGCATATACGTAGGAATACCATCCTGATTAACTTTGTCCAGGTTCCCACCTTGCTTAAGGATTTGATTGCAAAGATGCTTGATACTACTTCCTTCCTCAGGAGGCATGGTTATCTTCTAAGTTTGGCCACCTCCAAATTGGACGAGCAGATGATGAATGTCCTAGTCCAATTCTATGATCCGCTGTACCATTGTTTTACTTTTCAAGACTATCAGCTGGTTCCCACCCTAGAATAATTCTCTGAGTTGCTCGGTATCTCTATTCTGGAACAGACCCCGTTTACTGGTTGGGAAAAGATGCTTAGGCCTGAAGAGATTGCTGCAGCCCTTCATTTGACGAAGGGTGAGATGATGGCTAATTGGGAGACTAGAAGTGGAGCAAAGGGCTTTATGACTAAGTTTTTGGTTGGTAAGCTAACTATTTCTGGGATAGCCTAGACTTCAAGGCATTTGAGGATAATCTGGTCCTTCTGATATACGGCTTGGTATTGTTTCCGAACTCTGACTCCTTTGTTGATGTGAATGCGATAAAGATATTCATCTCTCGCAACCCTGTACCCACTCTTTTGGGTGACATTCTTCATCAACTCTATGCTCGTACTGCTCGAAAGCGGGGAACCTTGATGTGATGTGCTCCCTTATTGGCAAGGTGGTTTATTTCAAACCTTCCCAAGTCAGTGCTGAAGAACAAAGAAGGCATGGGCTGGGCTTATAGGGTTATGTCTCTCTCGCATAATAACATCATCTGGACTCTCAAGGGTATGGACGAGGTGACTATTATTGATCGCTGTGGGGAGTACCCTAATGTTCCACTGCTAGGAACCCATGGAGGAATTTCTTACAACCCATGCTTAACTCTACGTCAGTTTGGGAGAGCCCAAAGAGAAGGACATCATGAGATGCTAATGCCTAGTATCATCTTTGATTTTCAAGGGGATAGCGACGAGCAACGTCGCAGATTCATAAGGGCTTGGGATAGAGTTCACCAATCTGATCCACATGAGTTGGGTCTAAAGGCTTCACTCTAGATGGAGCCATATCTCAGATGGGTCCGTATCCGTGCCCAGAAGCTGGGTATGCCTTATGAAGTCGTCCGGCCTGTCACTCTTGAAGTTGCTAATGAAGAAGGAGTTCTTCCAACCATTCTCCATCCTTATATGCCCACTGACATTGGGGCACTGAAAAGATCTTGGATGCAACTAAGGGAAGAACGGGATTCCTACCGAGAGAAGTTCAACGAGCAAGAGCAGAAGATCCAGAGGTTGACTAGAAAGTTGGAGAACGAGCGGATTCTCAATGACAATGTCCGCACTGATAAGAAGAGACCATGGGAGCGTTGATTGGCCTTTGAAGATTTCCTTTCCAATTTTTATTTACTTTTCAGTATTTCCATTCTTGTAACGCCTTAAGGGCAATTTGTTGAACAATTTGAATTACAAAGTTTAACTAATAAAGTGTGTTTCCTTTCTTGTTTACAAATTTGAATCTCCCGATTGTCTTTGAAATCATAAATCATATGCATTTCATCCCATGCACTTCATAAACAAGTACCCATTACAGGTCTCTTATCTTCTTCGTTGTTTATTTCAGCACTTATCATGTCTGCTGAACCTTCAACTGAGCAAGCTATCAAGGACCTTCAGGCTCAGAATGCCCAATTTCAAGAGTTGTTCATGAATCTGGCTAAGGGTCAGCAAGACCTGAAGACCCTGATTCTGAAAGAGAAGAAGAAGAAGAAGAAGAAGAGGATAATCCTGTTTAACACAGGGCACCGGTTTGGAAACAGACTACAGAATGAAGTTGATCTGACCACCTCATCTGGAGGGAAAGGTAGTCAAGAGGAAAGGAGGGCTCATAGCCCTGTGGTCTCCGACAATGAGACCGACTACGATGAAGAACAGTATCCTCCTGCTGAGGATAGATACAAGCAACTGGAAGACCGGTTGAATGCTATGGAAGTTCAGAAAGTGCCTGGTCTGGACTTTGGTGATCTAGGTTTATCATCTGGGGTAGTAATTCCCCACAAATTCAAGGCACCAGCCTTTGCTAAGTATGACGGAGTTTCTTATTCGAAGCTGCACCTCCGGTCATATGTGAGGAAGATCCATCCGTACACCGTTGATAAGAACTTATGGATCCATTTCTTTCAAGATAGTCTCTCAGGGACTCAGCTTGAGTGGTTCTATCAGTTAGACGGATCCAGTATCCGTAGTTGGGAAGATTTGGCTACTGCTTTCTATAGGAAGTATCAGTATAACTCTGACCTCGCTCCTACGCGTACCCAACTCCAGGGTATGTCAATGGGAATGGGTGAAGGATTCAAAGATTATGCTCAGAAGTGGAGGGACCTCGCCGGTAGAGTGCAACCACCCTTGGTTGATCGGGAACTTGTTGATATGTTTCTGGGGACCCTGTCTGGTCCATTTTTTAACCACTTAATTGGAAGCTCTTCGTCTGGGTTTACAGAGCTTATTTTGACCGGTGAGAGGATTGAGGCTTGTATTAAGGCTGGTAAGATACAGAAGGGTGCCTCATCTAGCACCGAGAAGAAGCCGTTTAAGAAAGAGTCCAGTGTTCTCTACAGTTCGAGAAGACAAAATAGGCCTGAACACTGCCAAGCTGTTAATGCGGTTTTTATTTCAAAACCTGCTGGTGCTCCTCAGCACAACAATCAACAAAAGGACGAGAGACCTCGAAGGCAATTCACCCGTCTCAACATGACCTTATCTCAGATTCTGCCACAGTTGTTGAAGACCAACCTGGTGATTCCAAAGGAAGCCCCGAAGAATCCAAATATAACATCACCAAAGTATAACCCTAATGCCCGCTGTGCTTTTCACTCTGATAGCCTGGGGCATAATACAGATGATTGTTGGGTCTTGAAGAACAAGGTACAAGACTTGATTGATGCGAAAGAGATCGAGTTCGGAGCACCAGAGAAGCCTAAACAAGATGCAGGGGTGAATGCTATCATGGATGACGTTGATGAAGAGTTTGATATCGATAGTTGGATCTACCCGACTGCCAATGGTGGATTAAGCAACTGGACAACGAAGGATTCTATGTCGGTTTCCGTTGTCACCCAGTAATGAAACTTTTTTTGAATTTGTTACAGACACTGTTTTAAACTTTATGGCCCGGTGTCTTACCCGGGGCACCGTGGCTTCATTTGTGAGGGCTTTGTGTGTGTCATTTTCATATATAATTAATAAAAGCATTGGACGTTCCTGCATTTCAAATTTTGTGCTCCTTGTTTTTCTTTATTATATATTGCAAAACAGCTATTTTACACACACTCACATATACAGGTCCACATCCACTCTGGATCTCACTGGTAACGACTCTGCTACTGCCAGTTATGACTTCGAAAATCCGATCAACTTAGCCGAAGACGAAGGTGAAGATGATTGCAAAGTGTCTGGTGAATTTTCAAGACTGTTACTCCAAGAAGATAAGGTTATTCAGCCACATGAAGAGCCAGTGGAATCCGTGAATCTGGGTACTGAGACAGACAAAAAGGAAGTTAAGATTGGTGCAAATCTGGAAGCTAGTGTGAAGCAACGGTTGGTTCAGATGCTGCATGACTATGTTGAGATCTTTGCCTGGTCTTACGAAGATATGCCTGGTTTGAATACTGACATTGTGGTTCACCTCCTACCTACCAAGGAAGACTGTCCTCCAGTAAAACAGAAGGTCCGCCGATTGCGCCCAAAGATGTCTGAGAAAATCAAGGCTGAAGTCATGAAACAGTTCGACGCCGGTTTTCTAGCAGTTACTTCTTACCCTCAATGGGTGGCCAATGTGGTTCCTGTGCCAAAGAAAGATTGTATGGTCCGAATGTGTGTTGACTATAGGGATCTGAATAGGGCAAGTCCCAAGGATGATTTTCCTCTACCTCATATCGACGTTCTGGTTGACAACACCACTCAGTATAAGGTATTCTCCTTTATGGATGGGTTCTCCGGTTATAATCAGATCAAGATGGCTCCTGAAGACATGGAGAAGACAACCTTTGTTACTCAGTGGGGTACCTTTTGCTACAAAGTCATGCCTTTTGGGTTGAAGAATGCTGGGGCAACGTGTCAGCGTGCCATGGTTGCTTTGTTTCATGACATGATCCATCATGAGATTGAAGTATACGTCGACGATATGGTTGCAAGGTCCCAGACTGAGGAAGAACACCTTGACCATCTGCAGAAGCTGTTTGACAGGTTGAAGTTGTACAAGCTGAGGTTGAACCCGAGCAAGTGCACCTTCGGGGTGATATCTGGTAAGCTGCTAGGTTTCGTCGTAAGTGACAAAGGTATTCAAGTAGATCTGGAAAAAGTGAAGGCTATATAGGAGATGCCAGCTCCCAGAACAGAGAAAGAAGTCAGAGGCTTCCTGGGACGACTGAACTACATTGCCCGATTCATCTTGTACCTAACTGCTACTTGTGAGCCAATCTTCAAGCTACTAAAGAAAGATCAGGTGGTACGTTGGAACGATGAATGCCAGGCCGCTTTCAAAAGGATCAAAGAGTATCTCCAAGAGCCACCTATTTTGATGCCACCGATTGAAGGGAGACCTTTGATCTTATACTTGACAGTGCTCGACAACTCAATGGGGTGTGTGCTGGGTCAACATGACGAGTCTGGCCGAAAAGAGCATGCTATTTATTACCTTAGCAAAAAGTTTACCGACTGCGAGACCCGATACTCGTTGCTCGAGAAAACTTGCTGCCCTTTGGCATGGGCTGCTCGCCGGATGAGACAGTATATGTTGACTCACACTACTCTATTGATATCAAAGATGGATCCGTTCAAGTATATCTTCGAAAAACCTGCCTTGTCCGGAAGAATAGCAAGATGGCAGATGATCTTGACTGAGTATGACATCCAATATATGACCCAAAAGGCAATCAAGGGAAGTGTGTTGGCAGACCATTTGGCACATCAGGAAGTGGATGATTACCAGTCTATGAACTTCGAATTCCTGGACGAGAATATCATGTTGGTAACTGATTGTGAGACACCTGGACCGGATGAAGGACCTGAGGAAGGATCCTGATTGTCTATGTACTTTGATGGAGCTTCGAACGCTTTGGGTAATGGCATTGGCGCTGTGATCATATCTCCTAAAGGCTCTCATACTCCGTTTACCGCCCGATTATGTTTCAACTGCACCAACAACATGGCGGAGTATGAAGCATGCATCATGGGTCTTCGAGCAACAATTGATCTAAGGATTAAGTTTCTAAGTGTCTTCGGAGATTCCGCTCTCGTGATCAGTCAGATCAAAGGCGAGTGGGATACGAAACACCCAAATCTTATTCCTTACAAGGAGTATGTGTTGACATTGATTCCCCATTTCGAGGAGATAACCTTTGAACACTTCCCCAGAGAGGAGAATCAGTTGGCGGACGCGCTGGCTACGATGTCTTCTATGTTCAAAGTCAATTGGGACAACGAAGCTCCCCGGATTATCATTGAAAGACTGGACGAACCTGCACATTGCTGCGACATTGAGACTAAAGAGGTAATAGAAAAGCCCTTGTTTCACGAAGTAAAAAGGTATCTTGAAGCTCAGGAGTACCCCGAGGGTGCATCTGCTAATGACAAGAAATTTCTGAGAAGGTTCGCGGCGAAGTTCTTTTTCAGCAATGGCATCCTTTACAAACGTAACCATGATTCGACCTTACTACGCTGTGTGGATAAGAATGAAGCAGAAAGAATCATGACGGAGTTACATGAAGGTACTTTCGGAACTCATTCCAGTGGACACACCATGGTAAAGAAAATCCTTCGGGCAGGATATTATTGGTCCACAATGGAAGTTGACTGTTATCAGCATTCTCGGACATGTCACAAGTGCCAAGTCTATGCTGATAAGGTGCACATACCTCCAGTACCTCTGAACATCTTGATGGCACCTTGGCCTTTTGCAATGTGGGGCATTGATATGATCGGTGAGAACAGACCTACGACATCCAACGGGCATCATTTCATCCTAGTAGTAATTGATTACTTTATGAAGTGGGTTGAAGCAACTTCCTTTGCTACTGTAACCAAGAACATCGTGGCACGGTTTATTCGGCATAATCTGATTTGTCGATACAGTGTACCAGAGAGGATCATTACGGACAATGGTACCAATCTCAACAACAAGATGATCACTGAGCTCTGCGAGCAATTCAAGATACAGCATCATAACTCTTCTCCCTACCGGCCGAAGATGAATGGGGTTGTTGAAGCGGCTAATAAGAACATTAAGAAGATTGTGCAGAAGATGACAGTGACATACAAAGACTGGCATGAGATGTTACCATTTGCTCTTCATGGGTACCGTACCTCAACACGGACATCAATAGGGGCAACACCCTATTCTTTGGTATATGGCATGGAGGCAGTCTTGCCCATTGAAGTTCAGATACCCTCTCTTCGAATCATGATAGATGCAGGTTTGAGCGAAGATGACTGGATCCAGACCCGACTTGATAAGCTGAACTTAATCGACGAAAAGAGACTTACTGCTATTTGTCATGGTCAAACGTACCAAAAGCGGATGATCAAGGCATTTAACAAGAAAGTTAGACGACAAGAGTATCAAGTTGGGGACCTGGTAATCAAGCGCATTATCCTACCTCAAGGTGATTCCAGGGGCAAATGGACCCCTACTTACGAAGGGCCATTTGTGGTTAAGAACATTTTCTCAGGAGGAGCTATGATTTTAACCACCATGGATGGTGACGACCTTCCTCACCCCGTCAATGCAGACATAGTGAAAAGATACTACGCATAATCAAAGACCCGCTAGGTCGGCTGGCCTAGGCAAAAATAAGGGCTTCCCGGAGAACCAAAAGGGTTCGGGCAAAAATAAGGGATGAAATTAAAAAAATCTGTACACCCGGCAAGTCGAAAACCTGAAAAGGCGGCTTGGGCAAAAAAGGGTATCCCGGTGGACTGAAAATCCGAAAGGGCAGTCCAGGCAAAAATTAGGGATCAGCGTAACACTATGTCTCATTGGATCACCTTGCATCCAGACTTCGGTATCAACTGTCAAGCTCGGACGACACTAATCAATCTGATTCACCTTCAACCAACAACAAAGTGATGAGACGCTCGAGGACATAAAGGCAATAGCAGAGTTGGAACCCAGTGGGATCATTCACATAGCTGTTTTTGTTTTCTTTTCACAAATTGTGTAAATTTTGTTCGGCGGAGTTCTCTTACTAGAACGTTAGCCTCTTGTACAACAATGCCTATTTACAGGCCAAACTTCAAAATCAATACAATTCATTTTCAAAGAAATTTCAAACTGTTTTTCCTTTATCTGTTTTGTTTTGCAAAGAACGTCCAATGTTCATTTTGATATATGCATTTGACATTAATTGTTGATCATAAATATTTACATGCGAAACAAAAGATGTATTACGGGTAACATCAGAAACAGGGGCATTAAGAATTGTCCAAGTTGTATAGTTGCTTTGTCCACCAAGTACAAAGGTAAGTTCATCTGAAGAATATGGCTAAGATACCTTCACTCCCCGCAGAGTAAGACAGTAATGGTAACTCTCCCAGCTGAGACTCGCAACTGTGAACAAATCAGCAATGCTCTCCCCAAGCAGAGTTAATCTACCATCAACACTAAAAAGGTCTTAATATTCCCCAGTGGAGTGTAAGAATATTTCCCAGCAAACATAAGAGTATCCCCGGCAGTCTTAATGTTCCTCAACGGAGTATAAGAATGTTCCTCGGCAGAATGCAAGATACCTCTAGTGGAGTCAATTTTCCCAGCACGGTCTAAAAATCTTCCCCAACGGAGTTGAATCATCATCCCCAGTAGACTCTAGAAGCTTATCCCCTGCAGAGTACAAATAAATCTCCCCTGCCAAATTTAGAGGGTTATCCCCACAAGAGTCTAACATGTTTATCCCCAGTAAGTTGCAGCTGAAAGATCATCCCCCAGCGAAGTTCTATCCTTTCACAAGCAGGAATTTAATCCTCAACAGATTTAATATCACCAGCAACGGTAATCCATCCCCAGCGGAGTTTATCGTTGAAATCCCCAGCGGAGCTTATCAGCGGATCCCCAGTAGAGTTTATCAGTGACATTCTCAGCAGAACATCTCTTCCCCATAGAGTAATTCCCCTCAGAGTATTCTCCTCATCAGTTTATTCCCCAACGGAGTCATCCTCTCCCGCAGGTTTATTCTTGCAATCATCTTCGTTCATCATCCCCAGCGGAAACGAAGAATTCAACTCTATTCTCCAGCTATCCGGGATTTATTTTCCCCAGCTAAAACATCACATTTCCATACATCATGATACATGCATAAACGCATCATATAATACAATCTCATTTATGTTGAGAACATCATTGCTTGATCCATATCATGCATTGCATATGACTGACCTTTACCTTTCAGGAAAGATACAGTTAAGGTTCTCACCAGTCAAAGGAGACAAAACCAGTTAAATCGATTCCTAAAGATTTTTCTGAGGCCAACCCGTCAATGGAGACAAAATCAGTTAAATCGATTCCTAAAGATTTTTCTGAGGCCAATTCAGTCAATGGAGACAAAATCAGTTAAATCGATTCCTAAAGATTTTTCTGAGGCCAATTCAGTCAATGGAGACAAAACCAGTTAAATCGATTCCTAAAGATTTTTCTGATGCGAATTCAGTCAATGGAGACAAGACCAGTTAAATCGATTCCTAAAGATTTTTCTGATGCGAATTCAATCAATGGAGACAAAACCAGTTAAATCGATTTCTAAAGATTTTTTTGATGTGAATTCAGTCAATGGAGACAAAACTAGTTAAATCGATTCCTAAAGTTTTTTCTGAGGCCAATTTAGTCAATGGAGATAAAATCAGTTAAATCGATTCCTAAAGATTTTTCTAAGGCCAACCCGTCAATGGAGACAAAACCAGTTAAATTGATTCTTAAAGATTTTTCTGATGCGAACGAAGTCAATGGAGACAAAACCAGTCAAAGGAGACAAATCCAGTCAAAGGAGACAAATCCAGTCAAAGGAGACAAATCCAGTCAATAGAGACATGACTAGTTAAATCGATTCCTAAAGATTTTTCTGATACCAACCCAGTCAAAAGAGACAAAACCCCCTCTGGTTCAGTTAAATTGATTCCTAAAGATTTTTCTGATGCCAATCCAGTCAAAGAAGACAAAACCATCTATCAACGATCTCCAAATGGCATCTATAAGCCCATTCCCGACATCACAATGCTGATACCACTTCATGCGAGTGCAAATTTCTGGGCACTCTAGTGTTCAATTATCTTCCACCTTCGGATCATGAAAGGCCCGAAAGTCAATCTATATTCTCAGGTTTAAGAAAATTGAACAGGGGCAACTGTTGTACCCCAAAATTTGCCTTCCCATATTTCTCAAGACATTTCAAGAATAACATCCAAGTTGCTCAAGATGGCTCAAGAGTTGGACAGTCAAATCACCTCCTAAGGCAATCAATCTCAAATTAGGGTTTTGTGTTGCATCAAGGTCCTTACATCCAAATGACCTCAAATTCTCCCCAATGTCCTAATATGTTCTCAAGTTCATCCATGCCAAATTTCAAGCCTTGTAGAGGAAGTTTGGTCAGTCAATTTCTCAAGAGGTCCAAAGATTTTTTGTCAACATTCTCATTTTGAAGGATAATTCATCATTTTATAAAGGGTTGATCATGATTCATCAAGGATTGCTCAAAATTCATCAAGATTCAAAAGTTGCTAAATTAGGGTTTTGTAGGAAAAGTCAACTCAACTTTGACCAAGCATAACTTTCTCATACTTTATGAGAAATGACCCATCCAAAGCTCATTTTGAATAGGATGCAATTTACTACAATCCATATTCACACCCCAAGATCAATAAATGCACTCACAAAAAGTTACAAATTTGGACATTATAGGTCATTTTTGAAAGTCAACAAAAACACCTTTTTTGCCAAAGCCTATAACTTGATAATGGAATATCAAAATGAGATTATACCAAACGTGTTGGTTAGAGGACATCTCAAGGTTTCTAAAAAGTCTAAGAACACTTCCAAAAGTTCAAAATTGAAGAAGTTATGCATTGTTGAAGTTGGGCATTTTTCCAAAATTGCCAAAAGTCAACTATCCCCAAAACTTCAAATTTTGTCAAATGGGCCCACTTTTTTCCACTTGATTTGATCTTGTCACACTACAAATGTGTCCTATCTTCAGTTTTATGTCCATTAATTGATTTTTCCATTTTATTTGATTTTTATTGAATTAATTTATTTTAAATCAATTTAAATCCAAATAAAATCCAAATATTGATGGAATAGGATCTTTTTGATTGATACATGTTTCAATTATCATCATGAACACAATCAAATTCGTATCAAGCCATGTTATGAAAAAAATATTGGATTTGAGACAATTTTGGAAGCTTTTTAATGGTGATTCATATCAAATCTTCAAACATCAATGCTCATGGATTCAAGGCCCAAGACTTGACCTAATTGCTTCCATATTACTTGTACAACACAAGCACACAAGATTCAGAACCTGAAAGCTGCAAATTCACAAGAACAAAAACTTGGAAAAAGCTTGAAAAGTTGAAAACTGAAATCACATTTGGAGCCCGATTCAAAGCAAAATCTCAACATAGACCTCTTGCTGGAGATCCACTAAAGCATTAGCAATCAAAAGCAAGCCCTGAAACATCCCCAATCGCGCTGTAAGTCTTCTTGAACATACCCCTGTACACGAAACTACAACCTCTCATTCTTGCATCTTTTTGACAAAACGTTGGTATATTCATGACTCTTGCATGATTTCTAAGCATTCTGCAATATTCAATTGAGTTTTCATGGCCTGTAAAGCCCTACCAGAAACTAGGGTTTGGGTTTCTTGTTTTTATGCGTTTCAATTTCAGGTAAAATCAGGACCGACCATGGACATGGATGGAATCAGGAGGGAGAGACGAGCATGATGATGTTCTCAAAATTCATTTCCATGGCCTACAGATGATTTTAGGAGACATCTAGGGATTTTG
This sequence comes from Vicia faba, assembly GCA_948472305.1. Lineage (NCBI taxonomy): Eukaryota > Viridiplantae > Streptophyta > Magnoliopsida > Fabales > Fabaceae > Vicia > Vicia faba. The sequence goes on along the minus strand of OX451739.1, from coordinate 1,555,881,373 downwards.
CTGCGGATTCAAATCGGCAGGAAAAATAACCAGGGCCATTGGAGAAGATGAAGACGTGTTCATGTTCGATTGGCCCATTCAAAAATCTGGCGCGCGTTTTTATAATTTCTGGCATATTAGTTATGTTCTACATATATTAATTATTGTGTATTATAATTACAAAAGAAGCAAGTGGCTAGGGCGTTTGTTCATTGGCTAACAGGACCTGGGTTCGAATCCCAGGTCCACCAAAACTTTGAATTATTTTGTTTCAGATGTTCCCATGCGTTATCCAAGGCGTAGTCCACCATGCTCCTTCATCCAACGCCTGTCAGATGGCCTCCAGGCCAGATCTGGTGGCCCATATTGGACATCCACCATGGTGCCCAATCAACGTGTCACACTGGATCAGAAAGTCAAACGTAGGCTGACTTGTATTGGGCCAAAGAAATGCTGATCTCACCCTTCAAAGTTGGCCCAAACCCCTTGGTTATTCTTTTCTTTTATTTTATTTTGTTTATTTATTTACTAATTATTTTATTATTTACACTAACCAATTAAATTATTTTCCTCATAAAATCAAAAATACAAAAAAAATATTTGTATTTATTAAAATTAAATCCATACTTTATTTTTGTAAATAAATTAATTTAATCAATTTAGCACTAATTAGGTTTAACTTTTAATATTTTTTGCAATATTTAAAATTAATGTAGAATTAGGTTTTTATTAACTTTTAATCAATTTATTTTATTTCTTTAAATATTCAAAAATCCAAAAATAGTTTCATTAATTAATTTAATTGTTAATTTATACTTAGTTTCTTTTAATTCAAAAAAATAACAAAAATGCTTTCTTTCACAAAAAAGGGTCAAAACCCTAAAAAATGCGCCGATTTAATTTTCCCGCACGCGATCAATTTTGCCTTATTATTGCAATTGCTTCCGGAATGTAATAGCTTTAAATAGGACTTTAATTATTTTATCGCTTTATTTACTTTCCGCAATTTAAATTAAAGGGTTGCTTTTGGTGATGTAAATACCCGACGCCTTGTAATAGTTTAGATTTAATTTCTGCAATTTAAATTCCACAAACTATACACTGCTAGATGTTTGATAATATGGAATGCATGACAAGATCAAATGTATGAACTTAAAATCAACATAGCTCACCCATGACATGTACAAAGATAAAATTAACCGAAATAACACACTCGCACATGCACACTCTTAGGGTACACCTCACTTGGTTGCCTTCGAACGTGGTCATTGAGTATAGGAAGTCTTAGAGGTAACCCTCTTGTCCAAAGATCATATTTGCCTCGAAACGGTTGCCTCAGATAAAATGATCTAAGACATTAGGGTTACCGCTAAGGCGTCCTAACATTGCTTTAGTGACCACACGTCCCTTAATCGAATTGACCCTTAAAACTCCAACGACGATGCTACCTACTCATCAATAGTGGGATAGCGTTGTCTAAAGGACACTTGTACAGATTAATTCCTTATTCGAGTAGGTAGATGGTTCTTAAGTACTTGCTCTCTTCAAAACAAAACAAAACTTTTCGCACTTACACTCCTTTCAAACAAAAACTCTTTTCAAATCCACAAACACAAAGAAAAAGCAAATTTTTGAAAACACTTTGAGCAAGTACCTAAGAGCCCGTGGATAACCACAGATAGAAAGGGTGCTAACACCTTCCATTTCTATAATCTACCTCCCGAACCCGAGAAATATCTCGAAAAATGAATTTTTCTGTGCTTTTTTCCTTTCCTTGTTGGATAAAATAAAAGACGGTGGCGACTCTTGCTTACCGCAACATTTTGCAAAAACAAATGCAAAATGCGAACCAGCATTCCAAAAACAGTCAGTTCTCTTTCCCACCGATCACACAAAGTAGCAAAAAGTGGCTCTAAAACTGGACTTCTGTAGATCAATATAGGTCACAATTCTTGAAGGTAAGAGTATGGTTAGCTTCAGATAAGGTCAATGAAGCTAACTAAATGGAGCTTTTGGTGTTTTGGAGTGAGAATGCAAGAAATCAAAAATTCAAATTCAGAGTTTATGTGGGATCTGAATAAGGGTTAATTAGTTATCAAAAGCTTGTGAAAATAGGTGGAATATGCATCTTATTTATAGGAGAGGATGAGGCAATGCTTAAGCATATGAATGAAAGTGTAATTGAGTGAATTCGTGTGAACCTGAAGCATGAGAAATGTGTGACTTGTTTAGCATAAAAACTCAGCCAAATCCTGCGTTTTATGGTGCTAAATGCTTTTGGAATGTTGCTAAACATGATTAGAAGAAAAAATGCGTGCAAACTTTATGTTTAGAAGGCACAATATGGATTTCAAATTCTGACTTTGGAGAAATCTTCAGTTTCAAAGTACCAACTTTGAATCCATGGTGTTCACAACTCAAGGGATCTTAGGGAATGATTCTTGAATAATTTGAAAGATAAGGTCACAATCTTTGCAATGTGCCAAGAATGAGATCAGATGGATGTTTGAGCTAAAAGTTATGATGAGTTAAAGTTGAGAAAAAGATGCTGACTTTTTGTACTTAGCAAAATTCTAAGTTTTTCTTCAAAAGTGATCTATAATGTTTTGAGTTCAAACAAGGTCTTCCTCCAAAATTGAGCTTTGATCATTGATTCTAGCTTGAAGTAGACTTCCCAAAGAGTATTGTGAAACTTAAATAATTCAAAAATACCAAGTATTGGAAAAGTTATAGCCTTGTAAAACTGTTGAAAATCCATGAGGTGACCTATAATCTTTTGAATTCTTAGAGCATCTTCCACTCAATCTCAAGCTTTGCACATAAAAGAAGAGTTGAAGTTCACATCCTTAAGATCATTGTGGAAATATAATGGACTAAAGGAGATAAAATTTGAACAAGTTATGATCTTTTGAAGTCACACAAGGAAATTTTATGGCCTATGTAGAAGACATGTAATCTTTCTCAATCATTAGGCATCTTCCACATAAGTTTTTCTTGAAACTCTTGAAGTGCTTAATTTATAACCCTTTAAAGAGAATCATATCTTTGGAATCACTAAAAATATCAAAATATGAACAAGATATAGTCCTTACAAGTTCAAAACCCTAGCTCCTCAAGCACCAAAATGGCGTGGAACCCTTTTCAATTTTGACAAACTTTCTTGCATAATTACCACTTCCATAGAAATAATCACCACTTCCAAATATTAAGAATTGATAGAGTAGTGCACTTGTGATCAAGGAATCGAGAACTTGTCCAATTAGGTCAAACATCTTCAATTAACTCTTGTATATTTTGACTTTCTTTGACAATTTGAGGCATGATAAGTCATAGTAGACCTTGTCATGATAGCATTTTTAATGATGAAACTTGAATCTCAATGAAGTTTTGTTGAAGGAGGCATGGAAATAAACTCATGAACCTATAGATAAACCTGATGACATGTGATGTGCTCTCACCTATAACATCATAAATTAGAGCAAACATTCATTGTATTTGTTAGTTAAAAGTTAATCAATACAAAACATATATGTACACAATATACAATTCAAGGTGTTTGATGATCCCCCACGAGCAATCCAAAAGATAGGGAGAAGAACCAAAACCCTAGTGTGATCTTAATATGATTGAGTTGATATGAGATGATAGAGGAATCTTAGGGGGAAAATTAGGGTACAACAATGGGGATTTAGCAGACTACCAATGCCCGAGATTAGGCTAAAGAATTAGGAGTACCATTTACTGACTTGTTGCTCAATTACAAGAAAGATAGCAGAGCTCAGGGGATTAAAAGACAGTACTTGGAGTCCAAAGCTCTTTCTTTTGCTGATAAGAAAGAATGGGGGGCTTGTGTAGACTATTTGGAATTACTTATCTTTGGTTTAATTCTTTTTTCTTATATTGTGGATTACATATATCATGTTGCTATTAGTGTGATTTGGGTTGTAAAAGTGTTGAATGTTGATTCTACTCCCGCTTTACTTACAGATGTTTATTACACTCTTCATACTCGTTCTGAAAAGGGAAGAGGCATGTTGAATTATTGTATTCCTCTCTTATATTCTTGGCTTATCTCTCATCTCTACAAAGAAGGCTATATGGTTAAAGATCTAACCCGAGATCAATGGTCACAAAAATTTAGGGCTCTCACTGGTGATTTAGTTTTATAGTACTCAAGGAAACTAAATATAGAGGAGATTGTTTTTAATTGTGGATATTTCCCCAACTATCCTTTGATTAGGTCAAGAGGATGGATTAAATATAATCCCACTTTGGATTTACACCAACTTGGATACCCTTTGGAAGATAAACCTTCTGACAAGCAACTTCAAGAGTTAATTCTTCATGACATCGGTAAAACAACCCTGAATTACTTAATAAGATCATCTGGGCTTGGAGTAGGGTTCATAAGAATGGATTCAGAAGAATGAATGTTATAGAAAGGGAACCCTATACTCAATGGGTTTTAGAGATGGTTCTAATAGTCAAGTTACCCTTTATAGTTGACCATACTGTGATCGGTGGAAATAGAACTGACTGTTTTTAATGCTGGTTTGCGAAATTTCGCGGTAAGAAAGAGTCGCCACCGTCTTTTATTTTCTCCAACAATGAAAGGACAAAAGCACAGCAAAATTCCTTTTCGAGATGTTTCTCGGGTTCGGGAGGTAGATTATAGAAAGGGAAGGTGTTAGCACCCTTTCTATCTGTGGTTATCCACGGGCTCTTAGGTACTTGCTCATTATGTTTTCAAAAAGTTTTGCTTTTCTTATGTTCGTGGGTTTTGAAAAGAGTTTTGTTTGAAAAATTCGATTTAACTCTTGTTTCTGTCCTCAAGAGTGTATGAAGTGTTGTTGAAAACTTTTGTTTGAAAAGTGTAGGTGCGAAAAGTATTTTTGTTTTTTTTGAAAGAGCAAGTACCTGAGAACCTCTACCTACTCAAAAGAAATTAAGTTGTGTAAATGTCCTTTAGATAATACTATCCCACTATTGAGAATTAGGTAGCACCATCGTTGGAGTTATTCGGGTCAATTCGATTATAGGGACATGCGGTCACCAAAGCAATAGTAGGACGCCTTAGCGGTAACCCTAATGTCCCAGATCCTTTTTATCCGAGGCAACCGTTCTGAGGCAACTTGGATCTTTAGACAAGAGGGAGACCTCTAAAACACCCTATACTCAATGACCACGTCGAGGCAACCAAGTGAGGCGTGCCCTAGGAGTGGCATGTGCGAGTGTGTCAGGTTTCAGATTATGTTATCTTTGTACATGTTATGGTGAGCTACGATTGATTTTATTTTAAGATAAGTCTTGTAATGCATAGCCTAGTTAACATACATCTAACATTTAAATGTTGCGGAAAATAAATCTACGCTATTACAAGGCGTCGAGTATTTACATCGCCAAAAGCAAACCCTTGAAAAGTAAATGCGAGAAAATAAAGAAAGTGATAAAAAGTCCTAATTAAAGCTATTACATCCTCGGAACAATTACATAATATGGATCAAAAATTAATCAAGAATAATCGCACGCGAGAAAAATTGAATCGGAGAAGTTCCTAGGGTTTTGACCCTTTTTTGAAAAAGAAAGAAGTTTTGGTTATTTGGCATTAAAGTAAATTAAACCTAATTAATTAATTAATTAAAAGAAATATTTTTTGAGTTTTTTATGTTCCAAGGAAATAAAAAGGAAATAAAAATAAAAGGATTGAAATTGTCAAAACCCTAATTCTATGTTAATTTTATTTATTGTGAAAGTATTAAAATTAACCTAATTAACTAAATTAATTTATGTTAGTATTTATTTACAAAAATAATAAAGGGTGAAATAAATAAATAATAATAATAAAAAAAATACTATTTTTAGTTTTCTGAATTTATTATGAAAAAATTAATTTGGTTAGTAAAAATAATAATTATAATTATTAATAATAAAACAATTAAATGAAAAAATAAAAATATAAAAGAAAAGAAAGAATGAACCTAGGGGGTGTTGGCCCAAAGAGGAGGTTGATTTGGAAATCTGAAGCCCATTAAGCTGCAAGCCCTTTTGACTTTTGATGATCATCCATGGCGCGTGTTGACTGGGAGTACAATGGTCTTTCAATCCTGGCCTTCAGATTTGGCCAGGAGCCACTTGGCATGCTGAGATTTGGAGCCTATGGTAGACTCCCCTTGCAAGCTTTGCACAAGAATGCCTGAAGAAAAAGAACAAATAATGTTTGGGGGACCTGGGATTCGAACCCAGGTCCCAAGGGATAACACTCCAATGCCTTTGCCAACTGAACCAGAACACGCTTTTGTTAAAATAATGGTTAATGAATATTATATAAAAACAACTATTATGCTGTAAACCACAAAATAACGCGCGCCCTTTTTTAAACCGGCCAACCAGGTACTAACACATCATCATCTTCTTCATGGTTCCTGCAAAAAATATAAACAGATAGCGGGGGTTTTTAACCCCCACTAAACATTGCAACGAAAAATAGCGATTAACACCATGGTTTATATAAATATTTCGCGAAGGGTCAGTCTTGTTCGTCTTGTCCTAACGATTCCAACCATGGGTCTTATGAGTCCTAATTTTTCTGGGTTTAGAAAGCCCCAATTTCAAATCTTGAGAACCCTAGAAATTGATCATGGAATCTTTGGATTCAGGGAGTTATAAATCAATTAAACCATTCCATAAGCTTGGTATGACCTCTAGCAATGCGAAACAATCACAAAAACATGTTAATTATGCATGAATTCAACAATACGATTTTGGAAAATAAGTGCAAACTGTGGTTCTGTTTTCAATGATTTCTTGAGCTTTAAGGTCTGAATTTGATTGCAAAACCTTCCTGGGATCTCCTGCAATGTATTGGAATCAATAAAAACTCTTAAATCGCCCTAGAATACAAAAACCAGTTTTCAATTTTCTTGGAATTTCTTGAATATGCTAGAGTCTATTTCTGCAGTTTTTCACGTCCTCCCCATCAGGGTTTGCTTGCTTAGTTATAAGAGAATGGAATTAGGTCAAAAACTTGGGCCAATATCCATTGCAATGATGATTGAATCCTTGATTGGAAATCAAATCTTTTTGATTTTTCATGATTGGAAAATGTTGCCAAATTTGGAGATTTTGTATCTTTGACTTGGTGCACGAAATTGCCAGCCTTTTTAGGTCATATTTGCTTCACAAAAAGATTTAAAAACCAAATCTTGTATTTTCCTACAATTTAAATTAATTAAATGAATTAATATTATTTAAAAATCCAATTAATCAATAAAAATAAGAAAGTAAATTCAATTAATCTTGATGAGTCGTGAATAGGCCATGGATGAAGTTTCAAGAAGAGATTTGAGGCCCATTAGCAAAAATAAGGTGTTTTGAGCAAAGTTGACTTTTGCAAATTCATAAAAATTTCCCAACTTCTCCAATGCACAACTTGCTCAATTTTGATCATATGAACATGTTCTTGGACATTTTGGAAAGCTCTTGAAGTCGTCAAACCAATTCCTCTGGTCCCATGTCATTTGGATTTACCAATCTCAAGTTATGGCCTTTGACTTAAAGTGCATTTTTGTTGACTTTTGAAATTGACCTATAATGTCAAAATTGATAACTTCTTGTGAGAGCATTTCTTGAACTTGGAGTGTGAAGATGGATTGTAGGAAATTGAATTCCCTTCAAAATGAGCATTGGATGGGATTTTTATGATGAACCATGAAAAAGTTATGCCCTGGTCAAGATACAGTTGACTTTTCTACTGTCCAAAAATTGTAACTTTTTGCATCTTGATGATTTTTGAGCTATCTTTGTGGAATCATGATCAAGACTTGATAAAATGATGATTGTGGACTCAAAATAAGATGTTGACCAAAAATTCTTACTTTTGACTGTGAAATGACCATTTTGCCCTTGTAGTTGACTGTAGATTAAATAGAGCTTTTGACTGTGCAAATTGGCACTGTGAGTCTTGAGACTTGGCATTTAGGTGTTTGAGGATGTATATATACCATTGAGACTTGATTGAACCATTAAAAACCCCAAATTCCTTGAAAGAACCAAAACCCTAATTTCAGCTGGCTTAGGAGGTATTTGGACTGTGCAATCCTTGAGCAATCTTGAGCAATTTGAGAATTATTCTTGTCAAATCTTGAGGAATATGGGAGGGAAAATTTTGGGGTACAACAGTTTCCCCTGTTCAATCTTCTTAAACCTGAGGATGTAGATTGGCTTGCGTGCCTTTCGTGATCCGAAGGTGGAAGATGATTGAACACTAAAGTGCCCAGAAATTTGCACTCGCATGGTGTAGTATCAGTAATGTGATGTCGGGAATGGGCTTATAGATTACATTTGGAGAGATGATGGATAGGAGGATGGGCTTATAGATGCCATCTGGAAATGTTGTTGATAGTTGTAACCTGGTAGGTTGAAAGAAGGAACCTGTGTAGGGTTGCCTGATGATGAGTCCGTGTAAAACTGCATCTGGGAAGAGAAGGAACCGGTGTAGGGTTGCTTCATGATGGTCAAGTAGATAGTTATCCTGTCTGGTTTCAAGTATTAATCTCTGACCTGAGAAAGAAAGATGGTTTCCTGGCCTCTTACAAGTATTGATCTTCAATCTCTTCAATGTAGATAACTTTCCTGTCTGGTTTCAAGTATAGATCTACAATCAGTCGTCCACAAGTATTTCCTAGCTTGCTACAGGTATTAATCCGGAACTTAAGAAGGATGGCCGATGAGATAGTTTTTCTGTCTGGTTTCAGGTATTAATCTCTGACTTGAGAAAGAAATATGGTTTTCCTGTCTGGTTTCAGGTATTAATCTTCAATCTCTTCAATGTAGATGACTTTCCTGCCTGGTTTCAGGTATAGATCTACGATCAGTTCATATAGGTGGTTTTCCTGTCTGGTTTCAGGTGTTAACCTATAATCAGTCGTCCACAGTGTAAGTCTCAGAGTGCCTAAGAGGGGGGGGGGGGGGGGGGGTGAATTAGGTCTTATAAAATTTATTCGGTTTTATGAGAATGCTTGGTAGTAATTTTTGGTTAAGTGTTTGAAGGTTTTGATTATATCTTTATCTTTTCTTGATTATGGTGATGAAAGCGATAAATTCGGAAAAGTAAAGAACACGGTGATATATCCTGGTTCCCCTCACAATCCGAGAGTACTCCAGTCCCCTTTCCAACACGAAAGAGATTTCACTATAGTTAGAATGATTGTACAGCCTATGCTTACTATCTAACCTATAGGGTGATCAAAGGTTCTTAACACCTTTAAAACCAAACAAACACTAATGTGAATGAAGAACAATCCTCTTCAAATCACAACACTTACTTCCAACAATCCTGGATAGTAAGGGAAAAACCTTTAAGTAATACAATGATTTAGTTTGAAGTATATGGAGAGCTTTATCAGTCTTCAATTGATCTTCTTCTTCAAGATAAAAACAATTCTCAACAATGTATATAAATGTTCACAATGTATGAATGAAACTTGTAATGATAATGAAAGTGTATATGGCAAGTTTCACAAAATTATGAACACATGAAAGTTTAAATTCAAATGTGAGTAAATGAGAAAATTGTTAATGAAGAAGTATATTTGTTAATTTGAAAATTGAAGTCTTGAACATGTATAAAAATGTTATTGTGTTCTTGTTTTTAAAATCTGAAAAATCTGCATTTTATAAAGTTGTAAGAACCTCTTCAGTCATGCCAATTCATATGAAAAGTTGCAATGCATTCATGAAAAGATACCACTTGAAAAATGTTCAAAAAACAAAGTAAAAGCTGCATTGGTTCGCTAGGAACCGGTTCCGACACTGACAGAACCCGGTTCTTAGTGAACGTTATAAGTTGAAATTCAAATTTATCACACAGGAACCGGTTCCCCTATTGGTACAACCCGGTTCCTGGTACAAAATCCAGGGACATGTTTTTTGAGAAATGCTGGAACCCGGTTCCCTGTTAGGGAGAAACCGGTTCCTAAAGGTTTATTTTCAAAAATACATTTTGAAAGATATTTCAAACAAAGTTTTTCTTGATGTTAAAGTTATGGAATATGTATATGTTGATGAATGCATATTGTGAACATCTATATTCAAGGTTTTAAGAATTATTTATACCATATTGACATTTGATCATTTCTTCAATAATTCTTCAATAATCTTCAAGACTTTTATTTGATGTTGATAAGCTTTTTGCACATCCTTTGAAAGTTGATGTACATGTTGTCTTCATCAAAACACATGCTTTAAATATGACTTGAGAAGCTTGCAATTACATTCTCCCCCTTTTTGATGATGACAACCAAGTCTTGAAAATGATTTCTTGAAATGTTCATGTTGTTTTGTGTAGCAAACATGTTGAGCAAATGCAAGGCTCCCCCTAAATTGTATGCTCCCCCTAAGTCCATGATTCTTTGAATTTTGGAGAGAGTTTGATATTTATTTGGGCCTGCAATTTCTTTGAGACAAAACAACATACATGCATACTCTTCTCCCCCTTTGTTAACATCAAAAAGGATGGGGAAAAAAAGTGAAATAGATACATATAAAAATTAAGACGTGTATAAAACACAACTATACATTTAAAGTACGAACAAAACACATTGTATGATTACAAACATACTAAAATACGAACAACGAATTGTACGATTACATAACAATAAAACAAAAATTGTCTAAACATCACGAAGCATAAAAATAGAACATTGTCTAAACGTTACAAAGAAAAATACATTAAAAGGAACAAGCATGCGCTTTTGACGTCCACTTCTTCATTGATGTATCCATTCAAGAATGCGCTTTTGACGTCCATTTGAAAAAGCTGAAAATTTAATGAACAAGCATAAGCAAGTAAAAGACGTATAGCTTCTAACCTTGCAACCGGAGCAAATGTTTCTTCAAAGTCGATTCCTTCCTCCTGATTGTAACCTTGGGCAACTAACCTTGCTTTGTTTCGAACAATTAGACCATTCTCATCAAGTTTGTTCTTAAACACCCATCGGGTACCTATGATGTGTTTACCACTTGGTCTAGGAACAAGTTCCCAAACTTGATTTCTCTCGAATTGATTTAATTCTTCTTGCATCGCAATAATCCATTGATCATCTCCTAAGGCTTCATCAACTTTGGTAGGTTCAATTTGAGAAACAAACGCCATGTTTAAGCAAGCATCTTTTAGATTCAATCTTGTTGATACTCCTTGGCTAATGTCACCAATAATTTTGTCAATAGGATGGTCTCTATGAGTTCTCCATTCTTTTGGCAGATCATTGGTGTTTGAATCTTGTTGTACAATGTTTTCTTGATTTTCCGGTGATTTCTTAATTTGATCAAATGAAAGATCTTCCGGGGGTAAATCTATAGGATCATCATCATCACAAACAACTTCGTCTTCCTTAGAGGGGTTAGTTTCATCAAAAGATACATGCATATATTCTTCAATAGTTAAAGTTCTTTTATTATAAATTCTATATGCTTTACTAGAAAGCGAATAACCAAGAAAAATACCTTCGTCGGATTTCTTGTCAAACTTACCGAGATTATCCTTGTCATTATTAAGAACAAAGCACTTGCATCCAAAAATGTGAAAGTGAGCAATATTTGGCTTTCTTCCTTTGAAGAGTTCATATGGAGTCTTCTTTATTATAGGTCTAATGATAACTCGATTTCCAACATAACATGCCGTGCTAACCGCATCCGCCCAAAAATATTTAGGAAGATTTGCATCACTAAGCATTGTTCTTGCAAGTTCCACTAGAAACCTATTCTTTCTTTCAACTACTCCATTTTGTTGTGGAGTTCTAGGTGCTGAAAAATTATGAGAGATACCATGTTCTTCACAAAATTCTTCAAATTGAGCATTTTGGAATTCTCCACTATGATCACTTCTTATGGATACAATCTTTAGTGATTTTTCATTTTGGATTTGCTTAGCATACTTCTTAAAGGCTTTGAAAGCATCACTTTTCTTCACAAGAAACAAAGTCCAAGAATATCTAGAAAAATCATCAATAATGACTAAAGCGTATACATTACCTCCGAAGCTTTTTGTTCTTGATGGACCAAAGAGATCCATGTGTAACAATTGTAGTGGTCTTGTAGTAGACACCACATTCTTAGATTTGAAAGTTGTTTTGGTCTGTTTGCCCTTTTGGCATGCATTACATAATTTGTCCTTGATGAACTTCATCTTTGGTAGACCAATAACTAAGTCATGCTTAACCAATTTGTTCAAGTGCTCCATGTGAATGTGAGCGATCCTCTTGTGCCATAACCAAGCGTCATTGTTGTTTACCATAAGACATTGTACCTTCAGAGACAAATCATCTAAAGTAATCATAAAAATATTGTTAGTTCTTATACCTTTGAGTTTTACCTCATTGGTTGCCTCATCCATAATGAGACATTCATCTTTGTTGAATTTGATCTTGAAACCTCTATCGCAAAGTTGACTTATGCTAAGAAGATTGTGCTTTAATCCTTCAACATAGAGAACATCCTCAATTTGAATGGATGGAGGTGTGCCAACTATTCCAACGCCAAGAATCTTTCCTTTGGTGTTGTCTCCATAGGTGACATACCCTTTGGCTTTATGTACTAGATATGAAAATTGGTGTACATCTCCTGTCATATGCTTTGAACATCCACTATCAAGATACCAAACATTTGATGTGGATTTCAAGCATACCTCTTCTTCATTGTCGGAGTGATGTGAAGCCATTAATGCTAGATTTGCACATTCCTCGCTTTCTGAATCGGATGAAGAACTTATCTCATTATCTTCCCATGCAACATAAGCCTTTTTGTTCTTGAACTCCTTTTTGCCTTTGAATCCATTTTTCTTGGAGAGTTTTGGACAATCCGGCTTTATGTGACCTTGCTTTCCACATTCATAACATGTGACATCTTGTGTTGATGTGGAGGCTTCTTTATCTTTATGATTATAAAATTTCTTCCTAATGACAAAGTTAGCATTATGAAGATTATTTTTTTGACCAAAATATTTTCCTAACCTTTTTACAAGAAGCAAGAAGTTTTCATCTTCCTCCGATGCATCTTTATCTTGACTTTCCTTTGAATCAACTTTCAAGGCAATGCCTTTGGATTTCTTCTCTAAATTTTCATGTTTTTCTAGTCTACCGAGTTTCGTTTCATATTCTTGATGTTTGCCAAATAATGTAGCGGAAGTCATTGCGGAGAGACTCTTCTTTTCCGAGATTGTCGTTACCTTTGGTTGCCTTTCCCTAGTCAATGATCTAAGGATTTTCAAGTTGAGTTCATCATTTGTCAAGGTTTTACCAAGAGCATTTAAGTGATTTGTCAAATGCACAAATCTCTTTTGTAAGTCAAGAATGGATTCTCCGGGCTGCATTCGAAATAGTTCATATTCTTGACTCAAGGTATTTAGCCTTGATCTTTTTACTTCAGCCGTTCCTTCATGAGTTTGAACCAGGGTATCCCATATTTCTTTTGATGTCTTGCAGTTTGAGACACGGAAAAATTTGTCCATACTGAGTGCACCTTGAAGAAGGTTTATTGCTTTTTTGTCATAGAGAACTTTCTTTTTATCATCGTCGTCCCATGCAGTTTTGGGCTTTGCAGAACCAATGCCATTGATTACTGATATTGGGATAAATGGACCATTTTCAACAGCATCCCATACTTCCTCGCCTTGTGCTTCTAAATGCGCCTTCATGCGTATTTTCCAGAAGTCAAAATATTCACCACAGAATAGAGGAGGCTTGTTATTACTACCACCATCTCTGAAGACTGGTTGATGATTTGCGGAAGCCATTCTGGATATTTAGGAACAAGTTACCTATAACTTGCTCTGATGCCAATTGTAAGTCTCACAGTGCCTAAGAGGGGGGGGGGTGAATTAGGTCTTATAAAATTTATTCGGTTTTATGAGAATGCTTGGTAGTAATTTTTGGTTAAGTGTTTGAAGGTTTTGATTATATCTTTATCTTTTCTTGATTATGGTGATGAAAGCGATAAATGCGGAAAAGTAAAGAACACGGTGATATATCCTGGTTCCCCTCACAATCCGAGAGTACTCCAGTCCCCTTTCCAACACGAAAGAGATTTCACTATAGTTAGAATGATTGTACAGCCTATGCTTACTATCTAACCTATAGGGTGATCAAAGGTTCTTAACACCTTTAAAACCAAACAAACACTAATGTGAATGAAGAACAATCCTCTTCAAATCACAACACTTACTTCCAACAATCCTGGATAGTAAGGGAAAAACCTTTAAGTAATACAATGATTTAGTTTGAAGTATATGGAGAGCTTTATCAATCTTCAATTGATCTTCTTCTTCAAGATAAAAACAATTCTCAACAATGTATATAAATGTTCACAATGTATGAATGAAACTTGTAATGATAATGAAAGTGTATATGGCAAGTTTCACAAAATTATGAACACATGAAAGTTTAAATTCAAATGTGAGTAAATGAGAAAATTGTTAATGAAGAAGTATATTTGTTAATTTGAAAATTGAAGTCTTGAACATGTATAAAAATGTTATTGTGTTCTTGTTTTTAAAATCTGAAAAATCTGCATTTTATAAAGTTGTAAGAACCTCTTCAGTCATGCCAATTCATATGAAAAGTTGCAATGCATTCATGAAAAGATACCACTTGAAAAATGTTCAAAAAACAAAGTAAAAGCTGCATTGGTTCGCTAGGAACCGGTTCCAACACTGACAGAACCCGGTTCTTAGTGAACGTTATAAGTTGAAATTCAAATTTATCACGTAGGAACCGGTTCCCCTATTGGTACAACCCGGTTCCTGGTACAAAATCCAGGGACATGTTTTTTGAGAAATGCTGGAACCCGGTTCCCTGTTAGGGAGAAACCGGTTCCTAAAGGTTTATTTTCAAAAATACATTTTGAAAGATATTTCAAACAAAGTTTTTCTTGATGTTAAAGTTATGGAATATGTATATGTTGATGAATTCATATTGTGAACATCTATATTCAAGGTTTTAAGAATTATTTATACCATATTGACATTTGATCATTTCTTCAATAATTCTTCAATAATCTTCAAGACTTTTATTTGATGTTGATAAGCTTTTTGCACATCCTTTGAAAGTTGATGTCCATGTTGTCTTCATCAAAACACATGCTGTAAGTATGACTTGAGAAGCTTGCAATTACACACAGATATTTCCTGGCTAGTTACAGGTGTTGATCTGGAACTTAAGAAAGGGTGGTCAAGGAGATAGTTTTCCTGTCTGGTTTCAGGTATTAATCTCTGACCTGAGAAAGAAAGATGGTTTCCTGGCCTGTTACAGGTGTTGATCTTCAGTCTCTTCATGTAGATAACTTTCCTGGCTAGTTACAGGTATAGATCTACAATCAGTTCATATAGGTGGTTTTCCTGTCTGGTTTCAGGTGTTAACCTATAATCAGTCGTCCACAGATATTTCCTGGCTAGTTATAGGTGTTGATCTGGAACTTAAGAAAGGGTGGTCAGGGAGATAGTTTTCCTGGCTGGTTTCAGGTATTAATCTCTAACCTGAGAAAGAAATATGGTTTCCTGGCCTGTTACAGGTGTTAATCTTCAATCTCTTCATGTAGATAACTTTCCTGTCTGGTTTCAGGTATAGGTCTAGAATCAGTCGTTCGTAGATATTTCCTGGCTAGTTACAGGTGTTGATCTGGAACTACAAAGGTTGATGGTAATCATCTTTTGATTGACCTTTTCCTGAAAAGGCAAAGCATTAGTTGTATGCAATGTCATGATGTATGAAATGCATGATGTTCTCAAAATGAGATCGTATGATATGATGCGTATATGCATGTCATGATGTATGAAGATGTGATGTTTTAGCTGGGGAAATAAATCTCGAATAGCTGTTGGAGAATGATGTTGAATTCTTCGTTTCCGCTGGGGACGATGAATGAAGATGATTGCAAGAAAAAACCGGTAGGAGAAGATGACTCCGTTGGGGAATTAACCTGGTGAAGAGATTACTCTGCAGGGAATTACTCTGTGGGGAAGAGATGCTTCGCTGATATTTTAACGATAACTCCGCTGGGGACTCCGTTGATAAGCTCTGTTGGAGATTTTGATGATGAACTCTGTTGAAGGATAGAAAGAACTTCGCTGAGGATGATCTTTCCGTTGCAACTTGCTGAGGATAACCCAGTTAGACTCTTGTGGGGATAACCTTCTGAATTTGGCTGGGGAGAGATATTTGTACTCTGCATGGGACAAACTTCCAGAATCTACTGGGGAGATGATTCAACTTTGGCGGGGAAGCTTTTCAGACTGTGCTGGGAAATGGCTCCACTGAGGGTATCTTGTATTCCGCCGGGGAACATTCTTATACTCTGTTGAGGAATATTAAGAACGCCAGGGATGCTTGCTGAGGAATATCTATATACTCCGATGGGGACTATTAAGATCTACTGGGGATACCCAACTTTCTCAGGACTTATGGTAGACCAACTCTGCTTGGGGGAGAGTATTGCTGACTTGTTAGGGATACTGTGCCTTTTTAGGGCTAATGGGAGACCAACTCTGCTTGGGGAGAGTATTGCTTATTCGTTCATTGTGGCAAGGCTCAGTGAGGAGAGCTACCATTATTGTTTTATTCTGTGGGGAGTGACGATATCTTGGTCAAATTCCTCAGCTGAACTTACCTTGGTACCTGGAGGACAGGGCAGCTTGTACAGTTCAGACAATTCTTATTGCCCCAGCTTCTGCGGGAGAAGGTACCTGTGGAGGTGTTTGATAACTGCCGATTGACAAATCTTCTTCTGGTAGGCAAGTGACGAGATGACGGGACATAGTTGTACGCTTTGATCCCTAATTTTTGCCTGGACCGCCCTTTCGGGTTTTCAGTCCACCGGGATACCCTTTTTTGCCCAAGCCGCCTTTTCAGGTTTTCGACTTGCCGGGTGTACAGATTTTTTTCATTTTTATCCCTAATTTTTTCCCGAACTCTTTTGGTTCGCCGGGAAGCCCTTATTTTTGCCTAGGCCAGTCAACCTAGCGGGTCTTTATTCACGCGCGGTATTTTCTGACTATGTCCATGCTCTCAGGATGTAGGGAGGTGCCACAGTTGGTAGTGTTGTGTTGCCATACTACCAGAAGATCTTCGTTTGATCATGCAAGATTCGTTGCTGGAATTCATGTCCAATGCCCCAATTGATTCAGGTGGAGATTTGCCCCTGGCTATTTGGCATTTTGAGAGATTCCTTGAATCTTGACTTAACTGCCCCAGATGATGGACAATGCTCATGCCGTGCCCCTGGATTAGAAGTGTTTTTCCACTTGATGTGATCCTTTTTGTTGAAAAGGCTTTTGTTCACTAGATAATCGTCGTGCGAATTTCTCCGCTGTTCGAACAAATAGCCATATGCAAACAATGTTATTTTAAGAATGCAAAGCTTATGTCTGTCTTTAAGTTTTTTTTTTTGAAAATGCAGTTTTCAATAAAACAAGTGAATTTTTGTAAAATGTGATGTCAACTCAAGATTTTACAGCAAGCCCTACAGGAGTCAGGATACCTTTGGTAACAGTATGCTTTCGAACTAACTCATGCTTCAGCTAGGACTTTTAAGGGTTATATCGTGGCCTGGTTCACGGTTTAAGAAACAAAGGATAGAGGCTCAAATTTTATTTGTACCCACCCGTTCTTCGTGATGTTCTTCGATCCTAAACTCAGCTAATCGTGCATTAGATCTTGTTTGAGTCTTTGCTCTGATATTCTAGTGATGGTTCGGATACTGACAATTTATTTTGAACAGGCAGTCATCTCTTTTTGTTGAGGGTTTGTAGGACCTCTTTCTTTTCGATTTTATTATCCCTGTCTTTTTGCCTGAATTGTTTCTTTTGTGATTACAGTCAGCGGGATGCCCCAGTTTTGTAAGTCTCCTTCATAGGTTTTGACTTATTGGGCTTTTGTTTTTTTGAAAGATAACGACTGCCTGTCCTGGCGATTATAGGGAACCATCACTGTCTTTTGTTTCGGAAGGACATCTTTGATGCCATTCGTTATGCACCTGGATCAACTGAGAAAACTAACCTGCCCCGGGTTATAATTAAGGGTTTTAATTTGTGAAAAGAAAAACTCCAAGTTCTTTGGCTCAAAGGGGTTGACTAGGGATTATCTTCCTTATAACTCCACTGTTTAGGATTTGAAATAATGCATGTACTTCATCAGCGGGGTCTGTTCAAAAGCATACTGTAAAGATCGTGGTATCGTTTTCGTCATCCTCCCTCAAAAGGTTTAGAATTCTTTAATCGAGAGTTGAACATCACAAAAAATGAAAGCAATTTGAATATAGTGAATACGAATGGATTGATTCAAAACAGACATATGCGATGCATTAATGAAATAAAAGAGTTCGACATGATAATAATTGTTTGAACAAGCAAATAAAAATACAACTTTAGAATTCAAATGAACAAAAGTCTCTTAGTTTGAACTAGTCATCTCAGATGGAGAATTCTCAGCGGAAGATTTTCATCTCGCCATCCGGCATGAATTCCAGCACCCTTCCGTCGATCAAGCCCTGGATCTTGTTCTTCAGAGTCCAACAGTCGTCGGTGTCATGTCCCGAACTGTCAGAGTGGTATGCACACCTTTCATAGGGATGATAGGTAGGAGTAGAGGTGTTGGGATTCCGGGGAGGATCCTTTAAAGCAATCAGATTGACCTCCAATAAGCGTCTCAGTATGAGTGATGATGGTATATCAGTCTCAGAGAAATGTCTTCCAGACGTATTTCGCTTAGGCCGATTACCCTGTTGATGCTGGCGAGGTTGATGTTGGGTTTGTGACCCTGAAGCAAGCTAGGGAGCTTTTCCTTTATCTTCTTGTCTCAAAGGAGGTTGAACGATGATTTGATCTTCAACCCTAGTTGTTTGCCCCACTTGGTTATTTTGAAGCAGCTTGTTGACGAGGACCCTGAGCTCTTCTTGTCTTTGAGATAAGTCTTGGATAAGAGCCATCTGCCCCAGCATCTGGGTTTTCATGGCACTGAACTCAGCTTGTAGTTGTTCCATCCGTTCGTCCTTATTGTCTTCAGGACTTTTCTTGACCAAATTCCCCATGAGGAGTGTTCTCAACTCTTCATGCCCCTTGGATAGTCTTAGGAAGATTTCCCTGAACTGAGTCTCTTGAGTATGAAGATCCTGGTTGTCTTGTTGGAAAGCCATTGCTGAAATAAACAGCGAGAACGTGAGAGATCTGTAAAGGGTGACCTATGATGCAATGATATGTATGATATATGTATGCAATGTTTTCAAGGATCTCGCGGGGTAAACAAAGAAAACTGTTAGGATTTGAATCTGGTAGCTTGATTGAAGGAACTTCATGTTGTTGAGAGTCCTTCTTCAAGAGTCAAGCTCACCATATCGAGTGGGTCATAGCCCCTGACTCAAGTCATCATGTTTTGATCTTCAAACAACATTGGCTAGATGAAAATAAATCCCCTTTGCCCCTTGCTAGACATCTGGTTCATCATGACCTGCATCACAAGCCCTTGAGATCCTTGAAATGGGTTAGTCCTTATGCAGGATGTATGCAATGTTTATGATGTTATGTACATGGGTGAAAAAGTAAGCAAGTGTATATACAGACAGTCATATTCACACAAAGCACACAAGTTCTTAGGTTTAGGCTTGCATGGGGTTCGTAGGTAAGTACCCTCTTGAAGTTAGTTGGCTCAAAACCTGTCCTATCAATAGTAACTGGGTTCTAAGGAGCTCAATATCATTGGATTGTTTTCTATGTTCATTGTTTTGATTTAGCCACTTAACTGGCGACCAAAATATTCCAAGAAAACAACCCTCAATGAATGTAGTATCCAGTATCTACCAACTTCGGACTGCACCAAAGTCGGTCATCTCACTACCCCTAAAAAGGCCAGGATGGTCAAGTAAGGTTCTAAGGTCAGTTGATGCTTCACGACACCACGCGGAGGCCCCGTACTCTCCTTGACTTGACTCAAGGGTTACCGGTACTCACCAAAGTGCCACATCAACGTAGCTACTGCTTCAACCATGTCGGTATACCCTGCACAGTTCCCTCACAGTTTGTTGCTACTTCTAAAGGGTATCCCCAGATCCGGGTTAGGATCTATAAAACTCCGATACAAGCCCACAAAGTTTAAAGCATACAAAGCATACAATTGAAAACACAAGTGATCTAATCCTAAGGTACACCTCACTTATAAGAAGTCCCCAACAGAGTCGCCAGTTCTGTGATCGGTGGAAATAGAACTGACTGTTTTTAATGTTGGTTTGCGAAATGTTGCGGTAAGTAAGAGTCGCCACCGTCTTTTATTTTCTCCAACAAGGAAAGGACAAAAGCACAGCAAAATTCCTTTTCGAGATGTTTCTCGGGTTCAGGAGGTAGATTATAGAAAGGGAAGGTGTTAGCGCCCTTTCTATCCGTGGTTATCCACGGGCTCTTAGGTACTTGCTCACTATGTTTTCAAAAAGTTTTGCTTTTCTTATGTTTGTGGGTTTTGAAAAGAGTTTTGTTTGAAAACTTCGATTTAACTCTTGTTTTTGTCCTCAAGAGTGTATGAAGTGTTGTTGAAAACTTTTGTTTGAAAAGTGTAGGTGCGAAAAGTATTTTTGTTTTTTTTTGAAAGAGCAAGTACCTGAGAACCTCTACCTACTCAAAAGAAATTAAGCTGTGTAAATGTCCTTTAGATAGTACTATCCCACTATTGAGAATTAGGTAGCACCATCGTTGGAGTTATTTGGGTCAATTCGATTATAGGGACATGCGGTCACCAAAGCAATAGTAGGACGCCTTAGAGGTAACCCTAATGTCCCAGATCCTTTTTATCCGAGGCAACCGTTCTGAGGCAACTTGGATCTTTAGACAAGAGGGCGACCTCTAAAACACCCTATACTCAATGACCACGTCGAGGCAACCAAGTGAGGCGTACCCTTGGAGTGGCATGTGCGAGTGTGTCAGGTTTCAGATTATGTTATCTTTGTACATGTTATGGTGAGCTACGATTGATTTTATTTTAAGATAAGTCTTGTCATGCATAGCCTAGTTAACATACATCTAACAGTTAAATGTTGCGGAAAATAAATCTACGCTATTACAAGGCGTCGAGTATTTACATCGCCAAAAGCAAACCCTTGAAAAGTAAATGCGAGAAAATAAAGAAAGTGATAAAAAGTCCTAATTAAAGCTATTACATCCTCGGAACAATTACATAATATGGATCAAAAATTAATCAAGAATAATCGCACGCGAGAAAAATTGAATCGGAGAAGTTCCTAGGGTTTTGACCCTTTTTTGAGAAAGAAAGAAGTTTTGGTTATTTGGCATTAAAGTAAATTAAATCTAATTAATTAATTAATTAAAAGAAATATTTTTTGAGTTTTTTTTGTTTCAAGGAAATAAAAAGGAAATAAAAATAAAAGGATTAAAATTGTCAAAACCCTAATTCTATGTTAATTTTATTTATTGTGAAAGTATTAAAATTAACCTAATTAACTAAATTAATTTATGTTAGTATTTATTTACAAAAATAATAAAGGGTGAAATTAATAAATAATAATAATTAAAAAAAATACTATTTTTAGTTTTCTGAATTTATTATGAAAAAATTAATTTGGTTAGTAAAAATAATAATTATAATTATTAATAATAAAACAATTAAATGAAAAAATAAAAATATAAAAGAAAAGAAAGAATGAACACAGGGGGGTGTTGGCCCAAAGAGGAGGTTGATTTGGAAATTTGAAGCCCATTAAGCTGCAAGCCCTTTTGACTTTTGATGATCATCCATGGCGCGTGTTGACTGGGAGTACAATGGTCTTTCAATCCTGGCCTTCAGATTTGGCCAGGAGCCACTTGGCATGCTGAGATTTGGAGCCTATGGTAGACTCCCCTTGCAAGCTTTGCACAAGAACGCCTGAAGAAAAAGAACAAATAATGTTTGGGGGACCTGGGATTCGAACCCAGGTCCCAAGGGATAACACTCCAATGCCTTTGCCAACTGAACCAGAACGCGCTTTTGTTAAAAGAATGGTTAATGAATATTATATATAAAAACAACTATTATGCTGTAAACCACAAAATAACGCGCGCCTTTTTTTAAACCGGCCAACCAGGTACTAACACATCATCATCTTCTTCATGGTTCCTACAAAAAATATAAACAGATAGCGGGGGTTTTTAACCCCCACCAAACATTGCAACGAAAAATAGCTATTAGCACCATGGTTTATATAAATATTTCGCGAAGGGTCAGTCTTGTTCGTCTTGTCCTAACGATTCCAACCATGGGTCTTATGAGTCCTAATTTTTCTGGGTTTAGAAAGCCCCAATTTCAAAGCTTGAGAACCCTAGAAATTGATCATGGCATCTTTGGATTCAGGGAGTTATAAATCAATTAAACCATTCCATAAGCTTGGTATGACCTCTAGCAATGCGAAACAATCACAAAAACATGTTAATTATGCATGAATTCAACAATACGATTTTGGAAAATAAGTGCAAATTGTGGTTCTGTTTTCAACGATTTCTTGAGCTTTAAGGTCTGAGTTTGATTGCAAAACCTTCCTGGGATCTCCTGCAATATATTGGAATCAATAAAAACTCTTAAATCTCCCTAGAATACAAAAATCAGTTTTCAATTTTCCTTGAATTTCTTGAATATGCTAGAGTCTGTTTCTGCAGTTTTTCACATCCTCCCCATCAGGGTTTGCATGCTTAGTTATAAGAGAATGGAATTAGGTCAAAAACTTGGGCCAATATCCATTGCAATGATGATTGAATCCTTGATTGGAAATCAAATCTTTTTGATTTTTCATGATTGGAAAATGTTAACAAATTTGGAGATTTTGTATCTTTGACTTGGTGCACGAAATTGCCAGCCTTTTTAGGTCATATTTGCTTCACAAAAAGATTTAAAAACCAAATCTTGTATTTTCCTACAATTTAAATTAATTAAATGAATTAATATTATTTAAAAATCCAATTAATCAATAAAAATAAGAAAATAAATTCAATTAAGCTTGATGGGTCGTGCATAGGCCATGGATGAAGTTTCAAGAAGAGATTTGAGGCCCATTAGCAAAAATAAGGTGTTTTGAGCAAAGTTGACTTTTGCAAATTCATAAAAATTTCCCAACTTCTCCAATGCACAACTTGCTCAATTTTGATCATATGAACATGTTCTTGGACATTTTGGAAATCTCTTGAAGTCCTATAACCAATTCCTTTGGTCCCATGTCATTTGGATTTACCAATCTCAAGTTATGGCCTTTGACTTAAAGTGCATTTTTGTTGACTTTTGAAATTGACCTATAATGTCAAAATTGATAACTTCTTGTGAGAGCATTTCTTGAACTTGGAGTGTGAAGATGGATTGTAGGAAATTGAATTCCCTTCAAAATGAGCATTGGATGGGATTTTTATGATGAACCATGAAAAAGTTATGCCCTGGTCAAGATACAATTGACTTTTCTACTGTCCAAAAATAGTAACTTTTTGCATCTTGATGATTTTTGAGCTATCTTTGTGGAATCATGATCAAGACTTGATCAAATGATGATTGTGGACTCAAAATAATATGTTGACCAAAAATTCTGACTTTTGACTGCAAAATGACCATTTTGCCCTTGTAGTTGACTGTAGATCAAATAGAGCTTTTGACTGTGCAAATTGGCACTGCGAGTCTTGAGACTTGGCATGTAGGTGTTTGAGGATGTATATAGACCCTTGAGACTTGATTGGACCATTAAAAACCCCAAATTCCTTGAAAGAACCAAAACCCTAATTTCAGCTGGCTTAGGAGGTATTTGGACTGTGCAATCCTTGAGCAATCTTGAGCAATTTGAGAATTATTCTTGTCAAATCTTGAGGAATATGGGAGGGAAAATTTTGGGGTACAACACATACCTACACACTAGACATGCCATATCCTCTTCCAATATCTGTAGAGGAGATATAAAACTTGAAGAAAGCACTTGATCAAGCTCAAAAATAAAAGGAAGGATTAGACCATAGCCTCTATGACCTTGCTAGCGAGAAAAGACAGTTGCAGCAAGAGCTTGAGTTAAAAGATCAATAGATTCAAAGAGGTCGTGAAGTATTTGAAAAGGAGAGTCTTAAATGAAAGCGTTCGACCAAAGGATTATTGAGTGCAACTTTTAACTTGGATTTCTATAACCAATGTTTGGATGATGATGCTAGAGAAATTGGGATACTAAAAAGGTGGTATGAAAAAGCCCTACAAGATAAAAAGGAGATGTAAAATAATCTGAGAGCCCAAATCCAAGGGTTAGCAGAAGGTGCTCTAGAATAAGAAGAGCAAATCCAGTATCTCACTATAAAACTCCAAGATAGCCAAGAATCACACATAGGAGAACGCCTCAAGAGGATGAGGGAAGAAATACTTCTCGCCTAAAAGACAGAAGAATATGAACAAGCTTGTCAAGAACTAGAAGGCCTTAGAAAAGACTTCCTCATTCAAAGGGAACTCTATAAGAAGATGAGGGCTGAAAATATGTATTGGGAAGGACAATATGTGAAAATTGCTGAAGCGGGAGAGAATAACAAGGTTATAGTCCCAACACTATACAAGGAGTATCTAAGGTATAAAGACAAGCATGCAAAGATTTCCTTTTTGGCGAATAATCTCATGGAAGACATTCCTAGGAGCTTGAGGGATGCAGAAGTTGTGATGGTCCCTCTTCCGAAGGACATTGAAGATTTCCTCAAGCTTTGTAGGGGGTGGTTGATGGTTTTAGGGCGGAGATACACAAGAAAACTTAGGAGATTTTGGTTTCCCTTTTGTCATTTTTTTTCATTATTTGACATTTGGTTCAGTGTTTCTCTTTCAGTATTTTCCCTTCGGTATTTTGTTTTGATTTTTGGAGTGCATTTCCCTTTTTAAGGATGGTTATTAATCCAATAAAAGTACTTTTGTTTCAATATTGAAATTGTGTATTTATTTTTGAATACTCACCAATTAAAAGAAAAACCTGGAAAAAATATATACAAAAATAATATATAAAAGAACGCAAAAGGAAACCTAATGTGAATAAGACATAAATAAATTTTGTTGGCATGTTCATACGCATCCATCCATTCACAAGCATCACATTTAGCAATTTCATACATAAAACACATTTTTTAATCCTCTCCAATTAAATCATTGGTGAACGAGCACCACCTCTGTGACCTCCATATCAAACAAGAAGTCATCAAAAAAAGCAATGGAGATAATCGAAGAGAACCAAGCTGCCTTTCAAGAAGACTTAGAACAAGTGAAAGGAATCATCAACTTGATGAAAGGACACATGAGTCAAGTTCTGCTAGCCTTGAAGAATATCATAGAAAGACAAGATCAGATTCCTAAGGTAGCCTTCAAAGAAATAGCCCAAATCATTGGTGCGTCAAGCGTTCACCAACCAAGAATGAGCCTGAATTTGGTCCTGTAAATTCAATTGTTACCCAACAAGAGAATGTTATTACTGAAGGTTTCGTTCCACCTCCTCCGAAGGTAAGGGAATCCCATACTTTAAAAATTCTAGTTAATAACGTGGATAACTACATAGACCTGCAGTATGGAGACCATGATGTGGAAGGAATTACTCAAGTGTCTTAACCAAAGACTATTGAGAATCATGTGGCAGTTAATCAGTATAAAGCCCTTGAAGAAAGACTAAAAGCTATAGAAGGTTATGACGCCTTTGACGTTGATGCTCTTAAAATGGGTCTAATTCCAAATATGGTGATTCCTCCCAAATTCAAAGTACCTGATTTTGTAAAGTATAAAGGACTCAGGTGTCTAAGAAACCATCTCTGCATGTACTCCAGAAAGATGCATGCCTATGCTCACAATCAGAAATTGATGATCCATTGCTTCCAAAATAGCCTGAGTGGAGCATATTTAGATTGGTATATCCAGTTAGAGCGGGCGCATGTCCAATCATGGGAAGATCTTGTAAAGGCCTTCTTAAGGCAGTACAAGTATAACTTGGATATGGCTCTGAATCACATGCAACTTCATAATTTGTCCCAAAAGAAGGATGAATCTTTTAAAGAATATGCTCAAAGATGGAGAGAGATGGAAGCCCGAGTACAACCACCACTCCTTGAAAAAAAGAATTGGTCGATATGTTCATGAGTATGCTACAAGGCCTATATTATGATAAAATGATAGGTGGCGTCTCCTCCGGATTTTTTGATTTGGTGACAGTTGGTGAAAGAATCAAAGCAGGCGTGAAAAGTGGGAAAATACAAGGGGAATCATCCAGTATTCCTTATAATCCAAAGAAGCATACTCCGAACATCTAAAATAAGAAGTAAGGAGAAACTAATGTTATTGAAACACATTTGTGATATAGTGGGATAACGGACTTGGGTGTTTTGAGTTTGATCGCAAATCTTGTGGTTAGCAAGAGTCGCAACCGACTTTTCTTTTATCCAAAAGGAAAGGTGAAAAAGCATAGCAAAGACCTTTGAGATTGTTTCTTGAGTTTGGAGGGTAGATTATGAAAAGGGAAGGTATTAGCACCCTTTTCATCCATGGTTTTCCATGGGCTCTTAGATACTTGCTAGATCACTTGCTTTTGTTTGAAATTGTGCTTTGTGTGGTTTTGAAAGTATTTTTGAAAAGAGGCCATTGTTTAGGAAAACTTTGTAATGATTCTCGTTTGTAAGAATGTATACAGAGTGTTTGATCTTTTGAAAATGTTTTCAAGTTTTGAAAGATATTTTGAAACTATTAGTATTTGTTTTGAAAATGGCAAGGATGTTTTTGTTTTGAAATGGAGCAAGTAACTAGGAATATTCTACCTACTCAAAAATCTTTCATGTTCATTTCCTTTTTCCTTTGACATTGGGTCATCGTAAACGGGATGTAAATGGGACGGGCGTGGGTCATCGTATAACCATGATTAGCAATGTTGCAAGGTATCTTAGCATTTTTCTTTAGGGACTAAGTTCATTTTGAAAGGCAAATTTTGATAGCATCGTCGAGGGACTATGATCTTGTATCTTGCTTGTCTTTGCTAAGATACCTCACATGCGTAATATGGTCATTTTTGTAAGGCAACCAAGTGGATTTACCCTAGGGGGTGCTTGTGTGCGAGTGGATTGATTTTCATGCTTGATTTGTCTTTTATTAGTGTTTTCTATTGATTGGTTTTAGTCTTTCCATACAAAACCCTAATTACTAGCATTTGTCATTAAAAATCATATAAATAAATCAGAGTTATAAAAATCATTCATGCAAATTTAAACCGGGATGCCACAAATTCATCATTAGAAACTCAATGCATTCATCGTGGATATATAACACTTTAAAATATCGGATGAACCATCATCATAACAACTTTAATCAAATAATTTAACATCTACGTAGTGGAATTCTTATTAACATCTATATTGTCAATACAACAACTTCAGAACAACACAATTTAATAATAATCAACTTAAAGTTCAACAACTGAATAATCAACAGTCAAAAGAAACAAGCATTCATCCCCCCGAGTGTTACATATCAGAGCAATGACACCGACTCGAACTACTGAAGGTATACAACTTTCACTCTCGATTACCTGCACGTTACCAACATAAGGGTAACATTCAAACAGAAGGGGTGAGATATCTAACAACATAATAAAGCGCATGATAATTAATATATTAAATTAGATCACATAACATCACCACTTCTCATCTTATAATCAACAATAATCACAATAATAATAGACATTCACAACATCGATACACACTTCTTTATGCAATCATATAATGCGACTCATTACTATGCAAATGCATGTGGTACCATTTGGAGCAGCACTCCCATCTAAAAAATTTCCAATTAATAGAGGCATCAACAAGGCATAAACCTTCATCTTAATATTCGCCAATATAGGCCATCTCAACGAGCATAAGCTCAATCTCAAAATGCAATGTATGCGACACAATCATGAATGTAATAACAACACCGCAATTGACAACATCTCAATACAACACCATCGTTGGCTAAAAACCTACATCTAAAAAACATCTCAATAACTCTTCATCAACATCGTTTATCATCATAAATCATTAACATCATAAATTGTCAAACACAATTTCATTAATACCATCTCATCAACAACTCAACTATACAGTAATACAACAATATTCATCAATTTCACCGTGTTGGCCATAGGCCTATACAAGATATTGCCTATAATTAGTTAATCAACTAAGGCTTACTTCTAAATCACTAAATCTCTACATACTACTTTTCTGTAATATTACATTGTTATTATTATTAATCCTACTGATACAAATCAAATAGTAGCCTATAAGTATCTCATCTTCATTCTTCTTCACAAAAACCAACATAACGATCAACACGGGAACTAACTCTAATCCTAAATTGGCTACTAGGATTACACTCTCTATTCTTTGTTTTAATCCTTAAGAATAAAGTTCACCGCGTTAGCTATTCAACGCTTTGAACGGCAACTCAAACGTCATCCAAAAACTCAAGTTACAACCTTTTCTAAATGACTCTGCCAAAAACCAGACAACATGGGTCGATGCATAACTCCTTGGATCGACGCGTACTGCACTGAACTCGCAACATGAGTCGATGCATCCTCTCTTGTATTGACTCATACTGAGTCTCCCACACAACATTTATCGACACATGCTCCTATGTGTCGACTTATTCCGAGTCTAAAAGTCCTCATGTATCGATGCAAGACCTCTTCGTGTCGACTCATCCTTAGTCTAAAGACCAGCTTGTATCGACACATACCATTTGGGGTAGACGCATACTACTCTATCTTGCATAATTTCTGCGATTTTCTATGCATTTTTACTATGTGTTCCATACTTTAAGCCCCAAAATCCTAATCTAATCATAGATAATCATCACTTACAGTTATCCTATAATTCTACATCAATTACACAACATCGAAACGCCATCATTCATCTATAATTCATCAATTTTTCATCATACAACATCATATATAATTCAATTAATGAACAAGACAACAATCACCTCTAACCCCACATACCAATTATCATGAACCCAATTATAGAGTCAGAACCCCAACCTTACCTTGGATTGAAGGTCGCTCTATAATCTTCTGGTCGAAACCTCATTCTGCCGTTTTTTCCTCTTTTTCCAGCAGCTTCATGTTCTTCTTCTCAATCCTTATTCTTCTACTGCCTCTTCTTTTTATTCTTTATAACAATAATAGAATAACCTATTATTCTCATTATTCCTTATTGGGCTCAAAACTAATACACCCCCCTTATTACTACTGTTCCTTTAAAACAAGCCCACGTCAAATAATATTATACTTCTAATATTATTTCACCATTTAATAAAAAAATTAAATCCAATTAATCACAACATATCTTCACAAATATTCCAAAAATAATTTAATTAAATAATTAATTAAATTACGGGCGTTACAACTCTCCCCCACTTAGAATATTTTCGCCCTCGAAAATTTACCTCAATCAAACAACTCAGGGTAGGAGTCTTGCATCTTGCTCTCCAACTCCCAAGTCATGCTTTCTCCGGAAGCACCTAGCCAAACCACTTTAACCAAAGCAATCTCTTTGCCCCTCAGAGTCTTTTTTTCACGATCCGCTATCTATACAGGAATCGTCTCAACCGTAAGATTATCCCGTACTTGCACATCATCGATATAAATCACATGAGATGGATCTGAAATATACTTCCGGAGTTGCGACACATGAAACACATCATGCAAATTCGAAATATTAGGCGGTAAAGCCACTCTATAAGCAACCTTCCCCACTCTCTCCAAAATCTGATACGGTCCAATAAAACGAGAAATGAGCTTCTTAGACC
Source organism: Vicia faba (assembly GCA_948472305.1). Lineage (NCBI taxonomy): Eukaryota > Viridiplantae > Streptophyta > Magnoliopsida > Fabales > Fabaceae > Vicia > Vicia faba. Next base: position 1,555,851,560 of record OX451739.1, on the reverse strand, counting down.
TCAACGCTCGCCCAACACTAGTCACAGGTGTAACTATCAAAAACACATGATCGCCAGCTTGAAATTCTAAATCTTTCTGTCACTTGTCATGATAACTCTTCTGTCTATTTTGGGAAGCTTTCATCTTTTATCGAATCAACTTCACCTTCTCAGTAGTCTCACGAACAAGTTCAGGTCCAAGTATTACACTCTCACCAGATTCATGCCAACATAAAAGAGTTCTACATCTTCGACCATACAATGCTTCAAAAGGTTCCATCCCAATACTGGAATGATAACTGTTATTAGAAGTGAACTCTATCAACGGAAGATAAGTATCCCACGAACCTCCCTGCTCAAGGACATATGCACTCAACAAGTCTTCTAATTATTAGATAGATCGTTCAGTCTGACCATCTGTCTTAGGATGATATGCTGAACTCAACCTCAACTTAGAACCCAACGCTTCTTGCAAACCCTTCCAAAAATCAGAAGTAAATCTTGGATCTCTATTTGACACAATGCACAAGGAACACCATGCAACTTCACAATCACACTCGTGTAAATCTAAGCCAACTTCGTCACTGGAAAACTGATATTAATAGGAACAAAATGAGATGACTTCGTGAGCCTATCAACAATCACCCAAATCAAATCATGTCCTCTTAAAGTATTAGGTAACCCCGTCACAAAGTCCATTGAAATGCTATCCCATTTCCATTCCGGAACTTCTAACGGTTGCATCAACCTTGCAGGCTTATGATATTCAACTTTCGACTTCTGATAAGTCAAACATGCATACACAAACCGAGCCACATCACTCTTCATCCAAGTCCACCAAAACCAACCTTTCAAATATTGATACATCTTTGTAGCTCCTTGATGAATACTCAACTTACTTCTATGACTCTCCTCAAGTATCACTTTCTTTATCTCAGCATCATCAGGAATACAAATCCGATTACAAAATCTCAACACACCCTGTGCATCTAGCTTAAAATCACTATTCTCAGACTGACCCATCCTAACCATCGAATCTACCAGTTTCACATCCAACTTTTGAGCTTCTTTGATACTGTCTAGAAATTCATTATTAATCTTTAACATACCCAACATAACACTGCGGAGTCACCTCGCAAACTAAGCTCATATCTCTGAACTGCTCAATTAATTCCAGCTCTTTAATCATCATTGTTGACATGTGTAAAGTCTTTCGACTCAATGCATCACCTACCAAATTCGCTTTTCCTGGATGATAATTCAAACTGAAATCATAATCCTTTAACAATTTCAACTATCTGCGCTGCCTCATATTCAACACTTTCTGATCGAATAAATACTTTAAGCTCTTATGGTCACTAAACACTTCAAATCTAGAACCATAAAGATAATGCCTCCAAATATTCAACACAAAGACAACTGCAGGAAGCTCTAAATCATGCGTAGGATAGTTCTTCTCATGAGTCCTTAACTGCCTTAACGCATAAGCAACTAGCTTACCATTCTGCATAAGCATACCTCCTAAAGCCATCTTAGAAGCATCACAATACACCACAAAAGGCTCTCCTGGATTAGGCAACATCAAAATCGGAGCCGACGTCAACCTCTTCTTCAATTCCGTAAAACTTTCTTCGCACTGAACATCCACACAAAAGCTTTACCTTTACAAGTAAACTTAGTCAATGGAAGTTCCAACTTAGAAAAACCTTCGATAAACCTTCTATAGTAACCAGCTAATCCCAAAAAGCTTCTAATCTCAGTAGCTGACCTTGGAGTTTCCCATTACAACATAGCATCAACCTTCGATGGATCTACCGCAATGCCACTACCTGAAATCACATGACCAAGAAAACTCACCTCCTTTAACCATAATTCACACTTGGACAACTTTGCATACAACTTCTTCTCTTTCAAAACTTGCAACACTACTCTTAAATGTTCTGCATGCTCTTCTTCTGACTTAGAGTAAATCAAAATATCATCAATGAACACCACTACAAACCGATCCAAATAAGTATGAAAGATACGATTCATGTATTTCATGAATACTCCTGGTGCATTAGTAACACCAAAAGGCATCATTGAATACTCATAATGTCCATAACGCGTTCTGAAAGCCGTCTTCTGGATATCTTCATACTTCACTTTAATCTAATGGTAACCTGACCTCAAATCAATCTTACTAAACACACGGGCATCCACCAATTGGTCCATCAAGTCATCTATTCTTGTAAGCGGATACTTGTTCTTAATTGTCACTTTATTCAACTGTCTATAATCAACACAAAGCCTCATACTTCCATCTTTCTTCTTTACTAACAACACTGGAGCTCCCTACGGAGATACACTTGGACTTACAAACTTCTTCTCAAGTAACTCTTCCAACTGCTTCTTTAACTCTGACAACTCAGATGCAGACATCATGTATGGTGCCATAGACACAGGTCTAGTACCAGGTACAAGATCAATCGCAAATTCAACTTCCCTCTCTGGCGGTACATCAGGAAACTCATCAGGGAAAACTTCAGGAAATTCATACACCACCTGCAATTCTTCAATTATAGCTTGAGTCTCTACAGATAGCGACGCCATCAACGAGAACATTTGTGCTTCCTCTTGCATCAACTTCCTCAACTATTTAGCAGACAACAGACTATCTTCCTCTTCTTTAAGAGTAGAAAACCTCACAGACTTGTCATAACAGTTAATATGAACACAATTATGCTCTAACCAGTTCATACCCAAAATCACATCCAAACCTTTTAACGGTAAACAAACCAAATCAACAACAAAGTCTCTGTCGAAGATCGACAAGGGACACTTTAAACACACAAAAGAAGTAGTCACCGACCCCTTGGCTGGAGTATCGACGACCATTTCTCCATTCATAGAAGACAACATAAGACCCAATCTTTCAACACAATCAACAGGAATAAAACAATGCGTAGCACCGGTATCAATAATAGTAATTAAAGGAGTACTATTAATGAAACATGTACCTCTGATAAGTCTTTCCTCAACAGCTGTTTGATCCTCAACCAAAGTGAAAACTTTACCACTTGACTGAGCCCTCTTCGGTTTCTGACACTGGCTACCAATGTGCCTTTCTTCTCTACAATTGAAATAAATCACATCCTTATGTTCACACTCAGATACAACATGTCCGTTCTTACCACAACGGAAACACATCTTTACTTCAGTAGTACACACATTTCTCTTATGCCCAGTGTGATACGATGGGAGAACTGACTTGAGGTTTTGCGTTTGTGTTCGCAAATGTTTTGGTTTATAAAGAGTCACCACCGACTTTTTATTTTATCCAAAGGAAAGGTCAAAAAGCACAGGAAAGACCTTTGAGATGTTTTCTTAGGTTCGGGGGGTAGATTATGAAAAGGGAAGGTGCAAGCACCCTTTTCATCCATGGTTATCCATGGGCTCTTAGTTACTTGTTTAGATCACTTGCTTTTTCTTTTCAATTGTTTGAAATGGTGCTTTGTGTGTGGTTTTGAAAATGTTTTGAAAAGAGGCCATCGGTGTGGCAACCTTTTTAATGATTCTCTTTTGAATGTATACAAGGGTGTATTGTCTTTTGAAAAGATGTTTCAATGTTTGAATGTTCGAAAGGTTGTTTTGGGAAATGTTTTGAAATTGTATTGTGAGGTGTGTTTGAAAATAGCAAGGATGTTTTTGCAAGTTTTGATCAAGTAACTAAGAGTTGTCTACCCTATCTACTCAAGAGTCTTTCCTACACATTTTTTAACCCTTTTGACAGTGTTGTTATACCATTGCATTTGGTAAACAACCTTGTATTTGGATGTTAAACGGGACAGGCGCGGGTCATCGTATTGACCATGATAATAATTGTGCTAAGTATCTTTAGCAAATTTTTTTGAGGGACTAGATCATTTTGTATAGGCAACCAAGATAGCATCATGGAGGGACTATGATCTTTTTGTTTTGTTTTTGTTTTTCCAAGATATTCAACATGCATACCATGGCCATTTTAAAGGCAACAAGTGGATGAAACCCTAGGGGTGCATGTGTGCATTGTGTTATCATTTTCATGCATTTTATGTCTTGTATTAGGTCTAAATATTTGTTTTGATTTTGGATATTGCATACAAAACCTAATCTCTATCATGGCATATTTGAAAGTTATAAAATACGCAAAATAAATCTACGCTATTATAACATTGATATGGGGAGGGGGATACAATTTTAAATGGGGAGTATTTGCAAGAAAATAAAACCCTAAGATTAACCATTACATCCAAATTGAATTAATTGTGCAAATAAATAAATAGGCAAATATTTAAATGGACAAGTAAATATGCAAAAAAATGTTTTTTTTTATATTATTTTTATGTATGTAAAAAAAAATATTTAATGTATTAAAAAAAATAAGAAAATAAAAGGCTATTTTTATTAAGGGTAAAAACCCTAATTTTTTGGTTTAAGAATATGTATATATTATAATATTGGTTTATGTATAATAAAATAAAAATATATTCAAATGTCAAAAAATAAAAATATGTTAGAAAAAATACTATTTGAGTATATAAATAATAAAAATAATAGCATAATATTTTTTGTAGTATTTACAAGTTTATTTAAAAAAATAAAAGTATATTATTTAAGAAAACTATTTTTTATGTTAGAAAAAAATAATAAAAAAATAAAAAATAAAATTTGAAAATTTATGAAAATGTTTTTGGTAATTTTTTATGTTTAGAAAAAAAAAATCAGAAATGAAAAAGAAATAGAAAAATATAAAAATATAAAAAAATGGGCCAAGGGGGTGTGAGAAGTAGGTCAGGGGGTGTCAAAAGCAAGGAATAGGCAGGCCCAGCCCAGCTACTTCATCTTCAACCTTCGTTCAAATAAAAACGCGTGTTCTGAGTTCAACTTCGTATCTCCTGTTTCAGTGCTTAAAAACAAAAACTTGTAACATGAAAGTTGTAGAGCATAATCACACGATTCCAACCATATAAAGAACTTAATCTAACTCGCAAAGACAAGAGAGAATTTCTCTGGCCCTAATTTCTAACCTAACTTTTTCAGAAAGTTCATCAATCAAATTCTCTCAACATATTTAACTTAAATGAAATCTATGCATATGTAAAGCTTAAGGGCAATGAGTACTACATTTTTTATTCACAAACCTAAGCCTAATGGTTCCTAAATAGAGAGATAGAAGTTTGAACAATACCTGCTTCAGTTGAACTCGAGTATGGAAATGTGGAGGTTTTCAATGAGGTCTGAGATGTTAGTGAGCTTGCCTGAACTTCCTCTGACCTTCCCCAATGCTTTGTTTGCTTTGAGCTTGCTTGAATAAGCCTGTAGAAGTCAACCTGCACAAGCTGAAATCAGAAATGGTGAAGCTTGCAAATGGAGTTACAGTCAATGGCCAATGGTTGGGATAGCTTAGGTGGGTTATATGGAATGTATTGGAACTGTTTTGGGACAAAACGCACGAATGGTTAGTGAGATGGAGGTGAAACTGCAGAGAGTGGCCTGTTTTGCAAGTTTTTGGTGTTTTGATGTTCAAGAGTGTTTGAGGAATGGATGGCTCATGTTTCTGGCTCAAAGAAATATGCAAAAGTTGTTTTGAATGCCTACAAGAGTTGGTTATAATAGATACAAGAGTTGTTTAGACTTTTGCACATTGACTTGTTTTGTAAGAAAGATGTGAAGTGACCAAGCAAAGAGCCTGTACAGGCCTCTTTCCTAGTTGCGCAAAGTGGTCGTCTTTTAACTAAGTTTATGGAACTTGTTTGCTGCAAAGAGAGGGGTCCAAGGCTCAAGGGAAGCAAGTTGGCATAAATTTGCCTTTATCAAAATGGCATAGTTCACTTTTTGCCAAAAATGGATTAAACTCTTGTGTAAAATTCCATTGATCCGAATAATGCCTTAAACCAATGAGTTTGCATCAATTTTTTAGTTTGGAAGGGTTTATAGACTTGTATTCAAGTACAAGCAAAGTTGGACAGATTTTGCAACTTGTGTCAACATGAAAATGCCATGGATCAAAGTGAGTTTTTTCCAAATTCAAACCTTCGATTCTCCTTAACCATAAATGATTTTGGAGAGTTCTTTGACATTTTGGAAAGCTTGTAAAATGCTATACAATCCATATTTGAAATGAATTTTGATATTCAAAGTGGAACTAGGTGAAAAATTGCCATGAAGATAGGTCAAAATCCTGCCTAAACTAGGGCAAAATTTCACTAAGTTAAAAGTTTCATGGACCCTTGTTCCAAAAATCATAACTTGATATCCAAGCTTCTTTTGGGAAAACTTTGTGAATCAAAGTTGTATATTTTGTGGAGGACTACAACTTTCATGTTGGAAGTTTTGTTTGAATCCAATTGCATTATGGTGAAAATGTTGGGCAAAGTTGGGAAAAAATAAGAAAATTTCATAACTTAGAAAAATTCTAAGTTATGAAAATTTTCAATCTTAAACCCTAATTTGCAAAATTAGGTTTCTTGATGAAAAAGTTTCATTTTTTGACACATCTTGATGAAAAATGACCCTTGGCACTTGATTTTGACCAAAAAGTCAAAGTTTGACTTTTCAGTGTACAGTTGATTTTTGATTAGTTGACTGGAAAATTCATCTGTCAATCCAATGCTTTTGAGATCTTTTGAACCTTGTGATTAGGTCAAGATGATTCCATTGAGTCCTTGAATCCATGCTTGAACCCAAATTTCCATTGGCTAGGTGAAAAACCAGAAATTGCCCTTATATAGTCAAAACCCTAAAAATGACCATTTTACCCTTTTGATGATCTGATCAAATTTCTTGAGGAGTTGTGGTCCAAACTTGATCGAATGGTTTATATGAGTCTATAATGTTGATGTGGATTAAAAATTATGAGGTTTGACTGTAAATTGGCCACAGTTGACTTTTTCCCCAATACAACTGATTTCTATGTCAACTGTCCAATTGACTGGGCAAAAACTTGATTCAAAGCTTGAAACTTGGTATGAGCAATCTTATAGGTATGACATGAAGTATGAAAGTCACTTTAAGAATTGGAAGTCCAAAAATCCCTGTGCAAACTCAAACCCTAATTTCAGGTCATCAGTGCAAGGAGTTATCTTGAGCAGGGCAAACCCTAGCTTGGTCATGAGTTCAAAGAGTCTTGTGAGGGGAAATCTTGATAAAATAAGAGGGCAAATTTTGGGGTACAACACCCAAGTTTTCCACACTTAAAACAAACCACACCAGCATGAGCATCTCCCCCACTAGTCCTCTGACCCTGAGCAACTTTCTGTTTACCTTTTCCAGCTGGGGCATCATAAGGCTTACCACGATTCTGTTGGTGCTTACCCTTCTTCTCACTGATAATCTTGTAATGAGCATTATTATCCTTCTCATAAATCTTGCAACTATCAACCAAATCAGCAAAGACACATATCTTCTGGTATCCAACCTCCTTCTTGATCTTCGGGCGTAACCCGTTCTCAAACTTGATACACTTCGAAAACTCAGCATCTGCCTTAGTGTAGCGCGGATAAAACTTAGCCAACTCAGAAAACTTGGTAGCATACTCAACAACCGACATATTTCCTTGCTTAACCCAAGGAATTCAATCTCCTTATTACCATGGACATCTTCAGGAAAGTACTTCTTCAAAAACTCCCTACGGAACACAGCCCAAGTGACATTTTCACCTGCAGCTTCCAACTTCTGACAAGTCTCTAGCCATCAGTCATCAGCTTTGACTGCTAGCATATGAGTACCATATCGAACCTTCTGCACTGGAGTGCAGTCCATCACATGAAATATTCTCTCAATCTCTTTCAACAACTCCAATGCTCCGTCAGGATCATACTTTCCCTTGAACGTAGGCAGATTCTCTCTCTGGAAAGTCGCCAAACTACGAGATCCAGCATTCTCCTCAGCATTCGGCTGATTCTCTATCACATGAGCCATTGCTTCTAAAGCAGCAACAAGTGCAGCATAATTCCTTTCAGCAATCTCGACTTCTCACTACAACATAAACAACGGTTATAACTCAAATTAATAATACTCGATTGTTAGACAACTACGACTTGACAACAAGGTCGGACCAACCTTTTGCTCTGATACCAACTTTGTAACACCCCAATTCTACCTCGACAATTATATAAATAAATCAGAGTTATAAAAATCATTCATGCAAATTCGAATCGGGATGCCACAAATTTGTCATTAGAAACTCATTGCATTCATCGTGGGTATATAACACTTTAAAACATCGGATGAACCATCATTATAAAATCTTTAATTAAATAATTCAACATCTACGTAGCGGAATTCTTATTAACATCTATATCGTCAATACAACGACTTCAGAACAACACAATTTAATAAAAATCAACTTAAAGTTCAACAACTGAATAATCAACAGTCAAAAGCAACAAGAGTTCATCCCCCCGAGTGTTACATATCAGAGCAATGACACTGACTCGAACTACTGAAGGTATACAACCTTCTCTCTCGATTACCTGCACGTTACCAACATAAGGGTAACATTCAAACAGAAGGGGTGAGATATCTAACAACATAATAAGGAGCATGATAATTGATATATTAAATTAGATCACATAACATCACCACTTATCATCTCATAATCAACAATAATCACAATAATAATACACATTCACAACATCGATACACACTTCTTTATGCAATCATATAATGCGACTCATTACTATGCAAATGCATGTGGTACCATTTGGAGCAGCACTCCCATCTCAAAAATTTCCAATTAATAGAGGCATCAACAAGGCATAAGCCTTCATCTCAATATTTGCCAATACATGCCATCTCAACGAGCATAAGCTCCATCTCAAAATGCAAGGTATGCGACACAATCATGAATGTAATAACAACACTGCAATTGACCACATCTCAATACAACACCATCGTTGGCCAAAATCCTACATCTCAAAAACATCTAAATAACTCTTCGTCAACATCGTTTATCATCATAAATCATCAACATCATAAATTGTCAAACACAATTTCATTAATACCATCTCATCAACAACTCAGTTGTACAGTAATACAACAACATTCATCAATTTCACCGTGTTGGCCATAGGCCTATACAAGATATTGCCTATAATTAGTTAATCAACTAAGGCTTACTTCTAAATCACCAAATCTCTACATACTACTTTTCTGTAATATTACATCGTTATTATTATTAATCCTACTGTTACAAATCAAACAGCAGCCTATAAGTATCTCATCTTCATTCTTCTTCACAAATACCAACATAACGATCAACACGGGAACTAACTCTAATCCTAAATTGGCTACTAGGATTACACTCTCTATTCTTTGTTTTAATCCTTAAGAATAAAGTTCACCGCATTAGCTATTCAACGCTTCGAACGGCACCTCAAACGTCATCCGAAAACTCTAGTTACAACCTTTTCTAAACGACTCTTCCAAAAACCAGACAACATGGGTCGATGCATAACTCCTTGGATCGACGCGTACTGCACTGAACTCGCAACATGACTCGACGCATCCTCTCTTGTATCGACTCATACTGAGTCTCCCACACAACATGTATCGACACATGTTCCTACGTATCGACTCATCCTGAGTCTAAAAGTCCTTATGTATCGATGCAATACCTCTTCATGTCGACTCATCCTGAGTCTAAAGACCAGCTTGTATCGACACATACCATTTGGGGTCAACGCATACTGCTATATCCTGCATAATTTCTGCGATTTTCTATGCATTTTCACTAAGGGTTCCATACTTTAAGCCCCAAAAACCTAATCTAATCATAGATAATCATCACTTACAGTTATCTACATCAATTACACGACATCGAAACGTCATCATTCATCTATAATTCATCAATTTTTCATCATACAACATTATATATAATTCAATTCATGAACAAGACAACAATCACCTCTAAACCCACATACCAATTATCGTGAACCCAATTATAGAGTCATAACCTCACCCTTACCTTGGATTGAAGGTCGCTCTATAATCTTCCGATTGAAACCTCGTTCTGCCGTTTTTCCCTCTTTTTCCAGCAGCTTCACGTTCTTCTTCTCAATCCTTATTCTTCTACCGCCTCATCTTTTTATTTTTTCTAACAATAATAGAATAACCTATTATTCTCATTATTCCTTATTGGGCTCAAAACTAATACACCCCCCCCCCCTTTATTATTATTGTTCCTTTAAAACAAGCCCACATCAAATAATATTATACTTCTAATATTATTTCACCACTTAATAAAATAATCAAATCCAATTAATCACAACATATCTTCACAAATATTCCAAAAATAATTTAATTAAATAATTAATTAAATTACGGGCGTTACAGCGTCATCGAGGGACTATGATCTTGTATCTTGCTTGTCTTTGCTATGATACCTCACATGCGTAATATGGCCATTTTTGTAAGGCAACCAAGTGGATTTACTCTAGGGGTGCTTGTGTGCGAGTGGATTGATTTTCATGCTTGATTTGTCTTTGATTAGGGTTTTCTATTGATTGGTTTTAGTCTTTCCATACAAAACCCTAATTAACAGCATTTGTATATAAAGCGATAAATTGCGGAATTTAAAATTACTACGCTATTACATCACTTAGGGGGGGGGGGGTATACAAATTTACAAATGGGGAATATTGCAAAAAAATTAAATCTAAATAATATTACAACCATATTGAATTTTGAATAAATGTACAAAATAATTAAATAAAATGCAAGAATGCAAATATAAAAAAGAAAATGTGATTTTTGTTTGGTTTTTCATGAGAAGAGGTTTTTTTGATTTAATTAATTAAAATAAAATAATTAACTTTAAAAAAGGAAAATAATATTAAGTTAGTAAACTAAATTAATTTAAAGGAAACAGTTTTTTTTAGGGTTTTTGTGGATTTAATTAAATTAGTAAATAAAAACAATTAAATAAAAGATCCTAAATTTTAAATTGATTTTAATTTACAAGAAAATAATATAATAATATTTAAAACTTATTATCTAAGTTTTTTTTTTTAAAAAAGAAGGGAATTTAATTTATTAAATAAAATGTTTTTATGCTTTTAATTTTATGAAAAATAAACTAAATAAAATAAATAAATATTTTTTGGTTTTTTAGTAATGAAAATAATAATAATAATAATAATAATAATAATAATAATAATAATAGGAGATAAGAAAATAAAATAAAATAAAAAATAATAATAATAATAAAGTCAGGGAGGTGGATTAATGAAACAAGGGGTATTGTGAGAAAAAGTCAGGCCCAACAAGAGGAGGCCCAAGCGTTGCAAAAAGAGCCAAAAATGTAAAAAAAAAGTGGAAAAAATTGAAAAAAGGTCACGTTGGGGCTTGAACCCAGGACCTCATAGTAACAGGCGCGCGCTTTAACCACTGGGGTGGTGATACATCCATTAACTTATGTTAAACCATAAATATATAACACAAATCCTACCATAAATACACTTCATCTTCAACCTCCATCCAGAAGCCCTACAACTTGCTCATTTCTCAACCATTTGCAAAAATGTAAACATGAAAATTGCTCCATTTTTTCATATGAATCCAACCATATAAATATCATGAACTATAAATCAAAGATGAATGAGAATTTTTGAAAGTACCAAATTATGACCTAATTATTTTCAAATATTGAAACCTAAAATTCTCCTAGCTCAATCAACATAAATGAAATCTATGGACATGTACAACTTCAGGGCAATGATGTCTATATTTTATCTTCGCAAATGCAAGCCTAAAAATGCCTAAGTAATGAGATAGAAGTTCAATAAAATACCTCAAAAACTGGAAATCATGAAATGCAAATGTGCTTGATTCAAGGTGCTGCAATGATCAGGTTAGCTTCCTCAAGTTTCCAGGAAGCTAATGTAATGGTTTGCTTGAGCAATGGATGGCTAGAATGGTCAGGAGAAGTCAAGTTGCAGACCCTCTGTTATTGGTTATGGAGGATGGTGATGGAGATGTTACAGTTCCAAACCAAGGACAGGGATGGACTATATTTGATGTAAGGAAGCTTTAGGAATGAATTTGTGGGAAAACGCACGAGGGAAATGAGAGACACAAGTTTAAGGTCAGAACTGTGTATCAATGGAGTTTTTTGTGCAATTTTTGGCTAGAGGGAGTTTGGGAGTGTTTCAGGGTGCTTAAAATCGTCCCTTAGCTCATAAATAGTGCCTCTATTTATAAGCAACAAGTATGGAGTGCTCTAGTTGATCAGAATTCAAATTTACATGTTTAAGCTCAACATGTGATTTTTTTTACAAAACAAGTTTCCATGCCTTGTACTTGGTTCATAGAGTTGTTGACCACTTTAAACACAATACCTATGACTTTGTGGATGGATTGTAATCAAGAAAAACAAGTTGGGAGCTCAAGAAGATGACTTTGTGCATAAAGCTTGCTTTACAAGAATGAATATGTTACTTTCTCCCCAAAATGGCAAATTGATTTGGACAAAGCTTGAAACACTTGGATAAGGGCATAATCAGTTGTGTAAACCATTAATTAGAGAGTGAAAAACAAGTTTTAGGCTTGTAGAGTTAGGTATATGTAGCATGGCTATGGATTTGGTTCATGTTCATCACAAAATATGTCTTGCAAAATAACTTGAAACCCTAACTTCTGACCTTCGATTCTCCTTGCTCACAAATGATCTCAAGGAGTTCTTAGACATTTTAGAAATCTTGTAATGTGATCTACAACCCCTATCTGAATCACTTTTGAAAATTCCCCTTGGAACTAGGTGAAACTTGGGTCAGAAGTTAGGTCAAAATCCTGACCAAAACTATGGCAAAATTTCACTAAGTGTTTAATTTCAAGACCATGACTTTATGAATTAATAACATGAGATCTAAACACTTTTATAAGAAGTTGTGTAAAGAAACGTTGTAGATATCTTGGAGATCTACAACTTTCATGTTGAAAGTTTCTTTTGAATCATCTTGCATCATGGTGAAAAATTTGCTCAAAGTTGTGAAAAAACATGAAGTTTTAAACACTTAGAAAAATTTCTAAGTTAGAAAACTTTGACTTTTCAAAATGAAATCTTGAATTTTTGATTTCTTGATGAATAACTTTCATATTTTGACATGTTTTGATGAATTGTGAACTTTGACACTTGATTTTGACCAAAAAGTCAAAGTTTGACTTTTTAGTGTACAGTTGACTTTTGATAAATTAACTGAAAATTCACTATCAATCCAATTGATCTTAAGCAATGTTTTGGGTCATGCCATTAGGTTAAAATGATGCAATTGAACTCTTGAGATCATGCCTCAAACCAATTAACCATTTGCTAGGTCAAAAATTGGAAATTGCCCTTTCTTAGTCAAAACCCTAATTTTGACCATTTTGCCCTTTTGATGATTTAATCAAATTTCTTGAGGAATTATGGTCCAAACTTGATCAAATGATACATATGAGTTTATAATGTTGATGTGGATAAAAAAGTATGAATTTTGACTGTAAATTGGCCAAAGATGACTTTTTCCCCAATATAGTTGATTTTCAGGTCAACTACTCAATTGACTGAGCAAAAGTGTGATCCAAGGCTTGAAACTTGACAAGAGTAATCTTGGGGGTCCATAATGATCCATGAAATTCATATGAGGAGTTGAAAGTTCAATTATCCTTGTGCAATCTCAAACCCTTATTTTAATCATTGGTGCTTCAGGAGGTGTCTTGAGTTGATCAACCCTAGTGCAGTCTTGAACCAAGAGAGATCTTTGTGAGAAAATATTTGATAAGTGAGAGGGAAAATTTTGGGGTACAATATCTGCCCCTTTTCAATCTTCTTAAGTCTGAAGAGTTAAATTGGCGGATTTTCCATTCGTGACTTGGAGGTGGAAGATGATTGGACACTAGAGTGCCCAGAAATTTGCACTCGAGGATGTGATGGTTGATGGTGTAGGGAATGGGATTAAAAGATGCCATTTGGAGAGAGGATGGAAAGTTGTACGAGATGGGCTTACAAATGCCATCCAGAAATGATTGTCGATGGGAAGGGAAGAAGTGTCAGAATAAATCTCTGTTTGATTTATACTGAAGTACTGGATGTGTGGGGTTGAGTACCAGACTAATATCCATAAAAGGATTATATTTGACTCGTTTATGAAAGTTGACTTTAAATGAGTAACAGAATGAAATCCGAATCTGGATCATATCTAAACTGTATCTGAAAGTTGAATCTGAATGAGTATCAGAATGGCGTCTGTGTCTAGAGCATATCCGAACTGTATCTGAAAGCTGAATTTGAATGAGTATCAGAATGGCATCCGTGTCTGGAGCGTATCTAAACTGTATCTGAAAGTTGAATCTGAATGAGTATCAGAATGAAATCCGTATCTAGAGCGTATCTAAACTGTATCTGAAAGTTGAATCTGAATGAGTATCAGGATGGCATCTGTGTCTGGAGTGTATCTGAACTGTATCTGAAAGATGAATCTGAATGAGTTACAGGATGGCATCCGTGTCTGGAGCGTATCTGAACTGTATCTGAAAGATGAATTGGAATGAGTATCATGATGGCATCCGTGTTTGGAGCGTATCTGAACTGTATCTGAATGTTGAATCTAAATGAGTATCAGGATGGCATCCGTGTTTGGAGCGTATCTGAACTGTATCTGAAAGTTGAATCTGAATGAGTATTGGGATGGCATCCGTGTCTGGAGCGTATCTGAACTGTATCGGAAAGCTGAATTTGAATGAGTATCATGATGGCATTCGTGTCTAGAGCGTATATGAACTGTATCTGAATGTTGAATCTGAATGAGTATCAGGATGGCATCCGTGTCTGGAGTGTATCTGAATTGTATCTGAAAGCTGAATCTAAATGAGTATCAGGATGGCATCTGTGTCTGGAGCGTATCTGAACAGTATCTGAATGTTCAGTTGGTCGCATAGGTAATTTTTTTGGCTTGTTTCATGTATCAATCTTTGACCTTTTTTTGTAAATTGTTGATGATAGCCATCGGCTGACTGATCTTTCCTGACGAGATGAAGGATTAGTTGTATGCAATGTCATGATGTATGAAATGCATTGTGTGATACAGTGGGAGAACTGACTTAAAGGTTTTGCGTTTGATCGCAAATGTTGCGGTTAGCAAGAGTCGCCACTGACTTTTATTTTATCCAAAAGGAAAGGTGAAAAAGCACAGGAAAGATCTTTGAGATTGTTTCTTGAGTTTGGGGGGTAGATTATGAAAAAGGAAGGTATTAGAACCATTTTCATCCACGGTTTTCCATGGGCTCTTAGTTACTTGCTAGATCACTTGCTTTTGTTTGAAAATTGTGCTTTGTGTGGTTTTTTGAAAGTATTTTGTAAATAGGCCATTGTTTAGGCAATCTTTGTAATGATTCTCGTTCGTAAGAATGTATGCAAAGATGTTTGATCTTTTGAAAAATCAATTTTGTAAGATGTTTGAAAGTGTATGTGTTTGTTTTGAAAATAGAAAGGGTGTTTGTTTTGAAATGGAGCAAGTAATTAGGAGCAATATACCTACTCAAATGTCTTTCTTGTTCATTTTCTTTTCCTTTGACATTGTTGTCTTACCATTGATTTGGTAAGCAACCCTATCTTTGGATGTAAATGGGACGAGCGTGGGTCATCGTATAACCATGATTAGCAATGTTGCAAGGTATCTTAGCATTCTTTTTGAGGGACTAAGATCATTTGTAAGGAAATTTAGATAGCGTCATCGAGGGACTATGATCTTGTATTCATTTGTTTTTGCTAAGATACCTTACCTGCGTAATATGGCCATTTTATATAAGGAAACCAAGTTGGATAACCCTAGGGGTGCTTGTGTGCAAGTGTATTGTTTTCATGCTTGTTTTTGTCTTGAATTAGGGTTTTCTACTTGATTGATTTTATTCTTTCCATACAGACCCTATTACTAGCATGTTATGTAAAAGCGATAAATTGCGAAATTTAAAATTACTACACTATTACAACATTTGTGGGAGGGGGGGTATACAATTTATGAATGGGGATTGCAATAATATAAACCTAATTAATCTATTACAACCAAATTGAATATGTACAAATAATTGAAGAAATATACATAAGTACAAATGCAAATGGAAAGAAATGATTTTTTTGTTTGGATTTTTATATGAAAGAGGTTTTAACGTAAACCTAATTAGAGAAAAAATAATTGAATCAAAATTAAATTAAATTAAATTAATTAAGAAAAGAAATTAATTAAGAAAAGATTTTTGAATAAAACCCTAATTCTATTTAGTTGATTAAAAGAAAATAAGTTTAAAGAAAAAGTACTTTTGTATTTTTTTCTTGAAAATAATATATGGTATTGTAAAATATTTTTGGCCTTTTTTTAATATTAAAATAAATATATTTAAATAAGTATAAAAGAAAATAAATAATAACCTAGTTTTAATTTAATTTACAAGGTAATTAGTAAAGATAAATAAAGTATAATGAATAAAAATAATTTTTTGTGTGGGAAAAATATTTAAATTATGTCAAAACATAAATCTACTATTTTTTTTATGTTTTTTTATATTTTTTTATGATTTTTTAGTATTTTAGAAAATATATTTAAAATAAAAATGAAATAAACAAGTAAATAAAAATAAATGGGCCAGGGGTGCCAAAAGTAGGCAGGGAGGTGAGCTAGCAAATAAAAAAACAATGCCAGACCCAAAGGGCCCAGCGCCTGCAAAAAACAAGTTAGAAAGTCAAAGAATATGAAAAATGTAAAAATGGTCACGTTGGGGCTTGAACCCAGGACCATGGCGTAAACAGGCGTGCGCTTTACCCTTGGGGTGGCTATGCATCCGTTTATATAAACAAAACCATAAATATGTAAGGCAAATCAAGTCCTGATGACTTCATCTTCAACCTCCAGCCGGTGTACCTGTAACTTCTTCATTTCTCAACAAAAATGGAAGATGACAAAATGAAAGTTATTGCATTCTTCCTCACGAATCTAATCATGCAAATAACTAAAGCTAAAAGTCAAAGATAAATGAGAATTTCTCTGGCCCTAATTTGAACCCTAAAAATTTCAGAAACTTCAACTCTAAAATTCTCTAAGCTCAGGCCATATAAATGCAAACTATGGATATGTACAACTTCGTGGCAACGAGGTCTACATTTGACCTTCACAAATGCAAGCCTAACAATGCCTAAGTAATGAGATAGAAGTTCAAGAAAAATACCTCAAAATTGGAAATCATGAAATGCAAATGGGCTTGATTCAAAGTGCTGCAAGGATCAGGTTAGCTTCCTTGGACCTCTAGGAAGCTAATGCAATGGTTGGCTTTAGCTGAGGATGGCTGGAATGGTCTGGAGAAGTCCCATTGTGATGCTCAGTTTTTGGTTATGGAAGACAGGGAAAATGGTGTTACAAAAATGAAACAGGTACAAGGATGAGTTACTCTTGATGTAGGGAAGCTTTAGAAACCAAAAGGCCAAGAAACGCACGAGGGAAATGTAAGTTTGGTATGTAAAGTCAGAACTTGCACAACAATGCTGTTTTGAGACAATTTCTAGCTACAGGGAGTTTGAGTGAGTTTCAGGGGCTTCCAGCTCGTGTGATAGCTTGAAAATAGTGTATGTATTTATAGGCAAGAGGTTTTGAGGCTTGAAACAACTCATAAATTGAAATCACATGTTATGGCTTGGTTACTTGATTTTGAAGCAAAGTTAACAAACATGGTTTCAATGTGAAGTACAAGGATTTGTAGGGTGATTAGTAGGCTGTAGATATGTTTCTTCTTGCTTTTAAATGTTTTGGAGTCAAACAAAAATGTATGGGCTCAAGAAGAGTTGACATTGTGATTAAAGTCACTTTTCCAAAATGGAAGTGGTGACTTTCTTCCCGAAATTGAAATGCAACTTGGATAATGGCTCAAATGCTTGGACAATGGCTCTATCAGTTGTGTAAACATTAAATTATTAATTAATTATCAAGTTTGAAGCCTACAAAGCAAGATTTTTACATCATGCTTGAAGATTGGATCAAGTGTTCTTCACAAAATGGCTTATAATTCAAGTTTGAAAACCCTAACTTCTTGCCTTCGATTCTCCTTGCTAAAGAATGACCTCAAGGATTTCTGGGACATTTTGGAAATCTTGAAATATGATATACAACCAATCTTTGAATTGCTTTTGAATATTCCCCTTGGAACTATGTGAAAAATTGTCGTGAAGTTAGGTAAAAAATCTGCCTAACTAAGGCAAAATTTCACTAAGTCTTTTTTAGTTCATGAGCATGTATTCACAAAATTATAACTTGAGATCCTAGCACTTTTAGGAGAAGTTGTGTGAAGAAAAGTTGTAGATTTCATGGAGATATACAACTTTCATGTTTCAAGTTTACTTTGAATCATCTTGCATCATGGTAAAATTTTGGCTTAAAGTTATGAAAAAATAAGAACATTTTCATACTTAGAAAAATTTCTAAGTTAAGAAATTTTAACATTTCAAGATGAAATCTTGAATTCTTGATTTCTTGATGAAAATTTTTCATTTTTTGGCATGTTTTGATGAATTATGATCTTTGGTATTTGAATTTGACCAAAAAGTCAAAGTTTGACTTTTTAGTATACAGTTGACTTTTGATCAGTTGACTGCAAAATTCATCTGTCAATCCAATGGACTTGAAATGTTTTGAATCATGTCATTAGGTCAAAATGATGCAATTTTACTCTTTAGATCATGACTTAAACCAATTGACAATTTGCTAGGTCAAAAATCAGAAATTGCCCTTTCCCAATCAAAACCCTAATTTTGACCATTTTGCCCTTTTGGAGATTTGATCAAATTTCTTGAGGAATTATGGTCCAAACTTGATCAAATGATACATATGGGTATAAAATGTTGATGTGGATCAAAAATTATGAATTTTGATTGTAAAGTGGCTATGGTTGACTTTTTTCCCAATACAGTTGATTTTTAGGTCAACTATTCAATTGACTGATCAAAAGTGTGATCCAAGGCTTGAAACTTGACATGAGTAATCTTGGGGTCCATAATGATTCATGAAATTCATATGAAGCATTTATAGTTCAAAAATCCTTGTGCAAACTCAAACCCTAATTTTGGTCATCAGTGCCTAAGGAGGTGTCTTGAGCTGATCAAACCCTAGTGCAATCTTGAGCCCAAGCAGATCTTGTGAGAAAATTCTTGATAAGTGAGAGGGAAAATTTTGGGGTACAACAGCTTCCCCTGTTCAATCTTCTTAAGCCTGGAGAGTTAGATTGGCAAGCTTTGCCATTCGTGGCTCGAAGGTGGAAGATGATTGGACACTAGAGTGCCCAAAAGTTTGCACTCGATGATGTGGAGGTTGAGGGAATGGGCTTAAAGATGCCATTTGGAGAAGTGATAGAAAGTTGTAGGAGATGGGCTTAAAGATGCCATCCAAAAGTTATTGTTTGTATTGTAATTTGTAAGCTGAAAGAATGAGTATCAGAATGGCGTTTGTGTCTGGAGCGTATCTGAATTATATCTGGGAGCTGATTTTGAATGATTATCAGAATGGCATCCGTGTCTGGAGCGTATCTTAACTGTATCTGGAAGAGGTTCTGAATGAGTATCAGAATGGCATCCGTGTCTGGAGCGTATCTGAATTGTATCTGGAAACTGAATCTAAATGAGTATCAGAATGGCATCCATATGTGGAGCGTATCTGAACTGTATCTAAAAGTTGGATTTGAATGAGTATCTGAATGGAATCCATATTTGGAGCGTATATGAACTATATCTGAAAGATGGATCTGAATGAGTATTAGAATGGCATCCGTATCTGGAGCGTATCTGAACTGTATCTGAAAGTTGGATCTGAATGAGTATCAGAATGGCATCCGTATCTGGAGCGTATCTGAACTGTATCTGAAAGTTGGATCTTAATGAGTATCAGAATGGCATCCGTATCTGGAGCGTATCTGAACTGTATTTGAAAGTTGGATCTAAATGAGTATCAGAATGACATCCATATCTGGAGCGTATCTGAAATGTATCTGAAATTTGGATCTGAATGAGTATCAGAATGGCATCTGTATCGGGAGCGTATCTGAACTGTATCTGAAAGTTGGATCTGAATGAGTATCAGAATGGCATCCGTATCTGGAGCGCATCTGAACTGTATCTGAAAATTCTGAACATTGTTAATGGTAGCTGTTAATCTTATCCTGAAAAGGGTAAAATGTTAGCTAAAATGCAAAGTCATGTTGTATGAAATGTATGATATAATGCACTCGTTTCATCAATGTTTATGATATATGGAGTGGGGGAAATAAATCCCTGACTGCTACTGAGGATATGGAGTGTAAGTCTTCATGTCTTGAAGTTGAAGTGTTGATGAATTTCCGTTTAGAGGAATAAACTTTGTTGTGAGGGAAATGCCATGTATTGCTTGAAAAATCTGGTTGGGGAATCTGGAGAAATTGGATGATTTCTACCGGGGATTGATGACTGAGAGTTTTGTTCCGCTGGGGATTAAACTGCATACTACGAGGATCTAGAGTATATAGAGATTTCCCTCCCCCTTAAAGCCATTAGTAATTGTCTTTTATTTTGTTTATTTGTAAACAGTGATTATGTTCAAATGCATATGTTCAACAATGAATCTTTGGGCGTTTTTATAAACAAAAGACAAGAGTAAAGAAAAACAGATAGTTTTGCACTGTCAAAGGAATATCTTTGTATTGATTTTGAGCAAGTATTTTTTTACAATGAGACAAACATTCTAGTATGAGAACGCCGTCGTAAAAGATGAAAATTTTAATACAAAGAAAAGATAGTTATGTGTAATCATCCCATGGGGTTTCCATTCTGCTATAGCCTTCTTATCTCTGAGCATCTTGTCTATTTGTTGCCTTGTCCGAAGATGATTGAACTGGTCAGAAATGTCGAGTTTGCAAGTTGTCTGTAAGGTGATCCACTGAGACATAGTCATACGCTTTAATTCCCTAACTTTTGCCTGGACCGCCCTTTCGGGTTTTCAGTCCACCGGGAAACCCCATTTTTGCCCAAGTCGCCCTTTCGGGTTTTCAACTTGCCGGGTGTACAGTTTTTTTTTATTTTATCCCTAATTTTTGCCCGAACCTTTTAGGTTCGCTGGGATGCCCTTGTTTTGCCTAGGTGTGTCAACCTAGCAGGTCTCTTATGTGTAGTATCTTTTGACTATGTCTGCGTTCGCAGGGTGCGGCAGGTCGTTGCCATCCATGGTGGTTAAGATCATTGCTCCACCAGAGAATATGCTTTTGATTAGAAATGGTCCTTCATAGGTAGGAGTCCATTTTCCCCTGGGATCACCTTGTGGCAGTATGATGCATTTGATCACTAGGTCCCCAACTTGATACACTTGGCGTCTGACTTTCTTTGGAAAGCCTTGATCATCCGTTTTTGATACATTTGACCATGGCAAACAGCAGTAAGTCTCTTCTCATCAATCAAGTTCAGTTGACCAAGTCGAGTCTGGATCCAATCGTCTTTGTTCAACCCGGCATCCTTCATAATCCTCAGAGAGGGGATTTGGACCTCGATAGGCAAGACAACCTCCATGTTGTAAACCAGAGAATAGGGTGTTGCCCCGATTGATGTGCGAGTTGTGGTACGATAACCGTGGAGAGCGAATGGTAACATCTCGTGCCAGTATTTGTATGTGATTGTCATTTTCTGTATGATCTTTTTAATGTTCTTATTTGTAGCTTCGACAACACCATTCATCTTCAGTCGGTAAGGAGAAGAATTGTGATGCTGAATCTTGAATTGCTCGCACAAGGCGGTGATCATAGTGTTGTTGAGATTTGTAGCATTGTCAATGATGATCTTTTTCGGGATACTGTATCGGCAAATGAGATTTTGCTTGATGAAACGGGCAACAACATTCTTGGTAACAGAGGCGAAGGAAGCTGCTTCCACCCACTTTGTAAAATAGTCAATGGCCACCAAGATGAAGCGGTGTCTATTAGAGGTTGTTGGCTTGATTTCCCCAATCATATCAATCCCCCACATAGAAAAGGGCCAAGGAGCTGTCAAGACATTCAGAGGAACCGGAGGTACGTGCACTTTGTCAGCATAGATCTGACACTTATGGCAAGTTTGAGAGTGTTGATAGCAGTCTGCTTCCATGGTAGACCAGTAATAGCCTCCCCGTAGGATTTTCTTTTCCATCGTATGCCCACTGGAATGGGTGCCAAAAGTTCCTTCATGCAATTCAGCCATGATCCTTTCAACTTCAACCTTATCTATGCACCGAAGTAACACAGAGTCATGATTGTGTTTGTACAGGATCCTGTTACTAAGGAAGAACTTAGCAGAGAATCTTCTTAAGAACTTCTTATCATCGACTGAAGCTCCTTCTGGATATTCTTGAGCCTCGAGATACCTCTTGACTTCGTGAAACCAAGGCTGCTCCACTACTTATTCTGTATTAATCTTGTGACAGTGTGTTGGTTCATCCATTCATTCAATGGTGATCCGGGGAGCCTCGTTATGCCAATTAAGTTTCAACATAGATGGCATTGTGGCTAGTGCGCCTGCTAGTTGATTTTCTTCTCGCGGGAAATTTTCTAAGGTAATCTTCTCAAAATGTGGTAGCAATATCAAAACATGTTCTTTATAAGGGATAAGGTTAGGTTGTTTGGTGTCCCATTCCCATTTGATCTGACTGATGACCAAAGCTAAATCTCCGAATACATCCAAGGATTTGATCCCTAAGTCTATGGCAACTCTGAGACCAAAGATGCATGCTTCATATTCCGCCATGTTGTTTTTACAATTGAAATAGAGTCTTGCGGTAAAGGGAGTATGACACTCTTCAGGAGATATGAGTACAACACCGATACCATTTCCAAGGGCATTGGATGCCCTATCAAAGAACAAGGTCCATCGGGATCCATGTTCAGGTCTGTCATATGGCCTGAATTCTTCACAGTTGTCTAACGCCATGATGTCTTCATCTGGAAATTCGAACTTCATGGATTGGTAGTCTTCTACAGCTTGGTGAGCAAGGTGATCAGCTAATACACTGCCCTTTATTGCTTTATGGGTAGTATAATGTATGTCATATTCTGTCAGGATCATCTTCCATCTCGCTATTCTCCCGGAGAGATAAGGTTTCTCGAAGATGTATTTTATCGGAACCATTTTAGATATCAACAAAGTAGTATGATTCAGCATATATTGTCTTAGTCAGCGAGAAACCCATGCCAGAGCGTAGCAAGTTTTCTCGAGCAGTGAATATCTGGTTTCACAGTCGGTAAACTTTTTGCTCAGGTAGTAAATAGCATGCTCTTTTCGGCCAGACTCGTCATGCTGCCCCAATACACACCCCATTGAGTTTTCTAAAACAGTCAGATACATGATCAACGGTCTTCCCTCGATTGGTGGCATCAACACATGAGGCTCTTGTAAGTATTCTTCGATTTTTTCAAAAGCAACTTGGAACTCGTCATCCCATTTGACTACCTGAACTTTCTTCAACAATTTGAAGATTGGTTCACAAGTAGTTGTCAGGTGAGAGATGAATCTGGCAATGTAGTTCAAACGTCCCAAGAATCCTCTGACTTCCTTCTCAGTACGAGGAGTAGGCATCTCTTGTATTGCTTTTACCTTGGCAGGATCTACTTCAATGCCTTTGTTGCTGATGATAAAGGCTAGGAGTTTACCAGACCGTACCCCAAATGTGCATTTGTTTGGATTCAACCTCAGTTTATACTTCTTCAGTCTCTCAAACAGTTTTTGTAAGTGATCAAGATGCTCCTCTTCTGTTTGAGATCTGGATATCATGTCATCCACATAGACCTCTATTTCATGGTGTATCATGTCATGAAATAGAGCTACCATGGCACGTTGATAGGTTGCCCCAACATTCTTCGGTCCGAATGGCATCACCTTATAGCAGAACATGCCCCGCTGTGTGACAAACATTATTTTCTCCATGTCTTCAAGCACCATTTTGATTTGGTTGTAACCTGAGAATCCGTCCATGAAGAAAAACACTTTGTGTTGTGCCATATTGTCAACTAGGATATCAATGTAGGGGAGTGGAAAATCATCCTTAGGGCTCTCCCTATTCAAATCTCCGTAGTCCATACACATTCTCACTTTGCCGTCTTTCTTGGGCACGGGAACAAAATTGGCAACCCATTGGGGATAAGAGGTAACAGCCAAGAATCCAACGTTGAATTTCTTCATGACTTTTGCTTTAATCTTTTCTGACATATCAGGCCTCATGCGGCGAACCTTTTGCTTTACTGGCGGACAATCTTCTCTTGTAGGCAGACGATGTACCACAATATTTGCATCAAGTTCTGTCATGTCTTCATACGACCAGGCAAAGCCTTCGACATAATTGTGCAACAACTGAATCATACGCTCCTTGACACTGGGTTCCAGATTGACACCCACCTTGACCTCTTTTTTGTCTTCTTCGGTACCTAGGTTGATTGTATCCACGGGTTCCTCGTGAGGTTGTATGGTTCTCTCTTCTTGTTGTAGTAGTCTGGCAAGTTCCCATGGTACTTCACAATCTTCCTCACCTTCGTCTTCGGCTTGGTAGATTAGATTCTCAGAGTCACAAAAGGCCATAGCAGTATCATTACCCATGGGATCCCGAACGGATGCGTACCTGCATTGTGAGTGTGGGTGTGTGTAAGGGTATAGCTATCTTTGAAAGAAAATAAAAATGTAAAATAAAAACAATGAGCACAAAAGTTTGTATGCGAAAACGTCCATGATTCATTGATGTCATATGAAAATGAGATAATAACCCTTACAAATGGACCGTTGTGCCTCGGGTAAGACACAAGGTTTTAAGAGTGCGAATTGTTTTAATATTACAGATCCAACAAAATGTAAAGACAAATTACTGTGGGATAAAAGTGATCGGGACAAAATCTCTAGCCTCCCAATTGCTGAGCCCTCCATTGACAGTCGGGAAGATCCAATTCTCCAGGTTGCATCCATCTTCACCATCTTCTACCGCGTTGACTTCACGGTTGCTGATCTTCAGGGGTGCCCCTCTAGCACGAGCTCGGTGTACAGCCTTTTGAGCACTTGAAGTGAAACCTAGGCCAAACTTGTCAGACTTATATGGGATATCTGAGAGTTGTCCCTAGATAGTGCACCCTCCTTCTTCTACTACTGCTTTAGCATCCTTCAGAGATGACATCCGGAGTGGAGGCCTTGTGATCTTGGGAAGAGCCTTGGTTACTGCCACATCTTGTGGGACCTCTTCAAAGTGTTGAAATAGAGTTTCAATAAATTCACCATCTAATTCCATATATATGAAGGAATTGAGATGTCTAATTATATACTCTTCTTCTCCATGAACGATGATAATCTTCCCTTGAATTTGATATTTCAGAATTTGGTGCAACGTAGAAGTGACAACGCCAGCATTGTGAATCCATGGTCGACCTAGCAAGCAAGAATATGTGGGACGGCTATCCATTACGTAAAAAGTTGAATTAAATGTTTGTGTTCCAACTTTTATGGGAATGTCTACCTCCTCACGTACCATCCTTTTTTAGCCGTCAAAATCCCTTACTACTATGTTACTTGGCTTTAATGTCAATCCCTTGTAGTCAAGTCTATCAAGAGCCTTTTTAGGCAATACATTCAGAGATGAGCCAGTGTCCACCAAAACATGAGCCAGGGTTGTTCCCCTACATTCCACTGAGACATGCAATGCCTCATTATGCTTCCATCCTTTTGGCGTTAGATCAGCATCTAAAAATCCTAAGCCATTATCTGTAGTCAAGCTGGCTACGCAGTCTTGGAACTGATCGGCAGATGTTTCTTGAGGTACATGGGCGGTTTTTAAGAAATTTACCAAGGCCTTTGCATGCGCCTCAGAACACAACAATAAAGCCAACATGGAGATTTTAGATGGATTTTGCCCCAGTTGTTCAACTACATCGAAGTCGCTTCTTTTTATGATTTTTAGAATCTCCTTCCTAGAGGTCTTCGGGATAGTCAATGGCCTTCATCTAGACAGGCTCAATCAGAACACTTTTTTCCTCGAGTCTCGGTTAACTTGGCAGCAAGAGTGTCAGTAGGTATGATAACAAGGGTTGTAACGGCTTTGTCAGTTGGAGTATTGGTGGAGATGATTGTAGGACCGGGAATAACCTTCAGAGGGGAAACAGAAACAGGAATGATTACGGGTCCAGAAACAGCCTTTGGAGGAGAAATTTCTGGAGAGAAGATCCTACCACTTCGGGTAATCTTACTAGTCCCTGCAATATTACTGACGTCGGAATCCACTTTCTCAGAACTTGAATCTTAGGCTTCTGGCCAGTCCTGCTTGATACCATGGTAGTAGACATCCCCTCCATAATTCCATGGTACGGTCTTGTCTGACGAATATGGGACTGGTATAGGCATTGTGATTTTTAAAGGAGTTGCTTTCGGATTTGATGTAATTATAACGGGTCTTTTGGTGGAGACCCTGGAAGAATTGGCGGAAATGGTAATGATAGAAACATCTTCAAAAGGAATAGGTGGAAAAGAAGTCTTTTCGAATATAATTTCTTTGTTATCTATTAGGAACTGAACGCCTGCTTTCAACAAAGGACAGTTGGTTGGTGATGACAAACAGAAATGGAAAACTTCATCCCAGCCCGGGAACACACCGACATTCAACAAGTTTACTTTAATAGTCAGGAGCAGGGTCATAAGGTCATCAACTGAGGTAAAAAACACTTCTTCTTCAATGACATTGGTATTATGGCCATGTCTAGGCATAGGGGCAGAAATGACATTTGGTTTCTCGGGCGTATCGAATTCAATCTCTTTTACTTCAATGAGGTCTTGTATTTTGTTCTTTAAAGCCCAACAGTTATTAGTGTCGTGACCAAGACTTTCAGAGTGATATGCGCAACGAGCATTAGGATGATAGTGAGGAGATGTTGTATTGGGGTTTTTCGGAGCTTCTTTCAAGGTCACCAAGTTGGATCTTATTAGACGCGGTAATACCTGAGATAGGGTCATGTTAATTCTTGTGAATTTCCTGACTGGTCTTTCCATCCTTGGTTAATTGTTTCTTTGCTAATCAGGCACATGCTTAGGAATCATAACAGCCCCCACCATTGGTCGGTGTTTATCCCTATCTTGGTTTCTTTGCGGATATACAGCAACCACCTCTTTCTTTTTGATGAAAGGCTTCCTTATATTCCGGCTTCTACCCTTTCTCCGGTCAATATTAGTTCAGTAAAGCCTGCAGATGAACTTCCAATTAAATGATTGAAGAAGGGACCAGACAGGGTGCCCAAGAACATGTCTACCAATTCCCTCTCAGATAGAGGGGGTTGAACTCTTCCAGCCAAGTCTCTCCATTTTTGCGCATAGTCCTTGAAACCTTCATTGGAAACCATGGCCATACTCTGGAGTTGAGTACGGGTAGGCGCAAGATCAGCATTGTATTGGTATTTTTTATAGAAGGCTGCAGCAAGATCTTCCCAATTGTGAACGTTGGCTCTTTCGAGTTGGTAAAACCAGTCAAGTTGAGTTCCAGACAGACTGTCTTGGAAGAAGTGTACCCATAAGTCTTTATAAGCGGTATGGGGCTGGATTTCCTCACATATGACCGGAGATGCATTTTAGGGCATGAAACTCCGTCATGTTTAGCAAACACAAGTGCTTTGAATTTCAGAGGAATGACAATCCCGGATACTAAAACAAATTCCTCAAAGTTCAATCCAGGCACTTTTTGGATTTCCATCGCACTCAACCGCTCTTCGAGATGTTTATACTTGTCATCAGCTAGAGGGTATTATTCTTCAGAATAGTCTTCTTCTTCCTCTTCTGATTCTGACGGGACAATTGTTTCCTTGCCTTTCCCATCTTGATTGTCTCTTTCACCGGATGTTGTTGCAAAGTTTAAGGTCCTTCTTGTCTGCTCATGAAATCTTCTTCCCATGTTTAGGACTCCAGTTACCTTCTTTGCCTTCTTTTTCTTCTCCTCTTCTAGCAAAGTCTTCAATTCTTCTTGTCCTTTGGCTAGGGTCAAGAGCAACTGTTGAAATTGTGTATTCTGAGCTTGGAGGTTTTTCACTGTTTGCTCAAGATCAATCTCACTGAAATAAACAGTAGAGAGATGAGGAGACTTGTTGCAAGAAATATGCTTATGTTATGATGAATGGTATATGCATATGTAATGATTTCAAGGACTTCAAAGATTCAAATTCGTTTTAGACAAAAAGGAAACACATGTTATATTGATAAGTTAAAGCTTGAGTACATCAATGCCTCTTGGGCAAAATAATACAAAAACTCTAAGATAAAAAGGTAGTACGCATCCTCTTTAGTGCAATGTAGGCATTCAGAGTCTGCTCCTCATGAAGTAGTCTAGTGAGTTCCAAAACCTTCTTCTCGCTTGCGTAGAATTGGGCTTTGAAAGTATCTCGCTCTCCCTTAAGTTTTATCCAATCTCTTTGTAGGTCTTCAAGAGAAATAGGCATCTAAGGATGTAGGATAGTGTATGGAATATCTCCCTCCATGAAAGGCTCAACGATTACCAGGAGAATGGAGGGGTAAGGCATCATAAGACTCTGATCACGAGTTCGTACCCATTTGAGGTAAGGCTCAAGAGGGATGGAATTCCTGTGCCCCAAAGTCTTGATATCCACCTTGTTCAACATCATCTAAGCTCAGATAAATCTCTGGCGAAGACCTTGATCGTTGTTGTCGTAGTCAAACACCAAACCTTGAATCAGCATCTCGTGTGGACCATCCCTTCGAGCATAACCAAACTATCTTAAGGCTGAGAAGGGGTTGTAGGTGATTCCTCCCCTAATGCCAAGTAAAGGGACATTAGGAAATTCTCCACAACTGTCGACAATGATAACATTCTCTTTGGATCAGGAGCACCAATGAATGTCTGAATGTTTGAGTGTCATCAACCTTTGTGACCACCTTGAACCTTGCTCATTTTTTAATACAGATTGGGGAAGATGGGAAGTAAACCATCTTGCCAAGAGAGGAGTGCAACACATAAGGACACCTCTTTTCCTCATTGTGCGAGTATGAAAGTAGTGTAGGATGTCTACTAGCAATGTAGGCACCGGGTTGCGGGATATGAAGATTTTGACGGTGTTCACATCTATGAGTTGGTCAGGGTTTGGGAACAAAACCATCCCATAGATGAGGAGAGCCACAAATTCCTAAAAGGCTTGCAAATCCAAGGAATTCCAACAGATTTGGGCTTTCTCAAACAGGAACTTTGCTAGGAAACCTTTGACATCACTCCTTGTTTCCCAATGAGTTGTGATATCAGATGAGTGCAAGTGTAGAACTTGAGTAATCTGTTCTAGCTTTGGGTCTCTTTCTGTACCGTTGAAAGGTAGTTGATTGAGAATGGGAATCCTCAAGAGTTGGGAGAATTCTTCCAAAGTTGGCACAAGTTGATAGTCGGGAAATGTGAATCAATGGTGTAAAGGATCAAAGAACTGAAAGAGCACCTTCATCATGTCCTAATCTGTGTTAGAGGTGAACAAGTTGAGTAGGCGACCATGTCTCTCGGTAAATGGAGATTTTTCAGGAATCCTTGAAGCTATCTCCTTAAGTTGTGGATGGATCCTTACAAGATTGACCTGAATAGTTTTCCTGTGAAGTATGTCCATATCCTACAAAACAAGAACAAAGATGAATCCCAAAAATCCTTGAAATGGTTAGTGAATGTATATGATATTAATGATGTTATGCACAAGTATGTATATACAAACAAAAAAAACAAGTCCTTAGGTTTAGGCTTGCATGGAGTTTCATAAGTGTACCCTCTTGAAGTTTAGTTGGCTCAAACCTGTCTTAGTAATAGCAACCGAGTTCTAAGGAGCTAAATTTGACTGGCTTGTTTCCTTCGTCATTGTTTCATCACAAGCCTCTTTAATGGCGACCAAAACATCCCAAGAAACCAAACCTCAATGAGTGTAGTATCGAGTATCTACGAACTTCAGACTGTACCAAAGTCGGTCATCTCACTACGTCCTAAAGGCCAAGTTAGTCAAGTAAAGGTTCTAAAAGTTCATTAGTGATTCATGACATCACTCAGTGGCCCCGTATTCTCTTTGATTAACTCAAAGGCTACCGGTATCCACAAATATGTCACAATAACGTAGCTATTACTTAGACAATGTCGGTATACCCTGCATAGTTTCCACAACGTATTGCTACTTACCTATAATGTATCCCAAATCCGGGTAGAGGATTTCAAACCCAAACAAAGAATCATAATGTAAATCATACAAGTTAAACAATGTAAGAAAGTAAATGTGATTTATCCCTAAGGTAACCCCACTTTTAGAATTTTCCCCAGCAGAGTCGCCAATTCTGTGATACGGTGGGAGAACTGACTTAAAGGTTTTGTGTTTGATCGCAAATGTTGCGGTTAGCAAGAGTCGCCACCGACTTTTATTTTATCCAAAAGGAAAGGTGAAAAAGCACAGGAAAGACCGTTGAGATTGTTTCTTGAGTTCGGGGGGTAGATTATGAAAAGGGAAGTTATTAGCACCCTTTTCATCCATTGTTTTCCATGGGCTCTTAGTTACTTTCTAGATCACTTGCTTTTGTTTGAAAATTGTGCTTTGTTTGGTTTTTTGAAAGTATTTTGTAAAGAGGCCATTGTTTAGACAATCTTTGTAATGATTCTCGTTCTTAAGAATGTATACAAAGATGTTTGATCTTTTGAAAAATGTTTCAATTTTTTAAGATGTTTGAAAGTGTATGTGTTTGTTTTGAAAATAGCAAGGGTGTTTGTTTTGAAATGGAGCAAGTAATTAGGAGCAATCTACCTACTCAAATGTCTTTCTTGTTCATTTTCTTTTCCTTTGACATTGTTGTCTTACCATTGATTTGGTAAGCAACCCTATCTTTGGATATAAACGGGACGGGCATGGATCATCGTATAACCATGATTAGCAATGTTGCAAGGTATCTTAGCATTCTTTTTGAGGGACTAAGATTATTTGTAAGGCAACTTAGATAGCGTCATCGAGGGACTATGATCTTGTATTCATTTGTTTTTGCTAAGATACCTTACATGCGTAATATGACCATTTTATATAAGGCAACCAAGAGGGATAACCCTAGGGGTGCTTGTGTGCAATTGTATTGTTTTCATGCTTTTTTTTGTCTTGAATTAGGGTTTTCTACTTGATTGATTTTATTCTTTCCATACAGACCCTAATTACTAGCATGTTATGTAAAAGCGATAAATTGCGAAATTTAAAATTACTACACTATTACAACATTTATGGGAGGGGGGTATACAATTTATGAATGGGGATTGAAATAATATAAACCTAATTAATCTATTACAACCAAATTGAATATGTACAAATAATTGAAGAAATATACATAAGTACAAATGCAAATGGAAAGAAATGATTTTTTTGTTTGGATTTTTATATGAAAGAGGTTTTAACCTAAACCTAATTAGAGAAAAAATGATTGAATCAAAATTTAATTAACTTAAATTAAATAAGAAAATATTTTTGAATAAAACCCTAATTCTATTTAGTTGATTTAAAGAAAATAAGTTTAAGAAAATAGTACTTTTGTATTTTTGTCTTGAAAATAATATATGGTATTGTAAAATATTTTTGGACTTTTTTTATATTAAAATAAATATATTTAAATAAGTATAAAAGAAAATATATAATAACCTAGTTTTAATTTAATTTACAAGGTAATTAGTAAAGATAAATAAAGTATAATGAATACAAATAATTTTTTGTGGGGGAAAAATATTTAAATTATGTCAAAACATAAATCTACTATTTTTTATATTTTTTATGATTTTTTAGTATTTTAGAAAATATATTTAAAAGGAAAAATGAAATAAATAAGTAAATAAAAATAAATGGGTCAGGGGGTGCCAAAAGTAGGCAGAGAGGTGAGCTAGCAAATAAAAAAACAATGCCAGGCCCAAAGGGCCCAGCGCCTGCAAAAAACAAGTTAGAAAGTCAAAGAATATAAAAAAATATAAAAATGGTCACGCTGCGGCTTGAACCCAAGATCATGGGGTAAATAGGCGCGCGCTTTACCACTGGGGTGGATATACATCTGTTTATATAAACAAAACCATAAATATGTAAGGCAAATCAAGTCCTGATGACTTCATCTTCAACCTCCATCTGGTGTACCTGTAACTTCTACATTTCTCAACAAAAATGGAAGATGACAAAATGAAAGTTGTGGCATTCTTCCTCGCGAATCTAACCATGCAAATAACTAAAGCTAAAAGTCAAAGATAAATGAGAATTTCTCTGGCGTTATTTGAATCCTAAAAATTTCAGAAACTTCAACTCTAAAATTCTCTAAGCTCAGGCCATATAAATGCAAACTATGGATATGTACAGCTTCGTGGCAATGAGGCCTACATTTTACCTTCACAGGTGCAAGCCTAACAATGCCTAAGTAATGAGATAGAAGTTCAAGAAAAATACCTCAAAACGGGAAATCGTGAAATGCAAATGGGCTTGATTCAAAGTGCTGCAAGGATCAGGTTGGCTTCCTTGGACCTCTAGGAAGCTAATGCAATGGTTGGCTTGAGCTGAGGATGACCGGAATGGTCTGGAGAAGTCAACCTGTGATGCTCTGTTTTTGGTTATGGAAGACAAGGAAAATGGTGTTACAGAAATGAAACAGGTACAAGGATGAGTTACTCTTGATGTAGGGAAGCTTTAGAAACTAAAAGGCCAAGAAACGCACGAGGGAAATGTAAGTTTGGTATGTAAAGTCAGAACTTGCACAACAATGGTGTTTTGAGACAATTTCTGGCTAGAGGGAGTTTGAGTGAGTTTCAGGGGCTTCCAGCTCGTGTGTTAGCTTGCAAATAGTGTATGTATTTATAGGCAAGAGATTTTGAGACTTGAAACAACTCAGAAATTGAAATCACATGTTATGGCTTGGTTACTTGATTTTGAAGCAAAGTTGACAAACATGGTTTCAATGTGAAGTACAAGGATTTGTAGGGTGGTTAGCAGGCTGTAGATATGTTGCTTCTTGCTTTTAAATGTTTTGGAGTCAGAAACAACAATGTATAGGCTCAAGAAGAGTTTAAATTGTGATTAAAGTCACTTTTCCAAAATGGAAGTGGTGACTTTCTTCCCAAAATGGAAATGCAACTTGGATAATGGCTTAAATGCTTGGAAAATAGCTCTATCAGTTGTGTAAACATTAAATTATTTAGTGATTATCAAGTTTGAAGCCTGAAAAGCAAGATTTGTACAGCATGCTTGAAGATTGAATCAAGTGTTCTTCACAAAATGGCTTCTAATTCATGTTCGAAAACTCTAACTTCTTGCCTTCGATTCTCCTTGCTCAAGAATGATCTCAAGGATTTCTGGGACATTTTGGAAAGTTTGCAATGTTCTCTACAATCCAACTTTGAATTGATTTTGAATATTCCCTTTGGAACTATGTGAAAATTTGCCATGATGTTAGGTCAAAAATCTGTCTAACTTGGGCAAAATTTCACTAAGTCTTTTTTAGTTCATGAGCATGTATTCACAAAATTATAACTTGAGATATAAGAAATTTTAGGAGAATTTGTGTGAAGCAAAGTTTTAGATTTCATGGAGATTGTTGCACCCCAAAATTTGCCCTCCCATATTCTTCAAGATTTGCCAAGTCAAAGGTTCAAAAAGCTCTCAAGGGTTGCACAGTTCAAGGGCCTCCTAACAGTCAAAAACTAGGGTTTTGGTTCTGACAAATAAAATGAAGTTTCCAAGGGTCCAATCAAGTCCCACATGCCTACAAATAGAGTCAAGCATCCTCATGCCAAGTTTCAAGACTTGCAGCACAAAATTGCACAGTCAAAAACCCTAATTGCTCAACAGTCAACTGCAGGGGCAAAATGGTCATTTGACAGTCAAAAGTTCAAATTTTTGGTCAACATCTCATTTTGAAGCCATAAACATCATTTGATCAATTCTTGATCATGATTTTCAAGGCATGGCTCAAAAAGTCTCAAGATGCAAAAGTTTCCATATTTGGACAGTTGAAAAAGTCAACTGTAACTTGACCAAGGCATAACTTCCACATGGTTTATCAGAAAAATTCCATCCAAAGCTCATTTTGAAGAGAAAGACATTTCCTACAACTCCTCTTCACACTTCAAGTCCAAGAAATGCTCTCACAAAAAGTTATCAATTTCAACATTATAGGTCATTTTCAAAAGTCAACAAAAAGGGACTTTAAGTCAAAGACCATAACTTGAGATTGGTAAATCAAAATGACATGGGACAAAAGGCATTGGTTAGAGGACTTCAAGACCTTTTCAAAATGTCCAAGAACATGATCAAAGCTTAAAAATTGAGCAAGATATGCCTTGTGGAAGTTGGGAAATTTTTGGGAATTTTGAAAAGTCAACTTTACTTCAAATGCCTCAAAATTGCTAATGGGCCACATTTTCTTCCAAGAATCATCATCCAAAGCATATGCACGACCATTTGGCCCAAGGGGAGTTATTTCATCATTTTTTATTATTTATTTGAATTTTTAATTACCATTAATTCATTTAATTAAATAAAATATGGGAAAAATACTCATCCATGCTTTTCAAATCTTTTTATGCATGGAATACCTTCAATATTTCGTGCACTATC
Source organism: Vicia faba (assembly GCA_948472305.1). Lineage (NCBI taxonomy): Eukaryota > Viridiplantae > Streptophyta > Magnoliopsida > Fabales > Fabaceae > Vicia > Vicia faba. The sequence goes on along the minus strand of OX451739.1, from coordinate 1,555,816,964 downwards.
TGATATGGAAAGAATCAAGGTGATTTGGACATGATTGGTATCAAAACACATGGAAAAAGATTGAAAAAATATGCCATTAAAATCCAATATTTGATTCATGATTGCATTGATCTCTTGACTCAAATCTCAACCCTAATCCATCCCATACTTATACTGATCAAAACCTAATGCCTAAGAACCTCTAAGTTGCGCCACACTTCAAGAACAACTTTTGCAATTTTTGGTGAAAAAGTGAAAACTGAAAACTGCCTTCTAGCACGATTCAAAGGAAAATAACCACACCATTAGCTTGCCAAGACATCATTGAACCTGACTGAATACTTTTCCACGCCCATAGCATCAAGAATTGGTACATAGAACTCAAAATTTCTCACACTTGATGCATATTCGTGTTTCAATTTTTAAGCATCCTCATTGCATTTTCTTTGTTGATTTATACTAATTGAACCATTCTGAATCTAACCATGCCCTTCAATTGAGTTTTCGTGCATTATAGAAGAATCCACCATTGGAGCTTTCTAGGTTTTCAGAAACCTTGAATTGGGGATTCTGGCATAGGGTAAAATCAGTCCATGAGACTTGTACCATTAAAATCGTGACGTTCCAAGGAGTCCAAAACATCCATCGCGCTGTTTTTATATTTTGTTAATTCCTATTCGCTATTTTTCTGCCTTTCAAATTGTGGGGGTTTAAAACCCCCGCTATTTAGCTTGTTTTTTCAGGTAAAAATGCAAACGAATGGAGAAGAAGATCAGGTGTCAAGACATGGTTGGCTCGTTTGAATTTCGCGCGAAATTAACCACTTACCATTTGTTTTGCATTATGTTGTTCATGTTCTATATTATATACAAAGTGCGTTAACAGCTCCATTGGTCAGGCGTTGCATTGGTAAACTCTGGGACCTGGGTTCGATTCCCAGGTCCCCTTACTTTCTTCATATATTTTGTTTCAGCATAATCTCATGCAGTTTCAAGCCTAAGAGTTCACCATACACCCATAATCCAAACGTGCCACATGGCCACTGAGGGCAATCCAAAGGTCAAGATTTGAGGAGCACCATGGGCACCAGTCAATGCACACGCACGTGGCCAGGAAAGTCAAACAAGGCCTTAAAGATTGGGCCTAATTGCTGGGACAAAACCTCCAAACTGGGGTCAATACCCCCATGGGTTTGTCTTCTTTCACTCATTTTATTTTTCTATTTTATTTGTTAATTTAGTTTTAATTGAATGCTTTAAATTAATATCTTTCCTTTAATATAAAAATAATAAAAATCAAAAAAGACAAAAAATAAAATATATTTGATTTAATATTTTTTGTAAATAAATCTTATTAATTAACTTCGTCTTAATTTTAGGTTTAAATCTTAATGTTTTTTGTATAAACTTAAAAATTGTAGAATTAGGGTTTTAAACACTTTTATCCTTTTTTCTTTTCTTTTATCATCATTAATTATTAATTATTATTTTTTTGTAAAAAAAATTGTATTAAATAATTAGGTTAATTCTAGGTTTAACTTTAACATGTTTTTTTAATAAATTAAAAATAGCTAGAACTAGGTTTTAAATTCCATTAATTCTTATTAAAAATCCATAAATACAAAAAACCCCAAAAAATCTCTTCCTTTTATTTTAATTTAATTAATTTATTAATTTTAATTTAACTTCCTAAAAAAGGGTCCAACGCCCTCGCATTCCCGATTTTAATTCCCTTCGCACTTTATGTCTTTTTTGTGAATATTCATGTAATTCTCCCAAAGCTATGTAATAGATTAATAGGACATTTATATTTTTCGCACTTTATTTTATTTTAAATCGGGTCCTGGATTAAATTTGGCGATGTGGACCCGCGCCTTTGTAATAGCGTAGGACTTTTATATTCTCGCACCTTTAACTATTAACTATTGCATGAAAGAATGAATGTCAAAAATAAAAGCAACGCGTAGATCACCCATGACATTAACAAGATAAATGCAAATGAACATGACACACAAATCACACACCACCCCTAGGGTACGCCTCACTGTTGCCTTGCCCCTCGAAAGGTGATCGTCGAGTAGAGGATGTTTTAGTAAGTCCTCATGATCCAGGAACCTGGCATGAGGGTAGCTTCTAAGGTGTCTTCCTATTGCTCTGGTGATCGCCATGTCCCGAACCCTCGAATTGACCCGAACACCTCCAACGGTGGTGCTACCTACCTCTCAATGGTGGGATGGCACTACTTTAAGGACATTTACACAGACGAATTCCTTAGGGTAGGTAGACGACTCTAGATACTTGCTCTAATTTCAAAACAAATCAAAAAATACTTTTCACACCGACACTTTTCAAAAAGCTTTCGAAAGCAACTTTTCAAACACTCTTGAGGACCGATACAAGAGTCGAACTGAAATTTTCAAAGAAACTTTTTAAAACCACAGTTGAAAAGCAAACAAACCATTTTTGAAAACACAATGAGCAAGTACCTAAGAGCCCATGGATAACCATGGATAGAAAGGGTGCTAACACCTTCCCTTTCTATAAATCTGCCTCCCGAACCGAGAAACTATCTCATAAGGAATTTTGCTGTGCTTTTGTCCTGTCCATGTTGGAGAAAATAAAAGACGGTGGCGACTCTTGCTTCCGCGACATTTCGCGAACCAGCGTTAAACAGTCAGTTCCAGATCCACCGATCACAGAACTGGCGACTCTGCTGGGGACAATTATTAAAAGTGATGTGTACCTTAGGACTAAGATCACTGTGTTTTCAATTTTTTTGACTTGTTTGCTTTAAATTGTGGGACTGTCTTGGGAGTTCTATAGATCCTAACCCGAATCTGGGGAATACCTTCTTAGAAAGTAGCAACAAGGCTGTGAGGGAACTGTGCGGGGTATACCGACATGGTTGAAACAGTCTGCTACGTTGATGTAGCACTTTGGTGTGTACCGGTAACCCTTGAGTTCACTCAAGGAGAGTACGGGGCCTCCGCGTGGTGTCGTAATACATCAACTGACCTTAGGAACATTAATTGAACTATCTTGGCCTCTTTAGGGTAGTGAGATAACTGACTTTGGTGCAGTCCGAGGTTGGTTGATACTCGATACTACACTCAATTGAGGGTTGCTTTCCTGGAATATTTCGGTCGCCAGTTCAGTGGCTAAATCGAAACGATGAACAATGAAAGCAATCCGGTGATATTGGGACCCTTAGAACCCGGTTACTTCTAATAGGATAGGTTGAGCCCACCAACTTCAAGAGGGTAATACCCAGACCCCATGCTGGCCTAAACCCTAAGGGCTTGTCTTGTGTGACTTGTGTGCCTTACATGTTTGCCTTTGTAAATACCTGTGGTGTGTTTAATCATAGCATCATGACATCATCCAGCATCATATGCATTAACTAACCATTTCAGGGGTTCGAATTTTCATCTTTGTTCTTGTTTTATAGGACATGGAAACTGTTTGCAGAAAGACAATTCAAATCAGCCTTGTAAGGATCCCTCCTCAGCTTAAGGAGCTTATATCCAGGATTCCCGAGAGCTCTTCATTCAGTGAAAGACATGGAAGACTCATCAGCTTGGTCAATACCAACATTGAGGAAGATATGATAAAGGTCCTGTTCCAATTCTTTGACCCTCTGCATCACTGTTTCACCTTCTTGGATTATCAGCTGGTACCTACATTGGAGGAGTTCTCCCGGCTTCTGAAGATCCCTATCCTTGATCAACTACCCTACAACGGTACAGAAAGGGAACCCAAGCTTGAAGAGATTGCTAAAGCCTTACACCTAGAATCATCTGACCTCAAAGGACATTGGGAAGTTAGAAGTGGTATCAAAGGGTTCTTAGCCAGGTTTCTGTTTGAAAAGGCCCATGAATGTTGGAACTCCCTTGACTTACAAGCTTTTGAAGAAGTTGTGGCCCTCCTTGTCTATGGTTTGGTGTTGTTCCCTAACCCAGATCAGCTTATAGATATCAGTGCTGTCCAGATCTTCATGTCCAGGAATCCTATACCTACGTTGCTGGGGGACATCCTTCACTCATGTTACACTCGAACCATGAGAAAAAGAGGTGTCCTTATGTGTTGCACTCCTCTCCTGGAAAGGTGGTTTATTTCGCATCTTCCACAATCAGTTCTGAAGAACGAGCGGGGTTTGAGATGGTCACAACGGTTGATGACTCTTACACATGCAGATATACATTGGTGCCCTCGGTCTAGAGAGGATGTCACTATCATTGATCGTTGCGGGGAGTACCCTAATGTTCCTTTACTTGGAATCAGAGGAGATATTACTTACAGCCCATGCCTGGCTTGGAGACAGTTTGGTTATGCTCGGAGGGATGGCCCTCATGACATGTTAATTCCTGACATAGTTTTTGACTTCGACAACGATGCACAAGGACTTCGCTAGAGATTTATCAGAGCTTGGATGATTCCAAGTAGGATAGACAGTAAGACACTGGGGCACATGAACTCCATCCTGTTGGAACCTTATCTCAAGTGGGTACGAGCCCGCTCCCAGAAGTTAGTAATGCCTTATCCTCATGTGCTCCCTGTAATCAAAGAGCCAGTCTTGGAAGGAGAAGTGTCCTACACTATTCAGCATCCTGACATGCCCACATCCTGGGAAGAGATGCAGAAGAGCTGGATCCAGCTTAAGGAAGAACGGAATTCTCTTGAGACCAGTCTACATGCTAGTGAAAAGAAGGTCTTGGAGCTCACCCGCCTATTGCACGAGGAGAGGAATCTCAACACCTACATAGCTCCAAAGAGGATGCGTAGTGTCTTTTGGGATTGATTTGCTTTGTAATATGTGCCCATGAGGCTTTGATGTACTGAACAATTATTTCCTTAATGATAACGTGTGTTCCTTTTTCTTTTCTTTTTTCTACAACAAATTTGAACTTTCGAACCCTTGAATGCATTGCATAAACACATATCATTCATCATGTGCATATCAGGTTTTCTCCTTTTCAGGTTGCTTACTGTTCTTCGCTGTTTATTTCAGCATCATGAATCCTGACTCATCATCAACCGAGATGTCTATCAAGGCTCTTCAGGCGCAGAATGCGCAATTTCAGGAACTAATCATGGGTTTGGCTCAGGGCCAAGAAGAGCTGAAGGCCTTGCTCCTGAAGAAGGAGAAGAAGAAGAAGAATAGAACTGTTCTTTTCAATTCGGGCCGAAGGTTTGGCAACACTCTGCAGAATGAAGAGGCTGGTTCTTCTATAGGCAAGAGCAGTCCCCAAGGGGGAAAAGGTCCTAGTCTGGTAGTCTCTGACAACGAGACTGATTTTGATGAGGAGCAGTATCCTCCGGCTGAAGACCGGTATAAGCAGCTGGAGGACAGACTGAATGCTATGGAGATCCAACAAGTGCCTGGGCTGGATTTTGGAGACTTGGGCTTATCAACTGGTGTGATTATTCCTCATAAGTTCAAAGCACCATCCTTTACCAAGTACGACGGGGCGTCTTGTCCCAAGCTACACCTCAGGTCTTATGTGCGGAAGATTCAACCGTACTCAGTGGACAAGAACTTGTGGATCCACTTCTTCCAGGAGAGTCTTTCAGGGACTCATCTTGAATGGTTCTATCAGCTGGATGGGACCAAAGTTCGTAAATGGGAGGAGTTGGCTACTGCTTTTTATAAGCAGTATCAATATAATGCCGACCTTGCCCATACACGTACCCAACTCCAGGGTATGTCGCTAGGGTCAAGTGAAGGTTTCAAAGAGTACGCACAGAAGTGGAGGGATCTGGCTGGCAGGGTGCAGCCTCCGTTGACTGACCGGGAGTTGGTAGACATGTTCTTGGGGACCCTATCTGGGCCATTTTTCAACCATCTGATCGGTAACTCATCTGCAGGGTTTACTGATCTTATTCTGACTGGAGAGAGAATAGAGGCTGGGATGAAGTCTGGCAAAATTCAGAAGGGTGCGTCTTCAAGTTCTGAGAAGAAACCCTTCAAAAAAGAGGCCAGTGCTGTATATGGGTCTAGAAGACAAGAGAAACCCGAGCGCCGCCAGTCTGTCAACACGGTGATGATTGCTAAGCCTGCTGCCGCTCCTCGGCAAACCAATCCTCAAAGGGATGAAAGACCCAGGAGAGATTTCACCCGTTTGAGTATGACTCTATCACAAATCTTGCCACAGTTGTTGTCCACCAACCTAGTGACTGTCAGAGAGGCCCCGAAGGTTGTAAATAATGCCTCTCCGAAATACAATCCAAATGCCCGCTGCGCTTATCACTCTGATAGCCCGGGGCATTCCACTGATGACTGTTGGGCCTTAAGGAATAAGGTGCAAGACCTTATTGATGCAAAAGAGATACAGTTTGAAGCGCCTGAGAGGCCAAATGTGGTGACTGCTCCTATGCCCCAGCATGGAGTAAATGCTGTTGATGAAGATGTATACGATGTTTCTGTGAATGATGTAGCTACTCCCTTAATGACTGTCAAGAGGAACCTACTGCTGGCCGGTTTATTTCCGGGTTGTAGTAAGGGTTGCCTTTTCTGTGCTGTTTCCCTTTCTGGTTGTCCTTTGCTGAAGTTGGGCATCCAAAGCCTAATGGACAGCAAAGAGATTCTGTTCAAGAAGTCTGTTGTTCAGTTTGTCCCGGTAGAAGAAGTTTCTGTTGTTACAATCTTTAATAATCCGATCAAGGCTATCCCAAGGAAACCGGTTAAAATCATGACTGTCGCACCTATTGTTATTACTGTTCTGGGGCCTCTCCCCTACGAATCTGATAAAGCTGTCCCTTGGCACTATGGGGCAGACCTGTATGTGCATGGAATCAAGCAAGAGTTCAACACTGGCACCAGTATCAGCAATATCACTGGTCTAGCAAAAGTTACCCGCAGTGGCAGGCTCTTCTCGCCTGACATTGCACCACCCGCTATCCGAAGACCCCTCACTATAACACCTGCAAATGTACCGGTTCCCAGTTCTGATCAAGTTGTTTCCCCTGCTGCCGAGTCATCTAATGCTCGGGGTAAAGGAATTGAAGATGAGCCTGCCCGGATGGAGGCGCCAAAATCGGTGAATGCTGAAGCCTCCCAACAAGAGATGGAGGAAATCCTGAAAATAATCAAGAAGAGTGACTTTAATGTTGTCGAGCAGCTGGGGCATACCCCCTCCAAGATCTCAATGCTCTCCTTATTACTGTGCTCAGAGGCCCATGCTAAGGCCCTGATTTCATTCCTCAAGACAGCCCATGTGCCACAGGAGACATCTGTTGTCCAGTTTACTGATTGCGTAGCAAATCTGACAGCGGACAACGGTTTGGGTTTCTCGGATGCTGACCTTACTGCTAAGGGAAAGGACCACAATGACGCCCTGCATGTCTCTATTGAATGCAGGGGCACTACTCTTGCGCACGTGTTGGTGGACACTGGTTCTTCCCTAAATGTGCTACCCAAGAAGGCCTTAGACCGTTTGGATTGTGAGGGCCTGGAGCTGAAACCTAGCAACATCATCGTCAGAGCCTTTGACGGTTCCAAGAGGATGGTCCATGGAGAGGTGGACATTCCTATTCGTGTGGGTTCTCAATTATTCTACTCTACTTTATATGTGATGGATATCCGTCCATTGTACTCTTGTCTACTGGGTCGACCTTGGATCCACAAAGCTGGGGCAGTGACCTCTACCTTGCACCAGAAGCTCAAATACCCTGTCAGAGGGAAGATTGTCACTGTGCAGGGAGAGGAGGAGTATATGGTGAGCCATTTGAATTCCTTCAGGTATATTGAGATGGACGGGGAGTTTATTGAAACCCCCTTTCAGCATTTCGAAGAGGTACCTCCAATTTTGGCAGCAGCAGAAACAGTGGTCGAAGATGATGTTCCTTTGAAGATGGCTTCCTTGAAGGATGCCCGGGCTGTGATCAAGAAAGGTGAATGTGCTAACTGGGGCAGGCTCCATGACTTTACACAAAAAACTGACAAGTTTGGACTGGGTTTTACTGCAGAGGGTCAGAAGGCTGTGCGCAAGGCAAAGATCAGAAGACCTCCTGTGCTCATTACCAATCCAGGAGTGAATGTTGTTGGGGACGAAGATGAAGTAGAAGAGTCAGAGTTTGAAAGCTGGATCTACCCGACGACTGATGGGGGATTGACCAATTGGACTGCTAAAGATCATACTCCTGTTACTTTTGTTACGCAGTAATAAACTTCTTTGTTTTGTTATTTGTAATAAACAACTAAAACTCTATGGCTCGGTGTCTTACCCGGGGCACCGTTGGCTTCATTTGTGAGGGCATATAAATTGTCATTTCGTATATCATGAATAAAAATCTTGGACGTTTTCTCGCATTTCAAATCTTATGCTCCTTTTCTTTCTTTCCTTTCTTTATATATTACAAAACAGCTGTATTTACACACACTCACTCATACAGGTTTCAATCCACTTTGGATCTCACTGGTAACGACTCTGCTACTGCCAGTTATGACTTCGAAAATCCGATCAACTTAGCCGAAGACGAAGGTGAAGATGATTGCGAAGTGCCTGACGAGCTTGCAAGACTGTTACTCCAGGAAGAGAGGGCAATTCAACCACACGAAGAGCCAGTAGAAACAATAAATCTGGGTACTGAGACAAACAGAAAGGAGGTAAAGATTGGTGCCAACCTAGATCTCATCGTGAAGCAACGGTTGACTCAGATGCTACATGATTATATGGAGATCTTTGCCTGGTCCTACAAAGACATGCCCGGTTTGGATACTGACATTGTGGTACATCATTTGCCTACCAAGGAAGACTGCCCGCCGGTCAAGCAAAAGGTCCGCCGTATGCGTCCAGATATGTCTGAGAAGATCAAAGCCGAGGTTATGAAACAGTTCGATGCTGGGTTTCTTGCAGTGACTTCTTACCCTCAGTGGGTTGCTAATGTAGTGCCGGTACCTAAGAAAGATGGAAAGGTCAGAATGTGTGTCGATTACAGGGATCTGAACAGGGCTAGCCCCAAAGATGACTTCCCTCTACCTCACATTGATGTCCTGGTTGACAATACTGCTCAGCATAAGGTGTTCTCTTTCATGGATGGTTTCTCAGGGTATAATCAGATCAAGATGGCACCTGAAGACATGGAAAAAACTACATTTGTTACTCAGTGGGGCACCTTCTGCTACAAGGTCATGCCTTTTGGACTGAAAAATGCTGGGGAAACCTACCAACGTGCCATGGTTGCTTTATTTCATGACATGATCCATCATGAGATAGAAGTGTATGTTGACGACATGATCGCAAGGTCCCAGACTGAGGAAGAACACCTAGATCATCTGCAGAAACTGTTTGACCGTCTGAAACTGTACAAGCTAAGATTGAACCCGAACAAGTGCACCTTCGGGGTAAGATCTGGAAAGTTGCTAGGCTTCTTCGTAAGTGATAAGGGTATTCAAGTGGACCCTTCCAAGGTTAAAGCTATTCAAGAGATGCCAGTTCCCAAGACAGAGAAGGAGGTCAGAGGCTTTTTAGGACGCCTGAATTACATTGCTCGATTCATCTCCCATCTAACTGCTACTTGTGAACCAATCTTCAAGCTGCTGAAGAAAGATCAGGTAGTACGTTGGAATGATGAATGTCAGGCTGCTTTTGACAGAATCAAGGAGTATCTCCAAGAACCACCCATCCTTATGCCACCGGTTGAGGGGAGACCTCTGATACTATACCTGACAGTGCTTGACAACTCAATGGGGTGTGTGCTGGGGCAGCATGACGAGTCTGGCCGAAAAGAGCATGCCATTTATTACCTTAGAAAAAATTTTACCGACTGTGAGACCCGATACTCACTGCTCGAGAAAACTTGTTGTGCTTTGGTATGGGCTGCTCGCCGGCTGAGACAGTATATGCTGACTCACACTACTTTGTTGATCTCAAAGATGGATCCTATAAAGTACATATTTGAAAAGCCTGCTCTGTCTGGGAGAATAGCAAGATGGCAAATGATCTTGACAGAATACGATATCCAGTACACAACCCAGAAAGCCATCAAAGGAAGTGTATTGGCAGACCACTTGGCACATCAGGCAGTAGACGACTATCAGTCAATGAACTTTGAGTTTCCGGACAAGAGCATCATGATAGTGACTGATTGTGAAGTACCTGGACCGGATGAAGGACCTGAGGAAGGATCCCGATGGTCTATGCACTTTGACGGAGCCTCCAACGCTTTGGGTAACAGCATTGGCGCTGTGATCATATCCCCTCAAGGCACTCATACTCCACTCACTGCCCAGCTATGTTTCAACTGCACCAACAACATGGCGGAGTATGAGGCATGCATCATGGGTATTCAAGTTGCGATCGACTTAAGGATCCAGTTTCTGAGTGTCTTCGGAGATTCCGCTCTCGTGATCAATCAGATCAAAGGGGAGTGGGATACGAAACATCCGAATCTTATTCCTTACAGAGAATGTGTGTTGACTTTGATCCCTCACTTCATAGAGATAACCTTTAAACATTTCCCAAGAGAGGAGAATCAGCTGGCGGACGCGTTAGCTACGATGTCTTCTATGTTCAAAGTCAAATGGGACAATGAGGCTCCCCGGATCATTATCTGGAAACTGGACGAACCGGCATACTGTTGTGATCTTGAGACTGAATTGGTGACTGAGAAACCTTGGTACCATGAGGTGAAGAGATATTTGGAAGCTCAGGAATACCCTGAAGGGGCATCTATCAACGATAAGAAGTTCCTGAGAAGGTTCGCAGCGAAGTTCTTCCTTAGCAACGACATCTTATACAAGCGAAACCATGATTCGACCTTACTGCGTTGTGTGGATAAGACAGAAGCAGAAAGGATCATGGAAGAGCTACATGAAGGGACCTTCGGAACATATTCCAGTGGACACACTATGGCAAAGAAAATCCTTCGGGCAGGGTATTTCTGGTCCACAATGGAAGCCGATTGTTACCAACACTCTCGGACATGCCATAAATGCCAGATATATGCAGACAAGGTGCATGTTCCTCCAGTTCCTCTAAATGTTCTGACTGCGCCTTGGCCGTTTGCAATGTGGGGCATAGACATGATCGGTGAGATTAAACCTATGGCATCCAACGGGCATCGCTTCATCTTGGTAGCGATTGACTACTTCACGAAGTGGGTTGAAGCAGCTTCCTACGCTACGGTAACCAAGACTGTTGTGGCACGATTCATTCGGCATAATCTGATCTGTCGATACGGCGTCCCAGAAAGGATCATTACAGACAACGGTACCAATCTCAATAACAAGATGATCACTGAGCTCTGCGAGCAGTTCAAGATACAGCACCACAATTCTTCTCCTTACAGGCCGAAGATGAATGGGGCTGTAGAAGCAGCGAATAAAAATATTAAGAAAATCGTGCAGAAGATGACAGTGACTTATAAAGATTGGCACGAGATGCTACCGTTCGCTCTACATGGGTACCGTACCTCAGCCAGGACGTCAACCGGGGAAACTCCCTTCTCCTTGGTCTACGGTATGGAGGCAGTCTTACCGATCGAAGTGCAGATACCCTCTCTCCGGATAATGAAGGATACAGATCTGAACGAAGACGATTGGATCCAGACACGACTTGATCAGTTAAACCTTATTGACGAAAAGAGACTTGCTGCTATTTGTCATGGTCAAACGTACCAAAAACGAATGATCAGGGCATTTAACAAAAAGGTCAGACCACAGGAATATCAAGTTGGGGATCTGGTAATCAAGTGAATCATCCTTCCTCAGAGTGATCCAACAGGCAAATGGACCCCTACGTACGAAGGGCCATTTGTGGTTAAACATGTGTTCTCAGGAGGAGCCATGATTCTAACCAACATGGATGGTGACGACCTTCCTCACCCCGCCAATGCAGACATAGTAAAAAGATACTACGCATGAAAAAGACCCGCTAGGCTGACGTGCCTAGGCAAAAATTAGGGCTTCCCGGCGAACCAAAAGGGTTCGGGCAAAATGAAGGGATGAAATAAAAAAAATCTGTACACCCGGCAAGTCGAAAACCTGAAAAGGCAGCTTGGGCAAGAATGGGTATCCCGATGGACCGAAAACCCGAAAGGGCGGTCCAAGAAAAAGTTAGGGATAAAGCGTAATACTATGTCTCATTGGATCACTTTGCATCCAGAATCCGGTATCTACATCAAGTTCAGACGGCATCGATCGGTCAGCTTCATCTTCAACTAAGGTCATCAAGTGATGAGACGCTCAAAGACATAAAGGCAATAGCAGAGTTGAAACCCAGTGGGATCATTCATTTCACACAGCTGTTTTATTTTCTCTTGTACAAAATTGTATAAACTCTTTTGTTCGGCGGCGTTCTCTTACTAGGACGTCAGCCTCTTGTACATAAACGCCTATTTTACAGGCAAATTCAAAAAAATCAATACAAATATACTTTTCAGTTAAAATTGCCTTTTGTTTTTCCTTTTCTGTTTTGTTTTGCGAAGATCGTCCAAGGTTCAATTTATGATATATGCATTGACAATGATTTGCTAACTCATGAATAAATTGCATACGAAACGAAGGATTAATTACAGGTAACATTAGAAACAGGGGCAATAAAGAGTTGTCCAAGCGGTCTAATTGTTCCGTCCACCAAGGTACCAAGGTGAGTTCAGCTGAAGAACATAACCAGATATCTTAATTCCCCAGAGAGTGAGTCAGCAAGTCAGTATACTCACCCCAAGCAAAGTTACAGTCAACCTTAAGACAGTTGAGTATCCTCCAGCAGATCTTAACATTCCCCAGCGCAACATTCTTAACAAAGCATCCCCGGCAATCTTGGTCTAAAGGTTGTTCCCCAGCAGTATATCAAACATTCAATGGAGTAGCTTCCCCGATACATCTCAAAACTTCCCCAGGAGAGTCCAATCAAGATTTCCCCAGGAAAGTTGGAATCCATCTCCCCAAGCAGCAAGCTTATCCCCAGTAGATTCTGGAAGCTCCTCCCCCGTAGAGCACGAACGCGTCTCCCGGCTTTATTCAAAGAGTTATGTCCTTACCAGGATATAACTGGGTTATCCTCAGCCAAAAGCCATGAGAAGATCGTCCTCGACGAAGTCTTCTTATCCCCAGCGAAGTCTATTAACACTTCCGATATAACAACGGTATTCCCAGCGAAGTTACCATCAATATCTCAGCAAAGTACCTCTTTCCCCACAGAGTATTGTTTCCCAACAAGATCGCTAGAGTACTTTTCTCCCCGCAGAGTAATCCACTCACCAAGTTTATTCCCAACGGAGTTATCTTCTCCTACTGGTATTCTTGCAACTATCGTCCCCAGCGGAAGCAAAGGCATTGTTCTCCAACATCAGCCCAGGAGCGACTTCCCGACACCCGTCAAGGATTTATTTTCCCAAGATGAAAACATACATTCATAAACATCACATTTTCATACATTATAGCATGCATATACGCATCATGTCTTACAAATCTCATTTATGTTGAGAACATCATCGCTTGATTCATATCATGCCTTGCATATGACTGACTTTTACCTTTCAGGAAGGATCCAGTTAGATTCTCAACTATGTTTCAAAACTCTAGTCTGGTTCAGTTAAATCGACCCTAAGATTTTCCTGATTCTTATCCAGTCAAAGGCCTTCTCTGGTTCAGTCAGATCGACCCTAAGATCTCCCTGTTTCTTATCCAGTTGAAGATTTCAAGACCTAGACCGGTTCAGTTAAATCGACCCTAAGATTTTCCTGATTCTTATCCAGTCAAAGGCCTTCTCTGGTTCAGTCAGATCGACCCTAAGATCTCCCTGTTTCTTATCCAGTTGAAGATTTCAAGACCTTGTCCGGTTCAGTCAGATCGACCCTAAGATCTCCCTGATTCTTATCCAGTTGAAGATTTCAAGACCTAGACCGGTTCAGTTAAATCGACCCTAAGATTTTCCTGTTTCTTATCTAGTCAAAGGCCTTCTCTAGTCCAGTTAAATCGATCCCTAACAGATTTTCCTGATAAAGACTCAGTAGAAGACATCCAAGATTCTCTCAGCGTTACTGTTGAGGTTGAAGTCGCCCAAGATTCTCTCAACGTTACTGTTAAGGTTGAAGTCGCGCAAGATTCTCTCAATGTTACTGTTGAGGTTGAAGTCACCCAAGATTCTCTCAGCGTTCCTGTTGAGGTAGTAATCGTCCAAGGTTCTCTCAGCGTTCTTGTTGAGGTAGTAATCGTTCAAGGTTCTCTCACCATCCCGTTGAGGTAGTAACCATCCCTGGTTCATTCATCACCTTTTGAAGCTCCAGATCCAGCTCCTGTAACCAGTCAGGACACATCTACACAAAGAATTTGAAGACCCGCTCCTGTAACAGGTCAGGTAATCATTTTTCTTTTTCAGGTACGCAAGCTCTCGCTAAGGAATCTCTTACGCGATCAACACCCAGATGGCATCTATAAGCCCATCCACCTTCCACTATCTCTCAACATGGCATCTATAAGCCCATCATCCTACTCATCAATCTCCAAATGGCATCTGTAAGCCCATTCCCCACATCACACTACTATGTGAGCGCAAATTTCTGGGCACTCTAGTGTTCAATCATCTTCCACCTTCGGATTACGAAAGGCACGTCAGCCAATCTGCATCCTCAGGTCTAAGAAGATTGAACAGGGGCAACTGTTGCACCCCAAAATTTGCCCTCCCATATTCTTCAAGATTTGCCAAGTCAAAGGTTCAAAAAGCTCTCAAGGGTTGCACAGTTCAAGGGCCTCCTAACAATCAAAAACTAGGGTTTTGGTTCTGACAAAGAAAATGAAGTTTCCAAGGGTCCAATCAAGTCCCACATGCCTACAAATAGGGTCAAGCATCCTCATGCCAAGTTTCAAGACTTACAGCACAAAATTGCACAGTCAAAAACCCTAATTGCTCAACAGTCAACTGCAGGGGCAAAATGGTCATTTGACAGTCAAAAGTTCAAATTTTTGGTCAACATCTCATTTTGAAGCCATAAACATCATTTGATCAATTCTTGATCATGATTTTCAAGGCATGGCTCAAAAAGTCTCAAGATGCAAAAGTTTCCATATTTGGACAGTTGAAAAAGTCAACTGTAACTTGACCAAGGCATAACTTCCACATGGTTTATCAGAAAAATTCCATCCAAAGCTCATTTTGAAGAGAAAGACATTTCCTACAACTCCTCTTCACACTTCAAGTCCAAGAAATGCTCTCACAAAAAGTTATCAATTTCAACATTATAGGTCATTTTCAAAAGTCAACAAAAAGGGACTTTAAGTCAAAGACCATAACTTGAGATTGGTAAATAAAAATGACATGGGACAAAAGTCATTGGTTAGAGGACTTCAAGACCTTTTCAAAATGTCCAAGAACATGATCAAAGCTTAAAAATTGAGCAAGATATGCCTTGTGGAAGTTGGGAAATTTTTGGGAATTTTGAAAAGTCAACTTTACTTCAAATGCCTCAAAATTGCTAATGGGCCACATTTTCTTCCAAGAATCATCATCCAAAGCATATGCACGACCATTTGGCCCAAGGGGAGTTATTTCATCATTTTTTATTATTTATTTGAATTTTTAATTACCATTAATTCATTTAATTAAATAAAATATGGGAAAAATACTCATCCATGCTTTTCAAATCTTTTTATGCATGGAATACCTTCAATATTTCGTGCACTATCTGATATGGAAAGAATCAAGGTGATTTGGACATGATTGGTATCAAAACACATGGAAAAAGATTGAAAAAATATGCCATTAAAATCCAATATTTGATTCATGATTGCATTGATCTCTTGACTCAAATCTCAACCCTAATCCATCCCATACTTATACTGATCAAAACCTAATGCCTAAGAACCTCTAAGTTGCGCCACACTTCAAGAACAACTTTTGCAATTTTTGGTGAAAAAGTGAAAACTGAAAACTGCCTTCTAGCACGATTCAAAGGAAAATAACCACACCATTAGCTTGCCAAGACATCATTGAACCTGACTGAATACTTTTCCACGCCCATAGCATCAAGAATTGGTACATAGAACTCAAAATTTCTCACACTTGATGCATATTCGTGTTTCAATTTTTAAGCATCCTCATTGCATTTTCTTTGTTGATTTATACTAATTGAACCATTCTGAATCTAACCATGCCCTTCAATTGAGTTTTCGTGCATTATAGAAGAATCCACCATTAGAGCTTTCTAGGTTTTCAGAAACCTTGAATTGGGGATTCTGGCATAGGGTAAAATCAGTCCATGAGACTTGTACCATTAAAATCGTGACGTTCCAAGGAGTCCAAAACATCCATCGCGCTGTTTTTATATTTTGTTAATTCCTATTCGCTATTTTTCTGCCTTTCAAATTGTGGGGGTTTAAAACCCCCGCTATTTAGCTTGTTTTTTTAGGTAAAAATGCAAACGAATGGAGAAGAAGATCAGGTGTCAAGACATGGTTGGCTCGTTTGAATTTCGCGCGAAATTAACCACTTACCATTTGTTTTGCATTATGTTGTTCATGTTCTATATTATATACAAAGTGCGTTAACATCTCCATTGGTCAGGCGTTGCATTGGTAAACTCTGGGACCTGGGTTCGATTCCCAGGTCCCCTCACTTTCTTCATATATTTTGTTTCAGCATAATCTCATGCAGTTTCAAGCCTAAGAGTTCACCATACACCCATAATCCAAACGTGCCACATGGCCACTGAGGGCAATCCAAAGGTCAAGATTTGAGGAGCACCATGGGCACCAGTCAATGCACACGCACGTGGCCAGGAAAGTCAAACAAGGCCTTAAACATTGGGCCTAATTGCTGGGACAAAACCTCCAAACTGGGGTCAATACCCCCATGGGTTTGTCTTCTTTCACTCATTTTATTTTTCTATTTTATTTGTTAATTTAGTTTTAATTGAATGCTTTAAATTAATATCTTTCCTTTAATATAAAAATAATAAAAATCAAAAAAGACAAAAAATAAAATATATTTGATTTAATATTTTTTGTAAATAAATCTTATTAATTAACTTCGTCTTAATTTTAGGTTTAAATCTTAATGTTTTTTGTATAAACTTAAAAATTGTAGAATTAGGGTTTTAAACACTTTTATCCTTTTTTCTTTTCTTTTATCATCATTAATTATTAATTATTATTTTTTTGTAAAAAAAATTGTACTAAATAATTAGGTTAATTCTAGGTTTAACTTTAACATGTTTTTTTAATAAATTAAAAATAGCTAGAACTAGGTTTTAAATTCCATTAATTCTTATTAAAAATCCATAAATACAAAAAACCCCAAAAAATCTCTTCCTTTTATTTTAATTTAATTAATTTATTAATTTTAATTTAACTTCCTAAAAAAGGGTCCAACGCCCTCGCATTCCCGATTTTAATTCCCTTCGCACTTTATGTCTTTTTTGTGAATATTCATGTAATTCTCCCAAAGCTATGTAATAGATTAATAGGACATTTATATTTTTCGCACTTTATTTTATTTTAAATCGGGTCCTAGATTAAATTTGGCGATGTGGACCCGCGCCTTTGTAATAGCGTAGGACTTTTATATTCTCGCACCTTTAACTATTAACTATTGCATGAAAGAATGAATGTCAAAAATAAAAGCAACGCGTAGATCACCCATGACATGAACAAGATAAATGCAAATGAACATGACACACAAATCACACACCACCCCTAGGGTACGCCTCACTGTTGCCTTGCCCCTCGAAAGGTGATCGTCGAGTAGAGGATGTTTTAGTAAGTCCTCATGATCCAGGAACCTGGCATGAGGGTAGCTTCTAAGGTGTCTTCCTATTGCTCTGGTGATCGCCATGTCCCGAACCCTCGAATTGACCCGAACACCTCCAACGGTGGTGCTACCTACCTCTCAATGGTGGGATGGCACTACTTTAAGGACATTTACACAGACGAATTCCTTAGGGTAGGTAGACGACTCTAGATACTTGCTCTAATTTCAAAACAAATCAAAAAATACTTTTCACACCGACACTTTTCAAAAAGCTTTCGAAAGCAACTTTTCAAACACTCTTGAGGACCGATACAAGAGTCGAACTGAAATTTTCAAAGAAACTTTTTAAAACCACAGTTGAAAAGCAAATAAACCATTTTTGAAAACACAATGAGCAAGTACCTAAGAGCCCATGGATAACCATGGATAGAAAGGGTTCTAACACCTTCCCTTTCTATAAATCTGCCTCTCGAACCGAGAAACTATCTCATAAGGAATTTTGCTGTGCTTTTGTCCTGTCCATGTTGGAGAAAATAAAAGACGGTGGCGACTCTTGCTTCCGCGACATTTCGCGAACCAGCGTTAAACAGTCAGTTCCAGATCCACCGATCACAGAGATCTACAACTTTCATGTTGTAAGTTTCCTTTGAATCATCTTGCATCATGGTAAAAATTTAGCTTAAAGTTATGAAAAAATAAGAACATTTTCATACTTAGAAATATTTCTATGTTAAGAAATTTTAACATTTCAAGATGAAATCTTGAATTCTTTATTTCTTGATGAACAAGTTTCATGTTTTGGCATGTTTTGATGACTTGTGATCTTTGGTATTTGAATTTGACCAAAAAGTCATGTTTGACTTTTTAGTATACAGTTGACTTTTGATCAGTTGACTGCAAAATTCACCTGTCAATCCAATGGACTTGCAAAGTTTGAATCATGTAATTAGTCCAAAATGATGCAATTGGACTCTAGAGATCATGCCTTAAACCAATTGACCATTTTCTAGGTCAAAAATCAGAAATTCCCTTTCACAATCAAAACCCTAATTTTGACCATTTTGCCCTTTTGGAGATTTGATCAAATTTCTTGAGGAATTATGGTCCAAATTGTATCAAATGATACATATCGGTCTAAAATGTTGATGTGGATCAAAAATTATGAAGTTTGACTTTAAATTGGCTATGGTTGACTTTTTCCCCAATACAGTTGATTTTTAGGTCAACTGTTCAATTGACTGATCAAAAGTGTGATCCAAGGCTTGAAACTTGATATGAGTAATCTTGGGGGTCCATAATGATTCATGAAAGTCATATTAAGCATTTATAATTCAAAAATCCTTGTGCAAACTCAAACCCTAATTTTGGTCATCAGTGTCTAAGAAGGTGTCTTGAGCTGATCAAACCCTAGTGCAGTCTTGAGCCCAAGGAGATCTGGTGAGCAAATTCTTGATAATTGAGAGGGAAAGTTTTGGGGTACAACACATTGTATAATGATTTTCTCAATAAAATGAATGAGATTATGTTGTATGCGTTCGTGTTGTCAATGTCATGACGTATGGATGTGATGTATAGGCATGTAAGCTATGTTGTTGTAACATTGTTGGATTTAGGGAAAATAAATCCATGACTATTGTTGGGGACGTGGAGTGTAAGTCTTCATGTTTTTGAAGTGCTGATGAGTTGATGAGCTTTTATTTGTTAGAGAAATAAACTCTGTTGTAAGGGAAACGTCGTGTATTGCTTGTGAAATCCTGTTGGGAAATCCTGAGAAATTTGGCGACTTCTACCGGGGAGTGATAACTGGAAGTTTTATTCCGCTAGGGATTAAGCTGCACATTGTGGGGGATTTTATGGAATAGTCTAAAGATATTATCCTATTTCTTAAATCCATTAGCGATTGTCTTTCTATCTTTTGTTCTTTTTTGTTCATTCGGAAACAGTAGTTACATTCAAATGCATATGTTCAAAAATAAATCAATGGACGTTTTTTGTAAACAAAACACGGGAATAAAGAAAAAAATAGATAGTTTTGCACTTTCAAAGGGGTATCTTTATATTAACTTGAATAAGTATTTTTGTACAATGAGACGAACATTCTAGTAAGAGAATGTCGTCGTAAAAAATGAAAATTTGATACAAAGAAAAGATAGCTATGTGCAATAATCCCATGGGATTCCCATTTTGCTATAGCCTTCGTGTCTCTGAGCGTCTTGTCCATTTGCTTCCTTGTCTGAAGTTGATTGGATTGATCAGAACCGCTGAGCTTGTCAGTCGAAGCCAAAGGTTGCTTGTAAGGTGATCCAACGGGACATAGTCATACGCTTTAATTCCCTAACTTTTTCCTGGACTGCCCTTTCGGGCTTTCAGTCTATCGGGATACCCTTTTTTTTGCCCAAGTCGCCCTTTCGGGTTTTCAACTTGCCGGGTGGACAAATTTTTTGTTTTATCCCTAATATTTTTTCGAACCTTTTTGGTTCGCCGGGATGCCCTTGTTTTTCCTAGGTGTGTCAACCTAGCGGGTCTTTTATGTGTAGTATCTTTTGAGTATGTCTGTGTTCATAGGGTGCGGCAGGTCGTCGCCATCCATAGTGGCCAAGATCATTGCTCCACCAGAGAATATGCTTTTAATCATAAACGGTCCTTCGTATGTAGGAGTCTATTTTCCCCTGGGATCATCTTGTGGTAGTATGATGCGCTTGATCACCAAATCCCCGACTTGATACACTTGGCGTCTCACCTTTTTGTTGAAAGCCTTGATCATCTATTTTTGATACATTTGACCATGACAAACAGCAGTAAGCCTTTTCTAGTCAATCAAGTTTAGTTGATCAAGTCGAGTTTGGATCTAATGATCTTCATTTAACCTTGCATCCTTCATGATTCTCAGAGAAGGGATCTGGACCTCAATAGGCAAGACAACCTCCATGCCGTATACTAGAGAGTAAGGTGTTGCCCCAGTTGATGTGCGCGCCGTGGTACGATAACCGTGGAGAGTGAATGGTAGCATCCCATGCTAGTCCTTGTAGGTTACTGTCATTTTCTGTATGATATTCTTTTTGTTCTTATTTGCGGCTTCGATAGCACCATTCATCTTTGGCCGGTAAGGAGAAGAATTATGGTGCTGGATCTTGAATTGTAAGCATAGCACGGTGATCATAGTATTGTTGAGATTCGTACCATTGTCTGTGATGATCCTCTCTGGGATACCTTATCGACAGATGAGATTCTGTTTGATGAACCGGGCAACAACATTCTTGGCAACGGAAGCAAAAGAAGTCGCCTCAACCCACTTTGTGAAATAGTCAATGGTCACCAAGATGAAGCCGTGTCCATTAGAGGTTGTTGGCTTGGTTTCCCCAATCATATTGATTCCCCACATAACAAAAGGCCAAGGAGAAGTCAAGACATTCAAAGGGACTGGAGGTACATGCACTTTGTCAGCATAGATCTGACACTTATGACAAGTTCGAGAGTGCTGATAGTAATCTGCTTTCATGGTATACCAGTAATAACCTGCCCGTAGGATTTTCTTTGCCATCATATGCCCACTGGAATGGGTGCCAAAAATGTCTTCATGTAGATCAGCCATGATCTTTTCTGCCTCAACCTTGTCTATGCAACAGAGCAAAACAGGGTCATGGTTGCGCTTGTAGAGAATGCCATTACTAAGGAAGAACTTAGCAGAAAATCTCCTTAAGAACTTCTTATCATTGACTGAAGCTCCTTCCAGATACTCTGGAGCCTTGAGATACCTCTTGACTTCCTGGAACCAAGGTTGGTCCATTACTTCTTCAGTATTGATCTCGTGACAGTGAGCTGGTTTATCCATTCGTTCAATGGTGATCTGGGGAGCCTTGTTATCCCATTTAAGTTTAAACATGGATGACATTGTGGCTAGCGCATCCGCTAGTTGATTTTCTTCTCGCGGGAAATGCTCGAAGGTAATCTTCTCGAAATGTGGGAATGTTAACACATGTTCTTTGTAGGGGATGAGGTTAGGGTGTTTAGTGTCCCATTCTCCTTTGATCTGACTGATGACCAAGGATGAATCTCCAAACACACTTAAAGACTTGATTCCCAAATCTATAGCAGCTTTGAGACCAAAAATGCATGCTTCGTATTCTGCCATGTTATTTGTATAATTGAAATAGATTCTTGCAGTGAAGGAAGTGTGACATCCTTAAGGGGATATGAGTACATCACATATACCATTGCCGAGTGCGTTGGATGCCCCATCAAAAACCAGGGTCCATTGGGATCCTTGTTCAGGTCCGTCATATGGTCTGAGTTCTTCAAAGTCGTTTACCATCATGATGTCTTCATCTAGGAATTCGAACTTCATGGACTGGTAGTCATCCAAAGCTTGATGATCAAGGTGATCAACTAGTACACTTCCCTTTATTGCTTTTTGGGTAGTATACTGAGTGTCATATTCCGTCAGGATCATCTGCCATCTCGCTATTCTCCCAGAGAGGGCAGACTTCTCGAATATGTATTTTATTGGATACATATTGGATATCAATAAGGTAGTATGGGTCAACATATACTGTCTTAGCCGGCGAGCAGCCCATGCCAGAGCGCAGCAAGTTTCCTCGAGCAGTGGATATCTTGTTTCACAATTGGTAAACTTTTTGCTCAGGTAATAAATAGCATGCTCTTTTCGTCCAGACTCGCCATGCTGCCCCTGCACACACCCCATTGAGTTTTCCAAAACAGTTAGATACATAATCAATGGTCTTCCCTCGACTGGTGGAATCAAAACAGGAGGCTCCTGTAGGTACTCTTAGATCTTGTCGAATGCAGTTTGGCACTCATCATTCCATTTGACTACTTGATCTTTCTTCAGTAATTTGAAGATTAGTTCACAAGTAGTTGTTAGGTGAGAAATGAATCTGGAAATGTAGTTTAGCCTTCCCAAGAATCCTCTGACTTCCTTCTCAGTACGAGGAGCAGGCATTTCTTGTATCGCTTTCACCTTGGCAGGGTCCACTTCGATACCTTTACCGCTGACGACAAAGCCTAGGAGTTTACCGGACCTCACCCCAAATGTGCATTTATTCGGGTTCAACCTCAGCTTGTATTTCTTTAGTCTCTCAAAGAGTTTCTGTAAATGGTCAAGATGTTCCTCTTCAATTTGAGATTTGTCTATCATGCCGTCCATATAGACCTCTATTTCATGATGTATCATGTCATGAAATAAAGCTACCATGGCACGCTGATAGGTTACCCCAGCGTTCTTCAACTCGAATGGCATAACCTTGTAACAAAAAGTGCCTCATTGTGTGACAAAGGTTGTTTTCTCCATGTCCTCAAGCGCCATTTTAATTTGATTGTAACCTGAGAAACCATCTATGAAGGAAAACACCGTATGCTTTGCTGTATTGTCAACCAAAATATCGATGTGGGGAAGTGGAAAATCATCCTTAGGGCTTGCCCTATTCAAATCTCTATAGTCCATGCACATTCGCACTTTGCCGTCCTTTTTAGGCACGGGAACAACATTGGCAACCAATTGCGGATAGGAGGTGACGACCAAGAATCCGAAATTGAATTGTTTCATGACTTCTGCTTTGATCTTCTATGACATGTCTGGTCGCATGCAATGAACCTTTTGTTTTACCGGAGGGCAGTCTTCTTTTGTTGGCAGACGATGTACCACGATGTCAGCATCAAGTCCTAGCATGTCTTCATACAAGCAGGCAAAGATCTCAACATAATTATGTAGCAACTGAATCATACGCTTCTTGACATTGGGTTCCAGAGTGGCACCCACCTTGACTTTTTTCTTATCCTCTTCGGTACCTAGGTTAACTGTGTCCACTGGTTCTTCATGGGGTTGTATGGTCCTCTCTTCTTGTTGTGATAATCTGGAAAGTTCCCCTGGTACTTCACAATCTTCCTCATCTTCGTCTTCGGCTTGGTAGATTAGATTTTCAGAGTCACCGAAGGCCATAGCAGAATCGTTACCCATGGGATCCCGAGTGGATGTAGATCTGCATTTTGAATGTGAGTGCGTGTAAGAGTATAACTATCTTTGAAAGAAATAAAAATGTAGAAAAGAAAGACAAAGAACACAAAGTTTGTATGCAAAAACGTCCATGATTCATTGATGACATATGAAAATGAGGTAGCAACCCTTACAAATAGACCATTGTGCCTCGGGTAAGACACAAGGTTTTAAAAGTCTGAATTGTTTAATTATTACAGGTCCGACAAAAATTTAAAGACAATTACTGTTGGATAAAAGTAATTGGGACAAAATCTTTAGCTTCCCAGTTGTTGAGTCCTCCATTGACAATCAGGAAAATCCATTCCTCCAGGTCGTAGCTGTCCTCATCATCCTCCACTGTGTTGATTCTGTGGTTGCTGATCTTCAAGGGTGGTCCCTCGGCACGAGCACGACGCACAACTTTCTGGGCGCCTGAAGTGAAACCCAAACCAAATTTTTCAGACTTGTATGGGATATCCGGGATTGACCCCAAATAGTACAACCACCTTCTTTGATCACTTACTTAGCGTCTTTCAGAGAAGACATCTTTAGTGGAGGTCTTGTAACCTTTGGGACTTGGGAAACAACCTTGGTTACTTCCACAGTTTGTAGGACTTCCTTGAAGTGCTGAAATGGGGTTTCAATGAATTCACCATCCAATTCCACGTATCTGAAGGAGTTTAAGTGACTGACCATATATTCCTCTTCTCCATGGACAGTAATCATTTTCCCCTGAGTTGGATATTTAACCATTTGATGTAATGTAGAGGTAACGGCACCAGTGTTGTGAATCCATGGTTGGCCCAACAAGCAGGAATAGGAAGGGCGAATGTCCATCACGTAAAAAGTTGAATCAAAGGTTTGGGTTCCAACTTTTATGGGGATGTTCACCTCCCCATGCACCATTCTCTTTGAATCGTCGAAGGCCCTTACCACTATGTTGCTGGGTTTTAAGGTCAAACCTTCACAATCAAGTCTATCAAGAGCCTTCTTAGGAAGCATATTCAAATACAAACCGGTATCACCCAAGACATGGGCCAAAGTTATGCCCCTGCATTCGACAGAGACATGTAATGCCTTGTTATGCTTCCTCCCTCTAGGTGTCAAGTCAGCATCAGAAAAGCCTAAACCATTATCCGCGGTCAAGCTGGCCACACAGTCTTGGAACTAATCAACAGAGGTTTCTTGTGGTACATGGGCAGTTTTAAGGAATTTCACCAAGGCCTTCGCATGAGCCTCAGAGCACAACAATAAAGCCAGCATGGAAATCTTTGATGCAGTATGCCCTAGCTGTTCGACTACGTTGTAGTCGCTTCTCTTTATAATTTTCAGAATTTCTTCCATCTCCTTTTGGGAGGCCTCAGGGATAGATACTGATTGCACCTTCATCCAAACAGGCTCAACCAGAATGCCTTTGCCCCGAGTCTCGGTCGACTCGCTGGTAGGAGTATCAGTTGGTGTGACTATAGGAATTGTAGTTGTAGTGGTGTCAACAGGAACAGAAACATGGATGATTACAGGACCTATAATAGTCTTCGGAGGAGAAATCTCGGGAGAGAATACTCTGCCACTTCGGGTTATCTTGCTGGTTCCTGAAATGTTGTTGATGTCGGGGTCAGCCTTCTCAGAAATTGGGTCTTCAATAGCCGGCCAATCCTGCTTAATATCGTGATAGTAGACATCACCCCCATAATTCCATGGGACAGTCTTATCTGATGAGTACGGGATTGGTCCAGGCATACTAATTATTAGTGGAGCTATTTTAGAAACTGATGTAATCCTAATGGGTCTTTTGGTGGAGACCTTGGAAGAATTAGCAGAAATGGTTATTGTTGAAACATCATTGTAAGAAACGGTTGGAACGGGAGTCTTCTCAAGCAAAATCTCTTTGTCGTTCATTAGGCGTTGAACACCTGCTTTTAATAAATGACAGCCAGTTGGTAGGGATAATTAGAGGTGGCATCTTTCGTCACAAACCGGAAATACATCGACATTCAGTAGGTTCCTCTTCTTAGTCAAGAGAGGAGTAACAAGTTCATTAACAACAATAACAAACATATCATCTTCGACAGCGTTAACACCACGGCCGTGCTTAGGCATAGGAGCGGTGATAACATTTGGGATCTCAGGAGCATCAAATTCAATTTCTTTGGCTTCAAGAAGGTCTTGCACCTTGTTTTTCAAAGCCCAACAGTTGTTGGTATCATGGCCTGAACTTTCTGAATGGTATGCACAGCGAGCATTAGGATGGTAGTGAGGAGAGGTTGTGTTAGGATTCTTTAGAGCTTCTTTCAAAGTTACCAGATTAGATCTCAACAAGTGTGGCAGTACTTGAGATAGTTTCATATTAATCCGGGTAAATTGTCTTACTGGTCTTTCTATTCTATGTTGATCGTTCCTTTGTTCAGTAGGTGCAGGCTTAGGGATCATGACAACCCCTACCATTGGACGGCGTTTAGTTATTTCTTGATTTCTTTGAGAATACACAGCAACGACTTCTTTCTTCCCAATAAATAGTTTTCTTACAGCAGTAGAGGATGCATCTTTTTTAATCTTCCCACTCTTAATCCCAGCTTCCACTCTTTCCCCAATCAAGATTAATTCAGTGAAGCCTAATGAGGAGCTTCCAATTAGATGATTGAAGAAAGGACCGGACAGGGTACCCAGAAACTTGTCTACTAGTTCTCTTTCAGAAAGGGGAGGTTGGACTCTTCCTGCTAAGTCCCTCTATTTTTGTGCGTAGTCTTTGAAACCTTCACTTGAAACCATAGCCATACTCTAGAGTTGAGTACGGGTAGGAACAAGGTCTGTGTTGTACTGATACTGTTTATAAAAAGCAGCGGAAAGGTCTTCCCAATTATGGATATTGGCCCTTTCCAGTTGATAGAACCAATCAAGCTAAGTTCGGGATAGACTATCTTGAAAGAAGTGTACCCACAAATCTCTGTCAGCAGTGTGAGGCTGTATCTTCCTCACATAAGATCGGAGATGCATTTTGGGACACGAAACTCCATCGTACTTAGTAAATATTTGTGCCTTGAATTTTTGTGGAATGACAATCCCGGACACCAATCCCAGCTCTTTAAAGTCCAGTCTGGGCACTTTCTGAATCTCCATTGCGCTTAGACGTTCTTCCAGATGTTTATATTTATCGTCGGTCGGGGGATACTACTCTTCAGAGTAGTCTTCTTCTTCTTCCTCTTCAGATTCTAGCTGGATAACCGCTTCCGTGCCTTTCACTTCTTGATTATCCTTTTCACCAGATGACGTTGCAAAGTCTAGGGTCCGTCTAGCTTGTCCTTGGAACCTTCTTCCCATATTCAGAACTCTGGTTATTTTCTTTTCTTTCTTCTTCTTTTCTTCAACCATCAAAGCTTTCAGATCTTCTTGTCCTTTGGCTAGAGTCAAGAACATTTGTTGAAACTGAGCATTCTGCACCTGGAGGTCTTTTATTGTCTGCTCGAGATCCATCTTACTGAAATAAATAGTAGAAAGATAAGGAGACTTGTTGTGAGAAAACCTGCTTATGTTATGATGAATGGTAAATGCATATGCAATGATTTCAAGGAAATTAGAGATTTAAATTTGCTTTAGACCAAAAAAGGAATGCACGTTATATTAATAAATTAAAGCTTTGAGTACATCATGCCTCTTTTGGGCTTACAAAGAAAATACAAAAACTCTAAGATAAAAAGTTGTACACATCCTCTTTGTTGCGATGTAGGCGTTCAGGCTCCACTCCTCATGAAGTTGCTTAGTGAATTCCAAAACCTTCTTCTCGCTGGCGTAGAATTGGGCCTCGAAAGTGTCTCACTCCCGCTTAAGTTGTATCCAATCCCTTTGTAAGTCTTCCAGAGAGGTAGGCATGTCAGGATGTAGGATAGTGTATGTAACATCTCCTTCAACAACAGGCTTTATGATAACTGGGAGAATGGAGGGGTGAGGCATCATAAGACTTTAAGCACGAGCTCGTACCCATTTGAGGTAAGGCTCAAGAGGGATGGAATTCTTATGACCCAATGTCTTGCTATCTACCTTGTTCAACATCCTCTAAGCTCGGATAAATCTTTGGCGATGACCTTGATCGTCGTTCTCGTAGTCAAATACCAAAACTTGAATGAGCATCTCATGTGGTCCATCCCTTCGAGCGTAACAAAACTGTCTTAAGGCTAAGCACGGGTTGTAGGTGATACCTCCTATAACGCCAAGTAAAGGGACATTAGGGAATTCTCCATAACGGTCGATAATAGTAACATTCTCTATAGATCGGGAACACCAATGAATGTCTGAATGCTTGAGCGTCATCTACCTATGTGACAACCTTGAACCTTGCTCGTTCTTCAATACAGATTTGGGAAGATGCAAAATAAACCATCTTGCCAAGAGAGGAGTACAACATATAAGGATACCTATTTTCCTCATAGTACGAGTGTGAAAAGAATGTAGGATGTCCCCTAGAAAAGTAGGCACCAGGTTACGAGACATGAAGATTTTGACGGCGTTGAAATCTATGAGTTGGTCAAGATTTGAAAAAAAAACATCCCATAGATGAGGAGAGCCAAAATTTCCTCAAAAGCATGCAAATCCAAAGAGTTCCAACAGTTTTGGGCTTTTTCAAACAAGAACTTTGCTAGGAAACCTTTGACATCACTCCTTGTTTCCCAATTAGTTGTGATATCAGATGATTGCAAGTGTAGAGCTTGAGCAATATCTTATGGCTTTGTATCTCTTTCCATACCATTGAAAGGTAGTTGATTGAGAATGGGAATCCTCAGGAGTTGGGAGAATTCTTCCAAAGTTGGCACAAGTTGATAATCGGGAAATGTTATGTACAAGTATATATATACAAACAAAGCAAATAAGTCCTTAGGTTTAGGCTTGCATGGAGTCTCATAGGTAAGTACCCTCTTGAAGTTTAGTTGGCTCAAACCTGTCCTAGTAATAGTAACCGGGTTCTAAGGAGCTCAATATCATTGGTTTTTTTTCCTTGGGCACTGTTTCAGCGCAAGCCTCTTTAATGGTGACCGAAATATCCCAAAAAAACAAACCTCAATGAGTGTAGTAGCGAGTATCTACCAACTTCGGATTGCACCAAAGTCGGTCATCTCAATACGTCCTAATGGCCAAGTTGGTAAAGTAAAGGTTCTAAAAGTTCATTATTGCTTCATGACATCACTCAACGTCCCCATATTCTTCTTGACTACTCAAGGGCTACCGTACCCACAAATATGTCGCACTAACATAGCTATTGCTTAGACCATGTCGGTATACTGTACCGTTTCTACAATGTATTTATACTTACCTATAAGGTATCCCAAATCAGGGTAGAGGATTCAAACCCAAACAAAGAACCATAATGTAAAGCATACAAGTCAAACAATGAAGGCCAGTAAATGTGATCTAGCCCTAAGGTAACCCCACTTTTAAAATTTTCCCCAGCAGAGTCGCCAGTTCTGTGATACGGTGGGAGAGCTGACTTGGGTGTTTTGCGTTTGATCGCAAATTTTGCGGTTAGCAAGAGTCGCCACCGACTTTTCTTTTATCCAAAAGGAAAGGCGAAAAAGCACAGGAAAGACCTTTGAGATTGTTTCTTGAGTTCGGGGGGTAGATTATGAAAAGGGAAGGTATTAGCACCCTTTTCATCCATGGTTTGTATGGTTTTGAAAGTATTTTTTAAAAAAGGCCATTGTTTAGGCAAACTATGTAATGATTCCCATTCGTAAGAATGTATACAAAGTGTTTGATCTTTTGAAAATGTTTTCAAGTTTTCAAAGATGTTTTGAAAGTGTTGGTATTTGTTTTAAAAATGGCAAGGATGTTTTTGTTTTGAAATGGAGCAAGTAACTAGGAACATTCTACCTACTCAAAAATCTTTCATGTTCATTTCCTTTTTCCTTTGACATTGTTATCTTACCATTGATTTGGTAAGTAACCCTATCTTTGGATGTAAACGGGATGGGTGTGCGTCATTGTATAACCATGATTAGCAATGTTGCAAGGTATCTTAGCATTTTTCTTTAGGGACTAAGATCATTTTGAAAGGCAACTTTTGATAGCATCATCGAGGGATTATGATCTTGTATCTTGCTTGTCTTTGCTAAGATACCCCACATGCGTAATGTGGCCATTTTTGCAAGGCAACCAAGTGGATTTACCCTAGGGGGTGCTTGTGTGCAAGTGGATTGATTTTCATGCTTGATTTGTCTTTGATTAGGGTTTTCTATTGATTGGCTTTAGTCTTTCCATACAAAACCCTAATTATTAGCATTTGTATATAAAGCGATAAATTATGGAATTTAAAATTACTACGCTATTACATCACTTATGGGAGGGGGTATACAAATTTACAAATGGGGAATATTGCAAAAAACTTAAATATAAATAATATTACAACCATATTGAATTTTGAATAAATATACAAAATAACTAAATAAAATGCAAGAATGCAAATGTAAAAAAGAAAATGTGATTTTTGTTTGGTTTTTCATGAGAAGAGGTTTTTTTATTTAATTAATTAAAATAAAACAATTAACTTTAACAAAAAGAAAATAATATTAAGTTAGTAAACTAAATTAATTTAAAGGAAACATATTTTTTTTAGGGTTTTTGTGGATTTAATTAAATTATAAATAAAAACAATTAAATAAAAGATCCTAAATTTTAAATTGATTTTAATTTACAAGAAAATAATATAATAATATTTAAAACTTATTATCTATGTATTTTTTTTTTAAAAGAAGGGAAGTTAATTTATTAAATAAAATGTTTTTGTGCTTTTAATTTTATGAAAAATAAACTAAATAAAAAAAATATTTTTTAGTTTTTTAGTAATGAAAATAATAATAATAATAATAATAATAATAATAATAATAATAATAATAATAATAATAATGATAATAATAATAATAGTAATATTAATAATAATAGGAGATAAGAAAATAAAATAACAAATAAAAAAATAAAGTCAGGGAGGTGGATTAATGAAATAGGGGGTATTGTGAGAAAAAGTCAGACCCAACAAGAGGAGGCCCAGGCGCTGCAAAAAGAGCAAAAAATGTCAAAAAAGTGGTAAAATGGAAGAAAAAAAAGTTACGTTGGGGCTTTAACCCTGGACCTCATAGTGACAGGCGTGCGCTTTAACCACTGGGGTGGTGATACATCTGTTAACTTATGTTAAACCATAATTATATAACACAAATCCTGTCCTAATTACACTTCATCTTCAACCTCCAGCCAGAAGCTCTGCAACTTGTTCATTTCTCAACCATTTGCAAAAATGTAAACTAGAAAATTGCTCCATTTTTTCATACGAATCCAACCATATAAATATCATGAACTATAAATCAAAGATGAATGAGAATTTTTGAAAGTACCAAATTCTGACCTAATTATTTTCAGATATTCAAACCTAAAATTCTCCTAGCTCAATCAACATAAATGAAATCTATGGACATGTACAGCTTCAGGGCAATGATGTCTACATTTTATCTTCACAAATACAAGCCTAACAATGCCAAAGTAATGAGATGGAAGTTCAACAAAATACCTCAAAAACTAGAAATCGTGAAATGCAATTGAGCTTGATTCAAGGTGATGTAATGATCAGGTTAGCTTCCTCAAGTTCCCAGGAAGCTAATGCAATGGTTTGCTTGAGCAATGGATGGCTACAATGGTCTGGAGAGTCAAGTTGCAGACCTCTGTTTTTGGTTATGGAGGATGGTGATGGAGATGTTACAGTTCCAAACCAAGGATAGTGATGGACTATATTTGATGTAAGGAAGCTTTAGGAATGAATTTGAGGGAAAACACACGAGGGAAATAAGAGATACAAGTTTAAGATCAGAAATGTGTATCAATGGAGTTTTTTGTGCAATTTCTGGCTAGAGGCAGTTTGGGAGTCTTTTAGGGTGCTTAAACTCGTCCCTTAGCTCATAAATAGTGCCTCTATTTAGAAGCAACAAGTATGGAGTGCTCTAGTTTATCAGAATTCAAATTTACATGTTTAAGCTCAACATGTAATTTTTTTTGACAAAACAAGTTTACATGCCTTGTACTTGGTTCATATAGTTGTTAACCACTTTAAACACAATACATCTAACTTTATGGATAGAGTGTAATCAAGGAAAACAAGTTGGGAGCTCAAGAAGCTGACTTTATGCATAAAGCTTACTTTACAAGAATGGATATGTTACTTTCTCCCCAAAATGGCAAATTGATTTAGACAAAGCTTTAAACACTTGGATAAGGGCATAATCAGTTGTGTAAACCATTAATTATGGAGTGAAAAACAAGTTTGAGGCCTGCAGAGTGAGGATTATGCAGCATGGCTATGGATTTGGTTCATGTTCATCACAAAATATGTCTTGCAAAACAACTTGAAACCCTAACTTCTGACCTTCGATTCTCCTTGCTCACAAATGGTCTCAAGGAGTTCTTGGACATTTTGAAAAGATTGTAATGTGCTCTATAACCCCTCTTTGAATCACTTTTGAAAGTTCCCCTTGGAACTAGGTGAAACTTGGGTCAGAAGTTAGGTCAAAATCCTGACCAAAACTAGGGCAAAATTTCACTAAGTGTTTAATTTCAAGACCATGACTTTATGAATTAATAACTTGAGATCTAAACACTTTTAGAAGAAGTTGTGTAAATCAATGTTGTAGATATCATGGAGATCTACAAATTTCATGTTGAAAGTTTCTTTTTAATCATCTTGCATCATGGTGAAAAATTTGCTCAAAGTTGTGAAAAAACATGAAGTTTTAAACACTTAGAAAAATTTCTAAGTTAGAAAACTTTGACTTTTCAAAATGAAATCTTGACTTTTTTATTTCTTGATGAATAATTTTCATATTTTGACATGCTTTGATGAACTTTGAACTTTGACACTTGATTTTGACCAAAAAGTCCACGTTTGACTTTTCAGTGTACAATTGACTTTTAATCAGTTGACTGAAAATTCACTATCAATCCAATTGATCTTGAGTAATGTTTTGGGTCATGCCATTAGGTTAAAATGATGCAATTTAACTCTTGAGATCATGCCTCAAACCAATTAACCATTTTCTAGGTCAAAAATCAGAAATTTCCCTTTCTTAGTCAAAACCCTAATTTTGACCATTTTGCCCTTTTGATGATTTGATCAAATTTCTTGAGGAATTATGGTCCAAACTTGATTAAATGATACATATGAGTTTATAATGTTGATGTGGATCAAAAATTATGAAGTTTGATTGTAAATTGGCCAAAGTTGACTTTTTCCCCAATATAGCTGATTTTTAGGTCAACTGCTCAATTGACTGAGCAAAAGTGTGACCCAAGGCTTGAAACTTTACATGAGTAATCTTGGGGGTCCATAATGATCCATGAAAGTCATATGAGGCATTGAAAGTTCAATTATCCTTGTGCAATCTCAAACCCTGATTTTAATCATCAGTGCTTAAGGAGGTGTCTTGAGTTGATCAACCCTAGTGCAGCCTCAACCAACAGAGATCTTTGTGAGAAAATATTTGATAAGTGAGAGGGAAAATTTTGGGGTACAATGACATCCAAGGGAATAACAACCATTGGTGATCCCACGATAACAACAACCGCCAAAAAGGTTCGAAAGGCCTCTGAGAAGAATTGATCATTTCCTTGTGCCACACATTACTACAACACATGCTCAAGGCATCCTTGGTAGAGCTTAAGCCACTTTCTCCTCCGATTGGAGCACTTCCGCCAAAATATAACACGAATGCAAGGTGCGAATATCATGCCAATTCTACAGGGCATACCATAGAAAAATGATGGGCCTTCATACATAAGGTTCAAGATTTGTTTCATTCCCAAGATATCACTTTTGACAAACCAAATATCAAGACGAACCCCATGCCTCAACATGGTGGTCCAGCTATGAACGCAATTGACATAGTCACTAACCTTGGAGAGACTCGACAAGTAAAAGCTCTGATAGATATCGTGAAGGAATGTCTGTTGGAATATGGTTTTCTATTGAAACACAATGACGTCTTTGAAAACACTTTTAAGAAATCAGTGGATCAAGGGATAGTCCATTTCAGGCATTACCCTGAAGAAGGATGTGTAGCTTCAATCAATGGGAGTACCAGAATTCCATTGGTGATTCCTTGCCAAGGTTTGAATTCTGCGAAGAAAACACTTGAAATTATCCGGGGAGAGCCAACTTCAACAAAAATACCAGTAATAATACCAGTGCTTTTGAAGAGTGCAATGGTGATAAAGGGTCTCTCTCCTACCCCATATGAAAGTGATAAATATGTACCTTGGAGTTATGATACTACTGTTTATGTTAATTGTTTGAAGCAAGAATGTGAACCATCAACAAGCCAGGGACTGGCAGTTATAAATATACCAGGAACAGGGGGCATGACTCATAGTGGTTACGTATTTGCTCTTGAACAAAAAAAGAAGGATAATACTATGGTTAAGGATAAAGGAAATATTATGACTGAAACAAATCAAGAGCAAGAGCCTCAGAGTATAAACTTCACTGATCAAGAAGCGGGAGAATTCTTAAAATGATTAAGAAAAGTGACTATAGAGTTGTGGATCAACTTCACCAAACTCCGGCAAAGGTATCAATACTCTCATTACTAATCAACTCAGAGGCGCACCGAGAATTGCTGATGAAGATTCTAAGTTTTGCACATGTTACAAAGGAGATCACAGTAAATCAATTTGATGGAGTCGTGGCCAATCTAACATCAGGATCACTCCTAGGATTCAATGACAGTGAGTTGCATCCACAAAGAAGAGCTTACAATAAGGCATTTCACATTTCAATCCAGATAGGGACACCTAATCCATCCAGAGTACTCACAGATATTGGTTCCTCTCTCAATGTCTTACCAAAAGCTAGTCTGATGAAGTTGGCAATGGACAGCGTTGTCATAAGGCTAAGTTCTATGGTGGTTAAAGCTTTCGATGGTTCGAAAAAGCACTATATTTGGAGAAGTAGATCTCCCAGTGAGAATCGTCCCGCATATGTTCTACATTAACTTTCAGGTGATGGATATAGAACCGACATATACTTTCTTTCTCAGGTGACCTTGGATTCACACTGCAGGGGCTGTTACCTCAACCCTGCATCAAAATTGAAATTCCTCGTTGAAATAAAATGGGTGATAATTGACGGAGAAGAAGACATCTTTGTTAGTAATTTGGAGTCCTATATATATATATATATATATATATATATATATATATATATATATCAGTGCAGGAGAAAATTGTGTGGAGACATCATTCTAAGTCTTGGAAGTGGCTATAGTGGTTACCCTACCCATGGAGAAAATCAAGAAATCGGGAACTACCATGACATCATGGAGAGACTTACAAATAGCTGTATAGGATCATACATAAGAAGGTTGGGGTAAACTTATGGAGATACCTAAGAAGAAAGATCATTTTGGTTTGGGCTACAAACCATCAAAGGCTATTCTGAAAGGCAAGGGGCAATTTCCTCCAATCCAAGAAACCTTCGTCAGCAAAGGAATAAAGCATGGTGGGCAAGTAGGAGTGATATCCAACAAGAACAACATCAAAGAAGCATCCAAATTCATCCATGAATGTGATCTAAGCGAAGAGCTCAAGAATTCGACACTTGTGAAGATTCCAGAGATCTTTTTCTTTCCAAAGTAATTTTTTCTGTTTTTAAAAGAACATATGTCACGCCCGAGGCATAGGGGTACCTTGTAAGGGCCCCCTTTTTTTTCAAACAATATTTTCAATTAATAAGAGTTATGTTTTACATTCAATTAATATCATTGTATTTCTCCCGCATTTCTCTTTTATTTTTCAAATGGCAGTACTTTTCTTCATATATACTTTTCCAATTCGCAATCTAAAAAGCACCAAAACATGATAAAATATGCAGATCCACATCTAACCCACCAATAACGATGTTGTTGTTATCGGATAAGATTTAGATGCACCAATTAACCAAGCTGAAGAGGAAGATGAGGAAAATATTGAACTCTCCAAAGAATTGGCAAGGGTATTAGAGAAAAAAGTAGATAATATATAATCGTACCAAGAATCTATTGAGATCATCAACCTTGGCATGGAAAAAGATCCAAAAGAGATCAAGCTAGGTACAACCTTAGAGGAAAGTGTCAAAGGTTGATCAAGCTTTTGCATGAATATATGGATATATTCTCCTGGTCTTATAGAGATATGCCAAGATTAGATACATATATTGTGGTACATAGACTACCTCTCAAAGAAGGTTGTCCTCCAGTTAGGCAAAAACTCAGAAGAACTCGTCTGGACATGTCTGACAAGATTCGAGAAGAGGTCCTTAAACAATTTGATGCAGGGTTCTTAACCGTGGTAGATTATCCACATTGGATAGCTAACATTGTGCCAGTATCCAAGAAGGACGGTAAAGTACGCATGTGTGTAGACTATCGGGATCTAAACAAAGCAAGTCCCAAAGACGATTTCCCGTTACCCCGCATAGATGTTTTGGTGAACAATACATCTCAAGCTTCAATATTTTATTTTATGGATGGTTTCTCAAGATATAATCATATCAAAATGGAACCTGAGGATATGGAAAAGACTACTTTCATGACTCCTTAGGGAACCTTTTGTTACAAAGTAATTCCCTTCGGTCTAAAGAACGCAGGGGCAACATATCAACGAGCAATGGTCGCGTTATTTCATTACATGAGCCAAAAAGAAGTCGAGGTATACGTGGATGATATGATTGCCAAATCCCATACAAAGGAGGATCACATCATTCACTTATAGAAATTACTTGAACGTATATGGAAATTCAGACTGAGGTTGAACCCGAAGAAATGTACATTTAGTTTAGGCCAGGTAAACTATTGGGTTTTATTGTAAGTCAGCAAGGCATTGAGGTGGATCCCAACAAGGTGAAGGCCATACAAGAAATGCCAACTCCAAGTACAGAAAAAGAGGTATGTGGTTTCTTAGGATGATTGAACTACATCTCAAGGTTCATATCTCACCTAACTGCTATGTGTGAGCCTATATTCAAATTACTTCAAAAAGATCAATCAATGGAGTGGAATGACGATTGTCAGACAGCCTTTGAAACGATAAAGCAATATTTACAAGAGCCACCAATCTTAATGCCACCATTTCTTGGAAGATCACTTATCATGTGCTTAACAGTGCTTGAATGATATATGGGATGTGTATTAGGGAAACATGATGAAACAGGTAATAAAGAGCATGTAATCTACTACCTTAGCAAATAATTCACCGACTGCGAAACTCGATACTTACTCCTCGATAAGACTTGTTGTGCTTTGTCTTGGGCTACTAAATGACTGAGACAGTATATGTTAACGTATACCACATGGTTAATAGCAAGAATGGATCCTTTGAAGTACGTGTCTGAAAAGCTGGCTCTTATAGGAAAAATTGCCATATGGCAGATGTTATTATCATAATACAACATTCAATATGTTACTCAAAAGGCCATCAAGGGTAGTGTACCAGCTGATCACTTGGCTCATCAACCATTTCTAGAATGTCAACCAATGAAGTTCGACTTTCTAGACGAAGATGTCATGGTTATAGGTGACTATAGAATTCTGGGACCCGATGAAGGACCTGAACCAGGGGCACGTTGGAAACTCATGTTTGATGGTGCTTCCAATGCACTAGGACATGGTATTCGGGAAGTGCTGACTTCTCCAAGGAATTTTCATAAACCTTATACTGCAAGGTTATGTTTTGATTGCACCAACAATATTGCTGAATACAAAGCTTGTATCTTGGGTCTATAAGCTGCTATTGATCTAAGGATTAAACACCTTGAAGTATATGGAGACTCAGTGTTAGTCATATACCAAGTTAATGGTAAATGGGATACTCGACATCCTAAATTGATTCTGTATCTGGATTATGTTTTGAAGCTAGCTAAGGAATTCCCTGAGATCAGTTTCACTTACATTCCGTGAAAAGAAAAATAGATGGTTGATGCTTTGGCAACCTTATCAGCCAAGTTCAAAGTAACTTTGCCAAATCATGAACCGTGTATCACGATCATACATTTTAAAGAACCTACTGATTGTCTTGCCATTGAAGAAGGACCGGGTAACAAACCTTAGTTCTATGACATCAAGAGGTATTTGGAGAAACAATAATATCTAGAAAACACCTTAGTAATTAACAAGTTAACTCTACAAAAGCTAGCCATGTAGTTCTTTTTAAATGGTGATGTGTTATACAAAAGAAATTACAATATGGTGTTACTGAGGTGCATACAGAAACATGAAGCAAATACGCTTATGAGAGAGATCCATGAATGAACCTTCGGGACTCATACAAATGGGCATGCCATGGTTAGAAAAATCTTAAAAGCATGTTATTATTAGTTGACGATGGAAGCTGCCTGCTACCATTATATAAAGACATGCCACAAGTGCCAAATCTATGCTGACAAAATACATTTACCACCAACTCCTCTGAATGTCCTGAGTTCACCTCGATCATTCTCAATGTGGGGAATTGATATGATAAGAATGATCGAACCAAAGGCTTCTAATGAACACCAATTCATACTAGTCACCATTGAATATTTCACCAAGTGGGTAGAAGTTGCATCTTATGCAAAGGTCACCAAGCAAGTGGTCACTCAATTTATCAAACAGAACATCATATGCAGATATAGGGTTCCTAGCGGAATTATTAGAGACAATGGGTCCAAATTGAACAAAAAAATGATGAAGGAGTTATATGGTGATTTCAAGATCGAGCGTCATAATTCGTGACCTTATCGACCCAAGACGAACAAGGCCGTTGAAGCTTCCAATAAAAATATTAAGAAAATCATTCAGAAAATGGTGAAGACGTGAAAAGATTGGCATAAAATGCTTCCCTTTGCTCTACATGGCTACCGTACCTCAGTACGTAGTTCGACAGGTGCAACTCATTTCTCTTTTGTATATGGCATGGAGGTTGTACTCCTTGTTGAAGTAGAGATTCCATCACTGCAAGTCCTAATGGAAACCAAGCTTGAAAAATTAGAATAGGTTCAAACATGACTTGATTAGCTCAACCTTACTGAAGAAAAATGCTTAGCACCTTTATGCCATGGTCACTGAAGGATATAAAAACACAAGAAGAGGGGTTTGAATTGGGGTTTTCAAAATTAAAATAGTAGACATGTTGGTTATCCTGGTTCATTTGAACTTAAACTACTCCAGTCCACCCGCCAAGGTGATTTCTCCTCTCTCAAAGGAGGTCTTAATCTACTAATCAAAACTTGATTACACAAACACAATGACTATCATCAATGTCTTCTTGAGTCTAAATTACAACTCGGTTTCTCAAGGTATTACAAAATATAAAATCAATAATGATGTGTACAAATGATGTTTCTAAACAAAACTATATCAAAACAGTGATGTATACACAAGGTTAAAGCACAAGTGAGAACTGGTAAAGATATTTCTTTTTGAATGCGCAGTTGTGTTGTGTTTGGTTCTTCTTCATAGTCCTCTTTTTACAGGTGAGGCTTAAGGGACATGAGAAGATGTATTTGGAAGGTTGATAAAGTGTTGTTAATGCACTTTCCAAAAATACAAATCTTGTCTTGGTTCAGCCGTTGCTTTTTTATTTGTAATAAATGAGTTGTAACGCATTAGAACTTTGCTTCTTTGGGATATTATCATAATGAGAAAATTACTGTTGATACTTTAGATCCTAAGAGTTTCATATTATTTGTACTTGGATGTGACAGACACGTTGAACCTTATTTGCACTTTTCGGAGTATTTACTTTCATAGTGTAGCTTGTGCTTAAGTGTTAAATCTTTAGAACAATTGTATAGATGAGTGTGTTGAGTATTAGAACTTTACTTGCAGCATTGGTGCTTCTTCTATTTAGCGTGTTGACCAGATTTGCTTATGAGTTTGTACGTTGTGTCTAATCAGACCTTCAGAACGTAAATCTCTCATCATCTTCTATGCACTTTATAACGGTAAAATCAATGAATTCGTCATCGAGTATTTATTTATCCCACATAAAGGAAAAGAAAAATCATCGAAGAAAAACCTGAAGGGAGAAATCAAGGTCTTGCGACCGATAGATCGGATACGGAAGTCGATTACGCGAGGGGAAGGTATTAACACCCCTCACATCCTTAGTACTCTACGGGATCCACTCTTGTTGTTATAATCAAAGGGTGTGTTCAAATATAAAGCTTAAGAGCTAAAATAAAAATGCAAAGTGGGAATGAATGCAAAAGAAAACACGGGGAAAAGAAGGAAATATTTACAAATTTTCGCTCGGCTGAGCCTCGTGACCAGATGCCTACGTATCCCTTTTAAGGAATTAGAGCATCGTAGTTCGGCTCAATAGTTTTGATGGTTTGCAATGTTTTTTATGGATAATGCCATATTTGCATCCTTGCGGTTAAGATTGCAACTCGTTCTTGGTGTTGCAACTCATAAAGAGACTCATACTCGACCACTCGTACACTTAGCATTTCCAGGTTTCTCGAACTTGAACCAACATACCCTTATCAAAAATGTTTTAAAAGAAAAAGTCTGAAGATAAAATTGATTTGCATTGGTTAGTATTTCTTACCTTGAAAAACAGTTTAGAGAAATTAGAGTGTTTTATTAGTTTGTCAAAGAAAAAAGTTTTAATTTTAATGCAAGGATGCAAAAAGGAAAGAAAAAAACACCTAAGGGAAACTAACATATCTCTAACCTAGTGTTATCATACAATGATGGCCTTGTGTCGAGGATTCAAAGGGAACATCTATCTGAGTTGACATACATGGATAAATATCCTAATGTCTAGCTCGAAAGCTATCCCTAATCGAGCAATCCTGAGGGAACATGGCATATACAATCATGGAAGGAAAACAAGCAATCAACAAGCTCAATTAGAAAATAAGTGCAGAATTCCTGCTACATGTCTTTAAACAGCGACTTCGAGCGTATGCTCTTTATTATCCTACTTCTCATGATATCTAGGAAGCAAAGAAATGTAGAAAGATAAATTGGAAGCAATATAATACCAAACGAACAATAATATCCGCAAAAAGTGCAACCAAAGCAAAGAAACCCAGAATACTTCACGCGAGTTAGCATCAACAAACCAATAATCAGAGATCGAATGCTCGGAATAAGTGTCGAAGCAAGACAAGGATTCCTTCAGTGACATGCAGGTTGCATCAGAGGCACGGGTATTCAGGCCTTAAGCCATTGTTGTCCATATATTTAAGTAAATTGGTTCAGCATGTTTGTACAAGATTTGGAACCATTTACAAGCTTTTTTGGAATTGTTTTGAAATGTGTAAAAAATTAGGTTTAAAAGTTTAATGAAATTGTGGATATTTGTATTGAACTCGGGTTTACTGCATGCAATTGAGTCTTGCGCTTGATTGAATCATATTTTATTGAAACGTGATTTTAAATTTTTGGAACTTGGCTCCTTGAATTATCTTGCAACTTGAATGTCATTTGAGAATTGAACTTGACATGAATATTAAAACCTTTTAATTGAATATTTTCTTGCAAAAATAAGTTGAAACAATGACTGGTAATCCTTGACAAATTTGGATGCAACTTGAAATCATGCCTTGAAATCTTGAATTTGAAACGAACCACAACGGTATGCCTTAAGTTCCAGTTAATCCAAATATGTGAACCTTCCAACTTTGCACCTTTGATCTTGAAATGGTACTTGTATTTGAATTTGAAAGTGAATGAACAAATAGCCCCATTAGAGAAATAATGAATGCCTTGAATTTAAGTAACTTGCAAACAATCAAGAAATTGAAAACCTTAATCATAAAGAATCCTCAAACTCCTACCATGATGTATACTTGCTCTTTAATAATAATAAAACATGCTGAAAACCCAAAGCCACACTTAATCATTTGGCAAGTCTCGCCACAAGAAGAGAAACATGATTCAATCTTCTATACTTCTTGAAGAAAAAAAAGACTCATAGAGCAAGTAATTAAGGGAAACTCTACATGATTGATGAACTTGAAATAAAGAAATAACGATGATCTTTGGTGTCCTTGAGGAGAAACTGATCTCAATGAACCATTTTGAATAACTAACACTAATGTCCAATCACCTTCATAGGAGAAACTCTCTAACTTTCTAGATCTTGAGTGCATATTTATGGAGAAGGCTTGAGATATGGAGAGTATTAAAAC
Source organism: Vicia faba (assembly GCA_948472305.1). Classification (NCBI taxonomy): domain Eukaryota; kingdom Viridiplantae; phylum Streptophyta; class Magnoliopsida; order Fabales; family Fabaceae; genus Vicia; species Vicia faba. The sequence goes on along the minus strand of OX451739.1, from coordinate 1,555,775,129 downwards.
TCTAGCTCAAGGACATTCTTAGTGAATATATGGTAAAGTCTTAAGTACACAACTTAAATCTTAAAACGCATGTTCCTTGAAGTAAACTCTGATAAAGAAACCTTGTATCTTGAGGAATCTTGCAAAGGAAGACGTCCACAATGCTTATGGCCCAAGACCCTAACTTCATACCAATAATGATGAGAGAACCAGTTGAATCACCTCTATAAAGGTAATAACCCCAATCCACAAGAGAAAAACGTGATGCCAAGAACACTTCAATCTCATATCTTTAGAAGCTCAAATGAATGAATATTTAGGATGTTAGTACATATGATGTTATGAATGAGCATGTTAGGGGAAGATTTTGGGGTATAACACACTTTTTATCAGAATTTCTCTGCATATTTAAATACATTATTAAAGAGCATGTTTGTTCTTTATATATATATATATATATATATATATATATATATATATATATATATATATATATATATATATATATATATATATATATATATATATATATATATATATATATATATATATATATATATATATATATATATATATATATATATATATATATATATATATATATTTGTTATCATCAAAACTATTACAAAGATGTGGAACCAAACTATGTTCTAACAATCTCCCCCTTTTTGATGATGACACAAACTTGTATATTTTGATAAATTACGTAATAACATAAAGAGTTAGAGTCTCCTCCTGAGTTGAATACTCATATAAAGAAGAAAAAAACACTTCCTTGAAGATGTTCTAATTAGAGCTTTGTGATGGAAGTTCTGATAAGTCCATTTGACAGAAGTTACTTTCAAGATATTTTTCCTGTTTGCTTTCAAAAGATAAAACAGAAGTTATGATATTCAAACTGTTTGAGACTAAGTCTCGGCACTATTATATTCAAAATATCTTACGTTCTCCCCCTTTTTTGTCAAAAATCAAAAAGCAATAAGAACATGTAAAGATAACAAAAATGGATTTTATATTCAAAGTGGATTAAAATAGAAGGAAGTAGATAAACAAAAATTTTTGAAATAAGAAACAAACACATCAGACACAAAACAATATATCAGGACTAAGGTTAAGGAGGTGGAAGTCGTGTGAATAAGGCTTCCAATAGGCTCTTGATTTGATTGTTTGATTCATGTTGTTTCCCAAGCATGCCCTTAATTTCTTTGTTTGTTTCATCCCATTTGTCTAGCCTTTCCTTAACATCTTCATTTTCTTTCTTCAAATCCTCCAGAGTTTTCAACATAAGAGAGGAGGAGGAGGAGGAGGAAATTCCAACAGAGGAACCCACATTCTCAAAAATCACTGCAGCAAATTCTTGCTCGGGAGATTCTTCAATTATCTTTCCTTTGTCTTGAAACATAACTAGAGGAAGAGGTTGAGGTTCAGGAGATGGTTCATTACATTCTGATTCCTGAGAGGCTTCCCAAGAAGTGTTGTCCAGAAAAAGGAGGGGTTTCTTTATCCAGTGTCGTAGAACTTGATGCTTGAAGATTTTCAGGTGATCCCATAAGTTATGTTGAGTAATTTCATAACTGAGTTCCTTTAGCTTCAGGGATTCAGAATTAAACCATTTTCTGAAATGATTCCAGTAAGAATCAGAAGTAGCTGGGTTAAGATTCTCCATGCAAGCTTGCTTCAAGGAGTAAACCCATTCTTGTATTTCTGTTTCAAAAATCAGCAGAGATTTACCAACATCTGATTTGGATAATTTTGGTGTTGGTTTTGGAACGACTATTTTCTGAGAAGTTGTGACAAGATTGTCCCAAGCTTCTAAACCAATTATTGTTCTGAGGGGATCTTCTGGGTAGTTGGTGGGATTTGGAGAGTCGAAAATAATTATAGGTGATTTAGGTGGTGTTAAATTATAGGGAGTGGGAATATATGGAATGGAGAGAGCTTATGATGTAGTTGTGGAGATTATTGGTAGTTGAGAGATCATGAATGGGCAAGTGATGTATTGAATGGTTGGCATGGTATCAGAGTCAATATTTGGATTTTTCAGTTTGGGGAGCTTCAAACAGTGGATCAAATTGATCAATATCAGAAAGAACTTGTGCAAGTTCTGGCTGAGTCTGATCAAATTGGGTAGAAGGTAGATTAATCAGAGGGTTATCTGTAGATATTAAGGTGTCAATTTCTAGGTCAAAATCATCAAGGGTTTGAGGAGATGGGTCTTCATAAGGTTTTAGAGATGAGTGGGTTTCAGATGTTGATAAAAATACTTATTCAATAACAGAAACAAAAGACGAGTTGCCTTTCTTTTTGGCAGCTTTGGGGTTTTTTTGAGAAGTTCCTTCTCACTAGAAGCTTTCCTTTTTTTGGCTTTCTGGTAGCAACTTCCAGAGGTTGTTAAGTGAGATCAAGAATATTCACATCTGGAATCATACCATCACTCTCGCATGCTTCCAAATACCTGAGGACAATTTCTAGAGAGGAGTCTGCTTGAGTGAATAGAGGAAAATCTTTCAAAGGAACTCTTCTGGTGGTGATGACTTCCTTGGTGGTGAGTGTTGGATCCTTCTTAATGGTTTCAATTATCTTCATTTTTGTCAGATTCTTGGCATTTAGAGGCTTTCCAACACATGGTTCCAAAACATTTTCTTGTTGAGCCTCAGTCAGATGTTCTATCAGTTTGTTTTATGTCAGAATATTTGAAATGAGCCTTCCCAAAGGAATCCAATATCTCTTGGTTCTTTCTTATTCCCTTGTATATTGGACACTTCTCTTTAGATAGTTGAACAAAATATGAGGAATATGAACTTTGGCTTTAGTAGAGATTAAGTATAGAATGAACTATTGATCAATGTTGATGTAGTCAGGAGAGCTGGTGAGTTTTCTGTGATTGATGCAGCCCATAATTATTTTAGACCAAATTTTGAGATAATTCTACGGATCTTTGATTTTGTTTGAGGGTTACCCATAGGAAAAGATTTCTTTTGAAATGATGGTTAGGTCAGAATCTTTTTTTTCCATTTCACTACATCTTATAGCGTCGTCGTCTTGACCAATAAGCTTTCCAATAAGATCTCCAGTGACGATGATCTTCTTTCCCATGACATAAGACGTTACTTGATGATTTGAAGCTATGGAAAGAATCCAAAATTATTTCACTATTTTGGGGAAAACTGGACCTTTTAGACGATCAAAGTATTTCATCCATTCTCGAAACTCAACATCAGGCGTTAGGTCATACCCATTTTCTTTCATACTCACAAAATCAACAATAAGTTCACATAGAACTTCCAGAAAATCAACAGGAGTAAGAAGAGTTCTTAAAGGTTCGACATACCTTTCTTCATTAGTAGAGGAAGAACCAGGGATGTGTGTTTGAGAATCTTGATACAATTGAAGAGAGGAAGCCATTGTTCATAGACTTTTAGGGTTTTGAGAGAGTAACAAATGCAAAGAAAATAGAGTGAGTGAAGGTGAGGATGTGAGATTGTTTGTGCGAGAGTGGGGTATAAATAGATAACAAAAGAAACCAAGGATTTTAATTTTAATTAAAAAAATAAACACAATGATTAAGAGCATTAATGATTTCTAAAAATAGGGATAGCGTTAAGATTTTGAACAGTTACTGATTTGGCTCATGCCTTAATGTATCAGCTCAACCATTTCAGCCCCTTTAGATTTTGATCATGTGTTCAGCCTTAGAGGGTGACCTTGTGTTTAGAGTTGACATATGTTTATATGGTTAACTGATGGCTTCTATCTTATAAATGAGACGTTTTTGGAAAACATTCAGATCTTCTGTATAGTTTCTGTTGTACCCCAAAATTTGCCCTTTCATATTTCTCAATACATGGCAAGTGAGGTCCCCAATTTGCTCAAGGTTGCCCAAGAGTTGGCCAGACAAACTCTCTCCTAAGGCAGTATACCTCAAATTAGGGTTCCCATATTCATCAAGATGTGTCAACCACAAAGGTACCAAATGCTTTCCAAGGTCCCAGTATGTTCTCAAGGTCATCCATGTCAAGTTTCAAGCCTTGCAGAAGAAGTTTGCTCAGTCAATTGCTCAAATGCCTGAAAATCAACTATACTAGGTCAAAAGTCAATTGTGGCCCACATACAGTCAAACTTCAAGATTTTTGGTCAACATCCTCATTTTTAAATATTATCCATCATTTGATCAAGGGTTGATCATGATTCCTCAAGGATTGCTCACAATTCATCAAAACCCAAAAGTTGCTAAATTAGGGTTTTGCGGGAAAAGTCAACTCAACTTTGACCAGGCATAACTTTCTCATACTTTATCAGAAATGACCCATCCAAAGATAATTTTGAAGAGGATGCAATTCCCTACAATTCATCTTCATCTCCAAAGTCCAAATTTTGCACTCACAAAAATATATGAATTTTGACATTATAGGTCCTTTTGAAAAGTCAACAAAAACACCTTTTGGATCAAAGCTTCATACATGAACATGGAAGACTCAATTGAGATGAGACCAAAAGGGTAGCAGAGAGGACATCCTAATCTTTATAAAAAGTCCAATAACACCTCTCTAGAGTCAAAATTGATGGAGTTATTCATTGGCCAAGTTGACCATTCTTGCAAAATTGCCAAAAGTCAAATATGCTCAAATTTGCATTTTTTGCTAAATGAGCCTAACTTTTTATGCTTGCACCTCACTTATAACATGGTCCACAACCCAAATGCTCACTCACATGTTATTTGCTTCATTATTTATTTTATTTTTATTTTTATTTATAAAAAAATTGAATTAAATAAAATAATTGGTAAATAATAGCAAAGATTTGTTTTGATTTGATTTTTGGACAGAATCATAAGCTCATTATGCTGGCATATCAGAATCAGATCATATCAAGGCCGATTGGCACGAGATTGGCATGATTAGGCCAAATTTGGAAGGATATCATACAAATTGAAACTCAAATCAAATCTCATCAAAGCTTCAAGATTCAATCTGTTTTGCAACCCTAATTCATTGAGGGATATATAATGAACAAGAACAAAGCAAAGAAAGGGGGGAGAAGGCGTGAAACTGTCAGAAGAAAAACTAAAACTTTGGACAAAAAGTGAGAGATCAAAATCCATATTATAGCCATCCTCAAGGAGTTTCAAAGCCAGAAATCAATTCCTTGGCATCTCAGGAAGCAATCCCAATCATTTGCAGGTGTCGGAACATCTAGAATCATTCCATATCACTCTCACGGTTTGCAAAATTATTTAAATTTGATTACTGTAATTCTTGCATCTTTAGCATTTTTAAGTTACGTATTTATGTTCATAATCATGTTTGCAATGTTTCTGGATAGTTTGAGTTAAATTACAGTGTAGGAATAAGCTTTTGCCATTGTTAGGGCTCCGTGCTCCAATTTGGGGTTTCGTGATTTAAGCAAAATTAGGCTTGATAATAGGTACCATGATGATCAGAGCTTCAAACCCAGTTGATTTATTTTTTAATGACACAGGTTTCAGCAACACACATGCGTCTGTAGGTAAAGGTTCAGAGCCTAAAACGGCGGTTCCAAGGAAGAAGACAACAGCGTGTCACAACCTGACTGGTTGGTTTAAATTTTGGCGCGTTATTCTGGCCACTAACTTATTTTTCAATATATTATTTGTTTTTATTACATTAAAAAGCTAACATCCAGCGCAGTTGGTCAGAGGAAGGAAATCAGAAAATCATGTCCAGGGTTCGATCCCAAGCGTGAGCTTTTGGCATTTTCTCCATTGTTTTAACCAGATCCAGCGCACCCCACCTTCTATGGGTCATCATCTTCTGGATCCATTATCCAGAACCAGATCCAGCGCACCTCACCTTTTGAGGATCATCATCTTCTGGATCCATCAGCCAGATCCAGCGCACCTCACCTTCCGAGGGTCGTTATCCTCTGGATCCATCAGCTAGAACCAAATCCAACGCCCCCACCTTCTGAGGGTCATCATCTTCTAGATCCATCAGCCAGAACCAAATCCAACGCACCTCACCTTCTGAGGGTCATCATCTTTTGGATCCGTCTCCAGCCAGATCTGCTGACAGCGGGCCCATTTGGTTATTTCTACTATTTTTCTTTAATTCCTTTTCTTTAATTATCTTGCTTTTTATCAACACAAAATTTATTTAAATTAACCAATCAAAAATAAAATAAAAAGATTTATTTTCTTAATAAATATTTTTTAGTTAATTAGTTTAATTAATTTAGGGAAACTTTAATTTCTTTCACAATTAAAATTCAATTAGAAAATTAGGTTAACTCTTGATTTAATTTTTCTTTTTTTTCTCAAATAAATAAAAATACAAAATAGGTTGTTTAAACTTTATTTATTTATTTTTCTTAATTAATATTAGTTAGGATTAGGATTTCCTTTTAATTATTCATTATTTTCTCAAATAACAAAAATGACAAAGAAAAACTTTTCTTCTTTAATCAACCGCAATTAGGTTTAGTCAAGGGTCAAAACCCTAATCGCCTCGCATTCAATTCGTTGCACGCTTATTATGTATTTTGCCAATATTTTGTAACTGCTCACTGGTTTGTAATAGTTAATTTAGGGTTTTTACTTATCACTTTATCCCCGGGGGTTTTTTGGCTATGTAATTAATCTCCCTCCCCAAAGCCTTGTAATAGCGTAGGTTTATTTTCTCGCATTTTAAATCCTGCAAATATTTAACTGTCTAGATGTATGCTAATAGGATTGTATGGCAAGAATGCATGACAAATTAATACAGTTAGAAAACCCTAATGTGCAAAGATAAATAACTGAAACGACTCACTCACACATATCAATCTTAGGGTATACTCTCACTTTGGTTGCCTTCAGGAAAACGATCATTAAGCATAGGGTGTCTTAGTGGTAGCCCTCCAGTCTAAAAGATCAAATTGTCCCATTCGAATGTTGCCTCGGAAACGTTGCCTCGGAAATGTTGCCTCGAACATGATCTTAAGTTTCTAGGGTTACTACTAAGGTATCCTAATATTGCTTTAGTGATCGTACGTCCCTTTCGAATTGACCCTTACAATTCCAACGGCGGTGCTACCTATTTCTCAATAGTAGGATAGTGTTGTCTAAAGGAAACAAGAACAGAAACGATCTTTTTTCGAGTAGGTAGATGCTAGTAGGTACTTTCTCAAATCAAAACTTTTTCACACTTACACTTTTCAAAACAATTTTCAAAACATATTCGTCACACCTTTGAGGATTGATACAAGGGTTATCACGAAGTAAAACATTTTTCAAAGCAAAGCACAAACACAAGCAATTTAAAAAAATGAGCAAGTACCTAAGAGCCCATGGAAAACCATGGATGGAAAGGGTGCTAACACCTTCCCTTTCTATAATCTACCCCCCGTACTCAGAATATCTCGAAAAAAGGTTTTTTCTGTTCTTTTTCCTTTTCCAAGATTGGATGAAATAAAAGTCGGTGGCGACTCTTGCTTACCGCAACATTTTGCAAACGCAAAATGCAAACCAATATTAAACAGTCGGTTCTGCCACCGTATCACAGAACTGGAAACTCTGTTGGGGAATTATAAGTGGGGTATACCTTAGGATCTAGGTCATCATAATTGCTTCTCTTGATTGCTTTGTTTGCTTTATTTTTGAGGGTTTTGTTTGGGGTTACTATAGATCCTACACCCGGATCTGGGGAACACCTTTTAGGTAAGTAGCAATAGACTGTGAGGGAACTGTACAGCATAGACCGATACGGTTGAAGCAGTAGCTACATTGGTGTGGCATTTTGGTTGGTACTGGTATCCCTTGTGGAGAAACGAGGAGAATACGGGGCTGCTGCATGGTGTCGTTAAGCATCAACTGACCTTAGAATCTTTAATCACCCAACTTGGCCATTAGAAAGTAGTGAGATATCCGGCCTCGGTGTAGAGCTGAGAACTGGTTGATACTCGATGCTACACTCATTGAGATCATACTCTCGGAATATTTCGGCCGCAAGAAAATATTGCTTGAGCTGAAACCATGACCGATGGAGGATGGTCAGTGATATTGAGATCCTCTAGAACCCGGTTACTTTTTCTAGGACAGGTTTGAAACCAACTTAACTTTAAGAGGGTATTACCTTTGACCTCATGCAAGCCTTAAACCTAAGTACTTTGTGTGATTTGATTGTGTTTGCAATACTTGTGTTTGCTATACCTGTGGTTTATCATGACATCATGCATCATAACATGGCATCCATGCTTCATTACACTAACCATTTCAAAGACCAAGGGAATTTATCTTTGTTCTGTTTTGCAGATCATGGCTTCCGTGCATAGAAATACCATCTGAATCAACTTTGTGCAGATACCTAACCAACTTAAAGAGCTAGCATCAAGAGTTTCTGAAACTTCTACTTTCATTAAGAGACACGGTCAACTTCTCAGCCTGGTTTCTTCAAACCTTGATGAACAGATGATGAGCGTACTATTTTAGTTCTTCGATCCCAAGCATCACCACTTCACCTTTTTAGATTACCAGCTGGTACCCACCTTGGAAGAGTTCTCTCATCTATTGGGCATATCCATTCTTGAACAGGTACCCTTCACAGATATGGAAGATGTTCCTAAGCTAGAAGTCATTGCCTCGGCTTTACATCTGAAGCGGGCCGACGTGGTAACCAATTAGGAAACTTAAAGCGGAGTCGAGGGTTTTATAGCCAAATTTCTGATAGACTAGTGTCATGCGGCGGGAGAACTGACTTGAGGTTTTTGCGTTTTATCGCAAATGTTACTGTTAGTAAGAGCCTCCATCAACTTTTCTTTTATCCAAAAGGAAAGGTGAAAAAGCACATGAAAGACCTTTGAGATTGTTTCTTGAGTTAGGGGGGTAGATTATGAAAAGGGAAGGTATTAGCACCCTATTCATCCATGGATTTCCATGGGCTCTTAGCTACTTGCTAGATCACTTGCTTTTGTTGTTTGAAATTGTGCTTTGTGTGGTTTTTGAAAGTATTTTGTAAAAGAGGCCATTGTTTAGGCAATCTTTGTAATGATTCTCGTTCGTAAGAATGTATACAAAGATGTTTGTCTTTTTGAAGCAACCCTATCTTTGGACGTAAACAGGACAGGCGTGGGTCATCGTACAACCATGATTAGCAATGTTGCAAAGTATCTTAGCATTTTTTGAGGTACTAAGATCATTTTGTAAGGAAACTTAGAATAGCGTCATCGAGGGACTATGATCCTATATTTATTTGTTTTGCCAAGATACTTCACATGCGTAATATGCCCATTTTTGTATAAGGCAAACAAGTGGAGAAACCCTAAGGGTGCTTATGTGCAAATGTGTTATTTTCATGCTTTAATTTTGTCTTGGATTTAGGGTTTTCTATTTGATTTATTTTTATCTTGCCATTCAAACCCTAATTACTAGCATGGTATGTAAAAGCGGTAAATTGCATAATTTAAAGATTACTACGCTATTACAACATTTTATGGGATGGAGGAATACAAATTGTGAATGGGGATTTGCAATAATGTAAATCTAATTAAGCTATTACAACCAAATCGAATTTGTACAAATATTTGAATCAATAAGATACAATATAAATTAAATGCGCAATATTATGTATATGCAAGGAAAAGAAATTGTTTTATTTTTCATATGCAAAAGAACTTTGACCTAATTCTAAAAGTATTAAAAAGGAAATTATTTCTCGAAAATAAATGGTTTACCGTAATTTCTAATTTAAAAGAAAATAAAGCTCCTTAAGTATTATTTTTGTGTATTTTTTTGCCTAAAATAAATAATATTTTATGAAAATATTTAGTCTCTTTATATGTTAAAAAAAAAATTTATAAATGTGAGAAAAAAGAAATAAATAATTAAACTAATTCCATTTTTTTATTTACAAGTTTATTAAAGAAAATATATATATATATATATATATATATATATATATATATATATATATATATATATATATATATATATATATATATATATATATATATATATATATATATATATATATATATATATATATATATATATATATATATATATATATATATATATATATATATATATATATATATATATATATATATATATATATATATATATATATATATATATATATATATATATATATATATATATTCTATGAGAAAAAATAAATTAAAATGGACCAAAATATAAATTTAGCATTTTATATTTTTTATGATTTTTAATATTAAGGAAAATATTTTTTAATAAAATAGAAAATGAAAATAAAATGAATAATAAAATATATATGAGCCAGGGGGTATCCTGAGTAATCAGGTGGTATTGTGTTAGAAAAAAAACGCTAAGGCCCAAATGTTGAAGCCCATCTTGCAAACAGCCAAAAATGAAACTGGAAAAATATGAAAAAAAACAAAAGATAGTGCCAAGGTTTGAACCCATGACCAATGCATTTCCAGCGCGCTACCTTGCCACTGGGGTGGCTGTACATCCGTTAGTTTATGTGAAACAAGAAAAACATAACACAAAAAGCTTCATTTGCCCTGTACTTCGTCTTCTTCCTCTAGCTAGCCAGACCAAGCATATCTCTCTCTCATTTCTCCATGAAAATGGAAACTTCAAACATGAAAATGATAGTACTCATTCCCACGATTTCAGACATGTAACTTGTGGAAACTAACAATCAAAGATCAAAACGAATTTTAAAGGCCCTAATTTCAAACCTAATTTTTACAGAAATTTGAACTCTAAAATTCTCTATACATAATAATCAGAAATGAAATCTATGCACATGGTTGGCTTTAGCACAATAATATCTACATTTTCCTTTCACAAATCGTGGCCAATGGATGCTTGTATGAAGAGATAAAAGTTGGAGTTCTTACCTCTTTCAGCTGAGATCGTGAATGGAGTTTGAGTGAGATTTATGAAGGCATGAAGATTGCTTTTTCTTGCTTGAACCTCCCTGATTGTGTTCCAATCCTTACCTTGTTTGAAAGTGTCAGAAACTCTCTATCCAAGTCAACCTGCAAGCTTGAAAAACAAAAATGGCAGATGGAGAAGGAGGTGTTACGGTGGAGGGATGATGGTCTGGAACACTTAGATATGAGGTAGGTAAAGTATTTGAGAGATTAAAACTTGAAACTCACAAGTGAATTTGTGGATTGCTATGCTTATGCTCAAACTGCAAGTTTTTGACAAGTTTTTGGTGAGAGGGAGTTTTTGAGTGTTTTAGGCCTTTAGCAATCGTGTTCTCAGTTGTAATATGCTTGTGTATTAGTATAGAGAAATTTTCAAATCCACTCCTCAACAGATTTCTGAGTTGTGTCCTTTTTGAACTCTTGCTTGCTTTTGAAGCCAAGTGAGAAGACAAGTCTTTACATTCCTGTACATGCCTGCTTGGAGTCGGTACAAGCTCTATACAAATTGCTTTAGGTTTGTAGGACTTGTGTGTGTAGAGAAGACAGGTCCAATGCTCATGAATTGAAAAGTTGTAAAAGTTATGCTTTTCCAAAATGGCAATGGCAACTTTGTGCCATTTATGGAATTAAAGCTTGGACAAAGACTCTTGTGCTTGGATTAAGGCTTTGTCAACTGATTAAGCATTAAATTATGAAGTGAGTGTTAGAACAAAGTTTGAATCTACTACCCTAAGTTAAAGTTTTGATGATAACAAAATGCTAGATTAAATAAATTGTATAATTCATATGAGACATATATGCTACCTAAAAATTATATTGTGCATTTACAGAAACTCTGATGGATATCAGCATAAGAATGTCAACATCAGCATCAGAAGATGAATTATCATATGCCAGCATCAGAAGATGAAATATCATATGCCAGCATCAGAAGATCAAAGCATGTGCTTACGCTGAAGCTTGATGAACAGATCTACGCGTAACATACTCTAAACTCTGATCAAGACCTAAACAATATCATCAGCACCTAGAACCGTCAGAATAAGCCAAAGCCAATGACACGCTTAATTGACAACGGTACTGTGCATTCAAGACACTTTATTACCAACGGCTGTATTCCAAGACAAAGATCTTCTCAATATGGAAAGAACATAATGGGCATTGAAATGGAATAATTGACTACAACGTATCTTTTCCAAGGCTATATAAACAAGTCAGTGAGAAATGAATTGGCTAATGCTCTACAACTCTTCACACGCAAAAAGAAAATCATCTTCATCCTCACTTATACAGTTTGCTATATCTCTCAAATTGCTTCTCTCTAGTTATAGCGTCCTAGTTTCACATAAGCTTAAATTGTGTATTATCACAGTTGTGATATAAAGTTTTTATAGAAAACATTCAACACATAGTATTCATTTTTCTGTAAGAAGGAATTTCCTTGAGAAACCGGTTTGTGGTTTAGACTCAAGAAGGATTTAGCAGTTGTTAAAGCAGTTGTAATATTCAGTTGAATATAGTGGATTAAGACCTCGTTGGAGAGAGGCGAAATCACCTTGACGGGTGGACTGGAGTAGTTTGAGATCAAACGAACCAGGATAAAAATAACGTGTTGTTTGCATTTGATTTCAAGTTTTACAATTCAACCCCCCTTCTTGTGTTTTTCACTTCTTCAATTGGTATCAGAGCGCCTGGTTCTGAGCTAAAACACTTAACTGTGTCAGTACAAGATCCAGCGTCAGAAAAACACAATGGCAGGAACATATCAACACACCAACAATGACAACAATGAAGATAGAGACAGATTCAGCGGCAAACCTCCAGTCTTTGATGGAGAGAATTTTGATTACTGGAAAGACAAAATAGAAAGCTTCTTTCTGGAACATGATGTTGATCTGTGGGACATGGTGACAGATGGATACACGCACCCAGTGAATGCAAGTGGTCAGAAGATTGACAGGAAGGCAATGTCTAATCAACAAAAGTGTGATTTCAAAAATCACCACAAGGCCAGAACTATTCTTCTCAGCGCCATCTCTTACGCTGAATATGAAAAGATATCTAACAGAGACACTGCAAAGAGTATGTTTGACTCTCTCAGAATGACGCATGAAGGCAACATTCAGGTCAAAGAAACTAAAGCTCTTGCGCTCATTCAGAAGTATGAGGCATTCAAAATGGAAGAAAGTGAATCTATTGAAACTATGTTCCCAAGATTTCAAATTCTGGTGGCTGGTCTCAAAGTTCTGGACAAAGGATATTCTACTACTGATCATGTCAAGAAGATCATCAGAAGCTTGCCAAAACAGTGGAGGCCAATGTTTACAGCACTGAAGCTAGCTAAAGATCTCAACAAAATCTCTCTGGAGGAACTTATCAGCTCCCTCAGAAGTCACCAGATAGAGCTAGAAGCTGATGAACCTCATAAGCAAGGTAAGCCTTTAGCTTTAAAGTCTAACAGAAAATATGACTCTAAAGTTTTGCAGGTTGTTGAAGAAACCTCTGATGGGTCCTCATCAGAAGAAGACGAACTTTCCCTCCTCTCCAGAAGAGTGGGCCAACTATGGAAGCAGAGGCAAAGAAAGTTCAGGAATACCATAAGATCCGATCAGAATGAGTCCTCCTCCAGATACAGAAGATCAGACTCCTCCTCTGGATTCAGAAGATCTGAAGGCTCCTCAGGAAGCAGAAAGCCAAACACCAAGGACATCATCTGCTATGAGTGCAACGAGCAAGGACACTACAAGAGTGACTGTCCAAAGCTTCAGAGGGAAAAGCCCAAAAAGAAGTTTGGAAGGGAAAAGAAGAAGAGTCTCATGGCTACATGGGATGACTCTGACTCGTCTGAAGCTGACTCAGAATCAGATGATGAGAGAGCAAACATAGCTCTCATGGCTAACATATCAAAAGACAGTGAAGCTTCCGAATCAGACTCTGAATCAGACACCGAAGAGGTATTCCCTGACTTTGAAATTAATTTTACTAAGGATGAACTTGCTGAAAGCCTTAACGAAATTCTGGAAAGATATCAGCAGATCAGAGTTAAATTCAGAAACCTAAAAAGGAATCTTGATTCTGACTCTAATAAAACTGAGAGTCTTAAATTGGAAAATTCTGAGTTGAAAAATAAAATTTCAAAATTAGAAAATCTTTTACAAAACTCTCAGAAGGAAACAATTTCTGAAACTCCCAGCAGCGCTGATGAGATCATCAAGGAGTATGATCACAGCTTTCAGAAGTTCCTTGCTAAAAGCATAGATAGAAGCAAAATGGCTTCAATGATCTATGGAGTTAGCAGAAATGGCAGAAAGGGAATAGGATACCAAGGTAAGGTACCTACACCAAAGAATGCCATGGATCTAGTTATTAAACGCACTCCTCTGAATTCTCACTTTGTGTATGGTCACACACATGACATTAAATATACTAGTAATAATTATTCTGTGAAACCAAAATTCAACCAGAGTTTTGGTAAAGCTAACAAATCAGGACCCAAGAAAATATGGGTACCTAAGGATAAAATAATACATGTTGCAGATATCTTTAGCAGCAAATCAGAAACACCAGTCATGGTACCTGGACTCTGGCTGCTCACGACACATGACGGGAAGAAGGCATGTGTTCCAAAGCCTGGAACTTAAGCCTGGAGGCCACGTAGGCTTTGGAGGCAATCAGAGGGGAAAGATCATTGGCTCTGGAACAGTAGGTAATGGAAATCTTCCCTCTATAAATAATATTCTATTAGTATATGGATTAATGCATAATCTGTTATCCATAAGTCAATTAAGTGATAACAGTTATGATATAATCTTTAATCAAAAATCATGTAAAGCTGTTAGTCAGAAAGATGGGACTATCCTATTTAATGGAAAGAGGAAAAACAACATTTATAAAATCAAACTTTATGAACTGAAAAGTCAGAATGTAAAGTGTCTTCTGTCTGTTAACAACGAGCAATGGATCTGGCACAGAAGATTTGGGCATGTTAGTATGAGAAGAATATCTCAGATTAACAAACTCAATCTGGTCAGAGGACTTCCTAATCTGAAGTTCAATTCAGATGCTCTATGTGAAGCATGTCAGAAAGGCAAGTTTGCAAAACCTGCTTTCAAATCTAAAAACGTTGTTTCCACCTCTAAGCCATTAGAACTTCTACACATTGACTTATTTGGACCAGTTAAAACTGCTTCAGTCAGTGGCAAGAAGTACGGGTTAGTAATCGTAGATGACTATAGCAGATGGACATGGGTAAAGTTCTTAAGACACAAGGACGAGTCACACTCTGTGTTTGTCACCTTCTGTAACCAAGTTCAGAATGAAAAGGATCTTAGAATCGTTAAAGTCAGAAGTGATCATGGTGGAGAATTTGAAAACAAATATTTTGAGTTATTCTTTAACGACAGAGGCATTCTGCATGATTTCTCTTGTCCTAGAACTCCCCAGCAAAATGGAGTTGTAGAATGAAAGAACAGAACATTGCAAGAAATGGCCAGAACCATGATTAATGAGACAAACGTTGCTAAGATCTTCTGGGCAGAGGCAATAAACACAGCGTGCTACATTCAGAATAGAATCTCCATAAGACCTATTCTAGAAAAGACTCCATATGAATTGTGGAAGAACAGAAAGCCCAACATTTCATATTTTCATCCATTTGGATGTACTTGTTTTATGTTAAATACAAAAAATTATTTGAACAAGTTTGACTCTAAAGCACAGAAGTGTATTATGTTAGGATACTCTAAACGCTCAAGAGGGTACAGAGTATACAATACAGAAACACAGATTATGGAAGAATCAATCAGTGTTCGTTTTGATGATAAGCTTGACTCTGAAAAGTCAAAGCAGAATGAAGTCTTTGCATGTATGAAAGTTGAATTCACAGGTTCTGAAGACAAGTCATCAGAAGCTCTCAACAAAGACACTCCTTCAACATCAGAAAGAGGCACTGTGAGCAATCCAGCAACATCCGTTGATCAACCTCAGAAAATACTATCCAGAAGCAGCATGGATCACCCAGAAGAAACAATCTTAGGAAGAAAGGAAGATCCAATCAGAACAAGAGCCAGCTTCAGAAACTCTAAAGAATCCCTCATGGGACTTGTTTCTCTGATTGAACCTTCTTCAATTGATGAAGCACTTCTAGACAACGACTGGATTCTAGCAATGCAATAAGAGCTTAATCAATTCACCAGAAATGACGTGTGGGATCTAGTTCCCAGACCAAAAGGATTCAACGTCATTGGAACAAAATGGGTGTTCAGAAACAAACTGAACGAACAAGGTGAAGTCATCAGAAACAAGGCACGACTGGTAGCACAAGGTTATAGTCAGCAAGAGGGGATAAACTATACAGAAACCTTTGCTCTAGTCGCCAGGTTAGAATCTATCAGACTTTTAATTTCTTTTGCTGTTAATAAAGGCATCACTTTTTATCAGATGGATGTCAAGAGTGCATTCTTAAATGTCTATATAGAAGAAGAGGTTTATGTGCACCAACCCCCTGGTTTTGAAAGTACAAAAAATCCAGAATATGTTTTCAAACTAAAGAAGTCACTGTATGGTCTGAAACAAGCTCCCAGAGCTTGGTATGAAAGACTAAGTAACTTTCTGTTAGAAAAAGAATTCACCAGAGGGAAAGTGGACACAACCTTATTCTGTAAGACTGTTAAGAATGACATCTTAGTGTGTCAGATTTATGTTGACGATATTATATTTGGATCTACTAATCCTTCTCTTGGAAGAAAATTTGCTAAGTGTATGCAGGCAGAATTTGAGATGAGCCTCATGGGGGAACTGAAATTCATTCTGGGAATTCAGATCAATCAAACTCTAGAGGGAACTTACATTCATCAGAGTAAATATGTCAGAGAACTTCTGAAGAAATTTGATCTCTCAGAATGTAAGTCATCAAAGATTCCAATGCATCCCACGTGCATTATGGAAAGAGAAGAGGTAAGCAAAAAGGTAGAACAGAAGGTCTACAGAGGTATGATTGGTTCTCTTCTTTATCTGACGGCTTCAAGGCCTGATATTTTATTCAGTGTATGCATTTGTGCAAGATTCCAATCAGATCCTAGAGAATCTCACTTAACAATTGTTAAGCGAATTTTCAAGTATCTGAAAGGTACTACTAATCTGGGTTTATTTTATAGAAAATCTAGTGATTACAGCTTAGTAGGTTACTGTGATGCTGACTTTGCTGGAGACAGAGTAGAGCGTAAAAGTACTTCTGGAAGCTTCCAGTTTCTGGGAGAAAATCTGATCTCTTGGTCCAGCAAAAGGCAATCCACAATTGCTCTATCAACAGCAGAAGCTGAATACATAGCAGCAGCAGGATGCAGCACACAAATGCTCTAGATGAAAAGTCAGCTTGAAGACTTCTAGATATTTGAGAGTAACATTCCTATACTCTGTGACAACACTTCTGCCATTTTCTTAAGTAAAAATCCAATTTTGCATTCTAGGGCTAAGCATATAGAAATAAAACATCATTTCATTAGGGACTATATTCAGAAAGGCATTTTAAACTTAAAATTTATTGATACAGACCATCAATGGGCTGATATTTTCACAAAACCACTTTCTGAAGATAGGTTCAATTTCATTCTGAAACATCTCAGCATGAAGCTCTGCCCAGAGTGAAAATGTTTTAATTTTATATATTAACCTTCAGAATTTGTTTTATTTTACTGTGAACTTCTGATCAATCTTCTTTCAGAAATTTAGACATGCAGATTATATCAGAGTCTATCCATAAAAATTTGAGCGGTTCATTTCAAGGATAGATGTGTTGTTCACTAAATCAAACAAGTTTCATCCAGTCATCAGCTAATTCCTGAAATAAAACATGCGTGCACGCTTCTGAGAAGGCAAAACGCTGATTGGATGCATTGAGACACATGTCATGGGTAACCGTTCCAAATATCTTTCTAAATCCCCCAAAATCAGCCAACATTAAATGCGAGTAATCATGATTTAATTCTCTCTCTTAAAACGTTTATATTTTCAAAACACTTTTTAAAACCTATTTAAACACCTTAAACATCATTCATTCACTTTTTACCGTCACATACAATCTTCAAAATATTTTTTGTGTTCTTACTGTGTTTTCAAGCTTTTTTCTCAAAGAAACCCTTTTCAAGCTTTTTCTCAAAAACTCTTGTGTGAACATGGCATCCTCTAGAACTCCTTCTGCAGGTTCCAAGCAATATGCTTCTTCTGAATAGTATCAGATTCCTTTCAGAACGCTCCTAACTTCGGTCAAGAACTTGGAAGTTCTGTCAGAATTGATAGTAGATTTCAACAGTTTGAAGGAAAATGGCTTTGATTTGTCAGAAGAAATTAAGGCACAAGGTTGGGAAAGGTACTTTGATAGGTTGGTGGGTCCAACGTTCCCAATTTTGGTTAAAGAATTCTGGATACATGCGTCTTCATCAACTCATCAGGTTACTTCGTATATCATGGGAAAGAAGATAGTGATTACTGAAGATCACATTGCAAGGTTGATTGGATACACTGGTGGTGGTATCCGTTGTATTGACATGGCAGATAGATGTGCAAACTCTGCCCTAATTGCAAGAGAGATTTTCACACATGGGGTTCCCTCTAGCAAAATCAGATATTTGAAAGATCAGCACAGAATTTGGGCGAAGATTATTTTGGGTTGCTTCAACCACAGGAAGCCTACAAGCTCTCCTGACTATATAAACATAGATCAGCAATTTCTGATTTATTTTATTGCAAAGAAGTCCAAGATCAACCTAGCTCATCTTCTGTTCAATCATATGAAGGCAAGCGTCAAGGAAACAAGAGAAGAAGAAAGGACTAAAAGGGATTGGATACCCTTCGGCAGATTGATATCAGATATTCTAACAGAGAATAGGCTGATTGAACACCTGACAGAGGCACAGGAAATAAGCTCTCTAGAACCTTCTGTTGGCAAGAAGCTGAATGCCAAGAATCTGAAGAAGATGAAGCTGATAGAGAATATAAGGAAGGAGCCCAGCGTCACTCCTCATGCTGAAATCACCAGCAGAAGAGTCCCTCTGGACGACTTTCCTATGTTCTCTGAGATTGACTCTAAACCAGTCATTGTTCTCAGATACTTGGATGCTTGTAAAGCTGATGGCACAGATCCTGATCTGAACATTAAAGATCTTCACCAGCAAACACCAGAGGTTACTCTGAAGAAAACTAAGAAGAGAAAGGCTGCATCAGAAGGACCGTCTCAACAGACCCCAAAGAAGAGAGGTAATTTGTCTTCTGTTAATGTTTTAAATTCATCTGTTGTTCCAACATTTATTCCAACCCCAGCTTCATTTGAAATCCCAATTCCCATTCCAACCATTAATGATACTGAACCTGAGTTTGACCCTTCTGAGTCATTAACCCTCAGAAGATCCCGCGCCAAACCTCACAATCCAAAACCTACAACCACAACAGAACCAGAACTTGAAAAAGTTCTTTCAGAAATAGATCAACACTCTTCCGCTCCCAATACAGAAAATCCAAATCTTCAACCAGAAACTCCCCACTCACCTCAACCAGAAACTACACTCTCACCAATACCAGAAGATCCACATTCACCACAACCAGAAATTCCACAACCTCCATCTCCATAACCAGAACTTAATCCACCTTCACCTCAACACGAATCATCTCCACAACCTGAGTCTCAACACTCTGAGGCTCAAACCCCTGAACCTCAATCATCTGAATCCTCTGAACCACAACCCTTAGCCATACAATTTCCTGGTGGTACCACTATTAATATCCCTCAACTACCATCCTCACCAGAAATTACTCCACCTAATACCCCATCCACTCCAATAATCATTCCTGATTCTCCTACTCCCTCACCCAAGCAAAATCCAGATGACCACAGCAAGACCTTCATTGATCTAACAGTCCTTGACCGCCTTGCTGCCCTTAAAAATAAAACTGCCATTCCCAAACCCAAACAACCAGATGTTGGTTCTAGCATCTTGAATTTTGAAACAGACATGCAAAAGTGGATTTCTTCTCTAAAACAGGCTACTCCAGGAGTGATTGATCCTGCTGTTTCAGACCAACTCTGGACACAATTCAGAGGATGGGTATGCGCTGAAACCTTTAAGCTGCAAGACCTAAGCTATGAACAGGCTCAACAGAACTTCAGCAATCTGCTGAAAGAAATTGAAGGTCCAGTTTTGAGTCAGCTGCTGAAGGAGGAAGTGCTTCATCTGGACAGTGAGCCTTGGTCTGAAAAGCGTCCAGCTTCAACAGTTCAACCAGCAGAAGAACAGACGATTCCAGCTGAAGATTTAAGTCAAGAAGAAGTTATTGCAGAAATCTCTCAGAAGCATCCTGATTCTGACATCTCTCAAGCTGCATTGGACAGGCAGACTCTTGAAGAGCTGAAGCAAAATGATCTTCGACTACAGGAGAGAATGGATGAGAATGATCAATGAATGAAGGAAAGGATGAATGTTCAGGATAGTAAGATTGACTCAGTAGTCAGCATGGTGCATCAGCAGAAGGAAACCACTTATCAGATTAAGAACATGCTAGAAGCTCTGTTCACACGCCTTCCTCCCCATTCTTAGATTTTGATTCCTGATGTTTTCACTGTTTTCTTTACATGTTATCTGTAATATTTTCTGAGCTCTGAACTGAATACAATCGTTTTTCTGCACTGATCGTTTTTAACTTCAATTATTTGCACTTTTTGATTGCTGACAAAAAGGGGGAGAAAGAATGATATTTTTCAATAACAAATTACTGAGACAAAAGTCTCAAACATTCTAACACTCTGATATACTTGAATGTTTCTTTGTTCTGCATAAGCTTACAGGTACAAGAATTTGATTATCTCTGATACACTGAAGCTCTGCTCTAGTAAAGGAAAGATCTGATGCTCAAAGAAAGTTCAATAAAGATCTGATGCTAAAGGAATCGTGAAATTAAAAAGGGAAGTAATAAACTCAGGGGGAGTTTTTCTGATCATAACTCTGATACCCTTCTATTCCCTATCTTCTTATCTTTGATACCTTTCTGTTTATCGCTGATACAAATTTATTATTTGGTTATCTCTGATATTTTTCTTTAAATTTCAATTGAAAATATCTGGTTTTTGTCATCATCAAAAAGGGGGAGATTGTTAGAACAAAGTTTGAATCTACTAACCTAAGTTAAAGTTTTGATGATAACAAAATGCTAGATTAAATAAATTGTATAATTCATATGAGACATATATGCTACCTAAAAATTATATTGTGCATTTACAGAAACTCTGATGGATATCAGCATAAGAATGTTAACATCAGCATCAGAAGATGAATTATCATATGCCAGCATCAGAAGATGAAATATCATATGCCAGCATCAGAAGATCAAAGCATGTGCTTATGCTGAAGCTTGATGAACAGATCTACGCGTAACATACTCTAAACTCTGATCAAGACCAAAACAATATCATCAGCACCTATAAGCGTCAGAATAAGCCAAAGCCAATGACACGCTTAATTGATAACGGTACTGTGCATTCAAGACACTTTATTACCAACGGCTGTATTCCAAGACAAAGATCTTCTCAATATGGAAAGAACATAATGGGCATTGAAATGGAATAATTGACTACAACGTATCTTTTCCAAGGCTATATAAACAAGTCAGTGAGAAATGAATTGGATAATGCTCTACACCTCTTCACACGCAAAAAGAAAATCATTTTCATCCTCACTTATACAGTTTGCTATATATCTCAAATTGCTTCTCTCTAGTTATAGCATCCTAGTTTCACATAAGCTTAAATTGTGTATTATCACAATTGTGATATAAAGTTTTTATAGAAAACATTCAACACATAATATTCATTTTTCTGTAAGAAAGAATTTCCTTGAGAAACCGGTTTGTGGTTTAGACTCAAGAAGGCTTTAGCAGTTGTTAAAGCAGTTGTAATATTCAGTTGAGTATAGTGGATTAAGACCTCGTTGGAGAGAGGCGAAATCACCTTGACGGGTGGACTGGAGTAGTTTGAGATCAAACGAACCAGGATAAAAATAACGTGTTGTCTGCATTTGATTTCAAGTTTTACAATTCAACCCCCCTTCTTGTGTTTTTCACTTCTTCAGTGAGAAACAAGTTTGAGGCCTGTAAATCAAGGATTAGGCAGCATAGTTTTAGATTGGAGTTTTGTTCTTCATGAAATGGCTTGAATTCAAAGTGAGAAATTACCAACTTCATCTCTTCGATTATCCCTACACAAAAATGATCTCAAGGAGTTATTCGACATTTTTGAAAGCTTGCAATGTACTCTATAACTCATCTTTGAAATGAATTTCAAGATTCCTCTTGGAACTAGGTGAAAAATTTCCATGAAGTTGGGTCAAAAACCTGACTAAATTAGGGCAAAATTTCACTAAGTTATTTTAGTTCATGGGCATGTATTCACAAAATTATATCTTGAGATCCAAGCATCTTTAGCAAAAAATATGTGAAGAAAAGTTGTAGATTTCATGGAGGTCTATGAATTTTATGTTGGGAACTTTCTTTGAATCATCTTGTATCATGGTGAAAAAATGGCTTAAAGTTGAGAAAAAATAAGAAATTTTCTATACTTAGAAAAATTTCTAAGTTAAGAAAAATTTCAAATTTCAAAATCAAATCTTCAATCTTTGGTTTCTTGATGAACAATTTCATATTTTGACATGTTTTGATGAATTGTGATCCTTGGCACTTGATTTTGACCAAAAAGTCAAAGTTTGACTTTTCAGTATACAATTGACTTTTGATCAGTTGACTGCAAATTTCATCTGTCAATCCAATGAAATTGCAATGTTTTGAACCATGTCATTAGGTCAATATGATATAATTAAATCCTTGAAATCATGCTTCAAATCAGTTGGTCATTTTCCAGGTCAAAAATCAGAAATTGCCCTTTCTCAGTCAAAACCCTAATTTTGACCATTTTGCCCTTTTGATGATTTGATCAAATTTTTTGAGGAATTGTGGTACAAACTTGATAAAATGATACATATGAGTCTAGAATATTGATGTGGATCAAAAATTATGAAGTTTGACTGTAAATTGGCCATGGTTGACTTTTTCCCCAATACAGTTGATTTTTAGGTCAACTATCCAATTGACTGATCAAAAATATGGTTCAAGGCTTGGAACTTGCCATGAGCAAACTTAGGGGTCCATAATTATGTTTGAAAGTCATATGAAGCAATGATAGTCCAAAAATCCTTTTGCAATCCCAAACCCTAATTTTGGGTTATCAGTGCAAGATGAGATGTCTTGAGCTGATCAAACCCTAATTCAGTCTTGAGTCAAAGAGATCTTGTGAGAAAAGTCTTATAAATGAGAGGGCAAATTTTGGGGTACAACAGCTACCCCTGTTCAATCCTCTTAAACCCGAAGAGTTAGATTGGTGAGTTTTACCATTTGTGACTCGAAGGTGAAAGATGATTGGACACTAGAGTGCCCATAAATTTGCACTCGACGATGTGTAGTTGAGGGAATGGGCTTAAAGATGCCATTTGGAGAGGTGATTGAGTCTTGTCGGATATGGGCTTGTAGATGCCATCCAAGAATGTTTGTTGAATTGTAAGTTGTGAGCTGAAAGAATAAGTATCATAATGGTGTCCGTGTCTGGAACGTATCTGTACTGTATTTGAATGAGTATCAGAATGGAATCCGTGTCTAGAGCATATTCGCACTGTATCTGAAAATTGAATCTGAATGAGTATCAGAACGGCATCCGTGTCTGGAGCGTATCTGAACTATATCTGAATGAGTATCAGAATGGCATCCGTGTCTGGAGCGTATCCGTACTGTATCTGAAAATTGAATCTGAATGAGTATCAGAATGGCATCTATGTCTAGAGCGTATATGCACTGTATCTGAAAGTTGAATCTGAATAAGTATCAGAATTGCATCCGTGTCTGGAGCGTATTTGTACTGTATCTGAAAGTTGAATCTGAATGAGTATCAGAATGGCATCTGTGTCTAGAGCGTATCTGAACTGTATCCTGATTGCATATTGTTAGTGGTAGCTATTAATCTTATCCTGAAAAGGGTAAAGTGTTAGCTGAAACACAAAGTTATGTTGCATGAAATGTATGTTGGAATGTATTTTCTTTATCAATGTTTATGATATATGGATACAATGTATGCGCATGTAAGCTGATTTGCTGTATTGTTGTTCGATTGAGGAAAATAAATCCTTGAATGCTACTGAGGATGTGTTTAATTTTCATGTCTTGAAGTTGAAGTACTGACAAACTCTTGTTAAGGGAAGTAAATTCTGTTGTGAGGGCAACACTGTGTACTGTTTATAAGATTTGCTTGGGGAATCTTGAGAAATTTGACGATTTCTACTGGGGATTAATAATTTGAAAATTGTTCTGCTGGGGATTTAAATGACGTACTGTGGGGATTACTTATGGAATAGCCTAGAGACGTTTTCTTGTCCTTTCATCCTATCAGTAATTTTCTTTCTTATTTTGTATATTTGTAAAAAGTAATTATGTTCAAATGCATATGTTCATCAATGAATCATTGGACGTTTTTGCAAACAAAACACAATCCTAAAGAAAAGACAAATAGTTTTTTTTTGTACTTTTAAAGAGATATCTTTGCATTGACTTTGAGTAAGTATTTTGTACAAAGGAGACAAACATTCTAGTAAGAGAATGGTTCCATAAAACAAGAAAAATTTATACAAAGAAAGATAGCTATGTGTAATAATCCCATGGGGTTCCCATTATGCTATAGCCTTTATATCTCCGAATATCTTGTATATTTGTTGCTTCGTCCGAAGATGATTGAATTGATCAGAACCTCCGAGTTTGTCAGTAGAAGTCAAAGGTTGTCCGTTGAGTGATCCGATGGGACATAGTCATACGCTTTAATTCCCTAATTTTTTCCCGGACCGCCCTTTCGGGTTTTCAATCCACCGGGAAACCCTTTTTTGCCCAAGTCTCCCTTTCGGGTTTTCAACTTGTCGGGTGTACATATTTTTCATTTTATCCCTAATTTTTGCCCGAACCTTTTTGGTTCGCTGGGATGCCCTTGTTTTGCCTAGGTATGTCAACCTAGCGGGTCTCTTATGCGTAGTATCTTTTGACTATGTTCGTGTTTGCAGGGTGTGGCAGGTCGTCGCCATCCATGGTGGTCAATATCATCGCCCCACTGGAGAATATGTTCTTGATTACAAATGGTCCTTCATAGGTAGGAGTCCATTTTCCCCTGGGATCACTTTGTGGCAAGATAATATGTTTGATCACTAGATCCCCAACTTGATATACTTGGCGCCTGACTTTCTTGTTTAAAGCCTTGATCATCCATTTTTGATACATTTAACCATGGCAAACAGCAGTAAGTCTCTTTTCATCAATTAAGTTCAGTTGATCAAGTTGACTTTGGATCCAATCGTTTTCATTCAATCATGCATCCTTCATAATTCTCAAAGAGGGGATCTGAACCTCAATAGGTAGAACAACCTCCATGCTGTAAACCAAAGAATAGGGTGTTGCCCCGGTTGATGTGTGAGCCGTGGTACGGTACCTGTGGAGAGAGAATGGTAGCATCTCATGCCAGTCTTTGTATGTGACTGTCATTTTTTGTATGATCTTTTTAATGTTTTTATTCGTAGCCTCGACAACACCATTCATCTTTGGCCTATAGGGAGAAGAATTGTGATGCTGAATCTTGAATTGCTCGTACACGGCGCTGATCATAGTGTTGTTGAGATTTGTACCATTGTCAGTGATGATCCTCTCCAGGATACCGTACCGGCAAATGAGATTTTTCTTGATGAAGCATGCAACAACATTCTTGGTAACGAAAGCGAATGAAGTTGCTTCATCCCACTTGGTAAAATAGTCAATGGCCACCAGGATGAAGCGGTGTCCATTGGAGGTTGTAGGCTTGATCTTTCCAATCATATCAATTCCCCACATAACAAAGGGCCAAGGAGCCGTCAAGACATTCATAGGAACCGGAGGTACGTGCACCTTGTCAGCATAAATTTGACACTTATGACAGGTTCGAGAGTATTGATAGCAATCTGCTTCCATGGTAGACTAATAATAGCCTGCCCGTAGGATTTTCTTCGCCATCGTATGCCCACTGGAGTGGGTGCCAAAAGTACCTTCATTTAATTCAGCCATGATCTTTTCAGCCTCAATCTTATCCACACACCGAAGCAGAATGGAGTCATGATTACGTTTGTACAGGATGCCATTACTAAGGAAGAACTTAGCGGAAAATCTCCTTAAGAACTTTGTATCATTGATTGAAGCTCCTTCTGGATATTGTTGAGCCTCGAGATACCTCTTGACCTCATGAAACCAAGGCTGGTCCATTACTTCTTCAGTATTAATCTCGTGACAATATGCTGGTTCATCCATTCGTTCGACGGTGATCTGGGGAGCCTCATTATCCCAATTAAATTTAAACATAGATGACATTGTGGCTAGAGCGTCTGCTAGCTGATTTTCTTCTCGCGGGAAATGTTCAAAGGTAATCTTCTCAAAATGTGGTAGCAATGTCAAAACATGTTCTTTGTAAGGGATAAGATTTGGGTGCTTAGTGTCCCATTCCACTTTGATCTGACTGACGACCAAAGCTGAATCTCCAAACACATCTAAATCTTTGATTCCCAAGTCTATGGCAGCCCTGAGACCAAAGATTCATGCTTCGTACCCTGCCATATTGTTTGTACAATTGAAGCAAATTCTGGCAGTAAAGGGAGTATGACACCCTTCCAGAGATATGGGTACAGCGCCGATACCATTACCAAGTGCATTGGATGCCCCATCAAAGAACAGGGTCCATCGGGATCCTTGTTCAGGTCCGTCATGTGGTATGATTTCTTCACAGTTGTCTAATGTCATGATGTCTTCATCCGGGAATTCAAACTTCATGGACTGATAGTCTTCTACAGCTTGATGAGCAAGATGATCAGCTAGCACACTGCCCTTTATAGCTTTATGGGTAGTATACTGTATGTCATATTCTGTTAGGATCATCTGCCATCTAGCTATCCTCCCAGACAGAGCAGGCTTCTCGAAGATGTATTTTATCAGATCCATCTTAGATATCAATAAGGTAGTATGAGTCAGCATATACTATCTTAGCCGGCAGGCAGCCCATGCCAGAGCGCAGCAAGTTTTCTCGAGTAGTGAATATCTGGTTTCACAGTCGGTAAACTTTTTGCTCAGGTAGTAAATAGCGTTCTCTTTTCAGCCAGACTCGTCATGCTGCCCCAATACACACCCCATTGAGTTTTATAAAACAATCAGATACATGATCAGTGGTCTTCCCTCGACTAGTGGCATCAAAATAGGAGGATCTTGCAAGTACTTTTTGATTTTGTCGAAAGTAGTTTGGCATTCATCATTCCATTTGACTACTTGATCTTTCTTCAATAGTTTGAAGATTGGCTCACAAGTAGCTGTTAGGTGAGAAATGAATCTAGAAATATAGTTCAAGCGTCCCAAGAATCCTCTGACTTCCTTCTCAGTACGAGTAGCGGGCATTTCTTATATTGCTTTAACCTTGGCAGGATCGACCTCAATACCTTTGTTGCTGACGACAAAGTCTGTGAGTTTACCGGACTGTACTCCGAATGTGCACTTGTTTGGATTCAACCTTAGCTTATATTTCTTTAGTCTCTCAAACAGCTTTTGAAGGTGATCCAAGTGCTCTTCTTTTGTTTGTGATATGGCTATCATATCGTCTATGTAGACCTCTATTTCATGATGTATCATGTCGTGAAATAAAGCTAACATGGCGCGCTGATAGGTTGCCCCAGTATTCTTCAGCCCGAAAGGCATCACTTTGTAGCAGAATGTGCCCCACTGTGTGACAAATATAGTTTTCTCCATGTCCTCAGGTTCCATTTTGATTTGGTTATAACCTGAGAATTCGTCCATGAAGGAAAACACTTTGTGTTGTGCCGTATTTTCAACCATGATATCAATGTGGGGAAGTGGAAAATCATCTTTAGGACTCGCCCTATTAAACTCTCTATAGTCCATGCACATTCGTACTTTGCCGTCCTTTTTAGGTATGGGAACAATGTTGGCAACCCATTGAGGATAGGAAGTGACATCCAAGAATCCAGCATTGAATTGCTTCATGACCTCCACTTTGATCTTTTCTGACATATCAGGTCTCATGCGGCGGATTGTTTTTTACTGGCGGACAGTTTTCTCTTGTAGGGAGATGATGTACCACGATGTCTATATCAAGTCCTGGCATGTCTTCATATGACCAAGAAAAGATCTCAACATAATCCTGCAACAGCTGAATCAGACGCTCCTTGACACTGGGCTCCAGATTGGCACCCACCTTGACCTCTTTTTTATCCTCCTCGGTACCTAGGTTGATTGTATCCACAGGTTCCTCGTGAGGCTGAATAGCTCTTTCCTCTTGTTGTAGTAGTCTGGCCAGTTCCCCTGGTACTTCACAACCTTCCTCACCTTCGTCTTTGGCTTGGTAGATTAGATCCTCAGAGTCACAAAAGGCCATAGCAGTATCGTTACCCATGGGATCCAGAATGGAGGGGTACCTGCATTTGTGAGTGTGGGTGTGTGAAAGGGTATATCCATCTTTAAAAAATAAAATGTAAAAGAAAAACAATGAGCACAAAAGTTTGTATGTGAAAAATGTCCATGATTCATTAAATGTCATATGAAGATGAAATAATAATCCTTACAAATGGACCATTGTGCCTCGGGCAAGACACAAGGTTTTAAATGTGCGAATTGTTTGTGAATATTACAAGTCCAACGGAAATTTAAAGATAAATTACTGAGGGATGAAAGTTATTAAGACAAAGTCTCTGGCCTCCCAATTGCGAAGTCCACCGTTGACAGTTGGAAATATCCAATCCTCCAAGCTTCAATATTTTTCACCATCCTCCACCGCATTGACCTCTCGGTTGATAAACTTCAAGGGTGGCCCTCCAGCACGGGCACGACGTACAGCCTTCTGAGCACTTGAAGTGAACCCTAAACCAAACTTGTCAGATTTATATGGAATATTCGGAAGTTGCCCCCAGATCATGGATCCACCCTCTTCTATTACTGCCTTGGCGTCCTTCAGGGATGACATCTGGAGGGGAGGTGTGATCGGTGGATCTGTAACTGACTGTTTAATGCTGGTTCGCGAAATGTCGCGGAAGCAAGAGTCGCCACCGTCTTTTATTTTCTCCAAATGGAAAGGACAAAAGCACAGAAAAATTCCTTATAGAGATTTCTCTCGGTTCGGGAGGTAGATTATAGAAAGGGAAGGTATTAGCACCCTTTCTATCCATGGTTATCCATGGGCTCTTAGATACTTTCTCATTTGTGTTTTCAAAAGGTTTGTTTGCTTTTCAACTGTGGGTTTTAAAAAGTTTCTTTGAAAATTCCAGTTCGACTCTTGTATCGGTCCTCAAGAGTGTTTGAAAAATTGCTTTCGAAAGCTTTTTGAAAAGGTGTCGGTGTGAAAAGTATTTTTTGATTTGTTTTGAAATTAGAGCAAGTATCTACGAGAACCTACCTACCCTAAGGAATTTGTCTGTGTAAATGTCCTTTAAAGTAGTGCCATCCCACTATTGAAAGGTAGGTAGCACCACCGTTGGAGGTGTTCGGGTCAATTCGAGGTTCGGGACATGGTGATCACCAGAGCAATGGGAAGACACCTTAGAAGCTACCCTCATTCCAGGTTCCCGGATCATGAGGACTTACTAAGACATCCTCTACTCGACGATCACCTTTCGAGGCAAGGCAACAGTGAGGCGTACCCTAGGGGTGGTGTGTGCGATTCGTGTGTCGTTTTCATTTATTTTTGTCTTTTGTCATGTTATTGGTGATCTAGCGTTTGTTTTTATTTTTGTCCATACATTCTTTCATGCCTTGATTAACAGTTAAAAAATTGCGGAAAGTAAAAGATTCTAAGCTATTACAAAAGGCGCGGGTCCACATCGCCAAAATTTCTCGAACCCGATTTGACAGAAAAATAAAGAAAGTAAAGAAAGTAAAGAATTAAAAGTGCAAGAAATTAATTACATGGCTTCGGGAGAGATACATAAATATTGTGCGAAAAAGAAATAAGTATGCGAATTAATAAGAATTAAGAACGAGGGCGTTGGACCCCTTTTTGCAAAATTAAATTAAACGATGAATTAATTAATTAAAAAGAGAAAGGAAATTGTTTTTTGGTATTTTATGATTTTTAGGATTTTAATGAAAAAGAATTAATTAAGATAAATGCTAACCCTAATTCTAGTTATTTTAATTTATTAAAAAAGAAGATTAAAGTTTTACCCTAAAATTAACCCTAATTAATTTACATGCAATTTTAATCACAAAAATAAATATTTAATTATTTAATCATTATGGGAGAAAAATAAAAAAGGATAAAAAATTATTTGAACCCTAGTTCTATGTTTTTTAGATTTTTATTAAAAGAATTAAAATTAAAACCTAATTTAAAACTAATTAATTTATTTACAAGAAATATTAAAATAAAAAATATTTATTATTTTTCTCTTTTCTGATTTTTTATGGTTTTATGAAAATATTAAATTAATTAAGAACAATAATTAAAAGAAAATAAAAAATAAAATAAAAAAAGTAAAGAAAGTAGAAAGAATTGCAAACCTAGGGGGGTTGCAGTCCCCAAAGTGGAGGTACAGCCTTGGTAATTCAGGCCCATTACAGCATGGCCTCATTGACTTTTTCATGCCACGTGTGGGACCTTTGACTAGGGTCCATCATGCTCCTCAACTCTGCGCCCTTGGATTGATGATATTGAACGTATGGACGGCTTGATGGAGGAGCGTATGGTGTGTCCTTTATATTGAATCTGCATGTGAATTTTAATTGAAAAATAATATGGACATAGTGAGGACCTGGGGCTCGAACCCAGGTCATGAACGTTGCCAACACTCTCGCTTACCACTGAACCAATTCACGCGTGTTTAATATATAACAACTAACAAATATTATAAAAGAAAGATGGTCAGTGGCTTAAAAACGCGCGCAGAATTTGAATCTTCCAATCAGCGCCTTCCACCTCATCGTCCTCTTCGTTGGGTTTATTTTTTCCTGAAACAAGAACAAACTAGCAACGGTTTTCAAACGTTGCCATAGATGCCATATAAGAAAATAGCGAATAGGCCATAAGGCCTCATAAATTAGGCGCGACATGTGGTTTCTCTTCGTCTAAACGCATTGAATTGAATGGCTTTGGTCTCAGACTCCAATTTTTCCTTATTTCAAAACCCCTAATTCCAAGCTTCATAAACCCTAAACTGCATCCATGGCGAATTCGCATACAGTGCACAAAAGTCTAATCAAAGTACATGGTTAGCTTTAGAATCTCATAAGGAACATAAATCAAACGTTAAAATTTAAAAAAAATGCATGAATTGAGATGCACGAATGAGAAATTTTCTTGGTACAGGTGAGATCGTTCTCACGTTTCTGGTCACGAAAACTTGTGGTTTTTGATGCAAAATCTTTCTATGAAGCCTCAGCAAGCTAATGAGATAGAAATCGCGCCTTGAATCGTCCTGCAAAAGTGTTTTCAGAATTGAGTTTTTGGCAAAAAATTTCAAGTTCAATGGATGCTTTTCTGCGCAGCTTAGTGGTCAATGGCATTAGGGTTGTGTTCCTTGTATATGTAGTAATGATTTAGGTCAAAAATCTGATCAAAAGAATCCAAGATTTGATTGTTCAATATTTGATTTTCCAAGCATTATTTTTTCAATCTTTTCCATGCAATTTGATACCAAATCATGCCAAAACTTTCCAAAATGATCATGCACGAATCCTGAATGTCCAATGAGAGTATTTTCTGCACAAAGAGATTTGATTTCATTAGTTTTGTATTTTTCATGTATTTTATTTAATTAAATGATTTATTAATAATAAAAAATCAAAAATAAATAAATAAAAATGGAGAAAAACATTCCCTTTGGGCCTAATGGTCGTGCACATGCTTGGGATAATGAATTATGGAAGAAAAATAGGCCCATTAGCAATTTTAGGTCATTTGAATCAATGTTGACTTTTCAAAATATCCAAAAATTTCCCAACTTCCACAAGGCATAACTTGCTCAATTTTTAAGCTTTGCTCATGTTCTTGGGCATTTTGGAAAGGACTTTGAGTCCTCTAACCAATGCCTTTTGTCCCATGTCATTTTGATTTACCAATCTCAAGTTATGGCCTTTGACTTAAAGTCCCTTTTTGTTGACTTTTGAAAATGACCTATAATGTTGAAATTGATAACTTTTTGTGAGAGCATTTCTTGGACTTGAAGTATGAAGATGAGTTGTAGGAAATGTCTTTCTCTTCAAAATGAGCTTTGGATGGAATTTTTCTGATAATCCATGTGAAAGTTATGCCCTGGTCAATTTACAGTTGACTTTTTCAGCTGTCCAAATAAGGAAACTTTTGCATCTTGATGATTTTTGAGCCAAGCTTTGAGAATCATGATCAAGCATTGATCAAATGATGTTTGTGGCTTCAAAATGATATGTTGACCAAAAATTTGAACTTTTGACTGTCAAATGACCATTTTGCCCCTACAGTTGACTGTAGTGCAATTAGGGTTTTTGACTGTGCAATTTTGTGCTGAAAGTCTTGAAACTTGATATGAAGATGCTTGACCATATTTGTAGGCATGTGAGACTTGATTGGCCCTTTGGAAACTTCATTTTCTTGATCAGAACAAAAACCCTAATTTTGACTGTTCAGGAGGCCTTTGCACTGTGCAACCCTTGGGGAATTTTGAAGCATGATTTGGCAATTTCTTGAAGAATATGGGAGGGAAAATTTTGGGGTACAACAGTTGCCCATGTTCAATCTTCTTATACTTGAGGATGCAGATTGGCTGACGTGCCTTTCGTAATCCGAAGGTGGAAGATGATTGAACACTAGAGTGCCTAGAAATTTGCGCTCACATAGTAGCAGTGATGGTGGAAATGGGCTTACAGATGCCATTTGGAGATTGATGAATAGGATGATGGGCTTATATATGCCATCTGGATGTTGATCGCGTAAGAGATTCCTTAGCGAGAACTTGCGTACCTGCAAAAAGAAAATGATTACCTGACATGTTGCAGGAGCTGGTTTTCAGATGCTTGGTATAGATGTGTCCTGACTGGCTACAGGAGCTGGATCTGGAGCTTCACAAGATGATGAATGAACCAGGGATGGTTACTACCTCAGCATGAACGGTGAGAGAACCTTGGGTGACTTTAACTTCAACAACGCTCGTTGAGAAAATCTTGGTGGGAATTACCATCTTCGCAGGATCGGGAAGAGAACCATAGGCAATTATAATCTCAAAAGCGGACGTTTGAGAAAAACCTGGGTTGGAATTATCATCTCCGCACCGCTGGGGAGAGAACCATAGGAAATTATAATCTCAAAAGCGGACGTTTGAGAAAAACCTGGGATGGAATTATCATCTCCGCACCGTTGGGGAGAGAACCATAGGAAATTATAATCTCAAAAGCAGACGTTTGAGAAAAACCTGGGATGGAATTATCATCTCCGCACCGCTGGGGAGAGAACCATAGGAAATTATAATCTCAAAAGCGGACGTTTGAGAAAAACCTGAAATGGAATTATCATCTCCGCACCGTTGGGGAGAGAACCATAGGAAATTATAATCTCAAAAGCGGGCGTTTGAGAAAAACCTGGGATGGAATTATCATCTCCGCACCGCTGGGGAGAGAACCATAGGAAATTATAATCTCAAAAGCGGACGTTTGAGAAAAACCTGAGATGCTTCTACTGAGTCTTCATCAGAAAAATCTGTTGGGAGTCGATTTAGCTGGAATAGAGAAGGCCTTGGACTGGATAAGAAATCTTTGGAGTCGATTAACTGAACCAGTCTAGGTCTTGAAATATGATTCAACAGCTGCACCCTGGCAAGATACATGAATCGAGTCTGGAATTAGTAAGGTTGGTGAGTTGTCTCTACTGACAGGTTATCCTCATGGACGAGTGGTCTTTAACGACGAGTGTCTATAACGACGAGTGTCTATGACGACGAGTGTCTATGACGACGAGTGTCTATAACGACGAGTGTCTATGACGACGAGTGTCTATAACGACGAGTGTCTATAACGACAAGTGTCTACAACAACGAGTGTCTATGACGACGAGTGTCTATAACGACGAGTGTCTATAACGACGAGTGTCTATAACGACGGGTGTCTATAACGATGAGTGTCTATAACGACGGGTGTCTATAACGACGAGTGTCTATAACGACGGGTGTCTATAACGACGAGTGTCTATAAAAACGAGTGTCTATGACGACAAGTGTCTACAACGACGAGTGTCTATGACGACGAGTGTCTATAACGACGAGTGTCTATAACGACGGGTGTCTATAACGACGAGTGTCTATGACGACGAGTGGAAGTAATTTTAACTGGACTTGTCTTCTTTTGACTGGATTTGTCTACTTTGACTGAATTTGTCTTCTCTGACTGGATTGGTCTCTTTTGACTGAATTTGTCTTCTCTGACTGGATTGGTCTCTTTTGACTATATTTGACTACCCTGACATAGCTGATCATTTAATTGTATCCTCCCTGAAAGGTAAAGGTTAGTCATATGCAGTGCATGATATGGATCAAGCAATGACATAAATGAGATTGTATGACATGATGCGTATATGCATGTATCATGATGTATGAAAATGTGATGTTTATGAATGTATCTTTGTCTTGGGAAAGTAAATCTTTGACGGGTGCCGGGAGGTTAAATCCTGGGCTGATGTCTGAAGAGTAAAGTTCTTCGTCTCCGCTGGGGATGATGGTTGCAAGAATACCGGTAGGAGAAGATGACTCTGTTGGGGAATAAACTTGGCGAATAGATTACTCTGCGGGGAGGTAACTCTGTGGGGAAAGAGAGGTACTTTGCTGAGGTTGATAACTTGCTGGGGATGTCGTTGTTATGTTGGAAGTTTTAACAGACTCCGCTGGGGATAGGAATACTTTACCGAGGACGATCTTTCCGTGGCTTTTGGCTGAGGATAACCCAGTTATATCCTGGTAGGGAAATAACTCTTTGAATAAAGCCGGGCGACGCGTTCGTACTCTGCGAGGATAAGCTCCCAGAATCTACTGGGGATAAGCTTACTGCTTGGGGAGATGATTCCAACTTTCCTGGGGAACTAGTTTGGACTCTCTTGGGGAAGCATTAAACTGTATTGGTTATGTTCTTCCACGGAACCTATCTTGATACCTTGGAGGACAGAACAATCAGATTGCTTAGACAACTCTTTATTGCCCTTGTTTCTGAGGTGGGAGAGGAAGACCTGTGAGGTGCTGATAGTGATTGATGGACAAACCTTCTTCTGATAGGCAAGTGACGAGATGCCGGGACATAGTCGTACGCTTTGATCCCTAATTTTTTCCTGGACCGCCCTTTCGGGTTTTCAGTCCACCGGGATACCCATTTTTGCCCAAGCCGCCTTTTCAAGTTTTCGACTTGCCGGGTGTACGGATTTTTTTTCATTTCATCCCTTATTTTTTCCTAGGTGTATCAACCTAGCGGGTCTTTGATTGTGCGCAGTATTTTTTCGACTATGTCCACGCTCTCAGAGTGTAGGGAGGTGCCCCTGTTGTTGTGTTATCATGCCACCAGAAGATCTTCGTTTGATCGTCCAATGCCCCAAGTGACTTAGACGGAGATTTGCCCCAGGCTATTTGGCCTTTTTGAGAGATTCTCCGAATCTTGACTTAACTGCCCCAGATGATGGACAATGATCATGCCTGCCCCCTTGGTTGGAAGTGCTTTTGTTCACTAGATATTCGTCGTGCGAATTTCTCTGCTGCTCGAACAAATAGTCATATGCAAACAATGTTATATAAAAAATGCAAAGCTTATGTCTGTCTTGAAGATTTTGAAAATGCATTCTTTTTCATAAAACAAGTGAATGTTTGTAAACTGCAATGTCAACTCGTTGTTTTACCGCAAGCCTTAAGGAGTCAGGATACCTTTCGTAACAGTATGCTTTCGAACTAACCCATGCTTCAGCTAGGACTTTTAAGGGTTGTAGCGTGACCTGGTTCACGGTTTAAGAAATAAAGGATAAAGGCTCAAATTTTATTTGTACCCACCCGCTCTTCGTGATGTTCTTCAAACCTAAACTCAGTTGATCGTACGTTAGGCCTTGTTTGAGTCTTTGCTTTGATATACCAGTGATGGTTCGGCTGTTTGACAATTTATTTTGAATAGGCAGTCATTTTTTTTGTTTGAGGGTTTGTAGGACCTCTTTCTTTTTGATTTTGCTATCCCTAAATTTTGCCTAAACTGTTTCTTTTGTGATTACAGTCAGCGGGATGCCCCAGTTTTGTAAGTCTCCTTCATAGGTTTTGACTTAATGGGTTTTTTTTATTTTGAGATAATGACTGCCTTTCTTTATTGATTATTCGGAACCATCACTGTCTTCCTTTTTTTGTAAGGACCTCTTTGGTGCCATTCGTTATGCACTTGGATCAACTGAGAGACTACCCTGCCCCAGGTTATGATTAAGGGTTTTAAATTTCGAAAAGCAAAACTCCTACTTCTTTGGCTCAGAGGGGTTGACGAGGGATTATCATCCTTATAACTCCAGTGTTTAGGAATTGAAACAATGCATGTACCTCATCAGCGGGGTCTGTTCAAAAGCATACTATAAAGATCGTGGTATCGTTTTCGTCATCCTCCCTTAAGAGGCTTAGAATTTTCAATCAAGAGTTGATCATCACAAAAATATGAAAACAGTTTGCATATAGTGAATACGAAATAATTACTTCAAAACAGACATGTGTAATGCATTAATGAAATAACCAAGTTTGACATGAAATAAAATGTTTGAACAATCAAAGAAAATTACAATCTGAACATTCAAATGAACAAAAGTTTCCAATCCTAGCCATGTTTGGGTAGGGGAGCAGTGGTCACATTGGGAACCTCTGGAGAGTCGAGCTGGACTTCCTTTGCGTCAATCAGATCCTGAACCTTGTTTCTCAAAGTCCAACAGTCATCTGTAGCATGCCCCGGGCTATCCGAATGATAGGCGCAGCGAGCATTAGGGTTGTACCTTGAAGGTGTCCTGTTAGGATTCTTCGGGGGATCCATGAGAGTTACCAACTTGGTTTCCAGCAGCTGCGGCAATATCTGTGACAAGGTCATGCCGAGGGGAGTAAATTGCCTCTTAGGTCTTTCTTCCCTTTGTTGATGGTGACGCTGATGAGCACCGGCCGACTTTACAATAGCTATTGCATTGACCGCACTAGATTCTCTCTTGGATGGTTTCTTCTCAATGTTCGAAGAGTCACCATTATGTATTTTCCCTGACTTGATGCCAGCTTCTATTCTTTCCCCGGTCAAGACTAAATCTGTAAATCCAACAGCAGAATTCCCAATCAGGTGGTTGAAGAATGGACCAGAAAGGGTCCCCAAGAACATGTCGACGAGCTCGCGGTCAGTTAGAGGTGGTT
Organism: Vicia faba; assembly: GCA_948472305.1. Taxonomy (NCBI): domain Eukaryota; kingdom Viridiplantae; phylum Streptophyta; class Magnoliopsida; order Fabales; family Fabaceae; genus Vicia; species Vicia faba. The sequence goes on along the minus strand of OX451739.1, from coordinate 1,555,737,783 downwards.
GTACCCTTCCAGCAAGGTCCCTCCATTTTTGAGCATATTCTTTGAAACCTTCACCTGCACCCATAGATATTCCTTGAAGTTGAGTGCGCGTGGGAGCAAGGTCGGCGTTGTACTGGTATTGCTTGTAAAATGCAGTGGCTAAGTCTTCCCAGGTACGGATGTTGGCTCCATTCAGTTGATAGAACCAGTCAAGCTGAGTCCCTGAAAGACTCTCCTGAAAAAAGTGGATCCATAAGTTCCTGTCGGCCGTGTAGGGCTGGATCCTCCTCATGTATGACCTGAGATGCAGCTTTGGACAGGATGCCCCGTCGTACTTTGCAAAGGAAGGTGCCTTGAATTTGTGCGGGATCACTACCCCAGAAGACAGACCTAGATCCTCGAAGTCTAGGCCAGGCACTTTTTGTATCTCTATAGCACTTAGCCGGTCTTCCAACTATTTGTACCTATCCTCAGCCGGAGGGTACTGCTCGTCGTTAAAGTCTGTCTCATCATCGGAGACCACTGGACTGGGAACCCTTTCCTCTTGATGACTGCCTTTCCCCAGAGATGGAGTTGTCCTCTCAGCTTCATCCTGCAGTGTGTTCCCAGATCTGCGTCTGGGGCTGAACAAAACAGTCCTCTTCTTCTTCTTTTTCAAGAGAAGGGTCTTCAGATCTTGTTGCCCCTGGGTCAAATTCATGATCAGCTCTTGAAACTGGGCGTTCTGGGCCTGGAGGGCCTTGATAGTGTGCTCGGTTGAGGATTCAGGATTCATGACGAGACTGCTGAAATAAACAGCGAAGAAGGTAAGCAACCTACAGAGAATGGGTACCTGTTATACAATGATATGTATGATATGCATGCGATGTTTTCAAGGACCTCGCGGGGTAAACAAGAAAATTGTTAGCATTTGGGGAACTGGTAACTTGATTGAAGGCACTGCATATTATTGAGAGTCCTTCTTCAAGGGTCAAAGGCTCACCATATCCAGTGGGTCATAGCCCCTGACAACCTTGTCTAGAGGAAAATAAATCCCCTTTGCCCCTTGCTGGACAGTTGGTTCATCATGACCTGCATCACAAGCCCTTGAGATCCTTGAAATGGGTTAGGATGTATGCAATGGTATGATGTTATGGTATGCATGGGGTAATGTGAGTAACCCTGTTATGAGTCCCGATTAAGGACTGCAAACAGAAACCTGCAAGAAACTCGAGTAAAACCTGTTATGAGTCCTAATTAAGGACTGCAATCCAAAACCTGTAAGAAACTTAGTATACCCTGTTATGAGTCCCTATTAAGGACTATAAACAAAACCTGCAAGGGAAACTCAAGTGTCAGATAACAAGCATGCAAATAGTCAAGTTGGAAGGCACACAAGTCACACAAGACAAGCCCTTAGGGTTTAAGGCCAGCATGGGGTCTGGGTAGTACCCTCTTGAAGTTGGTGGGCTCGACCTATCCTATTAGAAGTAACCGGGTTCTAAGGGTCCCAATATCACGGGATTGCTTTCATTGTTCATCGTTTCGATTTAGCCACTGAACTGGCGACCGAAATATTCCAAGAAAACAACCCTCAATTGAGTGTAGTATCGAGTATCAACCAACCTCGGACTGCACCAAAGTCAGTTATCTCACTACCCTAAAGAGGCCAAGATAGTTCAATTAAGGTTCCTAAGGTCTGTTGATGCTTTATGACACCACGCGGAGGCCCCGTACTCTCCTTGTCTGAACTCAAGGGTTACCGGTACACACCAAAGTGCCACATCAACGTAGCAGACTGTTTCAACCATGTCGGTATACCCCGCACAGTTCCCTCACAGCCTTGTTGCTACTTTCTAAGAAGGTATCCCCCAGATCCGGGTTAGGATCTATAGAACTCCCAAGACAGACTCACAATTTAAAGCAAACAATTTAATACAATTGAAAACACAGTTATGAACTATCCTAAGGTACACCTCACTTTATAAAAGTCCCCAGCAGAGTCGCCAGTTCTGTGATCGGTGGATCTGGAACCGACTCTTGTATCAGTCCTCAAGAGTGTTTGAAAAATTGCTTTCGAAAGCTTTTTGAAAAGGTGTCGGTGTGAAAAGTATTTTTTGATTTGTTTTGAAATTAGAGCAAGTATCTACGAGAACCTACCTACCCTAAGGAATTCGTCTGTGTAAATGTCCTTTAAAGTAGTGCCATCCCACCATTGAGAGGTAGGTAGCACCACCGTTGGAGGTGTTCGGGTCAATTCGAGGTTCGGGACATGGTGATCACCAGAGCAATGGGAAGACACCTTAGAAGCTACCCTCATGCCAGGTTCCCGGATCATGAGGACTTACTAAGACATCCTCTACTCGACGATCACCTTTCGAGGCAAGGCAACAGTGAGGCGTACCCTAGGGGTGGTGTGTGCGATTCGTGTGTCGTTTTCATTTATTTTTGTATTTTGTCATGTTATTGGTGATCTAGCGTTTGTTTTTATTTTTGTCCATACATTCTTTCATGCCTTGATTAACAGTTAAAAAATTGCGGAAAGTAAAAGATTCTAAGCTATTACAAAAGGCGCGGGTCCACATCGCCAAAATTTCTCGAACCCGATTTGACAGAAAAATAAAGAAAGTAAAGAAAGTAAAGAATTAAAAGTGCAAGAAATTAATTACATGGCTTCGGGAGAGATACATAAATATTGTGCGAAAAAGAAATAAGTATGCGAATTAATAAGAATTAAGAACGAGGGCGTTGGACCCCTTTTTGCAAAATTAAATTAAACGATGAATTAATTAATTAAAAAGAGAAAGGAAATTGTTTTTTGGTATTTTATGATTTTTAGGATTTTAATGAAAAAGAATTAATTAAGATAAATGCTAACCCTAATTCTAGTTATTTTAATTTATTAAAAAAAAAGATTAAAGTTTTACCCTAAAATTAACCCTAATTAATTTACATGCAATTTTAATCACAAAAATAAATATTTAATTATTTAATCATTATGGGAGAAAAATAAAAAAGGATAAAAAATTATTTGAACCCTAGTTCTATGTTTTTTAGATTTTTATTAAAAGAATTAAAATTAAAACCTAATTTAAAACTAATTAATTTATTTACAAGAAATATTAAAATAAAAAATATTTATTATTTTTCTCTTTTCTGATTTTTTATGGTTTTATGAAAATATTAAATTAATTAAGAACAATAATTAAAAGAAAATAAAAAATAAAATAAAAAAAGTAAAGAAAGTAGAAAGAATTGCAAACCTAGGGGGGTTGCAGTCCCCAAAGTGGAGGTACAGCCTTGGTAATTCAGGCCCATTACAACATGGCCTCATTGACTTTTTCATGCCACGTGTGGGACCTTTGACTAGGGTCCATCATGCTCCTCAACTCTGCGCCCTTGGATTGATGATATTGAACGTATGGACGGCTTGATGGAGGAGCGTATGGTGTGTCCTTTATATTGAATTTGCATGTGAATTTTAATTGAAAAATAATATGGACATAGTGAGGACCTGGGGCTCGAACCCAGGTCATGAACGTTGCCAACACTCTCGCTTACCACTGAACCAATTCACGCGTGTTTAATATATAACAACTAACAAATATTATAAAAGAAAGATGGTCAATGGCTTAAAAACGCGCGCAGAATTTGAATCTTCCAATCAGCGCCTTCCACCTCATCGTCCTCTTCGTTGGGTTTATTTTTTCCTGAAACAAGAACAAACTAGCAACGGTTTTCAAACGTTGCCATAGATGCCATATAAGAAAATAGCGAATAGGCCATAAGGCCTCATAAATTAGGCGCGACATGTGGTTTCTCTTCGTCTAAACGCATTGAATTGAATGGCTTTGGTCTCAGACTCCAATTTTTCCTTATTTCAAAACCCCTAATTCCAAGCTTCATAAACCCTAAACTGCATCCATGGCGAATTCGCATACAGTGCACAAAAGTCTAATCAAAGTACATGGTTAGCTTTAGAATCTCATAAGGAACATAAATCAAACGTTAAAATTTAAAAAAAATGCATGAATTGAGATGCACGAATGAGAAATTTTCTTGGTACAGGTGAGATCGTTCTCACGTTTCTGGTCACGAAAACTTGTGGTTTTTGATGCAAAATCTTTCTATGAAGCCTCAGCAAGCTAATGAGATAGAAATCGCGCCTTGAATCGTCCTGCAAAAGTGTTTTCAGAATTGAGTTTTTGGCAAAAAATTTCAAGTTCAATGGATGCTTTTCTGCGCAGCTTAGTGGTCAATGGCATTAGGGTTGTGTTCCTTGTATATGTAGTAATGATTTAGGTCAAAAATCTGATCAAAAGAATCCAAGATTTGATTGTTCAATATTTGATTTTCCAAGCATTATTTTTTCAATCTTTTCCATGCAATTTGATACCAAATCATGCCAAAACTTTCCAAAATGATCATGCACGAATCTTGAATGTCCAATGAGAGTATTTTCTGCACAAAGAGATTTGATTTCATTAGTTTTGTATTTTTCATGTATTTTATTTAATTAAATGATTTATTAATAATAAAAAATCCAAATAAATAAATAAAAATGGAGAAAAACTTCCCTTTGGGCCTAATGGTCGTGCACATGCTTGGGATAATGAATTATGGAAGAAAAATAGGCCCATTAGCAATTTTAGGTCATTTGAATCAATGTTGACTTTTCAAAATATCCAAAAATTTCCCAACTTCCACAAGGCATAACTTGCTCAATTTTTAAGATTTGCTCATGTTCTTGGGCATTTTGGAAATCTCTTTGAGTCCTCTAACCAATGCATGTGGTCCCATGTCATTTTGATTTACCAATCTCAAGTTATGGCCTTTGACTTAAAGTCCCTTTTTGTTAACTTTTGAAAATGACCTATAATGTTGAAATTGATAACTTTTTGTGAGAGCATTTCTTGGACTTGAAGTATGAAGATGAGTTGTAGGAAATGTCTTTCTATTCAAAATGAGCTTTGGATGGAATTTTTCTGATAATCCATGTGAAAGTTATGCCCTGGTCAATTTACAGTTGACTTTTTCAGCTGTCCAAATAAGGAAACTTTTGCATCTTGATGATTTTTGAGCCAAGCTTTGAGAATCATGATCAAGCATTGATCAAATGATGTTTGTGGCTTCAAAATGATATGTTGACCAAAAATTTGAACTTTTGACTGTCAAATGACCATTTTTCCCCTACAGTTGACTGTAGTGCAATTAGGGTTTTTGACTGTGCAATTTTGTGCTGAAAGTCTTGAAACTTGATATGAGGATGCTTGACCATATTTGTAGGCATGTGAGACTTGATTGGACCTTTGGAAACTTCATTTTCTTGATCAGAACAAAAACCCTAATTTTGACTGTTCAGGAGGCCTTTGCACTGTGCAACCCTTGGGGAATTTTGAAGCATGATTTGGCAATTTCTTGAAGAATATGGGAGGGAAAATTTTGGGGTACAACAGGAGGTCTTGTAATCTTGGGAATCTGGGACACAATCTTGGTTACTGCTACCTCTTGGGGGACTTCTTCGAAATGTTGAAAAGGAGTTTCAATGAACATGCCATCCAATTCCACATATCTGAAGGAATTGAGGTGGCTAATCATATATTCTTCCTCTCTGTGGATAGTGATAATCTTTCCCTGGACCGGATATTTCAGCATCTGGTGCAGTGTAGAGGTGACAGCGCCGGCTTTATGGATCCACGGTCGTCCTAGCAGACAAGAGTAAGAGGGATGGATGTCCATTACATAGAAGGTTGAGTTGAAAGTTTGAGTCCCAACCTTTATGGGGATATCCACCTCCCCGTGTACCATCCTCTTTGAGCCATCAAATGCCCTTACGACTATGTTACTGGGTTTTAACGTCAGTCCTTCGCAGTCTAGTCTGTCGAGAGCTTTCTTCGGTAAAACATTCAAAGATGAGCCAGTGTCCACCAAGACGTGGGCCAGAGTTGTGCCTCTACATTCCACAGAGACATGCAATGCCTCGCTGTGCTTTCTTCCCCTTGGTGTCAGATCAGAATCTGAGAAGCCTAGGCTGTTATCCGCCGTCAAGCTGGCCACACAATCTTGAAATTGGTCAGCAGATGTCTCTTGAGGCACATGGGTTGTCTTTAGGAACTTGACCAGGGCTTTTGCATGTGCCTCGGAACACAGTAACAATGCCATCATGGAGATTTTTGAGGGAGTTTGCCCCAACTGTTCAACTACGTCATAGTCGCTCCTCTTTATTATTTTCAGGATCTCCTCCATTTCCTTCTTGGAGGCCTCAAGGATAGTCAGTGATTGAGCCTTCATCTGGACAGGCTCTACTTGAATAATTTTTCCTCAAGTTTCAGTAGCAGGAGTGTTTGTAGGAAAGATAGCAGGGGTTGTATCGTCTTCGTCAATAGAAGCACTTGCAGAGATGATTATTGGTACTGAAGTAACCTTTGGAGCAGCCACGGGTCCAAAACCTGCCTTTGGGGGGAAATTTCTGGAGAGAAGATTCTACCGCTTCGGGTAATCTTACTGGTTCCGGCAATATTGCTAATGTCAGAGTCTTCTTCTTTGAGGTTTATCTCTTCGACGACCAGCCCATCTTGTTTGATTCCATGGTAGTAGATGTCCCCACCATAATTCCACGACACAGTTTTATCTAATTCATACGGGACTGGCCCGGGCATTGTGATTATAAGAGGAGTAGTTTTTGGAACCGATGTAATTCTAACGGGTCTTTTAGGGACCCTAGAAGAATTGGCGGAGATGGTGATGATTGAAACGTCTTCAATAGGAATAGGTGAAACAGGAGTACTTTCAAACAGAATCTCTTTGTTGTCTATCAAGCGTTGAATGCCTGTTTTCAACAAAGGGCAGACAGTTGGTGAGGATAAGCAAAGGCGACAGTCTTCATTACAACTCGGGAATACACCGGCTTTTAACAAGTTTATCTTAATGATTGAGAGTGGAGTCAAGAGTTCATCAATTGTGGTAACAAACAAATCTTCTTCAACAACATTGGTGTGGTGACCATGTCTAGGCATAGGAGCGGAAATGATGTTTGGCTTCTCGGGCGTATCAAACTCAATCTCTTTTGCCTCTATAAGGTCCTGAATTTTGTTTTTCAAAGCCCAACAGTTGTTAGTGTCATAACCCGAACTTTCGGAATGATATGCGCAACAAGCATTTGGGTGATAATGAGGGGATGCTGTGTTGGGGTTCTTGGGAGCTTCATTTAAAGTTGCTAAATTAGATTTCAGAAGGTGAGGTAAAACCTGGGCTAGAGTCATATTGATTCTGGTGAATTTTCGGACTGGCCTCTCTACCCTCGGTTGATTACTTCTTGGTTGATCAGTTGTAGGCTTTGGGATCATAACAGTCCCTACCATTGGTCGGTGTTCGGCTCTCCCTTGGTTCCTTTATGGATAAACAACATATACCTCCTTCTTCCCAATAAAAGGTTTCCTCACAGCTATAGAGGCAGATGAATCCTTCTGAATCTTTCCATTTTTTATGCCAGCTTCCACCCTTTCTCCAGTCAGTATTAACTCAGTAAATCCTGCAGATGAGCTCCCAATCAGATGGTTGAAGAAAGGGCCCGATAGAGTGCCTAAGAACATGTCCACCAATTCCCTTTTAGACAGAGGGGGTTGCACTCTCCCAGCTAGATCTCTCCATTTCTGCGCATAATCCTTGAAACCCTCATTGGAAGCCATAGCCATACTCTGAAGTTGAGTACGGGTAGGCGCCAAATCAGCATTATACGGTATTGCTTATAGAAAGCTGAAACAATATCTTCCCAATTATGGACGTTGGCCTTTTCCAGTTGGTAAAACCAGTCGAGTTGTGTCCTAGATAGGCTATCTTGGAAAAAATGCACCCAAAAGTCTTTATCGGCGGAGTGCGGCTGGATCTTTCTCACATATGATCGGAGATGCATCTTAGGACATGACACCCCATCATATTTTGCAAACAAGGGCACTTTGAATTTCGGTGGGATCACAATTCCTGACACTAGTCCCAATTCCTCAAAGTCTAATCCTGGCACCTTTTGTATTTCCATAGCGCTCAAACGCTCTTCAAGATGTCTGTACTTATCATCAGCTGGAGGATATTGTTCCTCAGAGTAGTCTTCCTCTTCTTCCTCCTCTTTAGATTCGGACGGGACTGTTGTTTCTTTTCCTTTCCCATCTCCTTCACCGGATGTTGTTGCGAAATTCAAGGTTCTTCTGGTTTGTCCATGAAACCTTCTCCCCATGTTTAAAACCACAGTGACCTTCTTTATTTTCTTTTTTCTTTCCTCAGCCAGCAGAGTCTTCAACTCCTCCTGCCCCTTGGCTAGGGTCATGAGCAACTGTTGAAACTGCGTGTTTTGAACTTGGAGATCTTTGACTGTCTGTTTGAGATCCATCTTACTGAAATAAACAGTAGAGAGATGAGGAAACTCGTTGCAAAATACATGTTTATGTTATGATGAATGATATGTGCATATGTAATATTTTCAAGGATTTTTAAAGATTCAAGTTCGTTTTAGAAAAAAAGAAACACACGTTATATTAATAAGATAGAGTTTTAGTACATCAATGCCCCTTGCGCAAAATAATACAACACTCTAAGATAAAAAAGTAGTTCACATCCTTTTTGGTGCTATGTAGGCATTTAGAGTCTTCTCCTCATGAAGTAGCCTAGTGAGTTTCAAAACCTTCTTCTCGCTTGCGTAGAATTGGGCTTCGAAAGTATCTCGCTCTCCTTTGAGCTGTATCCAATCCCTTTCTAGGTCTTCAAGATATGTGGGCATGTTAGGATGTAGGATAGTGTATGGAACTTCTCCCTCATTAACATGCTCAATGATCACCGGAAGGATGGAAGGATAAGGCATCATAAGACTTTGAGCGCGGGTTCGTACCCACTTGAGGTAAGGCTCAAGAGGGATGTAATTCTTGTTTCCCAGAGTCTTGCTATCCACCTTGTTTAGCATCCTCCAAGCTCGGATGAACCTCTGGCGAAGACCTTGATTGTCGTTGTCGTAGTTGAATACCAAACCTTGAATTAGCATCTCGTGCGGGCCATCCCTCCGGGCGTAACCAAACTGTCTTAGAGCTAAGCATGGGTTGTAGGTGATGCCTCCCCTAATGCCAAGTAGAGGGACATTAGGGAATTCCCCATAACGGTCAACAATGATAATATTGTCTTTGGATTGGGAGCACCAATGAATATCTGAATGTTTGAGCGTCATTAACCTTTGTGACAACCTTGAACCTTGCTCATTCTTTAAAATTGATTGGGGAAGATGAGAAATAAACCATCTTTCCAGGAGAGGATTGCAACACATAAGGACACCTCTTTTCCTCATTGTGCGAGTGTGAAAAGAGTGTAGGATGTCTCCTAGCAATGTAGGCACCAGATTGCGTGACATGAAGATTTTGACGGCACTTACATCTATGAGTTGGTCAGGATTGGGAAACAAAACCATCCCATAGATGAGGAGAGCCACAATTTCCTCAAAGGCTTGCAAGTCTAAGGAATTCCAACAGCTTTGGGCTTTCTCAAACAGGAACTTTGCTAAGAAGCCTTTGACACCACTTTTAGTTTCCCAATGAGTTGTGACATCAGACGAGTGCAAGTGCAGAGCTTGAGCAATCTCTTCTGGCTTTGGGTCTCTTTCCGTACCTTTAAAAGGTATTTGATTGAGAATGGGAATCCTCAAGAGTTGATAGAATTCTTCCAAAGTAGGCACAAGCTGATAGTCGGGAAATGTGAAATAATGGTGCAAAGGATCAAAGAACTGGAAGAGCACCTTCATCATATCCTCATCTCTGTTAGAGGTGACCAAGTTGAGTAAGACGATCATGTCTCTCGGTGAATGGAGATTTCTCAGGGATCCTTGAAGCTAGCTCCTTAAGTTGTGGAGGAATTCTTACAAGGTTGACTTGGATAGTTTTCCTGCGAAGTGAATCCATATCCTACAAAACAAGAACAAAGATGAATCTCCAAAATCCTTGAAATGGTTAGTAGATGTATGTGATGTTCATGATGTCCATGATATTATGCACAAGTGTGCATATACAAGCAAAGTAAATAAGTTCTTAGTTTAGGCTTGCATGGGGTTTTATAGGTAAGTACCCTCTTGAAGTTTAGTTGGCTTAAACCTGTCCTAATAATAGTAACCAGGTTCTGAGGAGCTCAATATCACCAGATTGTTTCCTTGGTCATTGTTTCAGCTCAAGCCTCTTTAATAGCGACCGAAATATCCCAAGAAACCAACCCTCAATGAGTGTAGTATCGAGTATCTACAAACTTCGGACTGCACCAAATCTGGTCATCTCACTACATCCTAAAGGCCAAGTTGGTCAAGTAAAGGGTTCTAGAAGTTCATTAGTGCTTCATGACATCACCCAGCGGCCCTGTATTCTCTTTGAATGACTCAAAGGCTACCGGTACCCACAAATATGTCACACTAACATAGCTATTGCTTAGACCATATCGGTATACCCCACACAGTTTCCACAACATATTGTTATTTACCTATAATGTATCCCAAATTCGGGTAGAGGATTTCAAACCCAAACAAAGAACCAAAATGTAAAGCATACAATTCAAACAATGTAAGCAAATAAATGTTATCTAGCCCTAAGGTAACCCCACTTTTATATTTTCCCCAGCACAGTCGCCAGTTCTGTGATGCGGTGGGAGAACTGACTTGAGGTTTTTGCGTTTTATCGCAAATGTTGCAGTTAGCAAGAGTCGCCACCGACTTTTCTTTTATCCAAAAGTAAAGGTGAAAAAGCACAGGAAAGACCTTTGAGATTGTTTCTTGAGTTCTGGGGGTAGATTATGAAAAGGGAAAGTATTAGCACCCTTTTCATCCATGGTTTTCCATGGGCTCTTAGTTACTTGCTAGATCACTTGCTTTTATTGTTTGAAATTGTGCTTTGTGTGGTTTTTGAAAGTATTTTGTAAAAGAGGTCATTGTTTAGGAAATCTTTGTAATGATTCTCGTTCGTAAGAATGTATACAAAGATGTTTGTCTTTTTGAAAATGTTATCAATGTTTGTAAAAGATATGTGTGTGTGTGTTTGTTTTTGAAAATAGCAAGGATAGTTGTTTGAAAATAGAGCAAGTAACTAGAAGCAATATACCTACTCAAATGTCTTTCTTGTTCATTTTCTATTCCTTTGACATTGTTGTATTACCATTGATTTGGTAAGCAACCCTATCTTTGGACGTAAACGGGACGGACATGGGTTATCGTACAACCATGATTAGCAATGTTATAAAGTATCTTAGCATTTTTTGAGGGACTAAGATTATTTTGTAAGGCAACTTAGAATAGCCTCATCGAGGGACTATGATCTTATATTTGTTTGTTTTGCCAAGATACTTCGCATGCGTAATATGGCCATTTTTGTATAAGGCAAACAAGTGGAGAAACCCTAAGGGTGCTTATGTGCAAATGTGTTATTTTCATGCTTTGATTTTGTCTTGGATTTAGGGTTTTCTATTTGATTTGTTTTTATCTTTCCATTCAAACCCTAATTACTAGCATGATATGTAAAAGCGGTAAATTGCATAATTTAAAGATTACTACGCTATTACAACATTTTATGGGAGGGGGAATACAAATTGTGAATGGGGATTTGCAATAATGTAAATCTAATTAAGCTATTACAACCAAATCGAATTTGTACGAATATTTGAATCAATAAGATACAATATAAATTAAATGTGCAATATTATGTATATGCAAGGAAAAGAAATTGTTTTATTTTTCATATGCAAAAGAACTTTGACCTAATCCTAAAAATATTAAAAAGGAAATTATTTCTTGAAAAAAAATGGTTAACCCTAATTTCTAATTTAAAATAAAATAAAGCTCCTTAAGTATTATTTTTTTGTATTTTTTTGTCCTAAAATAAATAATATTTTATGAAAATATTTAGTCTCTTTATATGTTAAAAAAAATATTTATAAATGTGAGAAAAAAGAAATAAATAATTAAACTAATTCTATTTTTTTATTTACAAGTTTATTAAAGAAAAAAAGTATATATATGATATGTAACTAAAAGAAAATATTTTCTATGAGAAAAAATAAAATAAAATGGACCAAAATATAAATTTAGCATTTTTATATTTTTTATGATTTTTAATATTAAGGAAAATATTTTTAAATAAAATAGAAAATGAAAATAAAATGAATAATAAAATATATATGGGCCAGGGGGTATCCTGAGTAATAAGGTGGTATTGTGTTAGAAAAAAAAACGCTAAGGCCCAAATGTTGAAGCCCATTCTGCAAACAGCCAAAAATGAAACTGGAAAAATATGAAAAAAAAACAAAAGGTAGCGCCAAGGTTCGAACCCATGACCTATGCATTTCCAGCGCGCTACCTTGCCACTGGGGTGGCTGTACATCCGTTAGTTTATGTGAAACAAGAAAAACATAACACAAAAAGCTTCCTTTGCCCTGTACTTCGTCTTCTTCCTCTAGCTAGCCAGACCAAGCATATCTCTCTCATTTCTCCATGAAAATGGAAGCTTCAAACATGAAAATGATAGTACTCTTTCCCACGATTTCAGACATGTAACTTATGGAAACTAACAATCAAAGATCAAAACGAATTTTAAAGGCCCTAATTTCAAACCTAATTTTTACAGAAATTTGAACTCTAAAATTCTCTATACATAATGATTAGAAATGAAATCTATGCACATGGTTGGCTTTAGCACAATAATATCTACATTTTACTTTCACAAATCATGGCCAATGGATGCCTGTATGAAGAGATAAAAGTTGGAGTTCTTACCTCTTTCAGCTGAGATCATGAATGGAGTTTGAGTGATATTTATGAAAGCCTGAAGATTCCTTTAGCTTGCTTGAACCTCCCTGAGTGTGTTCCAATCCTTACCTTACTTTGAAAGTGTATGAAACTCTCTATCCAAGTCAACATGCAAGCTTGAAAAACAAAAATGGCAGATGGAGAAGGAGGTGTTACAATGGAGGGATGATGGTCTGGAACACTTAGATATGAGGTAGGTAAAGTGTTTGAGTGATTAAAACTTGAAACGCATGAGTGAATTTGTGGATTGCTATGCTTATGCTCAAACTGCAAGTTTTTGACAGGTTTTTGGTGAGAGGGAGTTTTTGAGTGTTTTAGGCCTTTAGCAATCGCGTTCTCAGTTGTAATGTGTTTGTTTATTAATATAGAGAAAGTTTCAAATCCACTCCTCAACAGATTTCTAAGTTGTGTCCTTTTTGCACTCTTGCTTGCTTTTGAAGCCAAGTGAGAAGACAAGTCTTTACATGCCTGTACAGGCCTGCTTGGAGTTGGTACAAGCTCTATAAAAATTGCTTTAGGTTTGTAGGACTTGTGTGTGCAGAAAAGACAGGTCCAATGCTCAAGAATTGAAAAGTTGCAAAAGTTATGCTTTTCCAAAATGGCAATGGCAACTTTGTGCCATTTATGGAATTAAAGCTTGGACAAAGACTCTTGTGCTTGGATTAAGGCTTTTTAAACTGAGTAAGCATTAAATTATGAAGTGAGAAACAAGTTTAAGGCCTGTAAAGCAAGGATTAGGCAGCATATGTTCAGATTGGAGTTTTGTTCTTCATGAAATGGCTTGAATTCAAAGTGAGAAATTGCCAACTTCATCTCTTCGATTCTCCCTACTGAAAAATGATATCAAGGAGTTCTTGGATATTTTGGAAAGCTTGCAATGTGCTCTATAACTCATCTTTGAAATTAATTTCAATATTCCTCTTGGAACTAGGTGAAAATTTTCCATGAAGTTGGGTCAACAACCTGCCTAAATTAGGGCAAAATTTCACTAAGTTATTTTAGTTCATGGGCATGTATTCACAAAATTATATCTTGAGATCCAAGCATCTTTAGGGAAAAATGTGTGAATAAAAGTTGTAGATTTCATGGAGGTCTACGACTTTCATGTTGGGAACTTTCTTTGAATCATCTTGTATCATGGTGAAAAAATGGCTTAAAGTTGAGAAAAAATAAGAAATTTTCTATACTAAGAAAAATTTCTAAGTTAAGAAAAATTTCAAATTTCAAAATCAAATCTTCAATCTTTGGTTTATTGATGAACAAGTTTCATATTTTGACATGTTTTGATGAATTGTGATCCTTGGCACTTGATTTTGACCAAAAAGTCAAAGTTTGACTTTTTAGTATACAATTGACTTTTGATCAGTTGACTGTAAATTTCATCTGTCAATCCAATGAAATTGCAATGTTTTGAACCATGTCATTAGGTCAAGATGATACAATTGAATCCTTTAAATCATGCTTCAAATAAATTGGTCATTTTCCAGGTAAAAAAACAGAAATTGCCCTTTCTCACTCAAAACCCTAATTTTGACCATTTTGCCCTTTTGATGATTTGACCAAATTTTTTGAGGAATTATGGTCCAAACTTGATCAAATGATACATATGAGTCTAGAATATTGATGTGGATCAATAATTATGAAGTTTGACTGTAAATTGGCCATGGTTGACTTTTTCCCCAATACAGCTGATTTTTAGGTCAACTATCCAATTGACTGATCAAAAATGTGGTTCAAGGCTTAGAACTTGTCATGAGCAAACTTAGGGGTCCATAATGATGTTTGAAAGTCATATGAAGCACTGATAGTCCAAAAATCCTTGTGCAATCCCAAACCCTAATTTTGGGTTATCAATGCAAGATGAGATGTCTTGAGTTGATCAAACCCTAATGCAGTCTTGAGTCAATGAGATCTTGTGAGAAAAGTCTTGATAAATGAGAGGGCAAATTTTGGGGTACAACAACCAGGCTCAGCTATTTTTGGATGATTTGGATTTTCAGGCCTTTGAGGATGTTTTGGCTCTTCTTATCTATGGTTTAGTTCTCTTCCCTAATCCGGACTCCTTCGTAGATGTGAATGCTGTCAAGATTTTCCTTTCTCACAACCCTGTGCCTACCTTGCTTGGAGATATCTTGCAAGCTCTCCATACTCGTACTATAAGGATAAGAGGGGGACTCTGATGTACTGCATGCCGTTGTTGTCAAGGTGGTTTATTTCTCACCTCCCTAGGTTTGTACTGAAGAACGAAGAAGGTTTGGGTTTGTCACACAGAATAATGTCACTCGCTCATACAGATATTCTTTGGTGCTCCCGAGCTATGGAAGACACTGTTGTTATTGACCGCTGTGGGGGGTACCCTAATGTCCCATTACTTGGTATCAGAGGGGGTATAACTTACAATCCTTGTCTAGCTTTGCGATAATTTGGTCGTGCCCGAAGAGACGGTCCCCACGAGTTACTTCTTGAGGACATTGTATTCGACTATAAGGATGATGTTAAGGAGCATCGTCGGAGGTTCATACGCGCTTGGGGCATGGTAAACAGATCTGACCCCAAAGAGTTGGGACCGAAGACTTCCCTTCCTATGCAGCCTTACCTCCAATGGGTCCGAGCTCGTGCCCAGAATCTTATGATGCCTTATGAGGCTGTATTACCAGTGATTTGGAGCCCATTAATGAAGAAGGCATCCCTTACACGGTTCTTTATCCTTACATGCCCACTGATCTTGGTGAGTTACAGAGGTCTTGGATTCAGCTGAAGAATGAGCGGGATACTTACCAGGAACAGTTCCTTGAGCAAGAGAGTAAGGTTTTAAAGCTCACCAGGAAGCTCGAGGAAGAAAGAGTGACCAATGACTATATCAGCACAAAGAGAAAGCGTCCATGGGAATTTTGATTTTTCCTTTTCTAGTTTTAGATTTGTTTTATTTACTTCTTTGTAACGCCTTAAAGGCATGTTGAACCTTTCAAATTTAAGCTAATAAAGTTATGTTTATTTTGGTTTGCAAATTTAAATCTCCCGAAGTCTTTGAAATCATTACATGCGCATCCCATTATCATATACATCATTACAGGTACCAATACAGGTTTCTCATCTCCTTCGTTGTTTATTTCAGCAGAAATGTATTCCAATCAAGCCATCAAAGATCTTCAGGCACAAAACGCCCAGTTCCAACAAATGTTCATAAGTCTGGCTAAGGGGAAAGAGGATCTGAAAGCCCTTATTCTGAAGGAAAAGAAGAAAAAGAAGAAGACTGGTATTCTAAATATGGGCAGAAGGTTCGGAGAAAAGTTGAAGCATCAAACTAATGTGACCTCTTCATCCAAGGAAGGAGAAAACCAAGAAAGGGAAAAGGACCCTAGTCCCGCGGTCTCTGACAACGATACTGATTACAACGATGAGCAATATCCTCCTGCCGAGGATAGATACAAGCAGCTAGAAGACCGTTTGAGTGCTATGGAAGTTCAGAAGATACCTGGTTTGGATTTCTAAGAATTGGGATTGGTATCGGGAGTAGTCATCCCTCATAAGTTCAAAATGCCGGTTTTTTCCAAGTATGATAGGGTGTCCTACCCAAAACTCCATCTCCGTTCGTATGTCCGAAAAATCCAACCCCACGCCGCTGACAGGAATTTGTGGGTGCACTTCTTTCAAGATAGTCTGTTAGGGACTCAGCTTGAATGGTTCTACCAGTTGGGAGGAGCCAGTGTCTGAAACTGGGAAGATCTTGCTGCTGCTTTCTACAAGCAGTATCAGTATAATGCCGACCTTTCTTGTAACACCCTCTAAAACCCCGAATAAAATTTCGCAAATAATTAAAATCATAATTTCAGAGTACATGTAATAACGAGGATGTCACAACTCTCTTTTAATAAAAAAACAAGTTCCTGTCATGCATAACATAGAAGCACCTCATACATGTTTACACAACGGAATGATTTAATTAACGAAACCAATGTTATAATATTTTCAAAATCATCAGGGATTAACACCTGGAAAATATCAACATCATATTATAACAAACGTAAGGAAATAAACGAGTCTGACTAAAGCAGCTCGACAAACAAGCGTTCTCGGAGTTACAACTACCAGAGCATGACCCGGACAATACTTAAACGGAAATAAACTAGAAACAACGAGCCTTCGCCAAGCACCTGAACGAAGCATCTCAATCTGAAATATTCAACAGTAAGGGTGAGCATCTCAACTATACATTTGATTATACGTCTATAACAATAAATTTAGAAACCATAAGCATCACCCAAACAGTTAGCATGTTTCATAGTTTACGAAAACCTTTACAATTCATCTATTCATAATATATCACTTTCCCTACTTATAATTAACATCAGACATCATTAATAATTTAACAGCAATACATGCATACAATCAATTAAATACAACATTGGAAAATCCTCCATTCATGTTATATTCAATATAATGCAACACACCCATGCATGTGGTACCATTTTACCGCCCCATTAAATCTCGGGTCACGGACAACTCACCGTTCCATTATATCGCGGACACGGCTACCACCTCAACGTTCCATTAAATCGCGGACACGTATATTGGCCACCATGTTAATTCCACACAATGGGAATTAACAAATGCAACATGATATGTAAAGTATGTAACACTCAGCATACTATTAACATCAATCAACATATCATGCAACATCAACAACATCAATCATAACAGGATATGGATAGCATGTAATCACTCAGCATACTATTTAAACATCAATCATATCAAGTTATATCATAATTCATGCTTGATAACATTATCTAAAAGCATGACAATAAAATCCACAATAAAGCACAGAAAACAAAATTCAGAAAATCAACACAGCAGCATCAACACGGGTGCCCGTGTAAATCAACACTGCCCGTGTTGAAATGTGCCCAGAAAACACATTTTTTATCATTACAGGGGATCAACACGGGTGCCCGTGTAAATCAACACGGCCCGTGTTGAAATGTGTCTGGAAAACACATTTTCTGGCAATACAGTGAATCAACACGGGTGCCCGTGTGAATCAACACGGCCCGTGTTGATGAGCGCGAGGCAGATTTTTCCTGAACCTGCAGCAGCTCAGAACAGCAGCCAAACGCGGAAAATGCCAGCCAAAACGCACATTTCGGTACATAACAACATCGATTTTGTATAACTCAAAACAACACATCAATTCCATAATTACCAACAATTATTATAGTAACCTTAAAAGTGGTTATTAGTCCTGTTGGGGAAATCTGATAACATTGAGGTTATTCCTAGAACATCTAAGGTAAACTCACGATCATATAAACATACTCCCAATCCACCATTTGGAACCTAAAATTCCTAATCGATTCATAAAATTGGGAGCCTAACCCTTTTCTAACAAGGTTCAATCCTAAGGGTATCGATTCCTAATAACATCTAACAATTAGGGTTTCTCCCTACGATTATCCAAATCAACCGTACCTAAACCCATAAGCAAAAGTAAATCGAGTAGTAGCCCCCCTTACCTTATCAATTTGCAGCTTGAGTTCTTTGAGCGATGTTCTTCGTCCTTCGTACCTTCAGAGCTCAGCTTCCCAAATATCCCAAATTCTGTGTTATCGTGAATAATGAGAAAAATAACTTGAGTTCTAAAACATATCCTTATTCCTTTTGCACCCCCACTCTTTACTAACAACATCCAAGCCCAATAACTTAAAAACCCAATATTTCTTATTTCTTTTATTTTCTTCAAATATTCCAAAATAAATAATTCTTTTTATTTTATTAATTCTAATAAAATAAATTCCCAATTAAATAAATCAAATAATTAAAACTGGGGTGTTACAACTCTCCCCCACTAAAAGAGTTTTCGTCCTCGAAAACATACCTTAGGCGAACAGTTCCGGATAAGCCTCTTTCATCTGGCTCTCCAGTTCCCAAGTGATATTTCCATCTGCTGGACCTCCCCAAGCAACCTTCACTAATGCTATCTCTTTACCCCTTAACTGTTTCACTTCCCGATCTTCTATCCTCATAGGCAATGTTTCTACTGTCAGGTTATCTCTCACCTGTACATCATCTACTTGGATTACATGAGATGGGTCTGGAATGTATCTCCTCAACTGAGAAACATGAAAAACATCGTGCAAGTTCGCAAGTCTCGGAGGTAAAGCAATACGATAAGCAACTTCTCCAACTCTTTCCGTAATCTGAAACGGACCAATAAAACACGGAGTCAACTTCTTAGATTTCAACGCTCGACCAATACCCGTCATCGGAGTAACTCTCATAAACACATGATCTCCAGCACTGAATTCTAAATTCTTTCACCTCTTATCATGATAACTTTTCTGACGACTCTGAGAAGCTCTCATCTTCTCTTGAATCAATTTGATCTTTTCAGTAGTCTGCTGAACAATCTCTGGCCCAATTACTGAACTCTCTCCAGATTCATACCAACACAAAGGCGTTCTACACCGTCTACCATACAATGCCTCAAACGAAGCCATACCAATACTCGAATGGTAACTATTGTTATAAGTAAATTCAATCAATGGCAAATAGCTATCCCAAGCTCCACCCTTCTCTAAAACACAAACACGCAATAAATCTTCTAACGATTGAATCGTCCTCTCCGTCTGTCCATCAGTCTGAGGATGATAAGCTGAACTCAACCTCAATTTAGTACCCAAAGCCTTCTGCAATCCTTCCCAAAATTTCAAAGTGAATCTCGGATCTCTATCTGACACAATACTAGAAGGAACTCCATGCAAACTCACTATTTTCTCAATATATAACTGTGCCAATCTCTCCATTGAGTAATCCATTCGCACCGGTATAAAATGAGCAGACTTAGTCAGTCTATCCACAACAACCCATATCGCTTCACAATTCTTAGGAGTCCTCGGCAACCCGGATACAAAATCCATAGAAATACTATCCCACTTCCATTCTGGAATAAACATCGGCTGCATAACTCCAGACGGCTTCTGATGCTCAATCTTTGATTTCTGACAGATTAAACATGCGTACACAAATTCAGCTATTTCCTTTTTCATTCCCGGCCACCAAAACAATTTCTTCAAATCATGATACATTTTCGTGGCACCCGGATGAATACTCATCCCACTGCGATGTCCTTCCTCTAATATACTCTTCTTGATTTCTGCGACATCAGGAACACAAACTCTATCGCCAAATCTTATAACATCATTTTCATCAATTCTAAACTCACCTCCTTGACCTTGGTTGATCAATGTCAATTTATCAACTAAATTAACATCGGATTTCTGCCCGATCCTGATCTCTTCTAGAATACCACTAGTAAGTTTCAACATACCCAAACGAACACACTTCGGAGTACTTTCACAATTTAAACTCAAATCTCGGAATTGTTCAATTAAATCCAACTCGCGAACCATCATCATAGACATATGCAAGGATTTCCTGCTCAAAGCATCTGCAACCACATTTGCCTTACCAGGATGGTAATTCAAACCAAAATCATAATCTTTGAGAAATCCCAACCACCTTCTTTGCCTCATATTGAGCTCTTTCTGATCGAAAAGATACTTCAAACTCTTATGATCGCTATACACTTCAAATCTCGAACCATACAGATAATGTCTCCATAATTTCAAGACAAACACAACTGCTGCCAACTCTAAGTCATGAGTAGGATAGTTCCTTTCATGAACCTTCAACTGTCTCGAAGCATACGCAACTACCTGTTGATTCTGCATTAAAACACCACCTAATCCCATCAGAGATGCATCACAATAAACCACAAAAGATTTCACCGGATTCGGCAAAATCAGGATAGGAGCACTAGTCAATCTCCGCTTCAATTCTTGAAAACCTTTCTCACAATTAGAATCCCAAATAAACGCTTGTCCTTTACGAGTCAACTTCGTCAACGAAAATGCTAGCTTTGAGAATCCCTCGATAAACTTTCTGTAATAACCTGCAAGACCAAGAAAACTTCTGATTTCAGAAACAATCTTCGGCGCTTCCCACTGGGATACTGCTTCTACTTTTGTAGGATCCACTGCAATACCATTCTTAGAAATCACATGTCCAAGAAAACTAACTTCATTCAGCCAGAACTCACATTTGGACAACTTTGCACACAACTTCTTATCTTTCAACAACTCTAACACAATTCTGAGATGTTCCGCATGCTCTTCGTCATTCTTGGAATAAATCAGAATGTCATCAATAAAAACCACAACAAACTTATCCAGATACGGATGAAAAATCCTGTTCATATATTCCATGAAAACACCAGGTGCATTAGTAACTCCGAACGGCATAACAGAATATTCATAATGCCCATACCTCGTTCGAAAAGCAGTCTTTTGAATATCTTCCGCTTTCACACGAATCTGATGATATCCAGATCTTAAGTCAATCTTACTGAATACACTGGCTCCAATTAGCTGATCCATTAAATCATCAATCCTCGGTAATGGATACCGATTCTTAATGGTTACCTTGTTCAATTGCCTGTAATCAACACACAGTCTCATAGAACCTTCTTTCTTCTTGACCAACAATACCGGAGCACCCCAAGGCGAAACACTTGGACGAATAAACTTCTTCTCCAGTAAATCTTCCAACTGACTCTTCAATTCAGCCAATTCAGATGCAGACATACGATATGGTGCCATCGACACCGGTCTCGTACCAGGAACCAAATCTATAGAAAATTCTACCTCTCTCTCAGGAGGTAACTCACCAACATCATCAGGAAAGACTTCTGGAAATTCGCACACCACTGGCAATTCGCCACTCCTGACCTTTCCTGTTGCATCTAACGAAGCAAGTAACATAAACACATTAGCACCGTCTTCCATTGCTTCTTGTACCTGCCTAGCAGTCAAAGTCAAATCCTCTACACCAACTGCCTCTGGGAAAATCACCGTCTTAGCAAAACAGTTCAGATGAACCCGGTTGAATTCCAACCAGTTCATCCCAAGGATAATATCAATTTGTTCAAGCGGTAGGCACACTAAATCCATACCGAAACCTCTACCAAAAATCTCAATAGGACAATTCCTACATACAAGTGAAGTTGTCACTGAACCCGATGCAGGAGTATCAACAACCATGCTACCTCGCATACCAGATATGTCCAGTTTCAACCTCTCAGCACAATCCAAAGAAATGAAAGAATGAGTTGCACCAGTATCAATAATTTCAACTAAAGGTGTGCCATGAATAAAACACGTACCTTTAATCAATCGATCCTCTGGAGTAGTCTCAGATCCAGACAAAGTGAACACTTTTCCACCTGACTGATCCTTCTTAGGCTTAGGACACTGCGGACGAATGTGACCTTCTTCGCCACAATTATAACAAGTGACAGACTTCCCTTTGCAATCAATAGACAAATGACCAGTCTTTCCACATTTATAGCACTTCTTCTCATCACTCTTGCAATCTCGAATATGATGACCAAACTCACCACACCTGTAGCATCTGATAGGAGCCTTAGAATCTCCCCCACTAGGCCTTTTCCAACCACCTGATTTCTGGTTATCTCTACCATATGGCTTGCCACGGTCCATATGTTGCTTTCCTCTTTTATCAACAGCCCCACGAGAGTGAGACGACCTAGTCCTGGTAATATCTTCTTCCAAGATCCTGCTACAATCCACCAGATCATAAAATCTACGAATACGCTGGTACCTGGTTCCCTGCTTAATCTCATCTCGGAGACCATTCTCAAATTTGATACACTTAGAGAATTCTCCAGCCTCATCATTGTTGTAGTGTGCATAATACTTTGCCAGCTCAGTGAACTTAGTAGCATACTCACTAACAGTCAGATTGCCCTGCTTAAGTTCCAAAAACTCAATTTCCTTTCTTCCCCGAACATCTTCAGGAAAGTACCTCCTCAGAAAATCCCTTCTGAAGTTAGCCCAAGTCAGTGCCTCTCCATCCTGAACCATTTCAGTCCTTGTGGCAACCCAACAGTCGTCGGCCTCTTCCGCCAACATATGCGTACCATATCTGACTTTCAGATCTTCATCACAATCAATCACACGGAAAATCCTTTCAATTTCCTTCAACCACTTCTGAGCACCTTCAGGGTCATGTGTACCTTTGAACAACGGAGGATTGTTCCTTTGGAAGTTCCCCAATTGCCTATCAGCACCAATCACGCCTCCATTTGGGTTTCCAGCAAGTACACCAGCTAACATCCCCAAAGCCTCAGCTAGTGCAGCATCATTTCTTCCGTTACCTCTCCCAGCCATATTCCTGAGAATTAAAACATACTCTTCATCAGAATACAGTATCGACAGTGTTACCTTGCACTAGTCGCATACAAAAGGAATGACTGACTCAAGACTCTGGTCACAACGACCGACTATGCTCTGATACCACTATTGTAACACCCTCTAAAACCCCGAATAAAATTTCGCAAATAATTAAAATCATAATTTCAGAGTACATGTAATAACGAGGATGTCACAACTCTCTTTTAATAAAAAAAACAAGTTCCTGTCATGCATAACATAGAAGCAACTCATACATGTTTACACAGTGGAATGATTTAATTAACAAAACCAATGTTATAATATTTTCAAAATCATCAGGGATTAACACCTGGAAAATATCAACATCATATTATAACAAACGTAAGGAAATAAACGAGTCTGACTAAAGCAGCTCGACAAACAAGCGTTCCCGGAGTTACAACTACCAGAGCATGACCCGGACAATACTTAAACGGAAATAAACTAGAAACAACGAGCCTTCGCCAAGCACCTGAACGAAGCTCCTCAATCTGAAATATTCAACAGTAAGGGTGAGCATCTCAACTATACATTTGATTATACGTCTATAATAATAAATTTAGAAACCATAAGCATCACCCAAACAGTTAGCATGTTTCATAGTTTACGAAAACCTTTACAATTCATCTATTCATAATATATCACTTTCCCTACTTATAATTAACATCAGACATCATTAATAATTTAACAGCAATACATGCATACAATCAATTAAATACAACATTGGAAAATCCTCCATTCATGTTATATTCAATATAATGCAACACACCCATGCATGTGGTACCATTTTACCGCCCCATTAAATCTCGGGTCACGGACAACTCACCATTCCATTATATCGCGGACACGGCTACCACCTCAAAGTTCCATTAAATCGCGGACACGTATATTGGCCACCATGTTAATTCCACACAATGGGAATTAACAAATGCAACATGATATGTAAAGTATGTAACACTCAGCATACTATTAACATCAATCAACATATCATGCAACATCAACAACATCAATCATAACAGGATATGGATAGCATGTAATCACTCAGCATACTATTTAAACATCAATCATATCAAGTTATATCATAATTCATGCTTGATAACATTATCTAAAAGCATGACAATAAAATCCACAATAAAGCACAGAAAACAAAATTTAGAAAATCAACACAGCAGCATCAACACGGGTGCCCGTGTAAATCAACACTGCCCGTGTTGAAATGTGCCCAGAAAACACATTTTTTATCATTACAGGGGATCAACACGGGTGCCCGTGTAAATCAACACGGCCCGTGTTGAAATGTGTCTGGAAAACACATTTTCTGGCAATACAGTGAATCAACACGGGTGCCCGTGTGAATCAACACGGCCCGTGTTGATGAGCGCGAGGCAGATTTTTCCTGAACCTGCAGCAGCTCAGAACAGCAGCCAAACGCGGAAAATGCCAGCCAAAACGCACATTTCGGTACATAACAACATCGATTTTGTATAACTCAAAACAACACATCAATTCCATAATTACCAACAATTATTATAGTAACCTTAAAAGTGGTTATTCGTCCTGTTGGGGAAATCTGATAACATTGAGGTTATCCCTAGAACATCTAAGGTAAACTCACGATCATATAAACATACTCCCAATCCACCATTTGGAACCTAAAATTCCTAATCGATTCATAAAATTGGGAGCCTAACCCTTTTCTAACAAGGTTCAATCCTAAGGGTATCGATTTCTAATAACATCTAACAATTGGGGTTTCTCCCTACGATTATCCAAATCAACCGTACCTAAACCCATAAGCAAAAGTAAATCGAGTAGTAGCCCCCCTTACCTTATCAATTTGCAGCTTGAGTTCTTTGAGCGATGTTCTTCGTCCTTCGTACCTTCAGAGCTCAGCTTCCCAAATATCCCAAATTCTGTGTTATCATGAATAATGAGAAAAATAACTTGAGTTCCAAAACATATCCTTATTCCTTTTGCACCCCCACTCTTTACTAACAACATCCAAGCCCAATAACTTAAAAACCCAATATTTCTTATTTCTTTTATTTTCTTCAAATATTCCAAAATAAATAATTCTTTTTATTTTATTAATTCTAATAAAATAAATTCCCAATTAAATAAATCAAATAATTAAAACTGGGGTGTTACATTTCTCCTACTCGTACTCAGCTCCAGAGTATGTCCATGGGTGCAGGTGAAGGTTTTAAAGATTATGCTCAAAAGTGGAGAGACTTGGCTGGGAGAGTCCAACCCCCGTTGTTTGATAGGGAGTTGGTTGATATGTTTCTAAGGATGCTATCTGGTCCATTTTTCAATCACTTAATCGGCAGCTCGTCATCTGGTTTCCCCGAGCTGATTTTAACCGGAGAAAGAGTAGAAGCTGGAATTCGGAGTGGTAAAATACAGAAAGATGCCTCCTCGAGTTCAGCAAAGAATCCTTTCACTGGTAAGAAGGAAGCCAGTGCATTCTATAGCTCGAGGGGCCAAGGCAGACCTTAACACTGTCAAATAGTAAATGTTGTAGTGATACCAAGACCCGCAGTTGCTCCACAATGCAATAATCAACAAAAGGTGGAAAGACCACAACGACTGTTTACCTGCATTGGCTAAAGTGCTACCTCACCTGCTGAGATCCAACTTGGCGACCTTGAGAGAGGCTCCCAAGAATTCAAATACTACCTCTCCCAGATACAATCCCAATGCGCGATGCGCCTACCATTCTGAGAGTCCTGGCCACGATACAAATGATTGCTGGGCTCTGAAAAATAAAGTACAAGACTTGCTTGAAGCCAAGGAGATAGAGTTTGATGCTCCAGAGAAGTCGAATGTTATAACTGCTCCCATGCTCAAACATGGTCGTGGAGTCAATGTTGTTGACGCTGATTTGTTTGTGACCTCTGTTGAAGAAATTTCTACTCCTCTTATGACTGTTAAGAGGACTTTTTTATTGGCCGGTTTATTTCCGGGTTATGGTGAAGGTTGCCACATATGTTCAATTCTACCTTCTGGTTTCCGTTTGTTGAATTCAAGTGTCCAGCGCCTGATGGATAATAAAGAAATTTTGTTTGAGAAGACTATGATTCCTGTTGTTCCAAATGAAGATGCTGCCATTATAACCATTTCCGCCAATCCTTCCAAGGTTTCCTCGAGAAGACCTGTTAGGATTACACTTGTTCAAAGAATTGCTCCGCTATTAATCATTGTTCCTGGTCCCATCCCGTACACCTCATACAAGGTTGTCCCATGGCATTATGGTGTTGATGTGTACTATCATGGAATTAAGCAAGATTTGAAGAATGAAGAAGCTGATACTGATGTCATTAATATTTTCGGGACTAGTAAGGTTACCCGAAGTGGAAGGGTTTTCTCTCCTGAGATTACTCCGAAGATCATCAAGTCTACTTTTATTCCA
Organism: Vicia faba; assembly: GCA_948472305.1. NCBI lineage: Eukaryota > Viridiplantae > Streptophyta > Magnoliopsida > Fabales > Fabaceae > Vicia > Vicia faba. The sequence continues at coordinate 1,555,711,316 of OX451739.1, read as the reverse complement.
ACCGCTGCTCCAACCAGCACTCCTAACATTTCTCCTGTTCCTACTCCAGTTATCACTCCTGCTGCTGAGCCATCTGGGACTCGGGGCAAGGAAATTATAGGTGAGCCTTCCCGGACGAAGGCACCTAAGAAAATCGTTGTGGAAGCCTCTAAACAAGAAATAGAGGAAATACTGAAAATCATTAAGAAGAACGACTACAATATGGTTGAGCAGCTGGGGCAGACCCCATCAAAGATATCCATTTTGTCTCTGTTGTTGTGTTCGGAAGCCCATGCGAAGGCTTTGATTGCATTTCTCAAGACTGCGCATGTGCCACAAGAAACTTCAGCAGATCAGTTCAAAGATTGTGTGGCTACCCTGACTGCTGACAATGGGATGGGTTTCTCAGATACGAATCTGACAGCGAAAGGAAGGAATCATAATGATACTCTGTATGTCTCGATTGAGTGCAGGGGCACCACTATGGCTCATGTGCTGGTAGATACTGGGTCTTCACTAAATGTTATGCCAAAGAAAGTGTTGGACTGTTTGGATTGTGAGGGTTTGACTCTAAAGCCTAGTAACATTGTGGTAAGGGCTTTTGACGGATCGAAGAGAATGGTGCACGGGGAGGTGGACATCCCTGTCAAAGTGGGTTCTCAGACTTTTGGGTCCACCTTCTATGTAATGGATATCAGGCTGTCTTATTATTGTTTGTTGGGTCGTCCTTGGATCCATGAGGCTGGGGCAGTTACTTCCACACTCCATCAAATGCTGAAGTATCTGGTGAACGGAAAGATTATCACAGTGCGGGGTGAAGAAGAATACATGGTGAGTCACCTCAATTCCTTCTGCTACGTAGAGATGGACAGGGAATTCATAGAAACTCCTTGTCAGAACTTCGAAGAGGTCCCTCCGATTTTGGCATCAACTGAAGTTACTACCAACAAACCTCCGTTGAAGATGGCTTCTCTCATGGATGCCAAGGCTGTGGTTGAAGAAGGTGGGTGTATCAATTGGGGTCAGCTCCCTGATTTCACTCACAAAACTGACAAATTTGGTTTGGGTTTTACTACAGGGGGCTCAAAGGGCTGTTAGGCATGCTCGGGCTGGAAGACCTCCTCTACACATCAACAATTGGGGAATTAACGCAATTGAAGACAATGAAGAGTATTCAGACGTCGACATCTGGATCTACCCAACGACCAACGGTGGACCGAATAACTGGACGGCCAGGGACTTCATACCTGTTTCTTTTATTCCGCAATAATTGACTCATTTGTTTTAAGATTTGTAATAAACAGTTTGAAACTTTACGGCCCGGTTCCTTGCCCGAGGCACCTTGGCTTTGCTTGTGAGGACTATTATTTGTCATTTCATATATCATTAATAAAGCATTGGACGTTTCTTGCATACAAATTTTGCGCTCTTTGTTTTTCTTTTCTGTCTCACTTTATCAAAATAGATGTTCTCTTACACACACTCACGTATCATACTGCAGATCCATATCCACTCTAGATCCCATTGATAACAACTCTGCTACTGCCAATTATGACCAAAAATCCGATCAACCAAGTCGAGGACGAAGGTGAGGATGATTGCGAGGTGCCTGGAGAACTTGCTAGACTATTAATGCAGGAAGAAAGGGCCATACAGCCTCATGAAGAGCCAGTTGAGCCAGTGAATTTGGGTACAAAGGAAGACAGGAAAGAGGTTAAAATAGGTGAGAATCTGGAGCCTAGTGTCAAACAACAGTTAATAGAGATGCTACACGACCATGTTGAGATCTTCGCCTGGTATTATGAAGACATGCCTGGTTTAGACACTGATATTGTGGTACATCACATGTCGACTAAAGAAGACTGCCCTCTGGTAAAATAGAAGGTCCTCTGTATGCGCCCTGAAATGTCAGAGAAAATCAAGGCAGAGGTTATGAAACAGTTCGACGCAGGATTCTTAGTTGTCACTTCGTATCCGCAGTGGGTTGCCAACATCGTTCTGATACCTAAGAAGGACGGTAAGGTACGGATGTGTGTGGACTACGGAGATCTGAATAGGCCAAGCCCCAAGGATAACTTCCCACTTCCTCACATTGATGTTCTAGTCGACAACACCGTGCAGCACAAGATATTTTCCTTCACGGATGGTTTTTCTGGCTACAACCAGATCAAGATGGCTCCTGAAGCCATGGAGAAGACAACCTTCGCTATGCAGTGGGGCACCTTCTGTTACAAAGTAATGCATTTTTGGTTGAAGAATGTTGGGGCAACTTATCAGCACGCCATGGTCGCTTTGTTCCACGATATGATTCACCACGAGATCAAGGTTTATGTTGATGACATGATAGCCAGGTCCCAAACTGAGGAAGAGCACCTTGATCATCTCCAGAAACTGTTTGACAGGTTGAACACGTACAAGCTGAGGTTGAATCCGAACAAGTGTACCTTCGGGGTAAGGTCTGGTAAGCTTCTGGGTTTTGTTGTCAGTGACAAAGGTATTCAAAGGTAAAGGCCATACAAGAGATACCGGTCCCCCACACAGAGAATGAAGTTATAGGTTTCTTGGGACGTCTAAATTACATCGCAAGGTTCATTTCACATCTGACTGCTACTTGTGAGCCAATCTTCAAGCTGTTGAAGAAAGATCAAGTGGTAAAGTGGAATGATGAATTCCAGACCGCTTTTGAAAGAATCAAGGAATACCTTCAAGAACCACTAATTTTGATGCCTCCAGTTGAAGGAAGACCTTTGATATTATACTTGACAGTGCTAGACAATTCAATGGGGTGTGTGCTGGGGTAGCATGATGAGTCTGGTCGAAAAGAGCATGCAATTTACTACCTTAGCAAAATGTTTACCGACTATTAGACCCGATACTCATTGATCAAGAAAACTTGTCGCGCTTTGGCATGGGCTGCTCGCCGGCTGAGACAATATATGCAAACTCACACCACTTTGTTGATATCAAAGATGGATCCGATCAAGTATATTTTCGAGAAGCCCGCTCTCTCCGGAAGGATAGCGAGATGGCAGATGATCTTAACCAAGTACGACATCCAATACACAACCTAAAAATCAATCAAGGGGAGTGTATTGGCAGATCATTTGGCGCATCAGGCCGTGGATGACTACCAGTCCATGAATTTCGAGTTCCTGGATGAGAATATCATGTTGGTAACCGACTGCGAAGAACCTAGACCAGATGAAGGACCCGAGGAGGGATCCCGGTGGTCTATGTATTTTGATGGAGCCTCGAACGCATTGGGTAATGGCATTGGCGCTGTAATTATATCTCCTGGGGGTTGTCATACTCCATTCACCACCCGATTATGTTTCAACTGCACCAATAATATGGCGGAGTATGAAGCATGTATTATGGGTCTTCAAGCTGCTATTGACCTGAGGATTAAGTTCTTAAGTGTATTCGGAGATTCCGCTATGGTAATAAGTCAGATCAAAGGCGAGTGGGATATGAAGCACCCGAATCTTATTCCTTACAAAGAGTATGTACTGACATTGCTCTCACACTTTGAGGAGATAACCTTTGAACATTTCTTAAGAGAAGAGAACCAGTTGGCGGACGCGCTAGCTACCATGTCTTCTATGTTCAAAGTTAGGTGGGACAATGAAGCTCCCCAGATTACCATTAAGTGGTTGGATGAACCCGCACATTGCTATGACATTGAGACTGAAGAGGTAGCAGATAAACCCTGGTTTCACGAAGTCAAAAGGTATCTCGAGGTTCAGGAATATCCCGAGGGGGAATCTGTTAATGATAAGAAGTTTCTGAGAAGGTTCACTGCGAAGTTCTTCATCAGTAATGGAATCCTTTATAAGCGTAACCATGATTCAACCTTACTGCGGTGTGTAGACAAGGGAGAGCCAGAAAGAATCATGGCAGAGTTACATGAGGGTACCTTCGGAACTCATTCCAGTGGACCTACCATGGCGAAGAAAATCCTACGGGCAGAATATTACTGGTCCACTATAAAAGCCGATTGTTATCGACACTCTCGAACCTGTCATAAATGCCAAGTCTATGCTGATAAAGTGCATGTGCCTCCAGTCCCTCTGAATGTCTTGACAGCTCCTTGGCCCTTTGAAATGTGGGGCATCGACATGATCAGCGAGATCAGACCTACTACGTCTAACGGGCATCGCTTCATTCTGGTAGCCATTGATTACTTCACGAAGTGGGTGGAGGCGGCTTCCTTTGCTACAGTAACCAAGAACGTCATGGCGCGGTTTATCCGACACAATCTAATCTGTCGATATGGTGTCCCAGAGAGAATTATTACTGATAATGGTACAAATCTCAATAACACAATGATCACCGAGCTCTGCAAACAGTCCAAGATTCAGCATCATAACTCTTCTCCTTACCGGCCGAAGATGAATGGGGATGTTGAAGCATCTAACAAGAACATCAAGAAAATTATGCATAAGATGACGGTGACATACAAAGACTGGCACGAGATGTTACCATTCGCTCTTCAAGGGTACCGTACCTCAGCACGGACGTCGACAGGGGAAACACCCTACTCTTTGGTGTATCGCATGGAGGCAGTCCTACCCATCAAAGTCCAGATACCCTCTCTCAGGATTATGAAGGATGTGGGTTTGAACAAAGACGCCTGGATCCAAACCAGACTTGATCAGCTGAATCTAATCGATGAAAAGAGACTTACTGCTATCTGTCATGGTCAGACGTATCAAAAGCGAATGATCAAGGCTTTTAACAAGAAAGTAAGACGTCAAGAATATCAAGTCGGGGATCTAGTGATCAAACGCATCATACTGCCGCAAGGTGATCCCAGGGGCAAATGGACCCCCACATACGAAGGGCCATTTGTGGTTAAGAACATTTTCTCAAGAGAAGCTATGGTTCTAACCACCGTGGATGGTGATGACCTTCCTCACCCCGTCAATGCAGACATAGTGAAAAGATACTACGCATAATCAAAGACCCACTAGGTTGACTGGCCTAGGAAAAAATAAGGGCTTCCCGGCGAACCAAAAGGGTTCGGGCAAAAGTAAGGGATGAAAATGAAAAAAAAACTGTACACCCGGCAAGTCAAAAACCTGAAAAGGCGACTTGGGCAAAAGAGGGTATCCCGGTGGACTGAAAACCCGAAAGGGCGGTCCATGCAAAAATTAGGGATTGAAGCGTAACACTATGTCTCATTGGATCATCTTGCAACCAGGCTTCGGTATAGACTATCAAGCTCGGACGGCGCCAATCAATCTGATCCACCTTCGACCAAGCAGCAAAGTGATGAGAAGCTAGAAGATATAAAGGCAATAGCATAGTTGGAACCCAATGGGGTCGTTTCACACAGTTGTTTTTGTTTCTTTTACATAAATTGTATAATTTATGTCTTTCAGTGGCGTTCTCTTACTAGGACGTCAGCCTCTTTGTACAAAAATGCCTATTACAGGCCAATTTCAAAATCAATACAATTCATTTTTACAAGAAATTTCAATTTGTTTTTCTTTTTTTCTGTTTTGTTTTGCAAAAACATCCAATGATTCATTTTTGATATATGTATTTGAAAATAATTGCTGCTCATAAACATTTACACAAGAAACAAAAGATGATTACTCATAATTCCAGAAACAGGGAAAACAAGATGTGCCCAAACCTTACAGTTACTCCGCCCATCAGGTACCGGGATAGAGCCAACTTGAAAACATGAGTAGTGGTACATACACTCCCCAGAGTAAAAAGTATCCAAGGATAGTAATGTTAGCTTTCCAGAACATGATATAACTCTCCCCAGCTGAGGTTCACAATCGCGAGTGAGTCGGTAAATTTTCCCCCCAAGCAGAGTTTATTTCTCTCACAAGCAGATATTCAATCTCTAACAGAATTCATTATCACCAGCAACAGAAATTCATCCCCGGTGGAGTTTATTTCTCCAAATCAGCAGATCTATCAACAGAGTATCTCCTCTCCAACAGAGTTATTCTGCCGCAGAGTTGTTCTCAAATAGAGTCTCTACTCGGCAGAATATCTGTAAACAAGGGGAAAATCCCCAGCATAGTATCTTTGTTCACCATCCCCAACAGAAATAGAGGAACTATGGTTTTTACAGCAGTCAAGAATACCATTTCTCATACTCTCCAAACAATAGTCAGGGATTTATTTTCCCGGACTCAGATTATTACGTCAGTATTTCATGTTCATACATCATGACATGTGCATACATTGCATATAACATAATCTCAGTTATTTTGAGAACCTCATCACAATGCATATGATGCATCGCACATAACTAACCATGTATTCCTTTCAGGAAAGACAATTATTATCAAAAATTTCTAGCAGATCCATGATCAACACTCGAAGCTAAATAGAGTAATCATCGGTGCGACAAGAATAACCTTACCCAGGTTCCCTCTGCAGTTTTACTCAAACTCCTCACACAACAACCCTACCATCCAGGTTCCTTCTCACATCCCTACTATCCAGGCTTTCATATCGAAGTAACCCTACTATCCAAGTTCCTTCTCACAGCCCTACTATCCAGGCTTTCACATCGAAGTAACCCTATTATCTAGGTTCCTTCTCACAGCCCTACTATCCAGGCTTTCACATAGAAGTAATCCTACTATCCAGGTTCCTTCTCACAGCCCTACTATCCGGGCTTCCATATCGAAGTGACCCTACTATCTAGGTTTCTTCTCACAGCCCTGCTATTTAGGCTTTCATATCCAAGTAACCCTACTATCCAGGTTCCTTCTCACAGCCCTACTATCCAGGCTTCCATATCGAAGTAACCCTACTATCCAGGTTCCTTCTCACAACCCTACTATCCAGGCTTTCATATCTAAGTAACCCTACTATCCAAGTTCCTTCTCACAGCCCTACTATCCCGACTTTCATATCAAGGTAACCCTACTATCCAGGTTCCTTCTCAAGCCCTACTATCATGGCTTTCATATCGAAGTAACCCTACTATCCAGGTTCCTTCTCACAGCCCTACCATCCATGCTTTCATATCGAAGTAACCCTACTATCCAGGTTCCTTCTCACAGCCCTACCATCCATGCTTTCATATCTAAGTAACCCTACAATACAGGTTCCTTCTCATAGCCCTACCATCTAGGCTTTCATATCGAAGTAACCTTACTATCCAGGTTCCTTCTCACAGCCCTACTATCTCGGCTTTCATATCAAGGTAACCCTATTATCCAGGTTCCTTCTCAAGCCCTACTATCCAGGCTTTCATATCGAAGTAACCCTACTATCTAGGTTCCTTCTCACAGCCCTACCATCCAGGCTTTCATATCGAAGTAACCCTACTATCCAGGTTCCTTCTCACAACCCTACCATCCAGGCTTTCATATCGAAGTAACCCTATCATCTAGGTTCCTTCTCACGGCCCTACTATTCAGGCTTTCATATCGAAGTAACCCTACTATCAAGGTTCCTTCTCATAACCTTACTATTCGGGTTCTTCCTCTCTTATCCCCAGACAACAGTCCACAACACTGTAAGACCGGGACCCGATCAAACATGATTGGTTTCACATCTCCCTAGTAAGTCATGGTGCAGCATATACCCCGACCAGACATGCAGTTCACTTCCGCTTCCCCAAACCGGAGTTATTCCCCCAGTAGAGTAACGGACAATGGAAGCTCCTAAAACTCTATTTCTCCCAAGATTGATACCAGCATTCCCCAACGTAGTCCTCCTCAACCACAGATATACGGGTTCTCACAAAGGAATCTCTTATGCGATCGACACCTCTTCGATGGCATCTTTAAGCTCGTCCCCGACAATCTTCCATCATCGACCTCTGAATGGCATTTGTAAGCCCATTCCTGATATCACAAATCAAGTGTCACTTCATGCGAGCGTAAATTTTTGGGCACTCTAGTGTTCAATCATCTTCCACCTTCAGATCACGAAAGGCAGACGAGCCAATCTACATCCTAAGGTTTAAGAAGATTGAACAGGGGAAGTTGTTGTACCCAAAAATTTGCCCTCTCATATTTCTCAATACATGGAAAGTGAGGTCCCCAATTTGCTCAAGGTTGCCCAAGAGTTGACCAGACAAACTCTCTCCTAAGGCAGTATACCTCAAATTAGGGTTCCCATCTTCATCAAGATGTGTCAACCAAAAAGGTCCCAAATTCTTTCCATGGTCCTAGTATGTTCTCAAGGTCATCCATGTCAAGTTTCAAGCCTTTCAGAAGAAGTTTGCTCAGTCAATTGCTCAAATGCCTGAAAATCCACTATACTAGGTCAAAAGTCAATTGTGGCCCACATACAGTAAAACTTCAAGATTTTTGGTCAACATCCTCATTTTGAATTATTATCCATCATTTGAACAAGGGTTTATCATGATTCCTCAAGGATTGCTCACAATTCATCAAAACCCAAAAGTTGCTAAATTAGGGTTTTGTAGGAAAAGTCAACTCAACTTTGACCAAGCATAACATTCTCATACTTTATCATAAATGACCCATACAAAGCTCATTTTTAAGAGGATGCAATTCCATACAATTAATCTTCATATCCCAAGTCCAAATTTTGCACTCACGAAAAGATATGAATTTTTACATTATAGGTCCTTTTGAAAAGTCAACAAAAACACATTTTGGATCAAAGCTTCATACATGAACATGGAAGACTCAATTGAGATGAGACCAAAAGGGTTGCTTAGAGGACATACTAAGCTTTCTAAAAAGTCCAAGAACACCTCTCTAGGGTCAAAATTGAGGAAGTTATGCATTGGCCAAGTTGACCATTTTTGCAAAATTGCCAAAAGTCAAATGTGCTCAAATTTGCATTTTTTGCTAAATGGGCCTAACTTTTTATGCTTGCACCTCACTTATAACATGGTCCACGACCCAAATGCTCACTCACATGTTATTTTCTTCATTATTTATTTTATTTTGATTTTTATTTATTAAAAAATTGAATTAAATCAAATAATTGGTAAATAATAGCAAAGATTTGTTTTGATTGGATTTTTGGATAGAATCATAAGCTCATTATGCCGGCATATCAGAATCAGATCATATCAAGGCTGATTGGCACGAGATTGGCATGATTAGGCCAAATTTGGAAGGATATCATACAAATTGAAAATCAAATCAAATCTCATCAAAGCTTCAAGATTCAATCTGTTTTGCAACCCTAATTCATTGAGGGATATATAATGCACAAGAACAAAGCAAAGAAAGGGGGGAGAAGGCGTGAAACTGTCAGAAGAAAAACTGAAACTTTGGACAAAAAGTGAGAGATCGAAATCCATCTTAGACCATCCTCAAGGAGTTTCAAAGCCTGAAATCAATTCTTTGGCATCTCAGGAAGCATTCCCAATCATTTGCATGTGTCAGAACATCCAGAATCATTCCCTATCACTCTCACGGTTTGCAAAATTATTCAAATTCGATTACTGTAATTCTTGCATCTTTAGCATGTTTAAGTTACGTATTTGTGTTCATCATCATGTTTGCAATGTTTCTGGATAGTTTGAGTTAAGTTACAGTACATGAATAAGCTTTTTCCATTGTTAGGGCTTCGTGCTCCAATTTGGGGTTTCATGATTTAAGCAAAATTAGGCTTGATAATGGGTACCATGATGATCAGAGCTTCAAACCCAGTTGATTCATGGTCCCCAATTGAATTTATATTGCGTGTGCTTGATTTTTGAATGACACAGGTTTCAGCAACAGATTTGCATCTGTATGTAAAGGTTCAGAGCCTAAAACGACGGTTCCAGGGAAGAAGACAATAGCGTGTCACAACCTGACTGGCTGGTTTAAATTTTGGCGCGTTATTCTGGCGACTAACTTGTTTTCCAATATATTATTTGTTGTTATTATATTAACAAGTTAACATCCAGCGCAGTTGGTCAGAGGAAGGAAATCAGAAACTCATGTCCAGGGTTCGATCCCAGGCGTGAGCTTTTGGCATTTTCTCCATTGTTTTAACCAGATCCAACGCACCCCATCTTCTGAGGGTCACCATCTTCTGAATCCATCAGCCAGAACCAGATCCAACGCACCTCACCTTCTGAGGGTCATCATCTTCTGGATCCATCATCCAGAACCAGATCCAGTGCACCTCACCTTCTGAGGGTCGTTATCTTCTGGATCCATCAGCCAGAACCAAATCCAACGCCCCCACCTTATGAGGGTCATCATATTCTAGATCCATCAGCCAGAACCAAATCCAGCGCGCCTCACCTTCTGAGGGTCATCATCTTCTGGATCCGTCTCCAGCCAGATATGCTGACAGTATGCCCATTTGGTTATTTCTACTATTTTTCTTTAATTCCTTTTCTTTAATTATCTTGCTTTTTATCAACACAAAATTTATTTAAATTAACCAATCAAAAATCACAAAAAAAGATTTATTTTCTTAATAAATATTTTTTAGTTAATTAGTTTAATTAATTTAGGGCAACTTTAATTTCTTTCACAATTAAAATTCAATTAGAAAATTAGGTTAACTCTTGATTTAATTTTTCTTTTTTCATCAAATAAATAAAAATACAAAATAGGTTGTTTAGACTTAATTAATTTATTTTTCTTAATTAATATTAGTTAGGATTAGGATTTCCTTTTAATTATTCATTATTTTCTCAAATAACAAAAATGACAAAGAAAAACTTTTCTTCTTTAATCAACCGCAATTAGGTTTAGTCAAGGGTCAAAACCCTAATCGCCTCACATTCAATTCATTGCGCGCTTATTATGTATTTTGCCAATATTTTGTAACTGCTCACTGGTTTGTAATAGTGAAACAACGCAGCCGGAACTTGTCATCTGGATGTTAATGAAACATCAATGAAGTCGCCACCGAACGTCTTTTATCCCACCAAAAGGGAAAGGTAAACATCGAGAAAACCTGAAAAGGGAGAAATCACGGTCTTTCAACCGAGAGATCGGGTAAGGGAGTCTATTACGCGAGGGGAAGGTATTAGCACCCCACACGCCTGTAGTATTCTACGGTATCCACTATTGTTGTCTAATCTAAATGGGTGTGGTCAAATCCTATGTCTATGGTTTACAACTGAAAAGGGAATGCATGCAAAAGGAAAAAAGAAAACAATGTAGGGAAAATAAAAGTTATGCTCGGTTGGGCCCTACCCCGATGCCTACGTATCCCTTTTAAGGAATTAGAGCAGCCGTAGTTCGGCTTATGTGTTTTGGTTGGTTTATGTTTTTTAATTAAGACAAACAAAGATAGTCAAGATGGAAAAACATTGAATGAAACAACAAATAAATTAGGTGATCAAACATCGACTAAATAATAACAAAGTAACATGTCAAAGATGGCAAAACATCAAATGATAAAACGGATGACAAAACATCACACCTAGCAATGATATTGAGAATCAAAGCAGGATAACAAACAGATGCGATGGCAAAACATCGGATTCAAACAAATGTACGATGGCGAAACATCGACTAAGAGATAACATGGCAAAGATGGCGAAACATCAATAAAACGGATGACAAAACATCACACCTAACAATGATATTGAGAATCAAAGTAGGACAACAAACATGTGCGATGGAGAAACATCGGCTTTAAACATATGTGCGATGGTGAAACATCAGCTAAGAGATAATAAGGCATCATGGTAAAGATGGCGAAACATCAATAAAACAGATGACGAAACATCACACCTAGCAATGATATTGAGAATCAAATCAAGATAACAAACATGTGCGATGGCGAGACATCGGCTTCAGACAAAAGATATCATGGCAAAGATGGCGAAACATCAATAAAACTGGTTTAAAAGTGAAGCCAAGAGACACACAAACTAATAGGATTGGTTTGTATCTTTTACTTTGAAGAAGGGTTTGTGTTTATTAGAGGTGTTCTTATGATTTGCCAAGAAAACAGTTTTTGTTTTAAGATGCAAAATGCAAAGGAAGGAAAAAGCCACTAAGGGAAACTAGCCTAGCACTACCCCTAGTGTTATCATATAATGGTTGACCACAAGTTTGAGGTTAAAGGAAAGTCCTATCATATGTTAGCATACATGGATTCCTATCTTAGTCAAAATGTTAAAGGAAACTTAATAAAACTATTCTATAGGGAACATGCAATGAGAGCGAAGTCGTGATCTTAATTCCTAAATTGAGTGACTCATCGATCAATAATTAAAGAAGAAAAGTAGTAAACATCCTATAGGGAACATGCAATAAGAGAGAAGTCGTGATCTCAATTTCTAAATTGAGTGACTCATCGATCAACAAATAAAGAAGAAAAGCAATTAACATTCTATAGGGAACATACAATGAGAGCGAAGTCGTGATCTCAATTTCTAAATTGAGTGACTCATCGATCAAAATCAAACACAATGCATGTATCAGAAAAAAAATCAGAGGGCCTCCTGACATATATCAGCAACAGAGGTCCCATCATGCAATCAAAAAATTATGCAAAATAAAAATGGGAGAAAGGAAGTAGTACAATACCAAACAGATAACTATCTGTAGCAATCAAGCAAGAATAAAAGAAACCCATAGAAACTTCAAGCAAGCTCAAGTAGAAAAGTGTTCTACTGTCTCCTTCACTACAGATGCAAACAAATGGTGCTAGCTTAATCTACTCCCTTTACTGAAGCTGAATCCACAAGAATTTTGAAGAAAACACCAAGGAATTTAGAGAATCGAATCAAGTTGCAGAAGAAGAATGTAAATCTCATATCTGAAATTATTGCAAATGGCGCATTCTCTCCCAATCTCTTTGCTTGCTTCTTCTTATATATAGTTTGTATAGGAGCATAGAAGTGGAAATCTGACCTTAAAGCCGTTGCAGGGCAGGATTGGGAATTTTGGCCAAAAATGAAGTGTGTACAGAATCAGGTGATTTTCTCGTGCATTCTTTTGCCTCTTATGCATTTTGTGAGAAAAATAACTTCAGAAGATAATGCTTAGAATCTTGGCCCTTAATTCCATCTGATCAGAAAGTGTTGGAGTTTTTGCAATTTTGGGCAAGTTTGTGATTTTCCAAATCCAACAACTACAAAATCAAGTATGGCATGAAATGGTGGGTGTGATGGGCCTCAGCATGTTTCAAATTTCTCATGGACTGGATTAGAAACAAAGAGAAAGGCTGAAATTTGAGTTTTCATGAATTGGCCATTTTGCTTATTTGTCAAGTTTCAATAAAATGCCCCAAAATTCCAAAACTCATAACTTGCTTATACTTTTGAATTTTGGCACAAATGAGAACAATTTGGAAAGGTATTGAAAATATATACAATACCTTAGTTTTGAGTTTTCGAAATTGAATCCATTAAGGTCCTCAAAATTGAGCTTGAAATTCACTAATTTTGAAAAATGACCTATAATTTTGTGACTTCAAAGGACCATAACTCTTGATTCCTTACCAATTTTGACATGAGACCAAAAGGAGGTGAAATATCATTATCTTAGCTTTCCAAGCATATTTCATTTGTATTTTCTTGATCAAGGGTGAATAAAATATGGATTTTTGAAATTAAGTCCTTATTTTCCAAAATTAGTAACTTTTTAGGGTTTCTTCAAAAACAAGTTTCAACCCAAACCTCAATCTCTTTGATCCAATGACCAAAATGGACTTTAAATATGAAAAGTACATCCTTGAATTGATGGTTGGCAAAAAATTCACTTGTTCAACCTTGACTCTGATTGATTTTGACCAAAATGACCATTTTGCCCCTCTGAATCAATTGATCCACTTTCCTTCAAAATTGATGATCAAAAGTTTAGACATATGATCTTCCAAATGTATAGACGCCATGTGCAAAGTTTAACTTCAAAATTATCAAGAAATCCTGATAAAAACTCAAACCCTAGTTTTGGTTAACACCTTAGGAAACTGATGAATCATCTTCAAAACTACAAATCCTTTGGGCATCATGACCAATTCCTTGTGAAAAGATTTTTCAAATACCAATTAGATATTGTAGCTCCCCAAATAAAGACTTGTACATTGTCCAATAGCCTTGCTCAAACAAAACCCTAATTTGACTGGTGAATCCAAAGAGTGATTCCCCTTGTAATCAAACACAAACTTCAATCCTCTGATGATCCAAAGAGATGTATAAAATGTCTTGAGCTATGCCATAATCTTTGAGCTTGAAAGATCCAGAGGTTTAGATAATAAGATTCTACTTGAGCAACTTGTCCATGTAATCAACCTTCAAAGCTTGAGGAAAACTTGATAACCTAAGTACTTTGATCCTATCACAATGTATAAATGCAATGCACTATGATGTTCATGATGAAACATAAGCCTAAACCAAGAGGGTAAATTTTGGGGTGCAACAAATAGTTAATTTAGGGCTTTTACTTATCGCTTTATCCCCGGTTTTTTTTTTGCTATGTAATTAATCCCCCTCCTCGAAGCCTTGTAATAGCGTAGGTTTATTTTCTCGCATTTTAAATCTTGCAAATATTTAACTGTTTAGATGTATGCTAATAGGATTGTATGGCAAGAATGCATGACAAATTAATACAGTTAGAAAACCCTAATGTGAAAAGATAAATAATTGAAATGACTCACTCGCACATATCACTCTTAGGGTATACTCTCACTTCGGTTGCCTTCGGTAAAACGATCATTAAGCATATGGTGTCTTAGTGATAGCCCTCCAGTCTAAAAGATCAAATTGTCCCATTCAAATGTTGCCTCAGAAATGTTGCCTCGAACATGATCTTAAGAATTTAGGGTTACTACTAAGGTGTCCTAATATTGCTTTAGTGATTGTACATCCCTTTCAAATTGACCCTTACAATTCCAACGACGGTGCTACCTATTTCTCAATAGTAGGATAGCACTGTCTAAAGGAAACAAGAACATAAACGATCTTTTTTCGAGTAGGTAGATGCTAGTAGGTACTTGCTCAATCAAAAAATTTTCACACTTACACTTTTCAAAACAATTTTCAAAACAACTTCGTCACACCTTTGAGGACTAACACAAGGGTTATCACGAAGTAAAACATTTTTCAAAGCAAAGCACAAACACAAGCAATTTAAAAAAAATGAGCAAGTACCTAAGAGCCCATGGAAAACCATGGATGGAAAGGGTTCTAACACCTTCCCTTTCTATAATCTACCCCCCGTACTCAGAATATCTCGAAAAAAGGTTTTTTCTGTTCTTTTTCCTTTTCCAAGATTGGATGAAATAAAATTCGGTGGCGACTCTTGCTTACCACGACATTTCGCAAATGCAAAACAATATTAAACAGTCGGTTCTGCCACCGTATCACAGTTTCTGATACAACTTTCCTTCTCACTTCTGAAGAATCTCATAAATGTTAAATCTTCAAGCTGACTTTTCATCCAGAGCATATGTGTATAGCATCCAGTTGCAGCTATATATTCAGCTTCAGTAGTTGACAGTGCAATAGTGGATTATCTTTTGCTGGACCAATAGATTAATTTGTCTCCCAGAAACTGGCAACTTCCAGAGGTACTTTTTCTTTTTATTCTATCTCCGAAAAAGTTAGCGTCATAATACCCTATTATTTTATATTCTATGGATTTTTTATAACAAAGACCAAGATTAGTAGTACCTTTCAGATACTTGAAAATTTGCCTTAACTGTTGTTAAATGAGATTCTCTAGGATCTGATTGAAATCTGGCACAAAGGCAAATGCTATATAGAATATCAAGTCTTGAAGCTGTTAAATATAAGAGAGAACCAAGTATACCTCTGTAGAGCTTCTGTTCTACTTTCTTACTTACCTCTTCCCTTTCCAGAATGTAAGTAGGATGCATAGGGGTTTTGGATGGCTTACTTTCTAACAAATCAAATTTCTTCAGAAGTTCTTTAACATACTCGCTTTGATTTATGTAGGTGTTTTACCCCAATTTTATCCCCTAAGATTCCTCTATCATCTCACATTAACTCAATCATATCAAGATCACAATTGGGTTTGGTTCTTCTCCATATCTCTAGGTTTGCTCGTGAGGGATCACCAAGCACTTTGATTTGTATATTATGATCATATATGTCTTATGTTGATTAAGTTTTAACTAACAAATACAATGAATGTTTTCTCTAATTGATGACATTATAGGTGAGGGCACAACACATTTCATCAGGTGGATTCATAGGTTCATGAGTTTATTTCCATTTCTTCTTAAACAAAGCTTCATTTAGATTCAAGCTTCATCATTGAGGATGATTTAAAGTAATATCATGATAAGGTCTACTATGATTCACCATGCCCCAATTTGTCAAAAGAAGTCAAAAGATGCAAGAATTGATCGAAGAAGTTTGACCTAATTGGACAAGTTCTTGATTCCTTGATCACAAGTGCATAACTCTCTCAATTATTAATATTTGGAAGTGGTTATTATTGCTATGGTTTCGTATTATAATCCATAACAACTTCTATTCACATGGAAAAAGTGATTGTGCAAGAAAGATTGTCAAAATTGAAAGGGGTTTTCAAGTCATTTTGGTGCTTTAGGAGCTAGGGTTTTGAACTTCTAAGGGCTATATCTTGTTCATATTTTGAGATTTTTGAGTAATTCTAAAGATATGATTCTATTTAAAGGGTTATCAACCAATAACTTCAAAGGTTTCAAGCAAATTTTGTCTGGAATATTCCTAATGATGAAGAAAGATTACAAGTCCCCTAGATAGGCCATCAAATTCCCTTATGTGACTTCAAAAGATCATAACTTGGTCAATTTTTATCTCCTTGAGCCCATTCCTTTTCCATATTTATCTTAAGAATGTGAACTTAAACTCTTATTTTATGTGCAATACTTGAAAATGGTTGTAAGATGCCTTAAGAACTCAAAAGATTATAGGTCACCTCATGGATTATCACCAATTTTACAAGGCCATAACTTTTTCAATACTTGGTATTTTTTAGTAATTCAAGTTTCACAATTCTCTTTGGTAAGTTACTTCATGAAATCATCATTTTTAAAAGCAAGATTTTGGAGGAAGTCCTTGTTTGGAATCAAAACATTATGTGTCACTTTTGAAGAAGAAACTTGAAATTTTTCTAAGTATAAAAGTCAGCATCTTTTTCTCAACTTTGACTCATCACAACTTTTAAATCAAGCATAAAAATGAAACATTTCTCGGAACACTGTAAAGAGTGCTACACCATCTTTCAAATGCATCAAGAATCATGCCATAAATCTTCCTACATTGTGCACACCATGAATTCAAAGTTGGTACCTTGAAACTTAAGTTTTCTCCAAAGTCAGAATTTGAAATCCATAATGTGGCTTCTAAACACCAAATTAGCGTGCGTTTTTTATCTAAACAAGTTTAACCAACTTGCCAAAGTGGATTATAGCCTTGAAACACAGTTTGAGTAAGTTTTTATGCACATGGAGTCACATGTTTCTCATGTCCACGGCCTCTCACGATTTCCCTTCAAACTCCACTAATTCTTCAAATTCTCATTCTCATTCACTTCCCTATAAATAGATGACCATATTACACTTATTTACACAAGCTTTGAGAGCCAAATACACCCTGCCAAAGTTCATTCGAAACTCAGAAATTTGAAATTCCATTTCACATTTTCAAGTTCTTTCTTCACAATTTCTTTACATATTCATCATCCTCCATAAACAGACAACCTCTCCAACACTTGAACCAAGCAAATCGAGCCATATTTTGAGTTTCAGAAGTTCACTTTTAAAGATATTTTTGTGAGCCTCGTTCAGGTAGTTTTCTAAACCAAATCGTTCCAAATAAAAGCCTATTCTACTATACTCATCCTTCTGATTCTTGTGCTTCTTACAATTTTTAAAATCATTGAGAATTGAGTGAGAAATCCCAACCTAAAGTGCTCGCTATTATTTTTGTTTTCTACATTTTTCTCTTTGCTCACTTTATATAAATTGTTCGCGAGGGTAAGGTTAGGATCGTCTTGAAGAGACGAATCCAATGATATCAGTCTGAGCTTCTAACGTTTTCGTTTGAAGAATCTCAGAAAATCCCACACACAGGGTGTCTGGAGGTTGAAGACGACCTATGTGTTGTTCTTCAACCAATGAATGTTGGACATTTGTTTTATTTTCATTGGTTGTTTGTTTTTTGATTTAACGTGTTTTGGATGAGGGTCTATGATATGTATAGTGCACCAGGTCTTTTGGATCTGTTTACTAACGCATTTTGACTTTTCATCCAATGGAACACATTTTTTCTTTTTATTTTATTAAAATATGATTTAAAAAAGTGATTTGGTGTGATTTCCAATAGTGACCATATCATGCACAGCGTGTCAGACCCCTTGCATCTGCTTACTAACACGTTTTGACAATGATCCAATGGTCCACATTTTTTTGGCTTTATTTTTATTTTCTGATTTTTATATTTATTTGTTTTAAACTTCAAAAATTCATAAAAAAAATCATTTCTGGTCCAAAAATTATGAAAAAGTTCACAAAAATATTTTGGATTATTATCTTTTTTATTTTTATTTTTTCACAATTTTATTTTCAGATTTGATATTTTTTATGATTTTTCACTTTCTTTTGATTGTTTTAATTGTTTAAAATTATTTTCTGATTGTTAAAAATTCTAGAAAAAGTTATTGAAATGTCCTTTGGTCTTTTGGAAATTTTTTGATAACTTTGTCTTATTTTTATTTCTGACTTTACTATTTTTTACCATTTTTTTGTTTTTTTACTTATTTATTTTATTTCTGAAAATAGTTTCTGACTTTAAAAAATTCTGAAAATTTTTGTCAATATTTATTGAATTATGTTTGACCTCTGACTTTTTTTTAGGATTTTTATTTAGTATTTTAATATACTTTGTGTATTTTACCATTTATTTTCCTTTTTATTAAATATTATTTTGTTATTTTCTTATTTGGTTTTGACTTGGATTTCATTTGGTGACAAATTCCTCAACCTCATTAGATCTTAGGTGTTGATAGGTTGAGAAACCAAATCCACCGAAATGGATGAATGATGTTGATGATATTTGAAACCCTAATTTCATATAATATATCCCCTTCCTCTTCATCTTATCCCTTTCTTATTTGTGCTACGTGTTGTTAGAGGATAATCTACATATTATTTCTCCAAACATATGGTGCATAGATTATTATTGATCGGCTTCAAAATAGGTGTGACTTCTACATAAGTCCACTTACGATTGCTTAACATAGTGCTAAATTTTGTCCCAATTCGAGAAATGATCATTCGTGGCCCAAACCTATATTTGCAAGCCCAAGTATGTTTAATTTGAAACCTTTGATCCAATAACTTTGAGGTTCATTGTTAGGAGGCTTTAGTCTTATCAATCCTCTAATAAACTTTCAATAAATTTTGTCTAAGTGAATCATTTAAACATCATTGATCATTTGTTGTTGCCTCGAGAATTTGAAATGAATGATATACTTAACAAAAAGCAAATGAAACTTGTTGTTGAGAGGTTTTGATTTTATCAATCTTCTAATGAGTTTTCAAATGCAAGATTCAAGATGGTCATTCAACTAACCTCTAATTTCTAACTTATTAACAATTGACTTCTATTTTTATGCTTTTTCTTTATGTCTTTACTTTAAGCACCATTTATTTTAGCATTTACATTTCATGCTATTTTCATTTTTGCTCACTTGAGCATTTATCTTTATGTCATTTTTATTTTGCTCACTTGAGCTTTCATTTTCTTTTTGAAGATACCTAATAACTAACTTGAACAATAAAAAGGGATTTAATGTTACTTGGACTATTTGGTTACTATCCTTGGCATTATGGAGTTGTGGACTTCTTGGACTTAGGAGTAGAGACCTTGACCATACTTGGGACACTTGACTTCTATTGTTATTTTGTCTGGAGTTCTTGGGGTTAACCCCGAGACATTGGGTTGTTTGTTTTCTTTGTGTGCAGGTTATTATGTATATATACTTTGTCTATGATTTGGAATTCATCTGCATACATCCGTTACTCTGCCCAATTTTTGTGAAGACTTAATGCATTTGAAGTTTGGTGCTCTTAAGAGGTTTATTATCTTTGTTTGTTTGGTTTCAAATCCAAAGAATGGGAATTCTACATTGACTCATTATGTTAAGTGTTGGCTTCTTGTTGGTTAGACGGTTCTTTTCCCTAGCTTTTTACCTTATGCTTTAGGATATTCCCTTCATCTCCTCCCATCTTCTTTAATTTCAAAAATCTTCTCCCTCTTTTTCAAAACTATTATAATTTTTTTAAAACTTGAACCATTTTCGCAATAAACTTGGACTTAGGTCAATGCATTTTAAAAAATCATTTTTCTTAATCAAACTTTAAACAACTTAATAATACTTTGACATTATTTGTGAGAAGACTAAAAGTCAATCAATCTCATTCAAACCATTTTGCCATTTTGTCTTTTTACCTTAAAACTTTCTCAAAAGATTAGACTCTTGTCAATCCTTGTAGTGATTCGAACTATTATACTTCTATGATATGTAGTGAAGTGAGATATTTTCCACTTGGGTGTTGAGCGAGGCTTTGTTGATTTTAAAATCTAAGCTATATCCTCCACTTTGAGATAACACAAATTCTCCTTTCTCATAATCGTAGGTAGTAAGTATGTTCTTCCATTCGGATACGACAATGATGTCTCTTCTCTTAAAATTAACCAACACACTTATGTTTTAAAATTTCTAAAGGTGAACTACGAGTACCCTGATGCCCTATTGCACGGAAGGTGGTACGTAGGCACTAAAGGTTCGCAAGCGCGGCGGGTGCAAAAATTGTAAAAAAATATTTCTTTTCTCATCTCCACCATCTATTTTGTATACAACATTTATAGCCAAAATACACGAATTTTCAAAGAGGTTCCTATGGAGTATCGTAGATGTTTAGGGTGTTAATACCTTCCCTTTTCATAACCAACCCCCGTACTTAGATTCTCTCCCCCTCTTTTTGGGTTATTCGCTCTTTTCTCATTCCTCTAGAAATAATAAAGCGCGATGGCGATTTTTATTTGATATGTGCGAGTCAAGTCAATCCAATGGCTTAGTCTTAACATTTCTACCGCTACAGAAAAAATAGCGACTTCACTGGGGAAAGATCGACCAAATGCTGGTCTATCTCTAAGTGGGTTGAGCCTATCTTTGTTTATTTGTGTATGTACTATTATAGTTTGTATATTATTTGTTATATATGTTTGTATGGATTTTCCTAGTTTTCAGGGGTGCTTGATAATTTCTCATAAGTCCTCTACCCAGACTTGGGAAAACTTAAGATAGAACGGACGGTATAGTCATGTTAACTTTGAGGGAGTAATCCCAAAAAAGGAGGCATGAGATCCTCCACTCAGTGGAGGCCCTTTGATTACCGAGTAATCGAGAAGACGTGTTGCTTTCGACCTGGGAGCCTGCTGAAACTGAGGACCATAGAACCCTTAACCCATCTTGGCCTTTTAGGTGTAGTGAGAAAGCTATGACAGAGTAATCCAGAAATGGTTGTCACGCGATACTACACTTAGACGAGTTTTTCCTAAGAATGTTACTAGTTACCGAGTCAATCGGGACGTTAGAAATATCCGAAGGAAGGATGTAGACTCTGGGAACCTCTTAGAACCTAGTTCAGAAGGTGATAAGCTATTATTCCATACCTTGTGGGTATTACCTTTGACCTCATGCTCGTGACGTCGAACCTATGAACACCCCATGTTTGTGATCTTGTGTGTGATTGTTGCATCATGCATTCATGCACCCATGAGCATCTTTTAAAACATTTGTTTCAAGGGACTTAAAGTTGACTTTTTACAAATATCTCAGGTACTTTTTGACCGTGGATTCTGGAAAAATAAAGACTCAGAAGTACAGTTTCAAAAATCCTAAGATAGATGATTTGATGAGTCTGATTCCTGAGATCGAGAGTTCTATAGATTTTCAAAAGAAATATGGATCCACCGTGTCTCTTATGAAGCTCAGGATGAATGAGGGTATTCTTTCTAGTTTGGTCCAGTTCTGTGATCCGTTGTATCGATGTTTTACTTTCCTGGATTATCAGCTTATGCCTACATTGGAGGAGTATTCTTATCTACTGGGTTTACCTGTTACCGATCATGTTCCTTTCATCAATTTGGAGGGAGAGCCCAAGTCTCATGAGATTGCTGCCAAGATTCATTTGCGGAAATATGATTGAGGCCAACATGACTACCAAAGGAGGAATTAGAGGATTACCCGCTCAATTTTTATTAGAGAAAGCTCGCTACTTTGCTAAGATGAAGAGTACGGTTGCTTTTGAGGCTATCTTTGCTCTACTTGCATATGGGTTTTTCTTACTTCCCAATGTCGACAGATTTGTGGATGTCAACGCCATCAGGATCTTTTTGATTGGGAATCCAGTTCATATATTATTAGGAGATTCTTATTAATCCATTCATCTTCGGGATTCTTATCATGGAGGGGTGATCATTTGTTGCACGCCTTTGTTATACTAGTGGTTTAATTCTCACTTACCTCGGTCTGGTGTTTTCTGGGATATCAAGAAGGAACCTCATTTGGCTCCAAATATTATGGATCTCACTTATTCTGACATTGTTTGGTACCATCAGGCTTACTATGATGTGGAGATTGTCGATAGTTATGGTAGTTTCCCCAATGTACCTCTTCTTGGTACAAAGGGAGGAATTAACTACAATCTCGTTCTTGTACGACATCAACTTGGATATCCGATGAGAGACAAGTCAAATAGTATTTATATGAGTGGTTTATTTCTCAAAGAAGTAGAGAATCATAAGGAAGATAGGGAGGAAATTAAAAAGGCTTGGCGCCATATTCACAGGAAGAGTAGAAAAGACTTGGGACCAAAAGGGGTTGTTTCTTTGGAGCCTTATCTCTTGTGGGTACAAGCAAGGGAAATTCAGTTGAATATGCCATATTCCCGTGAAGAACCTATGCCTGATATGTTTGTGAAGACCACTCCTCCCCTTTTAGATGATGTTGAATATGCCATATTCCCGTGAAGAACCTATGCCTGATATGTTTGTGAAGACCACTCCTCCCCTTATCGACATATAAACAATTTGGAGTCATGCAAGAAAATAGTGAACAGGTAAAAATGAATGATGTGAAACGCCGGGTATTTTACAACTGAAAGACGATGCAAACTTTGATTTAAACTGACTTTTTCTTATCAACTTAAATACGACTAATGATGCAAAATGTGATGAATGAAGATATTTACTAATGATTGTGACCAAATAACAAAATATGATATGAAAGTGCGACTAAAACATATTAGGGGCGAAATTAAGGGTGCAACGGTTTGCCTTGATGAATCAGTCTTCGAGAATCCACAATCAACCGTACTTCTGGCCTGGGAGAATCAAAACCTTAATTGAGGTGCGACATCTGATGCTCTTGATCCAGACCTGTCTCTGCACATGACACAAAAGAAAACATGAACATACACCTTTGTATGCGATTAGAAATTAGTGATACATGGGCTAAAAATGTTCAAAACACTTGACAATCTTCGCATAGTCAAAGCTCGAAGGTGAGAGGTTAAAACCAACCGTATTTCATGACCTTGGCTTATGTTTAAAAATGCAAAAATAAATATGGGATCTTAGGTCAAAAATTGGGGTACAACAGCTGCCCCTATTTAAGTTTCTTCTATCTGACGAGATTGAAGGGACTTAAATATAGAATACACAATTTTTGGCCTTAAGATACCGCGATTATGTTCATGATGTGATATGAATGTAATGCTCTGAATTTTATGGGGAATGACGCCATACGAGACAGACTATGCTGGAGAAACCAAGCACATTATACAGTAATCCTACAGGGGAACAGATTATAACAACACTGGGGAAACAAAGTCATAGACTTCAAATGAGAGACTCTTGAATGATTTACATCAGTATTGAGACGGGAAAAGGTAATGATTTACATCAGTACTGTGACTGGAAAAGCATACGATTGACATCAGTACTGTGACTGGAAAAGGAAATGATGGACATCAGTACTGATACTGGAAAATGATTAACATCAGCACTGTGGCTGGAAAACAAAATGATTGACATCAGCACTGTGGCTGGAAAACAAAATGATTGACATCAGCACTGTGGCTGGAAAACAAAATGATTGACATCAGCACTGTGACTGGAGATAAACATCTCTGATTTCTGAATTTTACCAAGAACGGTAACACATTTCTTCTTTAACCAAGATGTCGCTTGAAAAGGATAAAATAACAAACTTCCCCACGGGACTTTTCCGAAGGGATGCCATTTGCTGAGTAGACATTATTGTTGGGGATACACAAGCTGCTCAAATAAAGAGGCCGCCACTTGCTTCCTTTCAAAGGTGTCAATAACATACAAGCTGCTCATGAAGAGACCGCCACTTGCTGTCTTCAAAGAATATTAAAGCACACAAGCTGCTCATGAAGAGTCCGCCACTTGTTGCCAAAAACCCACAAGCTACTCATAAAGAAGCTGCCACTTGCTGTCTTCAAAGAATATCAAAGCACACAAGCTGCTCATGAAGAGTCTGCCACTTGTTGCCAATAACCCACAAGCTGCTCATAAAGAAGCTGCCACTTGCCGTTTTCAAGGGAACAATAACACACAAGTTGCTCAAATAGATAAGCTGCCACTTGTTATCTCCCAAAAATACTAACGTACAAGCTGCTCATGAAGAAGCTGCCACTTGCCATTTTCCGCACAAGCTGCTCATGAAGAGACTGCCACTTGCCGTTTTCAAAAAGTGTTGATAACATACAATTTGTCCATGAAGAGACTGCCGCTTGCTGTTTTCAAAAAGTGTTGATAACATACAAGTTGTCCATGAAGAGACTTCCGCTTGCTGTTTTCTCAAAGATACCCATAAAATATCATGAAGATATTGTTGGAGGTGAGAATCAATAATTTCATCGAGGATGGACAAACTGCTCATGAAGAGACCGCCATTTGTCGTAGAGAAATCAGAAATAATCAAACTGCTCAAATAAAGAGTCAGTCACTTGTTGTCATGTCGATATTCCAGAAAAAGGTGGTGATAACACTGCTGGGGAATAAAGTTCATCTTCAATGGGGAACCAAGAATAAATCCTTCTTGAGGATACCAAGTATTTACGTTGCAAAATAAATGCACTCTCCATCTAGGTTTCACAGCCTAGAGAGATCCACAGGGTATCGTTCACAAGAGACAAAGCTCAATCCAGGAATAAACTGGAGAGAAAATAGTCAAACAAGACTCCACCCAATGAGGAAACAACTCAAATGGGGATTTATCCTATCCAGAGATGGAAAAGGAAAGCTAAAGCAATATTCTTCCACGAGAGTTAACTCAGTGGGGAATTAGAAAAAAGGCACACTTTATGCTTAAGTTGACATTCTATTTGGAAAGATCAAATATGTTATTTGAATAGACATAACCAAGGTGTACGAACTCAATGACATCAACAAATACAACTGTGCATGCATGATGCAAGTGTGAATGAATAAATGAATGTCATGTATATGCTGACAAAACAAACAGGGGAGATAGACTGAAGATGATAAGACGTCATAGTACAGCTCGACACTCGGCTAATCTCAACAGGATGGGAACATTACTGGAGATAAAACACAGGCCATCATTGGAGCAAGGTCCTTTTACAAGGCTTAAATATCTCTGGAGAGGAAGATATTTTCAGGTAGAAAACCCAAAGTCTAGTCTTCTATTGCAAACAATCCATTGAAAGGATAACAACACCAACAAAGTTTCAGCTGGAAAGAAGTCTTGCTTAGCTAGAGATACTGGGAACACCACCCTCTGATAATGTATGAACAACATATCTTGACAAATCTGGATTGCCCCTAGGATTAATTTTGGATGCCCCAAGTTTACTGCTGATAAGCTGCATGTTGCACGAAAATTCTTGCGAATAACTTCACTTCTAAAATGCCCCAAGCTATATGGTTAATAAGGAGAAATCGTCTCAAGAGGATTTTACAAAAGACCTGGCATTCACTATGCTTTGGTGTCTTCAAACTCTTAGCGAGATTCGTCGAATCTCGACGTGATTGCCCTGGATTGACTGTAGTTGGCACAACAAAGTCTTAAAATTTTGCCCCAAAAGGGTAAACAAGTTGGAGAAGCATTAACTGGGAGAAGCAACATGTTTGTGCTTAAGGTCTTCATGTGGCATGCCTCTGGATATGATTTTTTGAAATGATTCGCCAATTGCTCAACATAGTTTCAGGCCTTAAAAGAATAAACTCATCGCTAGTGCTTATATGTGAGCTTCCTTGATACCAAACAAATGTTTTGCGGTTAGAAAAAGTTTATTATGAGAATGAAAATTCTAATGCAACAGTTATGTAAGTCTTGAAGATTTTGAAAAGATATCCCACAAATTTTACGAGTTAGAGCACCATTAATTTTTGTATAGCAAAAGCATATGATACCAACATAACTATTTAACAAACATTCATGGGAGTCAGGAACACTATCTCATTGAAGTATGCTTTCAAAATAACCTTGCTTCAATTAGGACTTTTGAAGGTTGTAATGTGGTCTGGTTCATGGTTTTAGGAAAAAAAAGATTTAAGGCTCAAAATATTTGGTGCCCACCCCCTTCATGATGTTCTCCAATCCTATGTTCAGTTAATTCAACATGAGAGTTCATCTCTCAAAAGGATTTTGTGACGCTTAAGGAAATGACGAGGTTTTCAGAGTAGAAACCACCCTCATGTCTTCGTGTTTGTAGTCACTAATTTGTTCTTTGCTGAGGAATTTTCTTTGTAGTCATTTCTTTGCAATTTTTATTTTCCCTAACTTTTTCCTGAACTAATTCTTTTGAATTGATAGTCCAGCGGGATGCCTTAGTTTTTGCCTAAGTCGTAAGTTTTCATGTTTTTGACTTAGCAGGTTTTTTCTTTTTCTTGATTTTTGACTTTTTGAACAAAATGTGTGACATTAGCTTGTCTTTGCTTGTTGAGAGGATTGTGATTGCCTCGTTTCTTGATGAGTGAGGGATAACATTGTGGTTCCACATCCTCTAGATTCATTATACATGAAGGATAGCCCTCGTAGTTTCTCTTCAAAAAAACATCTTCCTTATGAATTTTGAACACTCAGTCAGATTAACTGAAAACTACCCTGCCCCAGGTTAAAATTCAAGGTTTTTTCGTATAGAAAAGAAACTCCTACTTCAAGGCTCAAAAGAGGTTAGCAAGGGATTATCTTACTTATATTTCCAGTGTTTAGGGATTTGAAACAATGCTTGTACATCATCAACAAGATCTTATTCAAAAGCATGCAACCAAATATTTTGTGTTTTTTAGATCATCATCCTCCCTTTAATCTCTGCCTAGGCAAGAGAATGGGCAACAAGTTGGTATCATAATGCAAAAAGAAATTTGAAATTTGAAAACAAATATGAGTGAAACGAATGAATTTCTTCAAGACAAACATACCCATTGTATTAAGATAATCATTCAGATGTAAACAAGTTCTTACATGCAAACAATGTTTTGATAAACAAGAAAAATTACAAAAAGCATGAATAAGTTAATAATCTAGGAAGGCTTTCCCTCTGGACTTGAATTACCGAAAACATCCTTCAAAAATCAAAGTCACTATCAATCGTGTTTACTCTTCGGTGCATGCTTGATTTGAACTTCAAAACCAACGTCCTTGAATGACAAGATACCACTTCTAACCAACTTCTGAACCTCAATCTTCAAAGCAAAGCAACCCTCCAAGTCATGCCCAGGAGCACCTTGATGAAAGGTACAAGCCAAATCAGCTTTGTAGTACCAATGTATTTTCTCAGGAACCTTCGGTGGAGGTCGGGTCTGAACCAAATTCCTCTGCATCAGGATAGGGAACAACTCTGTATAGGTAATTGGAATTGGATCAAACTGGGTTTTCCTCTGATTAGGAACTTGCTGATTCTGTTGATGAATAGGAGAAACATGATGATTCTGACAATGATTATTTCTTCCTCTGGTTCTCTTCTTGGAAAAGTTATTATCAAACTTCTTCACACCATTAGCTGAGCTACCATCTTCATATGAACATTCCTTCCCAACATCTTCTTCTAGATGCACTTCCACATTCACCTTGTCAGGAAAGTCATTAGGTGCATTAACCATCACCTTCTCATGAGAGAATGATTTTAGAGTTTCAGTGAAGACTTTTATCATTGCTTCCTCCATCCTAGAAGGATTGACTTGGGCGGTAACCAAAATTTCAACCCAAAACAGTCGAGTGATCCATACCAGCTTTCAAAATAGTCATCTCTCTACGGAGTTCAGAAACCTCTTGCTTGATATTCTCCATTGTTTTCTTAGCGCGAGTGTTGTACTGGTGAGACCAAAGGAAAAATAAGACTCGGAAAAAGACCTTTGACAGTGAAACAAAAAATGTAGAATGATGTATGATATGCAAAAGAGAGTTTTTATTTGATTTTCAAGGAACTCAAGATATTAAGTTGTAAACATCAAAGTATGAAGATAGAGGATGAATTTTAAATTGGCTCCAAACCTTGATCAAGCTATCATCAAGATCAATCATCCATTTTGGTGGATTAGGGTTTTCGCCCTATCAACACCCAAGATCCATTGAGCTTGACGAAACTTGTGATGTTTACAAAGAAAGACCTCCAAATTCCTTCAAAGTCAAGTGAAAAGGGTTTTATGGGTGCATGAATGCATGGCTATGCAACAACCACAAGCAAGGTCACAAATAAAGTCGAAAGGTTCAACGTCACGAGCATGGAGTCAAGGTAAGGAACACCCCCAAGGTATGTACTAACGGTTTAATCACACCTGTAGAACAAGGTTCTAAGATTTCCCGGAGTCTACATTCCTCCTTCGGATATTACCAACGTCTTGATTACTTAATAATCCGCAATATTCTCAAGAGAAACTCATCCGAGCGTAGCATCGTGTAACAATTACTTCCGGATTACTCCGTTATAATCTCCGCGCTACACCTAAAAGGCCAAGATGGGTTAGGGTTCTACGGTTCCCAGCTTCTCTGGCTCCCAGGTAGAAAATAATAATGTCTTCCCGATTACTCGGTAAACAAATATTACGTTCAAAAGGGCCTTCCACCGAGTGGGGGATCTCATGCCTCCTTCTTCGGGATTACTCCCTCAAAGTTAACATGACTATACCGCCCGTCCTATTCCTAAGTGTAACTTAGTCCGGGTATAGGACTTGTCCTTTGTAAATATTATCAACACCCAAATAATCATAATATATACATATAATCAAACAATCAAATAATGATAAAATAGATAAAAACAAATTAGGCTTAACCCACTTAGGGATGGACCAGCAAGAGGTCAATCTTTCCCCAGCAGAGTCGCCAATTCTGTAGCGGTGAAAATCGGAGATCAAGCTATTAATTAACTTGACTCGCAAAAGCAAGAGTCGCCACCGCGCTTTATTATTTCCAAGGGAAAAGGGAAAAGGGAAAAGAGCGAAATAAAACCCTAAAATATGCAATGTAAAGTAATATTTAAAAGTAATGAAAATACAATGCGTTTTTAAAAGAGATCGAGAGTTCGGGGGTTGGTTATACAATGGGAAGGTATTAGCACCCAATGCATCTGCGGTACTCCGCATGAACCTTTTGAAATATCTGTTTTTTGGTTTAAAATTGTTTGTTTGATTAAAATGATTCGTTTGGCTAAAAGATGGGTATGGACGAGATTTTTGAAGATACGACGACCTAGTGTTGAAGTTTTGACTTAAAAGGTGTGAGTTTGAAAATGGAGTCTTTTGGGAAAACTATCTTAAGTTTGGAAAAATAGTAAACAAGCAAAAATGAATGAGGCTATTCGCACGATTGTAGAAGATGTATTTGATGACATGAAGTCAGCTAAGTTGAAACATTTCCCTTGGAATTAATCATAAGTGGGTAGATCTAATATTCGAGTAAGAAATCATAAATAGTTAAAATCCACGAGAAACGAACAAGGTAGATAACAAGATAAATTGTAAGAAACTAAATGAATGGACAAAGAAGAATCATGAATAAAAGAAAAGTGTAATTAAAAAAATTATCTAGACTAATTTGAAATTCTAAGGTTACTAAGTAAACTAAACTTAAATTCTAAAGTGTCTAACTAAATTAAATAAGATTTTGAAGTTATTGACTAAAAATAAATTAAAATTCTAAAGTTACTAACTGAAATTCGAAAGTTATTAAATTAAATCTAAAATAAATTAACACTCTAATATTATTGAATTAGGTCTAAACTAAATTAATTCTAAAGTTGCTAAATTACATCTAAACTAGTTTAAGTATAAACTAAATTCATTATAAAATTACTAATTTAATCTAAACTATATTAATAATAAAATTACTAACTTAAATCAAAACTAAATTAATTCTAAATTAAAGATTGAAATTCTAAAATTAAATTAAAATTCTAAAGTTATCAAAATATATCTAAACTAATTGGAAGTTCTAAAGTTATAAAATAGACCTAAACAAATTAAAAATTTTAAGTTATCAAAATATACCTAAACTAATTAAAGGTTCTAATATTACTAATTTATATCTAATTAAATTAAAATTCTAAAGTTATTAAATTAAGTCTAAAACTAATCTAAATAATTAAGATCATCTAGTTAACTAAAACATAGTTGTTTAATTAAATCTACAAATAACTAGATTAACTAAACTAATTATTATTTAAAATAAATAAATTGAGAGGGTATAACTAATAATTATTGGAGGGGGAATAGTAGGTGGGTTCATGAACAAAGGTAGATGAAATATAGTGATGACAGTAAGCTACGAATGTTGAGATTCCATTTAAAGTTCATAATAGAGAGGTGGGTTTGTCAGTAGAATCACTCATGCTCTCACCTAATCTTGAGGCGAGTTGCTCCAGAGGCCTCAAGCACACAGCAATTACTCTCTTGTAAGTTTCGCCGGATTCTTCAAAAAATGCCGCACGACGCCAAGTGTCAACATTGTTCTCACAAACCATACAAAGATCAAGGTAAGCAAGATATCGAAGAAGAGATTTTGGATTACTCTCCTCCAAGGCTGAAAGGAGATGCTCGCTTGGATTTGTTTCTGCAGCTGCTGATCCTTTTGGGGGCGCAAATACGGATCTTTTAGTATGTAAAACCCGATGTAAATTATGAGTCAACTCCCAGCAGAAAAAGATAGCAAAACTACCAACAAAGAACACAATCTGTTCACCGAAGAATTTCTGTGTAGCAATGCTGCACTTAAAAGGGTGAGGAATAATCTCTAACAAAACAGCAGAAAAAATGAAAGCAACAGTGGAAAGCTTAAAAGCACGTTTAGCATCCAAAGGAATCCCCATCTTGAAGTTGAAGAAAGGAGGACGCTGAATAATGGGAAACTCCAAAACCCAACGACGCTTAAAAACATAATGAAACCCAAAAATCAAACCAGCAAGGAAACCCCTTAACCCAACTCTTCCAGAATCGTTAAATCCGGATAAAGAAAGCGCCGCAACGGAACCAGAAAAGGCTGAGGCGGTGATGAAGAGAAGGAAAGTGAGTGAGAGCTTGAAGTTGAGAAAAATGGGGTGGGAGGAAGGTGAAGAGACGAAGGAGAGGGAAACAGAGAAGAGGAACTGGAAAGTGAGGAGAAGGATGATTGGTAAGAGAAGAAGACCAAGTGGACTTAAGAGCTCTGATATGGCTTCCGTGACGGCTTCACCTTGATCTCCGAGAAGGAAAGGGACGATTACTACTATGGCTATAACGACAGCTAGAAGAATGTCGTGTGGTGCTCCTCCGCCGCCACCGTGCTGTCTTTCTGGAACTATGTTAGGAGTAGAAGGGTTGAAAGTGTCTTTGGTATGATGGTGAAATGAAAGGTTGTTTGTTGTGTTGTGTTGTTGTCTTTTTCGGAGTTACTGCGGTTTTTAAAATAGTGCTTTGGGGTTGGAATTGAGGCAGTTACAATGGAAGTTGAAGTTGCGGGTTGTGGAAGATATAATAATTATACAGCTGTGTGTGCTAGTGTTTGCAGGGTGAGGGACCCACAAAATAGAGAGAGAAAAAAAGAAGATAGAGAAAAAAAGATCAAAAGATGTAGAGAGAGAAAGTAGTATAAAGTGAGTTGTGTTTTTGGTGATTTTGTATCGATCCTCAATTTCATCCAACAGCCAATAGGAATAGAGTATTGTGTGAATAATATATTTTGTGATCAAATAGTCCTTAAATGATAAAAATAACCAAAAAACTAAATGTATTAAAATTAACTCAATTTAAAATGATTTTTTTGAATATTTTATGGATAAAAAATAAATACCCAAAATGACCGAAAATGATAAAAAAAAACGGACAAAAATTTATCCGAAAAAATAAAATGAACACATTAAAATAATCTACATGTCACAAAGATTAAAGAAAAAATATTCAAGAAGTCAAAAATAAAAAATGAAATAATAATAAAAATATCAGACTAAACAGACGTTTAAGGTTAAAAACGAGACTTCGAACTGTACCGAAAAAATAAAGCGAGCATACCGTCATAATCTACGCGAAGCGCAGATTCATAAAATGATCGGTAAAAGGTGAAAACTTGAAATATTTTCTCGCTACTTTCCCGCATAGTGTCGAATCGCTTTTAACAGTCTGTCTATAAAACCGAAATATTTTATTATCGACATATAAACAATTTGGAGTCATGCAAGAAAATAGTGAACAGGTAAAAATGAATGATGTGAAACGCCGGGTATTTTACAACTGAAAGACGATGCAAACTTTGATTTAAACTGACTTTTTCTGATCAACTTAAATACGACTAATGATGCAAAATGTGATGAATGAAGATATTTACTAATGATTGTGACCAAATAACAAAATATGATATGAAAGTGCGACTAAAACATATTAGGGGCGAAATTAAGGGTGCAACGGTGTGCCTTGATGAATCAGTCTTCGAGAATCCACAATCAACCGTACTTTTGGCCTGGGAGAATCAAAACCTTAATTGAGGCGCGACATCTGATGCTCTTGATCCAGACCTGTCTCTGCACATGACACAAAAGAAAACATGAACATACACCTTTGTATGCGATTAGAAATTAGTGATACATGGGCTAAAAATGTTCAAAACACTTGACAATCTTCGCATAGTCAAAGCTCGAAGGTGAGAGGTTAAAACCAACCGTATTTCGTGACCTTGGCTTATGTTTAAAAATGCAAAAATAAATATGGGATCTTAGGTCAAAAATTGGGGTACAACACCTAGTTAGAATGCAGCAGGAGAAGGAGGCTTAGAAGAACAAGTGTTAGACTTTAGAGATGTCCTGCCAAGCAGACTTAAAAGAGAAGGATGATCTGATTGAGATTCTTAAGAGTCGTGTTGTGGAGATGATGGAGAGGCAAGAGGATTTATTTTCCTCTAGAGCTCAATCAGGACTTAGTTACTCACTTCCTGACTCTGGTGATTGGAAAGAGGTCGCCGACAGGTATGCAGAAGAGAACAAGCAGTTGAAGTCTCAGATTGGAAGACTCACAGGAAAGCGTCAGTGTGTGGAGAGATCTTCATCAACTTTGCCTCCTCAGGATTTTAGATTCTATATTCTCTTGTACTTAATATTGTTGAAACTTATACTAAAAGTTGTAATCCATTTTGAAAATTATTATAATAAGATTTTCATTATTTCAAAATGTGTTAGTACTTTAGTATTTGCAAATTGTCTATAAATCTTTGAGTTCCTTGAAATATTATTAATAATGATAAATAAATTATGTGCATTGAATATCATGCATCACCTTGCACATATTTCTTGTATTTCTGTTCATACCCAGGTGTCTAATTGTGTTTCTCTACCTCGTTCAGAAGCAAGTTGTCTCACCGGTATAATACTCGGGCTAATTCCAGGAAGAAAATGGAAAATATTGAACATGAGAATCGCGAGCTGCGTGAAAAAATTATTGCTTTGAAGGTCGGTATGGCTAATCTTACGGCTTTGATGAAATCATTGGTGGCTGCTCAGAATCAGCCACCACTTGTTTCTCCTTCTGCTCAGCCACAACAAACAACTGTTGCTTATGAAGGTTCATCAGTTCCCATTTCTATTACTCCAGTTACTACTGCACATAACCGTATGCCTCAAGGTTACCCGTGGGGAATGCCTAAAAATTTCATGCCAAAAGGTTACAATCCCGATGCTCAAGTTGCTCCAGTTTCTCAAGCTGTTGCTACTCACGAACCTCATGTGGTGCATGTTACTCCTATGGCTAGAAATAAGATTCA
The DNA here is from genome assembly GCA_948472305.1 of Vicia faba. Lineage (NCBI taxonomy): Eukaryota > Viridiplantae > Streptophyta > Magnoliopsida > Fabales > Fabaceae > Vicia > Vicia faba. Next base: position 1,555,677,177 of record OX451739.1, on the reverse strand, counting down.
ATATACTATACCTCCTACGGTGAGTGCTATGTCATTTATTAATGATGAATTTTATCGTCCTGCTCCTCCACCAAGTCAAAGTGTGGGTTTCTATGACAAATTGGATGATTTTCAAGATCAATTCAATGTGATGCAGAAGGAAATGAATTCCCTTCAAGGAAAAGAATTATTTGGATAGAACATTAGTGAACTCTGCCTAATTCCTAATGTAAAGGTTCCACCAAAGTTTAAAGTGCCGGAGTTTGAGAGGTACAAGGGAAACTCTTGTCCTCGTGACCACCTGGTGATGTATATCATAAAAATGTCCACACATACTGATGATCAGCGCTTTCTTATTCATTTTTTCCAGGATAGTTTAATCGGTGCCACTTTGAAGTGGTATATGAGTTTGGAAAGTAGAAATATTTGCATCTTCAATGATCTAGGGGAAGCCTTCATCAAGCAGTATAAGTACAATATGTTCATTGCGCTAGACCGTGACCAATTAAGGGGATGGCTCAGAGAGACAAGGAGTCATTCAAAGAATATGCCCAGCGTTGGCGCGAGATAGCTGCCCAGGTGGTACCACCAATGGGAGAATAAGAAATGACCAAGGTCTTCCTGAAAACCCTTGGATCCTTTTATTATGAAAGGATGGTTGCCAGTGCACCGAGTGATTTCACCGAATTGGTAAGCATGGGTGTTCGTTTAGAAGAAGTTTTCAGGGAAGGACGCTTGACGAAAGACAAAGGATAAAGAAGTCAGCATACGAGTTATGTCGAAAGAAAGAAAGTGAAATGAATGATGTTATTGGGGAAAGGAAGATTAAACCACCTAGAAGACATCATTGGTACCAACAACTGGTTGCTTCTATGAATCCAGTTGTCAATGTAGCTCCAACCACTATTTCCTATCAGAGTCCACCTCCTCATGGAAATCAAGGGTAAAGTCAGAAAAGAGAAGATTTTGACTCTATTCCAATGAGCTATACAGAGTTATTCACGACTTTGATTCAGAAAAAGTTGGTCCAAACCAGGCCTCCCCCTATTATACCTTCACCTTTACCTTGGTATTATAAGGAAGATCATACGTGTGCTTTTCATCAAGGAGCCCTAGGGCATAACATCGAGAACTGTTATCCTTTGAAATCTGAAGTACAAAAGATCGTGAGATCTAGCCTCCTATCCATTAAAGATGTTGGCCCTAGCGTGAAAGATAATCCTTTGCTTAAACATGGAGGTGCAAATGTTGTAAATATGGTTGCTGGTTGTCCTGGGGACTTCCAGATTTTTGATATCAACCTAGTTAGAGGGGATATGGTGAAGATGCATGCTGACCTCTATGAATTCAGCTACTATACACACGACCATGCTGGTTGTAGTATTTGCAGTACAAATATCTAGGGACGTGATAAGATAAAAGTCGATCTTCAAGAAATGATGGACGAAGGTCTTATTCATATAATCAGGCCTAGGGAAGAGTACGAGGAAAATGTGAATATGTTCTATGGGTGTCCCAGTGAATTCCGGATTTTTGACGTGAATTATATGAATGATGATTTGGTGCAGCTGCACGCTACATTCTGTCACATGGATGGCCAAGAAGAACACCATTATGGGTCTTGTCAGATCTGTTGCAGAGATTCTCATGGTTGTTCAATTATGAAAAAAGGCGTTCAGTTGTTGTTAGATAATGGTACTATCAAAGTCTCAGGCAATAAAGATGATTATAATGGAATTAACGCGATTGAAGATTGCTCAGCCGAGACCATGTCAGATGATGAGTATGTTTCTGCAGATGAGTTATTTTCTTCTGATGAAGATATGTCCTCCAACAATGATTATGTGATGTCTAAGTATTCTGAAGAAGGGGTGAATGTTATTGTTCTATTTTTTTGTGTTCCCACCCCTATAGAGATTGAGTACCATAGCAAGCCAGTTGTTGCTCCAATGGTTATTTTCCTGCCAGGCCCTGTACCATATGAATCAGACAAAGTTGTGCCATATAAATACAATACGAGAATCCTAGAGGATATTATGGAAATTCCCATCCAACCTTTGTCTGATGTCAAGAATATTGCTGAAGCCAGCTGAGTGACCCGCAGTGGCCATGTTTTTGCTTCTGTCAGTCGAGGGAATGTCAATTCTAATAAAAGGGTTGTTGAAAATACTGAACCTAAGAAAGCAGTGGGTGAATCTAGTGGTACTGCTTTGGAAAAAGATGTGGACGACCTATTGAAGATTATCAAGATGAGTGACTACAAGATTGTAGATCAATTGTTACAAACCCCATCTAAGATATCCATTCTAGCATTGTTAATGAACTCTTCTGCCCATAGGGAATCTTTGATGAGAGTATTGGATCAAGCTTTTATGGAAAGTGATGTATCTCTAGACCAATTCAACAGTGTTATGGTGAATATTACATCTTGTAATAACTTGAGTTTCTGTGATAAAAAATTTCCTAATGAAGGAAGGAATCATAACATGGCTCTCCATATCTCCATGAATTATAAGAATGACTCTTTATCCAATGTGTTGATCGATAATGGGTCTGCTTTGAATGTCATACCGAGAAGCACACTCATGAAGCCTAAGTACCAGGGAACTCCCATGCACCCGAGTGGCATAATTGTGAAAGCTTTTGACGGTTCGAGGAAGTATGTCATCGGAGAAGTAGATTCTCCTATTCACATAGGCCCGCACTTATTTCAGATTACTTTCCAGGTTATGGATATAGCTCCTGCCTATAGTTGTTTATTGGGATGACCATAGATCCACGAGGCAGGAGCTGGTACTTCAACTTTGCACCAGAAGTTGAATTTTGTTCATGAGGAAAGGTGGTCATCATAAATGGAGAACAAGATTTGTTAATATCTCATTCATCCTCTTTCGATATTGTGGAAGCAAATGAAGTTGTTGTTGGAACTCAGTTCCAAGCTTTATCCATTGATAATGTAAGTAAAAATGAGGATTCTATATCCTCATTTAAGGATGCTCAACAGGTAGTGCATAATGGCCCTAGCAAGGCGTGGGGGCAGATTGTTAATCCACCTGTGAATAAGAATAGAGTTGGTTTAGGTTTCTCCGTGAAGAATAATAAAGGTGAGATTATGAGGCCGGAGTCTGCTTTGGGCAAATATCAAGACATTTTTCACAGTGGAGGTTATCTTCATCCAACTATTCATAAGATCAATGCTATTTTGGAAGATGAATCAGAGCAAGAGATGTCGAACTACGTGACGCATAGAGTCAGAGTCCAAAATTGGATCACTATTGATGTTCCCTCTTGCATTCATATTTCAAAGTTTTTTTTGTTAATATTTTCAAAAAATCTTTCACTCTGCCCAAGGTGAAAGTATTGATATTGTATGGCCATATCTGTTGTTTTGATCTTTAAAATCATTAATAAAAGTTGTTTTTGATTCCCAAATTGTGTCTTTTTCTCTGATTTTTCTTGGAAAATGGTAATCAGAAAAATCCTTTCAAAATAAACAATAACTATAAATAAATTTGCATAATCACTTGCTATATGTGTCAGTTTCTAAAATTAATCATAAATCATATGTGCGGATTAATTAAAAAAATCGTTTAGTACAATGACCCTGCACCCTCTCCTAACTTTGAATATCTTGTGTATGGGGCCAAAGAAGAAGAATATGATAAAATCCCAGAACAGGTTTCACGGTTGCTTGAGCACGAGGAAAGTACCATTCAGCCATATAAAAAGTCGTTGGAGACAATCAATTTGGGTTCAGAGGAAGATCCAAAAGAGGTCAAGATTGGAGCATTGCTTCATCTCGATGTAAAGAGAAAGTTGGTTGAATTATTGAAAGAATATGTCGATATCTTCGCTTGGTCTTACCAAGATATGTCGGGGTTGGATACTGATATCGTGGAACATCATTTGCCGCTAAATCCAGAATTCCCACCAATCAAACAGAAGTTGCGAAGAACTCACCCTGATATAGCAGTAAAAATTAAAGAAGAAGTTTTAAAGCAGATTAATGTTGGTTTTCTTGTGACATCAGTGTACCCTCAGTGGATTGCCAATATTGTCCCAGTACCAAATAAAGAAGGAAAAGTTCACATGTGCGTAGATTATAGAGATCTAAACAAATCTAGTCCAAAAGATGACTTTCTGTTGCCACATACACAAGATTATTTTTATAGGAGAGACATAAGGGACATAAGAAGATGTATTTGGAAGGTTGATAAAGTGTTGTTAATGCACTTTCCAAAAATACAGATCTTGTATTGGTTCAGCCGTTACTTTTTGATTTGTAATGAATAAGTTGTAACGCATCAAAAATTTGCTTCCTTGGGATCTTATCTGAATGAGAAAATTACCATTGATACTTTAGATCCTCGTAGTTTCATATTATTAGAACTTGGATGAGACAGACAAGTGGAAGCTTCTTTTCACTTTTCAGAGTATTTGCTTTCAAAGTGTAGCTTGTGCTTAAGTGCTGAATCTTTAGAACAGTTGTATAGATGGGTGTGTTGAGACTTCTTTTATTCTTTCAGAACTTCACTTATCAGAGTATCAGAATTTTACTTGCAGCATTGGTGCTTCTTCTATTTATCGTGTTGCCCGAATTTGCTTTTGAGTTTGTACGTTGTGTCTAATCAGAGCTTCAGAATGTAAACCTCTCATCATCTTCTATGCATTTTTTATCATAATTTCTCTGCATATTTAAATACATTATTAGAGAGCATATTTTTTCTTTATATATCATGTATTTATTATCATCATAACTATTACAAAGACGTAGAACCAAACTATGTTCTAACAGTCAGTTGTGCCAAAAGCGGATGAAGAGAGCATTTGACAAGAAGGTCCGTCCTCGAGTGTTCAAAGAAGGAGATTTGGTTCTCAAAAACATTCTGATACCTTTTCTAGATTCACGTGGTAAATGGACACCTAACTACGAAAGTTCATATGTGGTTAAAATAATGTTCTCAGGCGGAGGTCTTATCCTCACAATAATGGATGGAGAAGAATTACTGCATCCAACGATCACTGATGCAGTCAAAAAGTACTACGTATAAAAGACCCGCTAAGTTGAAACCCTAAACAGTCAAATTAGGCAAAAAGGAGCGTCCTTATGGATTGAAAACCCTAAAGGGAGATCCAGGAAAAAATTAGGGACATATATACAAAATCATTATCCCGGTGGATTGAAAACCTGAAAGTGCGGTCCAGGCAAAAGTTAGGGATCTTATTCAAAAAATGAACAAATAGATTGCGGTTCGAGAATGAATTACCACGACCACGAAAGAGAATGATTGATCTAAATCATATGACTCAGAAGCAAAGGAAATTTGAGTTATCAAAGGACATTGGAGAATAACAGTATCAATTATCATTTTCATTGCCATTTTCAAATTTTGTTAAACTTTATGTAATTACCTCTTTTTAGGAATTGCATCTTGTATTCTCGCCTATTCAAAGGCATTTTCATTAATAATACAATTCATTTTTATTCAAAGGTGTTTTTCTTTTTCTGACTTGTTTGCAAAATACAACGAATATTTCTTATAAACACTGCACTAAAATCATTTTGGGGGATTTGACAAATAAATAAAAGCATTTGATAAAACATCAAATGGCGCTTTGGTTGGAGAAACGTCAAAAAAGAAAATTCATGTCTACGTCCATGGCTACGCCTGCGCCTATGATACAATTATTAATGCCTTACTGACACTGTTCACCATGATATATCAAAATTCAAGTCAACTTGGAGACACCACGACGAAACAACAAGCAACGTGGGAGAGTTGTTGACTTGGGAAAAATCTAATGGTTTAAAATGTGAAAATTATAAATAAAAAAACATTTACAAAACACTTGGTGCATATACATACGAGACATTTGGTGCATATATAAAATAACACATTTTGGATATCATATCAATTTAGGGCATTGTGCATATACATTGTGCATTTCATTTTCAAAGTTGCTTAGGCCAAGAATACTGCGACATATCTTGGGGCCTATTATGAACTAGCTTATCTGCGTAAGACAAACAAAATATCTTGGTTGAGAACGGACAAAACCGGTAAACTAGGTATTATATCTACTACTTATATCTTTGGTTTAGTTATCTAAGATTCAATTATCAAAATATTTTTTCAAAATCTACATTATTTATCCCCTAGGTAATGATAAATATACAAATCCACTATATAGCTTACTATGTTAGTCTCGAAGCTTTAGTAAGTTATCTATTATCAAACACGATTTATCTACCCCGTAGGTTGCGGTAGGTACGCGAGAATCTGTGATATAATTCGTTGTATCAGTCTCCAAGCAACGATGAATTATCAAGCCTGTGATATTTATCCTCTAGATCGTGACAAATACACAAGTCTACAATATGTCTTACTATGTTAGTCTCGAAGCGTTAGTAAGATATTTTCAAACCCGTATCATTTACTCTCTAGGTTGCAGTAGATATATGAAACATGCGGTATAACTCGTTGCGTCAGTCTCAAAGCAACAATAGAGTTGTGCATGTTTCTATGTGATATAGTTCATTATATTAGTTTCCAAGCGACAACGAGTTATCAAACTTTGTGTGTTATTCATCCCCTAGGTTGTGATGAGTAGGCAAAATCTACGTTGTAGCTTACTATGTTAGTCTCGAAGCATTAGTAAACTAATTTTCAAAACTTTTGTTATTTACCCTCTAGGACGCGGTAAATAACGCAATAGCTACGGTAACTTGTTGCGTCAGTCTCAAAGCAGCGACAAGTTATCTATTTTCCAAACTTGTGTTATTTACCTCCTAGATTATGGTAAATGCACAAAGCCTGGGATGAATTCTTTATTCATTTCGTTATTCAAAACTCTTTTTAAAAAAAAACATTTTCACATCTGCAGTCAAATTTTGGGAGTCTTCCATTATTTAATAACTCTCTGATTCGAATATACAAGATCTTCGTATTCTCGCACCCTCAATCGAAGAGTAATTAAATAGGAGCAACTGTCACACCCCAAAATTGACATCTTGTAATTATATTTTTCAATTCAATTTTCTTTTATAAGAAATGTGCATACATTAGTGATCTGACCTGATCAGAAATGGACCGTCACGGCTGGCTCCGAGCAGAAAGCTTTTTTGAACGAGGTGGGGGGGGGGTACCTGCAAGGCACTCCGATGCTAAAGTAAGTAGGAGTACGAGCAGATAATAGTGAGTTGAGGTTAGAATGATGAATACCTGACCCTCTGGAAACAGAGGGTATTTATAGCCCCCAGCGCTGGGCCAAGGTTCCTCCATTGGGCCGGGCGGATTTGGCCCAATGGAGGAACTGCCAGGTTCTACGTGGGTAGTGGGGACCCGCACGTGGTCCCCTTCCTGGATGTTCTGCGTGAAGTGCGGGCGGACGGAGACGCGGTCTTTCCGGAGTATCGTTGGGGGAACGGTGGACTGAGTCTGCCCTAGCTGGGATGCTCGAGACCACGTCGAGCTGGACAGCAGGGTGCCGAGCTCGACGCCAGGACGTCGAGCTGGACAGCAGGGTGTCGTGCTGGGCGTCAGGACGTGGATTTGGACAGCGGGATGTCGAGCTGGACATCAGGATGTCGGGCACGGATGTGACCCATTTGCTCGGCGTGGTCCTCAGTAAGTCCCTTTGGATTGGGCCTTAGTAATGCTTTTGGGCCTGTCGGGCCCAGTCCAGAACAGGAGCCCCCCAAGTCGTGGTTCCTTTGCGAGGAGCCATGACTTGAACCCAAGTTATTCCCTCGCTGAGGTCTCGTGCCCGGGATAAAGGTGTGGGCCCTCGAGGGGCCTCCTCGTGTCGTGCTCGGAGACGTCCTCGGAGGTGGATGCGCGGAGGATCCTTATCGGGCGCGTCGGTCGAGCACACGAGGTATCTTTCGGGAACTGTGCCGCCACCCTATGGGGGTAGGGCCATCATTGCGTTGGGAGCAGCGCGTCGAGGAGATGGAGTCCGTGGTTGCCCGAGGTGACGTTTGGTATTCCACGTCATCACTATAAATAGGAACCTTGGGCCCCATAATACGTTTTCTGCTCTCTGTGCTCTCTCTGCTGCTGCTCTTCCAGACTTTCTCCAGTTGCGACTTCTCGTCACAGATTCTTCCATTTCGTAGCCAGATCCCACTCTTTGATCCAAGTAAGTGATCTACCTTCTTCATTTTTCCGTTTGGAATGCATGATTCCTGGCATTTGTAGATGTTTTAGGACCGTGCGTGTGGGATTAGCCCGGTAAACTCGTGCTCAGCCCGACACATTCATGTCTAGGACCGGCAAACGCATGTTTTTGGCCGGCACATTCATAGTTTAGGTGATAAACTTCAGGGCTGCCCGGAGTCTTCATGATCCAGGGCGCCTGATTCATGATCGCGCCCGGTATGTTCATGGTCTTGGCCGTGGGCTTCATGGTGCGGCTCACCATGTTCATACCTCGGGTCGACATGCTTGCAGAGTGGCCGCGCAGTTGGTTTGAGGAAGAACACCGGGTTCAGGACGTCGGGGAGGCAACCATTTGGGAAAAGGACTTATGTAGTCGTGTATGGGACGACATGATTTTGTCGAGCGTAGGACTTCGTGCTCAACTGACTGGTTTCCCGTGCTCTGCAGGTAACCATGGCGGACGAGCCGAGCTCCTCCGGACGCCGCGACCGCGAAGAACGGAGTGCCGACGAGTCGGTCACCCTGATTGATATCGTGACCGACCCATTGCTGGAATGGGTGGGCGTCGAGCCGCGGGGGATAGCGTCGGTATATAGTCGGGATGACCGACATCCATTCGCTGTCATTGAAGAGGGTCAAGACCAGCCCGACTTCCAACAAAACTTCGTAGTCATGATTCCGTCAACCCGTGCAAGGATTTGCTCGGTTTATCCGAATTACAGCCTCGCGATGTATGAGATCGCGTTCAAAGACCTAGGGCTGCGGCTACCATTCACTGATTTCTAGGCCGGGGTCTTTATGCACTTGGAGTTGGCCCCGTCCCAGCTACACCCAAACTCTCTCGCCTTCATCCGGGCGTTTGAGTTGACGTGTCGATACCTGAGGATCGGGGCGACCATCCCGCTTTTCTTCCGGATATTTCACCTGCAGCGTCAGTCCCGAGGAGGGAAACATAGCTGGGTCTCCCTGAAGCAGTCGAGGAGGCTCTTTAAGATGTATATGGACTCCATGAGGGGGTTTAAAGACAAGTGGTACGTGGTACGGCTAGTTACCGACGCTTCTTTAAATTCCCTTTTCGAGGAGGAGGGGCCGGTGAGCGACGATGATGGGGAAACGATGATGGGCGACGATGGGAGCCCCGTGTTGGGTCGTAGGGCTAAAATCCCGGTGTACTGGATGTCCCGACATTACGAGCATGGGACCGGTTATTACCATACCGCCGCCGGGGACATGTGCTCGGAAGACGAGCGGGCGTACGACACTCTTTGTCGGTTTGTCGACAGTTTCCATCCCGCCCAATGGGTTACGCGGGAAGGGGATGATATCCTGGACAAAGACGGTTACCCGACGTTCGAGTCCCGTCCGATTGACACCAAGGCGCTGGTGGAGTGCCCGACATACAGGCAGGCTGCCCGCCTGTTAGGTTGTTTGTTGCTTGAAATTCTTTATTCGTCATTTACTCATGAAGTTTGCTCGATACTGACTTCTCCTTTATTTCGTGCAGGTACGATGGCTAGCCGACATGAAAGGCTCCTGAAATTATCCTGCGACCAGAGGCGAGGCAGGAGGGTCGTGAAGCCCCCACAGGCGACGAGAATGGGCCCGTCACAAAGTCCAAACGCTCCTCAGTCGGCGAGGGTGGAATCACCGTCGAGCTCGGGGCCCGCGTCGGATCCAGAAGTCGAGGAGATCGACCCCAGTGCCGTTTTGATGCAGCAGAAGAGGACCCGTGTGGAAGGTGGTCCGACTGTCGGTGAGGACGCTGGTGCTGTTAAATCTTTCGCCTTCCCCCCTTGCTTCGAGGAGGCGGGCTTTTTCGAGCGATTTCCTCCGACAGTGGTTGCCCATGAGGCTGCCGCCATAAAAAAGATGAGTAAAGAGGAACGGAAGGCGTATCTGGCCGCCAGCGTGGATGGGCTGGTAAAAATGGCCGAAATGGCTTTGGTGCTATCTGAGGATGGAGGGGATGCTGCCCGTGTTGAAGAACTCGAGCAGGAGAAGGCGGCGCTGACCGCGAGCTCGCGGAAGTTGAAGGTCGCTCTGGAACGCTCCGAGGGGATGTTCCGAGAGCAGACCGCGATGCTCGATGCTGAGAGGGAGATGTTGACCCTGGAGAAGGAGAAGTCGGGGAAGTTGACTGAGGAAGGGGAGCTTCTTCGGGCAGACAGGGATCACCTGGCGGCCGAAGTCGAACGCTTGGGTAAACAGGTCGAGGAAATGAATGCTACCCTGCAACCCGCCGAAGATGAGCCCGAGGACATAGTAGCTTTGAAGAGTCGGGTGGAGCTGGTCGCCCACATCCGGCTCCTCGAGATGGACTGCGTCGGTGCCCTGGAGGACGAGTTCAATTCTGCGGTCGGTCAACTCTCCTTGCTAAACCCTGGCCTGGTCACTGAGGGTATCGGTCACACACACCGGATTGTAGATGGCGTGATCGTTCCTCCGCCCGACTCTCCGAACGCCGACAATGATGATTCCGTGGAAGTCTGAGTAGGATAGCGGGCCTGCGTGCCCTTGATGTTTGTATTCTTTTGGGTCTGCGTGCCCGTTTATTGTATGTTATGAACATCGCCGGCCTTCTTGGTCGGTCTATTTCTGTCGCCTTCGGGCATTTATATTAATGTAGTTTTACATTTTGGATTTTTTGCCCTTGTTTGAAATCGTACATTTGCATGAATTTTTAGCCTAAGTCACGGGCCCGAGGAGTACCCGTAGGTGGCTTTGATTTGGCGAGCGAATCTGCTCGCCTCCACTTGTATGCGTTCCCGGCCCTATTTTGATTGGCCAGAGTTGCCTAAGTGTTGCGCTCGAGGGGAGAGATTTTCTTTTGACCCTTGTAGATGGCCCGTTATTCTTGATGGAATGTCGGGCATTTCGGAGCGAAGTTGCTCAGTCGGGCGTGGAGCCCGTTAGGGATGATTCGCCCTTGGCGTGAACTGCCCATCGCGAGCTGGGTGTTCTGCCTTATGGGTACAACGACGGTGGGGCTCGGTATAGCTGTCCACGTCGGGCACTATCGATCGTCATCGTTTACCGCGCGATGCTGTGCCATTTTGGTCGTACGTCGGGCTTGTACCTTAGCCTTATACGAAATTGGACATTTTTCCTCGTTGACCGAGCGCGGGTGCTGCTGGTCGAGGGTCCCAGGTGTTGACAGTTTCTAACTGTAGTACTGCTTTAGCTTAGCAGCATTCCAGGGTCGTGGTAATGGCTCTCCGTCTAATTGCTCGAGGTAGTACGCCCTGGTACCCGTGGTGCCGTGGACGCGGTAAGGTCCTTCCCAGTTCGCGGCCAACTTCCCTTCGCGGGAGTCTTTCTGGTTCCTGTGTAGTACCAGGCTGCCTATTTCGAACTCGCGCTTGATGACCTTGTCGTTGTGGCGTAGAGCCACTCGTTGTTTTAGGGTGGCTTCGCGCAGGGCAGCCCCCGATCGGATTTCCTCGACTAGGTCGAGTTCATCCCTTAGTGCTTCGTCATTCATTTCTTTGTCGAGGGGTTCCTCCGTTCGTCGGGATGGTTCCATGATTTCGATCGGGATGACAGCTTCGGTGCCGTAGGTCAGTCGGAATGGTGTTTCCCCAGTCGTTGAGTGGGGTGTGGTGCGGTATGCCCACAGGACGCTGTGGAGCTCCTCGACCCATCCTCTTTTGGCTTCGCCGAGTCGACGCTTGAGCCCTCGGAGGATGACTATGTTCGCGGCTTCGGCTTGCCCGTTGGTCTGAGGGTGCTCGACCGACGTGAAATGCTGTTTGGTCCCCAGTTTGGTGACGAAGTCTCGGAACCCGTGGTCGGTGAACTGGGTACCGTTGTCGGTCACCAGGGCCTGCGGAATTCCGAATCTGGCGAGGATGTTTCTTTTGTAGAAACAGAGGATATTATGTGAGGTGATTTTTGCGAGTGCCTCGGCCTCGATCCACTTCGTGAAGTAATCCACGGCGACGATTAGAAATTTGTTCTGGTAGGTTCCTTGCACGAAGGGTCCGAGGATGTCCATGCCCCACCAGGCGAACGGCCACGGGGACGACAATGTGTTCAGCTCGTGCGGGGGGGCGAGGTGCATATCCCCGTGCTTTTGGCACTTGTCACATTTTTTCACGTGCTCCTTGGCGTCCTGTTGCATCGTCGGCCAGTAGTATCCTGCTCGGAGGGCTTTCCTTGCCAAGGATTTACCGCCCATGTGCTGGGCGTTGATACCTTCGTGTATCTCCCGCAGTACGTCGTGGATGGCAGACTCGCCGATGCATTTCAGGAGGGGAATGGAGAATCCTCTTCGGTACAGTTTCTGCTCGAGAACAACATATGAACATGCTCGTCGCTTGATTATGGCAGCTTCGGCCTGGTTCGACGGGAGTTCTCCCTTTGTTAGGAAATTATAAACCGGGGTCATCCAAGACGTGGCATCCCCGATGGCGTGGACCTCGACCGTAGTCGAGGGTGGTTCGATACTCGGACGTGCCAGAGATTCCTGGATGACGGATTTATTCCCGCCCTTCTTTCGTGTGCTCGCGAGTTTGGACAATATGTCCGCCCTCGTGTTTTGCTCGCGGGGAACATGAGAAATTTCTGCACGTACGAACTTCGCCATGTGTTTTTTGACTAAGTTCAAGTACTCAATGAGGTTGTCATTTTTGGCCTGGTAGCTTCCCTGTACTTGAGAAGCGACGAGCTGGGAGTCGGTGTAAATTTGAACTTCGCGGGCTCCTAGGTCCTCGGCTAATCTCAGTCCTGCGAGCAGGGCTTCGTATTCTGCCTGGTTATTTGACGTCGGGAAGGAGAGAACCAAGGAGTGCTCGATTACCACACCTTCTTCGTTTTCCAGGAGGATCCCTGCGCCGCTTCCGGACGAGTTGGAGGCTCCGTCGACGAAGATGGTCCACTTGTGTTCCTTCCCCGGGGGAATGTCGTTAGCGGTCATCTCCGCGACGAAGTCGGCCAAGGCTTGTGCTTTCAGGGCCTTCCTGCTCTCGTACTGAATGTCGAATTCAGAGAGTTCCAAGGACCACTTCAGCATTCTGCCCGCCATATCTGGCCGACCCAGGAGTTGCCTCACCGGTTGATCGGTTCGCACGATGATGGTGTGCGCTAGAAAGTAGTGTCTGAGCCTCCTCGCAGCGTTGACGAGGGCCAGAGCAACCTTTTCTATCTGTTGATACCTGCTCTCGGGGCCTTGTAAGGCTTTGCTCGTGAAGTAGACAGGTTTCTGCTCGTCAGGGGTCTCGCAGACAAGAGCTGCGCTGATGGCTTCGTTTGAAACTGACAAGTATAGATATAGTGGTTCGTCGTCATCTGGTCGAGACAACACGGGCGGTTGAGACAGGCTCTGCTTCAGATGGCGGAGTGCGTGCTCGCATTCCTCATTCCATTCGAAGGTTTCTTCCTTTCGAAGGAGCTTGAAGAAGGGAAGTGCGTGTTGAGCGGACTTCACGACGAAGCGGGATAGTGACGTCAACATGCCGTTCATGATTTGTATCGACTTCTTCGACGTTGGTGTCGGGAGGTCGGAGAACGCCCGACACTTGTCGGGGTTGGCTTCAATCCCTCGTTCTGTTAGATAGAATCCGAGGAATTTTCCTGCCTTGACCCCGAACGTGCACTTCTCGGGGTTGAACCTCATTTTGCACTGTCTTGCTTGGGCGAAGACTGTCTTGAGATGGGCTGCATGATCGGTGTCTGCTCGGGATTTGACGATCATATCGTCCATATATACCTCGAGCATGTCGCCAATCTGTTTGTTGAACACTTTGTTCATCATGCGTTGGTAAGTTGCACCGGCGTTCTTCAGTCCGAAGGGCATTACGTTGTAGTAATAGTTGCCCGAGCTGGTCATGAACGCCGTGCAGCATTTGTCGCCCAGAGCCATTGGGATTTGATTATATCCCGAGTAGGCGTCCATGAACGACAAAGTCTTGTAGCCGGCCGAATTGTCGACCAGCATGTCTATGTTAGGTAGAGGAAAAGCATCCTTCGGGCAAGCCCGGTTAAGGTCGGTATAGTCAACACACATTCTCCATTTTCCATTATTCTTTTTAACAAGTACAACATTTGACAGCCAGGTGGAGTACCGGGCTTCAGAAATAAAATTTGCCTCTAGGAGGTCTTTTACAGCTTTTTCAGCAGCCTCCGTTTTTTCTGGTGACTGCCTACGCCTACGTTGTACTACGGCCTTGGCGGCTGGATCAATGGCGAGGTGATGACAGGCGACCTCAGGGTCGAGTCCGGGCATCTCTGCAGCGCTCCAGGCGAAGAGATCATCATTCTCGCGCAGACAGGCCTTGATTTGCTTCCTGGCCAGGTCGGGGAGGTCTTTGCCAATCTTCACTCCTTTGGTCGGGTCTGCTCCGAGGGGAACGAGTTCAAAATCACCGTCCGGAATAGGTCGGAGTGGGATTTGCTCGCTGCTGGATGGCTCGTCTTGGTCGAAGCGAGCGTCGAGGGCTATGGAGTCGACCTTTGGTGGAGCCTTCTGGACTTCTTCCTCGGGGGGTGCTCTGTCGGGTTCCTGCTTTGTCTTCTTGGTGGGCTTGGTCCCCACGTCGACGGTATCTCGTCCCCTTGAAGCGGCGTTAAAGCACCTGCGGGCAGCGGCGAGGTCTCCCTGGATGGTGGCTACCCTTGCCCTTTTGGTATAGAACTTCATTTTTAGATGGACAGTTGAGGGTACCGCTGTCAGCTCCGCCAATGTCGGCCTCCCCAAGATGCAATTGTATAGGGACGGGCAATCAATGACGAGGAAGCGGACCTTCACCTGTCTTGTAGCCGTTCCTTCTCCGAACGTCACCAAGAGCTCGACATAACCCCAAGGTTTGGAAGTCGAGCCGTTGAAGCCTTGAAGATCTGAACCCACATACGGAGACAGATGTGGGTCATCCAGTTGCAAGGTCCGGAACAGCTGGCTGTACATCACGTCGACGGAACTCCCTTCGTCGACCAGGATGCGATGCACGTCAAAATTGGCCATCTTTGCCCTTATTAGCAAGGGGATGACTGCGTTCGGGGCTCCGCCGGGGAGCTCTTCTAGGTAGAAGGTGATGGGTTTCGATCTGCCCTTCACCCTTTCGAACGTCACAGTTTGTGGAGGAGCTGCGTCGACCAGTTCGTCCAACTTCCTCTTGGCTGAATTGATGGTGAGGTCGTTGAACCCACCCCCGTTGATGACCATGGCGGAGGGGAAGTATTCCCACCTGCTGTGTGTTGTCAGGGGCTCCCGCAGGAGCTCGGGAACTTCGAAATCCTCGGGCCTGGTTACCGAGAAGGCGGTCTGGATTGGTACCGACTCGTCTGAGGGTCGGGCATCCTCTTCGAACTCCTTAGCTTCGTGGGCGTCACGACGGGGAGCGTCGTTTCGCCTGTACTGTGCGAGCCTCCCTCCTTTGATGAGGGTTTCAATGGCGTCCTTGAGGTGGACGCAGTCCTCTGTCAAATGGCCATGACTCCTATGGTATTGACAGTATTTATTTTTTTCTGCCCCTGGCTTGGCGGGAGCAGGTCGGGGACGCTTGACGCCACCGTCTTTGAAATCTGTGCTAGCACACTCCGCCAAAATACGCTCGCGGGAAGCCGTGAGCGGAGTGTACTCAGTGAAACGGCCCGAGGGGCCCCTTTGTTCCCGGACCTCCCGGGGTCGATCTTCCTTCCTTTTCTCTCCGGTACGTCGGGGAGGAGGGTCTTGTCGCGAGCTGCTGCTATGATTGGGAGCGCGAGCCCTGGAGTCTCGTGCCCTGTTGGCAGCTTCTCTCTCCTCGTAGTCCATGTATGCTCGGGCTTTGTCGAGGAGAGCATCAAAAGTTGCAGGTGGCTCAATACCCACGGCTTTTCTGAATTCTGTGCCGGGGAGGAGGCCCCTCTCCAGCAAATATCTTTTCATATGGTCCGCGCAGGGGACCTGTATTGCTTCCCGGTTGAAGCGGTTGATGAATTCCCTCAAGGTTTCATCCTGTCTTTGGATGATGGCCTCGAGGGCCGCCTCGGTCTTCGGGTGGCGCCGAGAAGCTGTGAAGGAACTGATGAACTGGTTCTTCAGGTTCCGCCACGAGGTAATGGAGCCCGGGGCGAGTCCTTTATACCAGTCCATGGCCGCCTTCCTGAGAGTTGTGGGGAAGAGACGACACTTGATGGGCCCCCCGACATTATGATAGTGGAGCATGGCTTCGAACCCGTCGATGTGGTCGACCGGGTCTGCTACGCCGTCATACTCCTTCAGATGTGGGGGCTTCTCCATGCCCGGGGGAAAAGGTGCATCCATGATGGCCTGCGACAGGGGACCGCGGGGGTCGTCCTCGTCGCTCCTCTCCGGAGAAAGAGAAGGGGTCCTGTAGTTATGTCTGGCACGATGATCGTGCTGAGATTCCCTCGAGCGTGATGCTCGGTGGTTGAAGGTCACACGCCCGTATCCGGGGTGCCTCTTGTCGTGCCTTGATGGGTCGCGACTGGGTTCCCCGGCTGGAATAGCGGGCTGTCTCTCGTATTGGGGCCGCCTCTGCTTTGGTCGGGGAGAGGGGCTCCGGGAGTTCTCCCTGTAGTGTCTCCGCGGGGGAGAAGGGTGTCGAACTTCTTCGACCCGAGGAGGTGGAGAAGGTGGCCTCTGGTGTCTCCTCGAGGGTCGTCGATCATTTTCTAGTGCCCTTAGTCTTTCTCCTTGGGCGAATATGAGATAATTTGTCTGGTTGATGGCCGCGAACAGTGCCTGAGTCGTGGCATCTGCCCCGGCAGGAACTGGGACTTCATAGAACCGGGCAGCTCTGCGATAAGCGAGAGCTTCCGGGTCGTCTTCGAGTGCTGGAGGGGTCGTAGAGGACGACGCAGTAACCCCGTCCCTGTGGGAGGTTGGTCCAGGGGCGGTTGTCACAGGGATGGCATTGTGGCCGGGATCACCGGGATTGTCGAGGTGTCCATTCTTGTCCGCGGGACCGTTATTAGTGTCGGCGACACGGACGTGCTGCTCTTCACGAGCTGGATCAGCCATGACAGGTAATTGAATTGAGCTTTGGTCTTTGGAATTGTTCGTTAGACGGGGAAGATGTTTCCCACAGACGGCGCCACTGATCTGACCTGATCAGAAATGGACCGTCACGGCTGGCTCCGAGCAGAAAGCTTTTTTGAACGAGGTGGGGGGGTACCTGCAAGGCACTCCGATGCTAAAGTAAGTAGGAGTACGAGCAGATAATAGTGAGTTGAGGTTAGAATGATGAATACCTGACCCTCTGGAAACAGAGGGTATTTATAGCCCCCAGCACTGGGCCAAGGTTCCTCCATTGGGCCGGGCGGATTTGGCCCAATGGAGGAACTGCCAGGTTCTATGTGGGTAGTGGGGACCCGCACGTGGTCCCCTTCCTGGATGTTCTGCGTGAAGTGCGGGCGGACGGAGACGCGGTCTTTCCGGAGTACCGTTGGGGGAACGGTGGACTGAGTCTGCCCTAGCTGGGATGCTCGAGACCACGTCGAGCTGGACAGCAGGGTGCCGAGCTCGACGTCAGGACGTCGAGCTGGACAGCAGGGTGTCATGCTGGGCGTCAGGACGTGGATTTGGACAGCGGGATGTCGAGCTGGACATCAGGATGTCGGGCACGGATGTGACCCATTTGCTCGGCGTGGTCCTCAGTAAATCCCTTTGGATTGGGCCTTAGTAATGCTTTTGGGCCTGTCGGGCCCAGTCCAGAACAATTAGTAAGATTGATGGTTGACTATTTGGTCAACCTATTCAACATATTACTTATTTATCTGATTTTTTATTTTATTTAATTTCAATTTACTACTATATAGTAGTAAATTAAAATTAATTTATAATATATAGCATATATTTGAATAAATAAATTAAAATTAATTTTTTACATATTATAATAAATTGAATTTTATTTACATCATTCATCAAATATAACAAATAATTAATATTTATACAAACTAATTTCATATATGTTGTATATATACTATATTATTACATATTAATCCAAATAAATTTCATAATTAATATTTATATAAATTATATGAAATTAATTTGTGTAAATATTAATTATTTGTTATATTTGACGTATGTTGTAAATAAAATTTTAATTTATTTTAATTATTAAAAATTAATTTTAGTTTATTTATTTAAATATATGTTATATATTATAAATTAATTTCAATTTATTATTATATAGTAAAAATTAATTTTAGTTTATTATTATATAATAAAATTTAATTTCAAAATCTAATTATGACAATTTCCATATTTATACTGTATTTGATTTATTTATTAAATTAATTTCAATTATTCAAAATATATACTATATATAAAAAACGTGTGTAAAGTTAACAATAGATAATATATGGCTTAGTGGTCATGGCGCTTGTAATTAGAGGGGTTGGTTGCAAGTTTGTGTCTCATGTGAGACTTCATATATTTTGAGAAATTTTTGTTTTTAAATTTTAATTTAATATCAAAATAATAAAGATTAATTATATGAAATAAATAAAAAGAATTGAAATTTTTGTTTTTAAATTTTAACATTTAATATTAAAATAATAAAGACTAATTATATGAAATAAAAAAAATTATATTAAAATTAAAATGACGTGACATTAACACATAAGTAAAAATATCACCACGTCATACACAAATACAATTAAATTTAAAGAAGAACAAAAACTAAATAATTTTTTTAAAAAATTAACTAAAATAATATTTTTTTAAAAATGAATGGATCAAAATCAAGAAAATAAAAAAATAAAAAAATTAAAAATCACAATTAAGCCAATAAAAAAATATATCCGGACAATCAACATATTAATCACATTTGACATTTTTCCCTTTTTAAAGAATCAATGAATCTTTTACCTAGAATTCAAAAACTCTCATATATAGTGTTCTGGACTGAGCCCGACAGGCCCAAAAGCATTACTAAGGCCCAGTCCAATGGGACTCGCTAAGGACCACAACGTCTATGCCCGACACCCTGATGTCCACCTCGACATCCCAGTGTGCCAGCCCACGCGACGAAGTCACGCTTGACAGACTGCCGACCAGCTCTATGCCCTGGTTTCCAGCTCGACATTCGCTGTCCAGCTCGGGGTTTTGGCACCGAGCTCGACATCACGCTGCACTGCTCGACATGGACTCAAGCTACCTTGCTAGGGCAGACTCAGTCACCATTGCCCCAACGATACTCCGTAAAGACCGCGTCTCTGTCCGCCCGCACTTCACGCACCACATCCAGGGAGGGGACCACGTGCTGATCCCCACTACCCACGTAGGACCTGGCAGTTCCTCCATTGGGCCAAATCCGCCCGGCCCAGTGAAGGAACCTTGGCCCAGCGCTGGGGGCTATAAATACCCTCTGCTTCCAGAGGGTCAGGTAATCATCAATTCTAACCTCAACTCTATTATCTGCTAGTACTCCCACTGACTTAAGCATCGGAGTGCCTTGCAGGTACCCCCCCCCTCCTCGTTCAAAAAGCCTTCAGCTCGGAGCAGCCGTGACGGTCCAAACCTTCTGATCAGGTCAGATCAGTGGCGCCGTCTGTGGGAAACAGCTTCCCCGTCTAACGAACAGTTTTCAAAGACCAAAGCTCAATCCATTCACTGTCATGGCCTCTCCAACTCGTGAAGAGCAACACACTCGCGTCCTCGACGTCAACAACGGTCCCGCGGACAAGAATGGGCACCTGGACAATCCCAGTGGTGCCGGCCACAATGCCGCCCCCCTGACAACCGCCCCTGGACCTCCCACCCGCAGGGACGGTAACACTGCGTCCTCCTCGACAACTCCCCCAGAACTCGAAGACGATCCGGAAGCTCTCGCCTATCGCCAGGCTGCCCGGTTCTATGAAGTCCAGGCCCCTGTCGGAGCAGATGCCACTACTCAGGCACTGTTCGCGGCCATCAACCAGACGAACTATCTCCTGTTCGCACAAGGAGAAAGACTTAGGGCACTGGAAAATGATCGACGCCCCCCGAGGAGACATCAAAGGCCACCATCTCCACTTCCTCGGGTCGAAGAAGCTCGACACCCTACTCCCCCGCGGAGACACTACAGGGAAATCTCTAGGAGCCCCTCTCCCGCACCAAAGCAGAGGCGGCCCCAGTATGAGAGACAGCCCGTCATCCCTTCCGAAGATCCCGTTCGCGACGCCTCAAGACACGAACGGAGGCACAACAGAGACGGACATGTGACCTTCGCCCACCGAACATCACGTTCAAGGGAATCCCAGCACGAACACCGTGCCCGACACAACTACAGGACCCTTTCTCTTTCTCCAGAAAGGAGCGACGAGGACGACCCCCGCGGTCCCCTGTCGCAGGCAATCATGGACGCACCTATCCCCCCGGGCATGGAGAAGCCCCCACACCTAAAGGAGTATGATGGAGTGGCGGACCCAGTCGACCACATTGACGGGTTCGAAGCCATGCTCCACTATCACAATGTCGGGGGTCCCATCAAGTGCCGCCTCTTCCCAACAACTCTCAGGAAGGCGGCCATGGACTGGTACAAGGGACTTGCCCCGGGCTCCATCACCTCGTGGAGGAACTTGAAGAACCAGTTCATCAGCTCCTTCACAGCGTCTCGTCGCCATCCAAAGACTGAGGCAGCCCTCGAGGCCATCATTCAAAAGCATGATGAGACCTTGAGGGAATTCATCAACCGCTTCAACCGGGAAGCAATACAGGTCCCCTGCGCGGACCACATGAAGAGGTATTTGCTGGAGAGGGGCCTCCTCCCCGGCACCGAATTCAGGAAAGCTGTAGGCATCGAGCCACCTGCAACTTTCGATGCTCTCCTCGACAAAGCCCGAGCATATATGGACTACGAGGAGAGAGAAGCTGCCAACAGGGCACGAGACTCCAGGGCTCGCAACCACGGCAGCAGCTCGAGACAAGACCCTCCTCCCCGACGCACCGGAGAGAAGAGGAAGGAAGACAGACCCCGGGAGGTCCGGGAACAAAGGGGCCCCTCGGGCAGGTTTACTGAGTACACTCCGCTCACGGCTTCCCGCGAGCGCATTCTGGCGGAGTGTGCAAACACAGATTTCAAGGACGGTGGCGTCAAGCGTCCCCGACCAGCTCCTGCCAAGCCAGGAGTCGATAAAAACAAATACTGTCAGTACCATAGAAGTCATGGTCACTTGACAGAGGACTGCGTCCACCTGAAGGACGCCATTGAAACCCTCATCAAAGGAGGGAGACTGGCACAGTACAGAAGAAACGACGCTCCCCGTCGTGAAGCCCGCGAGGAAAAGGAGCCCGAAGAAGATGCCCGACCATCTGACGAGTCGGTGCCAATTCAGACCGCCTTCTCGATAACCAGGCCCGAGGATTTCGAACTTCCCGAGCTCCTGCAGGAGCCCCTGACCACACACAGCAGGTGGGAATACTTCCCCTCCGCCATGGTCATCAGCGGGGGCGGGTTCAGCGACCTCACCATCAACTCAGCCAAGAGGAAGTTGGACGAACTGGTCGACAAAGCTCCCCCTCAAACTGTCACTTTTGAAATGGTGAGGGGCAGATCAGAGCCCATCACATTCTACTTGGAAGAGCTCCCCGGCGGAGCACCGAACGCAGTCATCCCCTTGCTGATAAGGGCGAAGATGGCCAATTTCGACGTGCATCGCATCCTGGTCGACGAAGGGAGTTCCGTCGACGTGATGTACACCCAGCTGTTCCGGACCTTACAATTGGACGACTCCCATCTGTCTCCATATATAGGTTCGGACCTTCAAGGCTTCAACGGCTCGACGTCCAAACCTTGGGGATATGTCGAGCTCCTAGTGACATTCGGGGAAGGAACTGCTACAAGACAGGTGAAGGTCCGCTTCCTCGTCATTGACTGCCCATCCCTGTACAATTGCATCTTGGGAAGGCCGACATTGGCGGAACTGACAGCGGTCCCCTCAACTGTCCACCTAAAGATGAAGTTCTATACCAAAAGGGGGAGGGTAGCCACCATCCAGGGCGACCTCGCTGCTGCCCGCCGGTGCTTCAACGCCGCTTCAAGGGGTCGGGATACTGTCGACGTGGGTCCCAGCACTAGGCCCGTCAAGAAGACAAAGCAAGAGCCCGACACAGCATCTCCTGAGGTAGAAGCTCAGAAGGCTCCACCAAAGGTCGACTCCATTGCGCTCGACGCCCGTTTTGACGAAGATGAACCGGCCAGCAGCGAGCAAATCCCCCTCCGACCCATTCCGGACGGTGATTTCGAACTCGTTCCCCTTGGAGCAGACCCGACCAAAGGAGTGAAGATTGGCAAGGACCTCCCCGACTTGGCCAGGAAGCAAATCAAGGCCTGTCTGCGCGAGAATGCTGACCTCTTTGCCTGGAGCGCTGCAGAGATGCCCGGACTCGACCCTGAGGTCGCCTGTCATCACCTCGCCATTGATCCAGCCGCCAAGGCAGTAGTACAACGTAGGCGTAGGCAGTCTCCAGAAAAAACGGAGGCTGCTGAAAAAGCTGTAAAAGACCTCTTAGAGGCAAATTTTATTTCTGAAGCCCGGTATTCCACCTGGCTGTCAAATGTTGTACTTGTCAAAAAGAATAATGGAAAGTGGCGTATGTGTGTTGATTATACCGATCTCAATCGGGCTTGCCCGAAGGATGCATTTCCTCTACCGAACATTGATATGCTGGTCGACAACTCGGCCGGCTACAAAACTTTGTCGTTCATGGACGCTTACTCGGGATACAATCAAATCCCAATGGCTCCGGGCGATAAACGCTGCACGGCATTCATGACCAGCTCGGGCAACTATTACTACAACGTAATGCCCTTCGGACTGAAGAATGCCGGCGCGACGTACCAACGCATGATGAACAAGGTGTTCAACAAACAGATCGGAGACATGCTCGAGGTGTACATGGACGACATGATCGTTAAATCCCGGGCAGACACCGATCATGCAGCTCATCTCAAGACTGTCTTCGCCCAAGCAAGACAATGCAAAATGAGGTTCAACCCGGAGAAGTGCACATTCGGGGTTAAGGCAGGAAAGTTCCTCGGATTCTACCTAACAGAACGAGGCATTGAGGCAAACCCCGACAAGTGCCGAGCATTTGCCGACCTCCCGACTCCAACGTCGAAGAAGTCGATACAGATAATGAACGGCATGTTGACGTCGCTTTCGCGCTTCGTCGCGAAGTCCGCTCAGCACGCCCTTCCCTTTTTCAAACTCCTTCGAAAGGAAGCAGCCTTCGAATGGACCGAGGAATGCGAACAAGCTCTTCGCCATCTGAAACAGAGCCTGTCTCAACCGCCCGTGCTGTCTCGACCAGATGACAACGAGCCACTTTACCTATACTTAGCAGTTTCAAACGAAGCCATCAGTGCGGCTCTTGTCCGCGAGACTCCCGACGGGCAGAAGCCTGTCTACTTCACTAGCAAAGCCTTACAAGGCCCCGAGAGCAGGTATCAACAGATAGAAAAGGTGGCACTGGCCCTCGTCAACGCGGCGAGGAGGCTCAGACACTACTTTCTAGCACACACCATTGTCGTGCGAACTGATCAACCGGTGAGACAACTCCTGGGTCGACCAGATATGGCGGGCAGAATGCTTAAGTGGTCCCTGGAACTCTCTGAATTCGACATTCAGTACGAGAGCAGGAAGGCCCTGAAAGCACAAGCCCTGGCCGACTTCGTCGCCGAGATGACCTCCAACGACATTCCCCCGGGAAAGGAACACAAGTGGACCATCTTCGTCGACGGAGCCTCCAGCTCGTCCGGAAGCGGCGCAGGGATCCTCCTGGAAAACGAAGAGGGGGTCGTAATCGAGCACTCCTTGGTTCTCTCCTTCCCGACATCAAATAACCAGGCAGAATACGAAGCCTTGCTCGCGGGACTGAGATTGGCCGAGGACCTAGGAGCCCGCGAAGTTCAAATTTACACCGACTCCCAGCTCGTCGCTTCCCAAGTACAAGGAAGCTACCAGGCCAAGAATGACAACCTCATTGAGTACTTGAACTTAGTCAAAAAGCACATGGCAAAGTTCGTACGAGCAGAAATCTCTCATGTTCCCCGCGAGCAGAACACGAGGGCGGACATATTGTCCAAACTCGCGAGCACACGAAAAAAAGGCGGGAACAAATCCGTCATCCAGGAATCTCTGGCACGACCGAGCATCGAATCACCCTCGACTACGGTAGAGGTTCACGCTATCGGGGACGCCACGTCCTGGATGACCCCGGTCTATAATTTCCTTACAAAGGGAGAACTCCCGACGAACCAGGCCGACGCAGCCACAATAAAGCGTCGAGCATGTTCTTACGTTGTCCTCGAACAGAAACTGTACAGAAGGGGATTCTCCATTCCCCTCCTGAAATGCATTGACGGGTCCTCCATCCCCGACGTACTGCGGGAGATACACGAAGGCATCAACGCCCAGCACATGGGCGGCAAATCCTTGGCGAGGAAAGCCCTCCGCGCGGGATACTACTGGCCGACGATGCAACAGGACGCCAAGGAACACGTAAAAAAATGTGACAAGTGCCAGAAACACGGGGATATGCACCTCGCTCCCCCACACGAGCTGACCACATTGTCATCCCCATGGCCGTTCGCCTGGTGGGGCATGGACATCCTCGGACCCTTCGTGCAAGGGACCTATCAGAACAAGTTCCTAATCGTCGCCGTGGATTACTTCACAAAATGGATCGAGGCCGAGGCCCTCGCGAAAATCACCTCACATAACATCCTCCGTTTCTACAAGAGAAACGTGCTCGCCAGGTTCGGAATTCCACAGGCACTGGTGACCGACAACGGCACCCAGTTCACCGACCACGGATTCCGAGACTTCGTCACCAAACTGGGGACCAAACACCACTTCACATCGGTCGAGCACCCTCAGACCAACGGGCAAGCCGAAGCTGCGAACAGAGTCATCCTAAGAGGGCTCAAACGACGACTCGGCGAAGCCAAAAGAGGATGGGTCGAGGAGCTCCACAGCGTCCTGTGGGCATACCGCACCACACCCCATTCAACGACGGGTGAAACACCATTCCGACTAACGTACGGCACCGAAGCTGTCATCCCAGTCGAAATCATGGAACCATCCCGACGAACGGAGGAACCCCTCGACGAAGAAATGAATGACGAAGCACTAAGGGACGAACTCGACCTAGTCGAGGAAATCCGATCGGGGGCTGCCCTGCGCGAAGCAACCCTAAAACAGCGAGTGGCTCTACGCCACAACGACAAGGTCATCAAGCGCGAGTTCGAAATAGGCAGCCTGGTACTACGCAGAAACCAGAAAGACTCCCGCGAGGGTAAGTTGGCCGCGAACTGGGAAGGACCTTACCGCGTCCACGGCACCACGGGTACCGGGGCGTACTACCTCGAACAGTTAGACGGAGAGCCTTTACCAAGACCCTGGAATGCTGCTAAGTTGAAGCAGTACTACAGTTAAAAACTGACAACACCTAGGACCCTCGACCAGAAGCAACCATGCTCGGGCAACGAGGAAAAACGTCCCACTTCGTTTAAGGCTAAGGTACAGGCCGACACACGACAAAAATGGCACGGCATCGCGCGGTAGACGTTGACGATCTATAGTGCCCGACGTGGACAGCTATACCGAGCACCATCGTCGTCGTACCCATGAGGCAGAACACCCAGCTCGCGATGGGCAGTTCACGCCAAGGGCAAATCGTCCCTACGGGCTCCACGCCCGACTGAGCAACCTCGCTCCGAAATACCCGACATTCCATCAAGAATAAAGGGACATCTACAAGGGTCAAAACGAAATCTCTCCCCTCGAGCGAAACACTCAAGCAACCCCGGCCAACCGAAATTGGGTCGAGGTTGCGCACAAACGGAGTCGAGCATAGTCGCTCGCCAAATCAAAGCCTCCTACGGGCACTCATCGGGCCCGGGACGAGCTAAATTCATACAAGCATGTCAGTTCATACAAGGGCAGAAAATCCAAAATAAACAAGGTATAAACGCCCGAAGGCAACAAAGTAATATTAAACCGACCAAGAAGGCCGGCGATGTTCATACATGAAATAAACGGGCACGCAGGCCCAAAGAATACAAATTCAAATATCAGGCACGCAGGCCCACCAACCAAAAAATACAAATCAAACTTCCGTGTTATCACCGCTGTCGACGCAGGGAGAGTCGGGCGGGGGAATGATCGCGCCACCGACAACCCGATGAGTGTGCCCGATACCCTCGGTGACCAAGCCGGGATTTAGCAACGAGAGCTGGTCGACGGCAGAATTGAACCCGTCTTCCAGGGCACCGACTGCGTCCTCCTCGAGGTTCCGAATATGAGCAATAAACTCAGCCCGACTCTTCAAAGCCGTTAGGTCCTCGGGCTCATCTTCAGCGGGTTGTTGAGCAGCATTCAGTTCCTCGACCTGCTTGCCCAGGCGTTCGACTTCAGCAGCCAAACGATCCCTATCAGCCCGGAGCAACTCCCCTTCCTCGGTCAACCGCCCCGACTTCTCTTTCTCCAAGGTCAGCGCCTCCCTCTCGGCGTCAAGTATCACGGTCTGCTCTTGGAACATCCCCTCGGAGCGTTCCAGAGCGACCTTCAACTTCCTCGAGCTCGCCGTCAGGGCTGCCTTCTCCCGCTCGAGCTCTTCAACACGAGCAGCGTCCCCTGCGTCTTCAGACAATACCAGAGCCATTTCAGCCATTTTAACCAGCCCATCCACGCTGGCGACCAGCCGCGACCGCCTCTCCTCTTTGGTCATCCTTTTTATGGCCTCGGCTTCATGCGCGACCACGGTCGGGGGAAACCGCTCGAAAAAGCCCTCCTCCTCGATGCAGGGGGGAAAGGCAAAGGATTGAACGGGACCGGTATCTTCCCCGACAGCTGGACCGCCTTCCACGCGGGTCCTCTTCCTTTGTGTCAGAACGGCTTCGGCATCAATGACTTCGACATCTGGATCTGACGCCGCCCCCGAGCTCGAGGTCGAATCCACCCTCACAGGCTGAGAAGCGTTCGGATTTGTCGGTGGACCCATTCTCGTCATCTGAGGGCCCGGCACGACCTTCTTGTTTCGCCTGTGGCCGGTCGACAGTTTCAGGAGCCTTTCATGACGGCTGGCCATCGTACCTGCACGAAGTAAAAGAAAAGTCAGTATCGAGCAAAACGCGTAAATAAATGACGAGTCAAGAATTTCAAACAAACAACCTAACAGGCGGGCTGCCTCCCTATAGGTCGAGCATTCCACCAACGCCTTGGTATCAATCGGGCGAGCCTCGAATATCGGGTAACCGTCCTTGTCGAGGATGTCATTCCCCTCCCGTGTAACCCACTGGGCGGGATGAAAACCGTCGACAAAGTTACAGAGAGCCGCATACGCCCGCTGATCCTCCGTGCACATATCCCCGACCGCGGTATGAAAATAGCCTGTCCCGTGCTCGAAGTGTCGGGGCATCCAATACACCGGGAACTTAGCCCGACGTCCTAGCACGGGACTCCCGTCATCGCCCAACATTATCTCCCCGTCATCATCGCTGACCGGCGCTTCTTCCTCGAAGAGGGAATCTACAGCAGAGTCGGTGATGGGGTGCACCACGTACCACTTATCCTTGAACCCCCTCACAGAATCCATGTACATCCTAAACAGTCTCCTCGACTGCTTCAGAGACACCCAGCTGTGCTTCCCTCCTCGGGACTGACGCTGTAGGTGGAACACACGGAAGAAGAGAGGGATGGTCGCCCCTATCCTTAAGTAGCGACACGTTAGCTCAAACGCCCGGATGAAGGCGAGAGAGTTTGGGTGTAGCTGGGACGGGGCCAGCTCCAAATGCGTAAAGACCCCGCTCTCGAAGTCTGTGAACGGCATCCGCAACCCCAGGTCTTTAAACGCGATTTCGTACATCGCAAAGCTATAATCCGGGTACATCGAGCAAATTCTGGCGGTGGTCGACGGCAACATGACCTCGAAACTAGGCTGAAAGTCGGGCTGGTCCTGCCCCTCTTCGATAGCAACGAACGGATGTCGGTCATCCCGACTGTATATCGACGCCGTCCCCCGAGGCTCGGCGCCCACCCATTCCAGCGATGGGTCGGTCACAGTGTCTATAAGGTTGGCCGACTCGTCGGCACTTTGTTCTTCGCTGTCGTGACGACCAGAGGAGCTCGGCTCATCCGCCATGGTTACCTGCAGAGCACGGGAAACCAATCAGATTGAGCATGAAGTCCTATGCTCGACATAATCATGTCGTCCATACACTACCACACAAATCCATTTTCACAAGTGGATGCTTCCCCGACTCTCCCGAATCCAGTGTTCGTCCACAAACCAACTGCGCGGCCACTCTTCTAGCATGTCGATCCGAGGTATGAACATGGCGAGCCGCATTATGAAGCCCACGGCCACGACCATAAACATACCGGACACCGTCATGAATCGGGCGCCCAGGATCACGAAGACCCCGGGCAGCTCTGAAGTTTTTCATCTAAAACTAAGAATGTGACGGCCACAAGTACGCGTTTGCCGGCCCTAGACATGAATCTGTCGGGCAAAACACGAGTTTACCGGGCTAATCCCACATTAACGATCCTAAAACATCTACATTTTCCGAGAATCATGCATTCTAAAACAGGAAAATAAGGAAAGTGGATCACTTACTTGGATCAAAGATAGGATTCGGCTAGGAAATGAAGAATCTGAGACGGGAAGTCACGGTTGGAGAGAGTGTTGAGAGTTGCAATGAAGGGAGCACGAAGAGCGGAAAACGTATTATGGGGCCCAAGGACCCTATTTATAGTGATGACATGGAATACCAAACGTCACCTCGTTTAGCCACGGACTCCGTCTCCTCGACGCACTGCACCCAACGCAATGATGGCCCTACCCCCCTAGGGTGGCGGCACAATTCCCAAAAGATGCCTCGCGTGCCCGACCAACGTGCTCGGTACGGATCCTCCACGCATCCACCACCGAGGACGTTCCCGAGCACGACACGAGGAGGCTCCTCGAGGGGCCGCGCCTCCATTCTGGGCACGAGACCTCAGCGACTGAACAAGGTTTCAAGTCATGGCTCCTCGCAAAGGAACCACGACTTGGGGGGCTCCTGTTCTGGACTGAGCCCGACAGGCCCAAAAGCATTACTAAGGCCCAGTCCAATGGGACTCGCTAAGGACCACAACGTCTATGCCCGACACCCTGATGTCCACCTCGACATCCCAGTGTGCCAGCCCACGCGACGAAGTCACGCTTGACAGACTGCCGACCAGCTCTATGCCCTGGTTTCCAGCTCGACATTCGCTGTCCAGCTCGGGGTTTTGGCACCGAGCTCGACATCACGCTGCACTGCTCGACATGGACTCAAGCTACCTTGCTAGGGCAGACTCAGTCACCATTGCCCCAACGATACTCCGTAAAGACCGCGTCTCTGTCCGCCCGCACTTCACGCACCACATCCAGGGAGGGGACCACGTGCTGATCCCCACTACCCACGTAGGACCTGGCAGTTCCTCCATTGGGCCAAATCCGCCCGGCCCAGTGAAGGAACCTTGGCCCAGCGCTGGGGGCTATAAATACCCTCTGCTTCCAGAGGGTCAGGTAATCATCAATTCTAACCTCAACTCTATTATCTGCTAGTACTCCCACTGACTTAAGCATCGGAGTGCCTTGCAGGTACCCCCCCCTCCTCGTTCAAAAAGCCTTCAGCTCGGAGCAGCCGTGACGGTCCAAACCTTCTGATCAGGTCAGATCATATAGTAATGTTGTATTTTCTAAGATTAAAAATGTAGTTTATAATATGATTGAATTTGTATAGAGAAAATAAAAGTACAACTTATTGTTTGTTTGCCTTAATTTATGCATAACCCATATTTGCCTAATTTGTATAGAGAAAATAAAACTACAATTTATTGTTTGTTTGCCTTAATTTATGCATAATCCATATTTGTCGAATTTGTATAGAGAAAATAAAAATACAACTTATTGTTTGTTTGCCTTAATTTATGCATAATTCATATTTGTCCTAATTTGTTTTCTTATTCTTATCAAGCATGCCTTTCTAAGATCAGGAAGTATCGTCTCTTGGGTCCAGATTTAAATCCGGTTTCAAGGGTTCCCACTTGAAAGGACGTGATTTTGGAATTTTGCAATCATGGCCATTTTACCTTTATTGTAATGGAAATAGAATTTCACAATCAATCATCATAGACATCACACAAGTAGGGTTACAAGTTTCCAACTAAGTAAGGTGCGGTTTTGAGCAAAATAATTACCCCATTAAAATATTAAATAATTGATTTTCCTTTTCCTATTTTCATGTTTCCTATGTATTCTCATTTTTACAATTGACGTGCAATAAATATTGGTATTATTACAAATATGAAAAGTTTACTGTATTTATATTTTATTAAAGAGAGAAGTTGATGGTTTTAAAATTGAGTGGTTTACACATTCTAACCAGTATTATTTACTTTCCCAAAAATTGCATCAGGTTTTTGTCAACCAAATAAAAACCATCAAGATAAGAAATAACTTTTGCATAAAAAGTAAAATATACTATTATCACTTGTCATAATCCTGTACATTATAATATAGCTGTTGACACAGAATTAGTAATAATATCATAACTCAAATCTCTATCCCATCATTTTTTTAAATACCATAAATTAAAATTAAAATTAAATATATATAAACTGCAAACGTGAAATAAATAAATAAATAAATAAACCAATTTTTTATGAAGATCACATTTTTCTTATTTAGCCAAAAGAACTCATTAATTGTTACCTTAAAAAATATCATTCCTTTAAATTATTTCATAAATTATTATCATAAAAGTTATTTTATTCTTTTAAGTTACCATCTTTCTTAATTTAACTGCCTTCACCAATTTTTATTTTTTCATTAAAATATGTGTTCTCCCAATATCTATGTAAATACACGAATATTTCGATCAAAATTTAATTTTTACAAACACACGGATATTGATATGGTATGCGTAAATGATGTTGATATTAATTTATTAATTTAAATATTTTTATAAATAATTGAAAACAAAAATATTTATATATAAGAATAATTAAATCTTTAATTTAAATGTTTTTATATACGAAAAATAATTATAGAAACTAATTTATGATCTCTTTTAAAAATAATACACTATTTTAATTATAAATAATTAATAAATTATTTGATATTTCTTTATTTCATCACAATATCTTATTTTTTCAAATTTCTAAATAATTGATGTCAATTTTACACCAGCACACGAACACACACGGATACACATATGTAAAATAATTTTGATATTCAATGAACTTGGAGTGATATTTAATGGGTCTTTCTTCTGATTGTGACTCATTTTAACAACTTATTTATGTTTTAATAAATTTTCTAAAAACCTAATTATATTAATTATACCAATTAATTGCTCATATAATCCTAACAACTTTATTTTACAATATTTTATGTTAATTTTAATGAAAGATATTTATTTTTTTAATTTTGGTGTTTTCAATTTTATTCCTGATCTTTTTAGACACGGTTTATTTTTTATTTTTTCTAAAAAATATTTATTAATTTTAATATATTTTTTCTATTAAAAAATATATATCTGAAATAAATATGTGTCCCATGTCAAAACTAGTACAAACTAAGAGATTGTTTTTAGTTAGCATATAAACTCTTGAACCTACCATCTTTTCTCTATCTTGAATAACATAATATCTTGAGCAACAAACCATGGGAAACAAGATAGCAAAGGAACCCGAGGTTGTGAAGGGTGTAGACTTGAAAAGATACATGGGTCGGTGGTACGAGATTGCTTCTTTTCCTTCGTTTTTTCAACCTAAAAACGGTGAGAACACTAGAGCTACCTATACTCTAAACACTGATGGAACTGTTCATGTTCTTAACGAAACATGGAATAATGGTAAAAGAAACTCCATACAAGGAACTGCTTATAAGGCTAACCCTAATAGCGATGAAGCCAAACTCAAGGTCAAGTTCTTTGTTCCTCCATTCTTGCCCATCATTCCTGTTATTGGAAATTACTGGATTTTGTACCTTCATGAAGATTATCAATATGCTCTTATTGGTGAACCTACAAGAAAATATCTCTGGGTAACTAAGTTATAGTTTTATTATTATTATTATTATTATTATTATTATTATTATTATTATGATTATTATTATTATTATTATTATTATTATTATTATTATTATGATTTTTGTCTCTATAGATATTATGCAGACAAACTCATTTGGAAGATGAAATCTACAATCAACTTGTTGAGAAAGCTAAGGAAGAAGGGTATGGTGATGTGACCACCAAATTGCACAAGACACCACAAAGTGATCCTCCACCTGAGTGAGAAGATTATCAAGACACTAAAGATATTTGGTGGATAAATTTGTATGGAGATTACAACAAGTGTTAATTTTATCATGTACTATTAAATAAAGAGTTCAAGAACTTTTTAATATTGAGTCATTTAAATTGTAATATTTTCTTTGAATGGGTAAAAAATAAAATAAAATATCTGTTGTAGAGGGAGATGTGATAATTTATTCTTCATCATTGTTGCATATGAGGATCTCAATTTATTCTTTATCACTCTACACATGTGGATATGGTTAATTGATTCAAAAAATATATGAGTATTTATTCATATGCGGAAAAGTAAACAAGATAAATACTTTTTCAACAATGACAATAAATAAAATTTACTTCTTTGAACTGTTGTGGCCTTTAATCGTGTGGTCTGAGTCTTTAATCATTCTTAACTACTTTTGGTAACTTCAAAATTATTAAATTTTTTATTTAAATTAATTATTAATATGAAAACGGTATGTCACATCAATGAAAATATATGTATGGATGGCAAACAAGCACATCAATATTTTGTAAAGTCCAAATGGTAGATATTTTATGTGCGGAATAAAAACTATTACCGACAATTTTTGTAGACAAATTATTAATATTAGTACTATGTAAAGAATAAACTTAAAATATCATATATTTACAAGATTAAAAATATATTTAAGGTTAGTTTTTATTTTGAGTATTTGAAATCGACATAATGGTCCGTGATTCATTTCATAATCATGAAGCATCCTTTTTTGAGCTTTGAAGCTATCTCTTTTGGGTAGGGTGGAAATAAGTTAGAATAGGTTAGATTTTATAAGGTTTGGGTTTCGTAAATGATAAATTTATATGGTTTGAATATGATATATGGTCTATTATAGATTTATTATTTTGTCTGACTTGATCTTTTTTAAAATCTGATATGGCTTAAAAGTTTATTTAAAAGTTTATTTTTAATTATGGTTTTCAATAAATTATTACTTAAGAAGCTTGATAGATGTCAGAATCTTTAAAGTGTCGTAATTTGAGTTTTTGGACTCTGTTTGACGCGTCGTTCGAAGCGTTGGATAGCTAACACGATGAACTATAATTAAATAGAATAAAATGAGTAAAAGAGTGTATATTTCTAGTACCCATGCTATGATGAAATTAGACTTCTATGTGATGGAATACAATAGCGTGTGTTGTATGATGAGTTGTTGATCCTATGATGATATTATGTTGTTCTATGATGTTATGATGATTTTGTGATGATGACATGTATATGTATGATGTATATGATGATATTATAATGATTAAATGAATGAATGATGTGTTTGACTAGCAGTGGTCATGTTTTACTATGTTGTTCTGTATCATTGCATTCATGGCATATATTAGGACTTCGGTTCAGTGATGTTGTTAGGACGATTGGTCTAGTGATGGCGATAAGACATTGGTCCAATGATGGCTTCAATCTCATAGTGTGGATCGAGTGAAATATTATGATGTGCTTTGTTTCCAAGTGAGAATCGATCCTATTGGTGGAGATCTTTGGAGAAACGATGACTGAGTCATCAGTAAAGTTTTGGTACCACATGCATGAGTCTATGATGTTGCATTGCATTATTTGTGACATTGCATAATGACTAATTAAATGACATTGATGGTGTCGTGATCTATGTGGTGTTTTGGTGATGGATGTTATCATTATTATATAATGATATGTTTTATATGTATTGATGATGTAAAAGTGTGAGTATAATTATGAAGTGTGATAATGTGTGGAAATTGTGATGACCTATTGTTATGCTACTATATTTGTTCCATATATCTTTTATAATAGTTTGCGATTACTCATCCTTTCTACTTGGAAATGTTGTCTCTATACGTGGGTAACTTATAGGTGATCAGGATTATTGTGTTGACGCTTAGAAGATAGCTTTGGAGTGCGTTATTTATTTCTGTTAAATAAGAGAGTCTTGCTCTGATATGTAACATCGATGTTGGGAACGTTAAATTTTGGAACCATTATGTTCTTTCATTTATTTTTAGATTTTGGATTTACCTTTCTTGGTATTTGAAACGTTTTGATTTGTGAACCAAACCAATGAATCATGATGAAGTTGCTTTTGAAGTATTTTATAGAGATGCTTTTGAGCCTATGATTCCACTGCGATAATTTGAATCCGATCTTGATGATATTTAAGAATTAGTTATTTTAAATGTTTTTTAAAACCCATGGTATGGAGCAAGATGTTTTCTATGATGTTTATATGAAGATGTGACACCCTTGTTAGTAATTTTAAATGAATTATTTCCCGTAAATTTTATGCGAAATATATGTGGGTAAGAAGGGTGTTACAAGATGCATCAATAATGACACATCGTCCAATGTAAGAGATGAAAAAATGGCATTGTAGAGTCACATCTTTCAAGAAACGCTCACAACATACCAAATTAACAGTAGAATAATCGGGCATGCATAAATTTTGCATCACAAATATCTGCTTCACATCGTTTCAAATCAATTAATAATTTTTTAAGATTTATTTTAAATTAAATTTAAATTTTAAAATTTTAATTATAAGTACCAATATCTAATTAAAATTAAAAAATACTCAATAATAAAAATATAAAAAAACAATGATAAATGTATCAGTAATTTTCATACATCTAAGAAGTTCATGTATCTAAATTGCTTGGAGGGGTTGTTAATTGTTAGAGGAGCTTGGTGTGGATTAAGTTTTTAAATGTAAACAAGTTCAGAGTGCGCCTCTCTAGGTTACGACTTACTAGGGGTGGGCATATTTTTCTAACCCCACCCAAAATGGCCTACCCAAGTGATCCAACAATGTGTGGTCGGGTCAGGAGGGTTAGCGGGTTAACTATTTGCAAAGAACAGGCCCAAATGGTTACAAATGGTCGGTTTAGGATCCTGGAATTGGACCTATGGATTCCAACACTCGACCGGCCCAAGAAGGAGAGTTATAATAGTTTGTTAATTAATTGGACTTGGGCCAATGTAAGTCCATTATACTTGGCACAATACTCAAGTCCAGATTTTCTCACATAATCAACTAGGTTTCTTCATTTTCTCTCATTTGTTTCCGCCGCTAGGGTTTATGAAGTTGCAACTTTCATCTTCCTTTTCAATTTGTCGTCGTTGTTTGGTTCACAACGACCACCACCATGCAACAAAGTCATGATCCACCATGGATTTTGTAAGTTGTTCTACGTTTTGTTTCTTTCTCTCTCTCTCTTTCTCCTTTGATCTCTGTTCTTCTTTCGGTACTGACTGTTTTAATATTAAGTACATGGTTTTCAACTTTTAGTACTTGTATATTTGTTTTAATATTTATATGTTTGTTTCAGTACCTATTGTTTGATTTTTTATGATTATTGGAAGATGGAACATGGAGAAGGGAGCTTCCAAGAAGCTGTTGAAGAAGGGAGCTTGCAAGGAGCTGAAGAAGGGATCTTGCAAGGAGCTGAGAATGCTAGTTTGCAAGGATGGAATGAAGGTAAGTGTGTGTCTGTATTGATTAATTTATAGTGTTGTACCCCAAAGTTTGCCCTCTCATTTTCTTCAAGACATCTCCTCATGCTCCTAGGGTTTTCAATTGCTCAAGACTACTCAAGGGTTGGCCAGACAAACCCTCCTCCTAAGCAGTTGACCTACAACCAGGGTTTTGATTCTATCAAGGAAAATTGGACTTCTAATACCTCAAGTGGAACTCATGGTTTCTCATATGTCTCAAAGAATCTTCATGCCAAATTTTAAGCCTTGCATCATAAGTTTCCTCAGTCAATTGCTCAGATGATTGAAAACCAACTATATTGGACAAAAAGTCAATTGTGGTCAACATACAGTCAAACTTCAAGATTTTTGGTCAACATCAATATTTTGAAGTCACATTCATCATTTGAACAAGGTTTGATCATGATTCATCAAGAAAACTCAAGATTCATCAAAAGTCAAAAGTTACTAAATTAGGGTTTTCTTAAGGAGAAGTCAACTGAACTTTGACCAAGCATAACTTTCACATGTTTCATCAGATTTTTCTCAACCAAAGATCATTTTGAAGGAAATTAAATTCTCTACAACTTTTTCTATCTAAGATCAAGTCCAAAAAATGCTTCATTTGAGAGATATGGGGCAAAACATTATAGGTCATTTCAAAAGTCAACAAAAAGACACTTTTTGTCAAAGCAATTTACATCAAGATAAATTCTTCAAATGAAAAAAATGATAAACATAGATATTGTAGGGAACATCTTGAGCTTTCCAAAAAGCATAAGATCACTTTCATATGATAAAAATTGAGAGAGTTATGATTGATAAAAGTTGCGAAATTTTGAGAAAATGCATGAAAACCAAATTGATCAAACTTGATTTTTGGGCTAATGGGCTTATCTTTCAAGGTCCAAACGTGTTCTTGGCCTCACAATGAACATATAAATCTATTCATACACTCTTTTAATTTTTTATTTCATTTATTTTGATTTTATTCATTTAAATTCAAATTAAATAAATATTAAAGGGAGGTCAAATGCTTAAAAGGCTTAAGATTTGATTTATTTTGGGGCCCCAAGATCATGAAAAAACCGTGTGGAGTTTATTATCAAAACAAGTCTTGATTTTTTTTCTTATTCAAATTCTATTTTTAAACAAAAATCAAAGATTTACTTTACAAGGTATCCAAGACCATTCCTTTAACCTAATTGTCTCCTATAAATGTCCTTTATCTTTAGACAAGAAGAACCATGAAACCCTTGCAAGAAATCACCTTCCAAAATCTCAAAATTTTGTCAAACTAGGGAAAATAGAAAGCCTTATCCCCAGCCTTCCTCAAGGCCAAACAATCACCTAAATCAACTCCAGGGACATTATAGAGTAAGTATCGATCACTCTTGATGATCAAAGAAGCCTGAAACACGCATCCATGCATCACCGGCTTCCATATTTACATGAAATTCGTATTTTTTTTAATGTTTTGATGTGAACTAATGTTGCTAATGTGTTCTTGAGGTGTAATAGTACAGGTCTAAGCCATCGCATGGATCCCATAATGCCAGGATGAGAGATTTCCATTCTTGAACCAATTTACCATATTTGCTTTGTATTTCTTTATACAGGGAGAATTAGCAAAAACCAAGGCCACCATTGAACTCACAAGAGTCAAATTAGGGGGGTAGGGTCCCTTTGGATCACTAACACACTCTATTTTGCAGGTTGAAGAAAACAAGTCAGTTCTCCCACCGTATTACAGAACTGGCGACTCTGTTGAGGATTACTACTTAAAAAAAGGGGTTGCCTTAGAGTTTAAGATCACTTTACTTGCTTATAATTGTATGCTTTGATTGCTTTACTTTAAGGGTTTGTTTAGGTTTAATTTCTTGCAAGATCCTATACCCGGATCTAGGTATTCCTTAGGTAAGTAGCAATAGATCATGGAAACTTTACGGCATAGACCGATATGGTTGAAGTGATGGCTACCTTAGTCTGACACTTTGGTTTATACTGATGTTCCTTGAGTCATCGAGGATAACATTAGGATGCCGCATGGTGTCATAAGCATTAAATGACTTTTAGAACCTTAATTGACCCATCTTGGCCATTAGAAGGTAGTGATATAGCCGACTTTGGTGCATTGGACTTTCGGGATGTTTTGGTGGCAAACTAGTTGTCGTGCTAAAATAAAGCCTGCGAGAAAGATCGATGATATTGAGACTCCTAGAACCCGGTTACTATTTTATGACAGGTTTAGCCAACTTAACTTCAATAGAGAAGGGTACTTATCTATGGACCTCGTGCAAGCCTTTAAACCTAGAGCTTCTATGTGGTTTGTTTGTGTTTGCTACTTGTTTAAACATGACATCGCAACATCATATCATCATGGCATGGAATTTTTACTAACCATTTCAAGGATCTTAGGGACCTTTAGTGTAGGGTTATCATAAGCCATATTGCTAGCAAGGGAAAAGAGGATTTATTTTCCTCTAGCCAGATGCTGTCAAAATCAAAGTACATTTTTCTTGATTCAGAGGCTATGAACCACTTGATATGGTAAGCTTGATTCTTACAAAAGAACATTCAAAGACAAAGACACAAAGTTCTTCAGTAAAAGCTGCAACCAGATCCACATTTCAAATTTTTTTTATCCCACGAGATCTTTGAAAACATTGCATATACATCTACATACCATACATATCATTACATAACAAGTATTTCCAAGATAGGTTTTCTTATCTTCTTGCTGTTTATTTCAGCAAAAATGGCTCTCGAACATACGGTCAAAGATCTCCAGGCTCAGAATGTTAAATTCCAACAAATGTTCCCGAACTTAGCCAAGGGGAAGGAAGAACTAAAGACACTCATCACTAAAGAGAGATTGAAAAAGACAAGGAAACCGGTCGGCATCCTCAACATGGGAAGAAGGCTCAGAGGTCCTATTAAGAGAGCTCAAGGTTGTGATATCCCGTAAGACAAAGATGATAACCAAGGTGAAGATGTTAAAAGTATCAAAGCTGAGAAAGGAAGCAACCTTGGTTTTAATAAATATTCTGATGAAGAGGAAGAAGACTATTTAGATGAACAATATCCCCCTGCTGATGAAAAATACAAGCGGCTAGAAGATCTTTTAAATGCTATGGAGATCCAGAAAGTGCCTGGGTTGGATTTTGAAGATCTGGGTTTAGTCTCAGGAGTTGTCATTCCTCATAAATTCAAGGTCCCCACTTTTGCAAAGTATGACAGTGTTTCTTGACCAAAACTTCATTTGAGGTTACATGTCTGGAAGATTCAATCACATACTGCTGACAGAAAGTTATGGGTGCATTTCTTTCAAGAGAGCCTGTCCGAAACACAATTGGAATGGTTTTATCAACTAGAAGGGACCAATACTCATACCTAGGAAGAGTTTGCTGCTGATTTCTATAAGAAATACCAGTACAATGCTGATCTTGCACCAACCCATGTGTAACTACAGAGTATGACCATGGGCTCTATAGAAGGATTTAAAGAGTATGCCCAGAAATGGAGAGATCTAGAAGGAAGATTTCAACCTCCTTTTTTTGATAGGGAGTTGGTTGACATGTTTATGGGAACTTTGACAGGTCTTTTCTTCAATCATCTGATTGGAAGCTCTTCAGTCGGGTTCACCGAGTTGATATTAATAGGGGAACGTGTTGAAGGTGGAATCAAAAGCGGAAAAATTCAAATGGTTGCGTCTTCAAGTACGATGAAGAGGTCAATCAATGGGAAGAAAGAAGCTAATGTTATGTATGTCCAGAAGGGTCACAGTAGAGGTGACCGCAATCAATCTGTGGGGGCAGTACTAATCTCTAACCCCGGACCAACAAAATATAAACAAGGCAATCATCATAGGTCGGACACACCCGGGAGACAATTTACCAAGATCAGCATGTCATTGTCTTAGGAATTACAACACCTATTGAAGGCAGAGCTGATTACATTGAGAGATCCTCCTCAGAATCCCAACACCTCCTCTCCTCGGTACAATCCTAATGTAAGATGTGCCTATCATTCCAATAGCCTCAGACATGACACAAATGGTTGTTGGGCTTTGAAAAATAAGATTCAAGATATGATTGACTCCAAAGAGATTGAATTTGATCCTCTCGAGACTCCCAATGTGATCACTGCACCTATGCCTAACCATGACAAAGGTGTTAATGGTATTGAAGATGTTTCTTATGTTTCTGCTGTGAGTGACTTGACTACTCCCCTCCTGATTATTAAGAAGATTCTGTTGAAAGCCGATTTATTTCTGGGTTACATTGAAAGGTGTTACTGCTGCATGACCCAATCTAATGGTTGTAAACTGCTGAAAGAAGGTATTCAGCGTCTAATCGATAATCGTATAATTCTATTTGAGAAGAATCCTTCTATGGAGAATTTGTTTCAAGACTTGGAGCTTGAAGAGGTATCTGTAATTTCAGGAACTCCAATAAGGATCACTTCCAAGGTCCCTATGAAGATTACTACCGAACCTGGGGTTTCTCCTCTAATCATTACCGCGCCCGGACCAATCCCATATGCCTCCGACAAGGATATCCCTTGGAATTATGGAGATGATGTCTACTACCATGGTGTCAAGCAAGAACCATTGACTGTCGAAAGTCGAAATACTGAAGTTACTGATCTCAACATCGGCAATATTGCTGGGACCAGTAAAGTTACCAGAAGTGGAAGGGTTTTCTCTCCAGAGATATCTCCGAAGACTGTCACTACATTAGTTTGTGTTACTGCTACTGAATCAACTATTAAGACTGGAGGCAAAGAACAGATGACTGAGCCTGCCCAGACTGAGGCACCTAAAGAGGTTACCGCTGAAGATACCTCCAAGAAAGAGATGGAGGAAGTACTAAAATTATTCGGAAAAGTTACTATAAGATTGTTGAACAGCTGGGATAGACTCCCTTTAAGATACATGTGATACAGCGGGAGAACTAACTTGAGGTTTTGCGTTTGTGTTCACAAATGTTGCGGTTTAGCAAGAGTCGCCACCGGCTTTTCTTTTATCCAAAAAGGAAAGGTGAAAAAGCACAGGAAAGACCTTTAGAGATGTTTTTGAGTTCGGGGGGTAGATTATGAAAAGGGAAGGTATTAACACCCTTTTCATCCATGGTTTTCCATGGGCTCTTAGTTACTTGCTAGATCACTTGTTTTTGTTTGAATGTGCTTGTGGTGTGTGGTTTTTGAAAGTATTTTGAAAAGGATCCATTGTTTAGGCTAACTTTTGTAATGATTCTCGCTCGTAAGAATGTATACAAAGGTGTTTGAGCTTTTTGAAAATATTTAGAGATTGGAAAATGTTTTGAAAGTGATTTTGAAAACGTCTTTGCAACGGTTCTCGTCTCTATAAGAACGTATACAAAGTGTTTGTTTCGAAAATGTTTCAAAGTGAAAGTGTAGGTGTACGGAATGTTTTGTTGTGAGCAAGCGAGTAACTGAGAGCGAACCTACCTACTTAAAAGGTCTTAAATGTGCTTTTCCTCCTCCTTTAGATGTTGCTATCTTACCATTGATGTGGTAAGAAGCCTCATCGTTGGATGTGAAGGGACGAGCGTTGAGACGTTTGTATAGTCATAGAAGGCAACATATGAGACGTTTTAGCAATGTTGTTTAGGGACTAGATCGTTTTACCGAAGGCAACATCGAGGGTCATCGAGGGACTACGAACTTTTATCGAGGGTCTTTGCTAAAACGCCCATGTTCGAGGGACATGACTATTTTTCCGATAGGCAACAAAGTGAGATTACCCTAAGAGTGCATGTGTGCAAAGTGTGTTTGATTGCATGCATTTAGTCTTGATTAGGGTGATCTATGTTGTTGTTTTCATGTCTTACAATACACATCTAGTTACTATGCAGTATATGAAAGTAATAAAAGTGAGGAAATGTAAAGTCCTACGCTATTACAATGTTTAGGGGATGGGGTATACAAGTTTGTGAATGGGTATTGTAAGGAAAACAAGTCCTAAGTTACTATTACAACCATATTGAAATGTATAAGAATGTACAAGAAAATGTGAAATGAACTTGTTTTGTTTTAAGAAAATATTTTTGATCTTCTGTTTTAAGAAATAGAATAAAGTGTGAAAGAAATATTTTTGATGTTTGCTGGTTAATGGAATAGAAAATGATAGAAAAAATAATGACAAAAGGAAAAAACGAATCAGTGTATTGCTGATTAAATGAGGTCAGAGGTTCTGACCCTGTCGCACTGTAAAACAGAAATCCTGTTAGTGAAAATGTATAAAGTTAGAAGTTCTGAACCCACTGAGAACACAATAGTTTTCAGAAGTTCTGATATTACTGGCAACAAAATAGACTCCAGAAATTCTGGTACCACTGGCAGAACTTGATCTCTCTCTCTCTCCCTCTCTCTCTCTCTCTCTCTCTCTATGCTAGTCAGAACATCTGCAATTTGGTTATTTCTCCACAAAACAGAATACATGCATAGAACAGTTATAACATGTGTCATAGTGTTTCAGAAATAAGAAATATCAGAACTATAAATCAGAGGCAAGTATGAATCTGCTAATCCTAATTCTGAGTTCTAATTTCTTCAAGAAGTTCTAAATTGATTTACTCCCTACTTAGGTAGGCAGATGCATAGAATCTCAGAATATATACAACATCAGAAACATGATATCTACATTGTGTTTTTGAGCATGCAAATCTGGTAGTGCTTAAATAATGTGATGAGAGTCAACAGAAGCTTACCTTGC
This sequence comes from Vicia faba, assembly GCA_948472305.1. NCBI lineage: Eukaryota > Viridiplantae > Streptophyta > Magnoliopsida > Fabales > Fabaceae > Vicia > Vicia faba. The sequence goes on along the minus strand of OX451739.1, from coordinate 1,555,634,547 downwards.
AGCTGGAAGAAGTTCTGTGAACTGGAGTTAACCTCAACTCTGATGATATTCTGAACAGCTTCTCCACGTACTCAATAGGTTGGAAGTTTCCAACTTCTGGAACAACAAGTAGGTGATGTTCTGATTTCTTTGAGTAGAGGGATGGAGAGTGTATTATGGTATGAACACATAAGTTTAGGAAATTTCCAATGTGTGGATCAAAGACTGTATGGATGGTTTCTTAGTCAAGAAATATTTGAGAACAAGTAGAGTTTGAATGCAAGGAATCAAAAGTTAAAAGGTTTTTTTGTGTGTTGTGTTTACAGTTCTTGGAACTCTTGGAATTTTGGCGGAGATTCAAGGCTTTTCTTTCACAAATTTTTGACCTCTTTTCAGTGGCCAAAGGGGTTCTATTTATAGGCAAAGGTTTTGTGGGTTTGAGATGTCAAGTGGTGCCAACATCATACGCTAGATGCTGACTTGTTCTTGAAGCAAGTTCAAAAAGGTGTGATAGTTGACAGTTTTTTTAGCCTAGACTAGATTAGCAAGCAGGGATTAGGGAACAGTAAACCCACAAGAAAAAAAGTAGCGCATGGACCCTCACATATTTCTATACAAAAGTTTCTTTTAGGGACAACGAAGGTATCTCTATGCCACACGTGGAGAGATCCTTTGGATAAAGACTCAAAAGTGGTTGTGAGCATTAAATGATGATGAGATTTGTCAAAATCAGAAATCCTGTAATGTGAGATTTTGCATCATTGCTTAAATCTGGACCAGAAGTTCCATTTCAGCGTAGTCTAGAACGAAACACTCAACTTCTGATCTTAGTATCCTGTTGCGTCAGCATGCTCTGAAGAATCCCTCATACTTTCGAGTGAGCTGGCAGTACGCTTTGCAATTTTCTTTGATTTACCTTTGAAAACTCCGAGTTAGAATTTCTACTTCAACGTTAGCATCCAATCTTCCTATCTCCTTATCTTCTGGCTCCAGTATATTCTGAAGGAGCTTTCAGACTTTCCAGGAAGCTTTGTATCATGCTTTGTAACCTTCTTTGATTTACCTTGGCAAACTCTGATTGAGCTTGCGTAGAGGCTGAAGAACCATGTTCTGACTGAAGGCTATATTCTGAACCAATTTTCAACTTTTGACTGCACTTGCCTGGAGGCTGGCTCAGAAGTTCTGAAATGTCATACTTTAGGAAAGTTCTAAGTATTTAGAATTTGACTTTTCCAAAGTAACTTTGACTTTTGAATTTCTTGGCAAAACAGACCTCATATTCCAACATGTCTTGATGAAATATGATTTTTGAGATTTGATTTTGATCCAAAAGTCAAAGTTAGACTTCTTAGTGTGCAAATGAATGTTTTGCCTTTGTGAATGGTTTGCTTGGAAAAATTGATAATTTCAAGGCTTGGAATTGGATGAAAGCAAACTTGAGGATCCAGGGTGATTCCTTGAGAAAATGAGAGGACAAATTTTGGGGTACAACAGCTGCCCTTGTTCAATCTTCTTTAACCTGAAGAGTTAGATTGGCGAGATTTGCCATTCGTGACTCGAAGGTGGAAGATGATTGGACACTAGAGTGCCCAGAAATTTTCACTCGGCGATGCGATGATAGGAGGAATGGGCTTAAAGATGCCATTTGTAGAGGTGATAGAATCTTGTTGGAGATGGGCTTGTAGATGCCATCCAAGAATGCTTTGTTGAGATGTAAATTGTAAGTTGAACATCAGAATGGCGTCCGTGTATAGAGCGTATCTGTATTGTATCAAAAGTTGAGTTTTGAATGAGTATCAGAATGACATCTGTGTCTGGAGCGTATCTGAATTATATCAAAAGTAGAGTCTGAATGAGTATCAGAATGGCATCCGTATCTGGTGCGTATCTGAACTGTATCAGGAGTTGTCTTTGAATGAGTATCAGAATGGCATCCGTATCTGGTGCGTATCTGAAATGTATCAAAAATTGAATTTGAATGAGTATCATAATGGCATCTGTATCTGGGGCGTATCCGTACTATATCAAAAGTAGAGTCTGAATGAGTATCAGAATGGCATCCGTGTCTGGTGCATATCTGAACTATATCAAAAGTTGAATCTGAATGAGTATCAGAATGGCATCCGTGTCTGGTGCATATCTGAATTGTATCAGGAGGTGTCTTTGAATGAGTATCATAATGGCATTCGTGTCTAGTGCATATCTGAACTGTATCAAGAGGTTGAATATGAATGAGTATCAGAATGGCATCCGTGTCTGGTGCGCATCTGAACTGTATCAAGAGGTGTCTTTGAATGAGTATCAGAATGACATCCGTGTCTGGTGTGTATCTGAACTGTATCAAGAGGTTGAATCTGAATGAGTATCAGAATGGCATCCGTGTCTGGTGCACATCTGAACTGTATCAAGAGGTGTCTTTGAATGAGTATCAGAATGTCATCCGTGTCTGGTGCGTATCTGAACTGTATCAAGAGGTTGAATCTGAATGAGTATCAGAATGGCATCTGTGTCTGGTGCGCATCTGAACTATATCAGGAGTTGTCTTTGAATGAATATCAGAATGGCATCCGTATCTGGTGTGTATCTGAACTGTATCAAAAGTAGAGTGGTAGCTGTTAACCTTATCCTGAAAAGGGTAAAATATTAGCTAAAATGCAAAGTCATGTTGTATGAAATGTATGGTGTAATGCATTTGTCTTATCAATATTTATGATAAATGGATGCAATGTATGCGTGTGTGAGATGATTTGTTGCATTTTTGTTAGATTAAGGAAAATAAATCCCTGAATACTGTTGAGGGTATGTGAGTCTTCATGTCTTGAAGCTGAAGTGTTGATGAATATCTGTTTGGAGAAATGAACTCTGTTTGTAAGGAAAATTCCATGTACTGCTTGAGAAATTTGCCAGGGGAATCTGGAGAAATTGGGTGATTCCTACCGGGGATTGATAAACTGGAAGCTTCATTCCGCTGGGGAGTAGCTGGGAGTTTTGTTCCGCTGGGGAGTAGCTGGGAGTTTTGTTCTGCTGGGAGTATTGAAAACTCTGTGGGGAATAAATATGGAATGGTCTAGAGATATGTTCTTATCCTTTCAACCTTCCAGTAATTTCCTTTTCTCATTTTGTTTATTTGTAAATAGTAATTATGTTCAAGTGTATATGTTCAACAATGAATCATTGGACGTTTTTACAAACAAAACACAAGTGTAAAGAAAAAGACAAATAGTTTTTGGCAATTTCAGAGTGATATCTTTGTATTGACTTTTAATAAGTATTTTTTGTACAAAGGGACAAACACTCTAGTAAGAGAATGCTGTCATAGAAAACGAAAATTTTGATACAAAGAAAAGATAGCCATGTGTATAAAAAATCCCACGGGGTTCCCATTCTGCTATAGCCTTCGTATCTCTGAACATTTATCCATTTTGCCTTGTCCGAAGATGACTGAATTGATCAGAGCCTCTGAGTTTGTCAGTGGAAGCCAAAGATTGTCCATAAAGTGACCTGACGGGACATAGTCATACGCTTTAATTCCCTAACTTTTTCCTGGACCGTCCTTTCGGGTTTTCAGTCCACCGGGAAACCCTTTTTTGCCCAAGTTGCCCTTTCGGGTTTTCAACTTGCCGGGTGTACAGATTTTTTTGTTTTATCCCTAATTTTTGCCCGAACCTTTTGGTTCGCCGAGATGCCCTTGTTTTTCCTAGGTATGTCAACCTAGCGGGTCTCTTATGCGTAGTATCTTTTGACTATGTCTGCGTTCGCAGGGCGTGGCAGGTCGTTGCCATCCATGGTGGTCAATATCATTGCCCCACCAGAGAAGATGTTTTTGACTACAACCGGTCCTTCATAGGTAGGAGTCCATTTTCCCCTGGGATCACTTTATGGCAAGATGATACGTTTGATCACTAGATCCCCAACTTGATATACTTGGCGTCTGACTTTCTTGTTAAAGGCCTTGATCATCCGTTTTTGATACGTTTGGTCGTGGCAAACAACAGTAAATCTCTTCTCGTCAATCAGATTTAATTGATCAAGTCGAGTCTGGATCCAATCGTCTTCGTTCAATCCTGCATCTTTCATAATCCTCAGAGAGGGGATCTGAACTTCAATAGGCAAGACAACCTCCATGTCGTAAACCAAAGAAAAGGGTGTTGCCCCGGTTGATGTACGAGCTGTGGTATGATACCCGTGGAGAGCGAATGGTAACATCTCATGTTAGTCTTTGTATGTGACTGTCATCTTCTGTATGATCTTTTTAATGTTTTTATTTGCCGCTTCGACAACACCATTCATCTTTGGCCGATAGGGAGAATAATTGTGATGCTGAATCTTGAATTGCTCGCACAATGCGGTGATCATAGTGTTGTTGATATTCGTACCATTGTCAGTGATAATCCTTTCCGGGATACTGTATCGGCAAATAAGGTTTTTCTTGATGAAGCGGGCAATAACATTCTTGGTTACGGAGGCGAAAGAGGCCGCTTCAACCCACTTTGTAAAATAGTCAATGGCCACTAGGATGAAGCGGTGTCCATTGGAGGCTGTCGGCTTGATTTCCCAAATCATATTAATTCCCCACATAGCAAAGGGCCAAGGAGCCGTCAAGATATTCATAGGAACCGGAGGCACGTGCACCTTGTCAGCATAAATTTGACACTTATTGCAGGTTCGAGAGTGTTGATAGCAGTCTGCTTCCATGGTAGACCAGTAATAGCCTTCCTGTAGGATTTTCTTCGCCATCGTATGTCCACTGGAATGGGTGCCAAAAGTACCTTCATGTAACTCAGCCATGATCCTTTCAGCTTCAACCTTGTCTATGCACCAAAGTAATAAGGAGTCATGATTGCGTTTGTACAGGAAGCCATTACTAAGGAAGAATTTAGCAGAGAATCTCCTTAAGAACTTCTTATCGTTGGTTGAAGCTCCTTCTGGATATTCTTGAGCCTCGAGATACCTCTTGACTTCGTGAAACCAAGGCTGGTCCATTACTTCTTCGGTATTAATCTCGTGACAGTGTGTTGGTTCATCCATTCGTTCAATGGTGATCTGGGGAGCCTCGTTATCCCAATTAAGTTTAAACATAGATGACATTGTGGCTAGAGCGTCCGCTAGCTGATTTTCTTCTCGTGGGAAATGCTCGAAGGTAATCTTCTCAAAATGTGGTAGCAATGTCAAAACATGTTATTTGTAATGGATAAGGTTAGGGTGTTTGGTGTCCCATTCCCCTTTGATCTGACTGACAACCAAGGATGAGTCTCCGAACACATCCAATGATTTGATCCCTAAGTCTATGGCAGCTTTGAGACCAAAGATGCACGCTTCGTATTCCTCCATGTTGTTCGTACAATTGAAGCAAAGTCTGGAAGTAAAAGGAGTATGACACCCTTCTGGAGATATGAGTACAACACCGATACCATTGTCGAGCGCATTAGAGGCTCCATCAAAGAACAGGGTCCATCGGGATCCTTGTTCAGGTTCGTCATATGGCCTGAATTCTTCACAGTTGTCTAATGTCATGATGTCTTCATCCGGGAATTCAAACTTCATGGGTTGATAGTCTTCTACAGCTTGGTTAGCGAGGTGATTCGCTAATACACTACCCTTTATAGCTTTCTGGGTAGTATACTGTATGTCGTATTTTGTCAGGATCATCTGCCATCTCGCTATTCTCCCAGAGAGAGTAGGCTTCTCAAAGATGTATTTTATCGGATCCATTTTAGATATCAACAAGGTAGTATGAGTCAACATATACTGTCTTAGCCGGCGAGCAGCCCATGCCAGAGCGCAACAAGTTTTCTCGAGCAGTGAATAACTGGTTTCATAGTCGGTAAACTTTTTGCTCAGGTAGTAAATGGCATGCTCTTTTCGGCCAGACTCGTCATGCTGCCCCAGTACACACCCCATTGAGTTTTCTAAAACAGTCAGATTCATGATCAATGGCCTTCCCTCGACTGGTGGTATCAACACAGGAGGATCTTGTAAGTACTCTTTGATTTTTTCAAAAGCAACCTGGCATTCATCATTCCAAATTACTACTTGATCTTTCTTCAATAATTTGAAGATTGGCTCACAAGTAGTTGTCGGGTGAGAAATGAATCTGGCAATATAGTTCAAGCGTCCCAAGAATCCTCTGACTTATTTCTCAGTACAAGGAGTAGGCATCTCTTGTATGGCTTTAACTTTGGCTGGATCGACCTCAATACCCTTGTTACTGACAAAAAAACCTAGGAGTTTACCGGATCGTACTCCGAATGTACACTTGTTTGGGTTCAACCTCAGCTTGTACTTCTTCAGTCTCTCAAACAGCTTTTGTAAGTGGTCAAGATGCTCTTCTTCTGTTTGCGATCTGGATATCATATCGTCTACGTAGACCTCTATTTAATGATGTATCATGTCATGAAATAAAGCTACCATGGCATGTTGATAGGTTTCCCCAATATTCTTCAGTCCGAATGACATCACCTTGTAGAAGAATGTGCCCCACAGTGTGACAAATGTTGTTTTCTCCATGTCTTCAAGTGCCATTTTGATTTGGTTGTAACCTGAGAATCCGTCCATGAAGGAAAACACTTTGTGTTGTGATGCATTGTCAACTAGGATATCAATATGGGAGAGTGGAAAGTCATCCTTAGGGCTCGCCCTATTCAAATCTCTGTAGTCCATACACATTCGTACTTTGCCATCTTTTTTAGGTACGGGAACAATGTTTGCCACCCATTGAGGGTAGGAAGTGACCGCCAAGAATCCAGCATCGAATTGCTTCATGACCTCTGCTTTAATCTTTTCTGACATATCAGGTCTCATGCGGCGAACCTTTTGTTTCACTGGCCGACAATCTTCTCTTGTAGGCAAACGATGTACCACAATGTCTGTATCAAGTCCCGGAATGTCTTCATATGACCAGGCGAAGATTTAAACATAGTCGTGTAGCAACTGAATCAGACGCTCCTTGACATTGGGTTCGAGATTGGCACCCACCTTGACCTCTTTTTTGTCTTCCTCGGTACCCAGGTTGATTGTATCCATGGGTTCCTCGTGAGGCTGAATGGTTCTTTCCTCTTGTTGTAGCAGTCTGGCAAACTCCCCTGTTACTTCACAATCTTCCTCACCTTCGTCTTCGGCTTGGTAGATCAAACTCTCAGAGTCACAAAAGGCCATAGCAGTATCGTTACCCATGGGATCCAAAATGGATGAGCACCTGCATTGTGAGTGTATGTAAGGGTATAGCTATCTTTGAAAGAAAGTAAAATGTAAAAGAAAAATAATGAACACAAAAGTTTGTATGCAAAAAACGTCAGTGATCTATTGATGCCATATGAAGATTAAATAATAACCCTTACAAATGGACCATTGTGCCTCGGGCAAGACACAAGGTTTTAAGAGTATGAATTGTTTTTGAATATTACAGATCCAACAAAAAATGTCAAGACAAATTATTGTGGGATAAAGGTTATTGGGATGAAGTCTCTAGCCTCCCAAATGTTGAGCCCTCCGCTGATGGTAGGAAGGATCCAATCCTCCAAGTTGAAATCATTTACACCATCTTCTACTGCGTTGACCTCACGATTACTAATCTTCAAGGGTGGCCCTCTCGCATGGGCACGACGTATAGCCCTTTGAGCACTTGAAGTGAAACCTAAGCCAAACTTGTCAGACTTAAACGGAATATCCAGAAGTTTCCCCCAGATGGTGCATCCACCTTCCTCCACCACTGCTTTGGCACCTTCAGAGATGACATCCTGAGTGGCTGTCTTGTAATCTTGGGAATGTGGGACACGGTCTTGGTCACTGCTACCTCTTGGGGGACCTCTTCGAAGTTTTTAAATGGAGTTTCGATGAATTCGCCGTCTAATTCCACATATCTGAAGGAATTGAGATGGCTGATCATGTATTCTTCCTCTCCATGGACAATAATAATCTTTCCTTGAACCAGATACTTCGGCATCTGGTGCAATGTAGAGGTGACAGCGCCAACGTTATGGATCCGTGGCCGACCTAGCAGGCAAGAGTATGAAGGGCAGATGTTCATTACATAAAAGGTTAAATTGAAAGTTTGAGTCCCTACTTTTATGGGGATATCCATATCCCCGTGCACCATTCTTTTCGAGCCATCAAATGCTCTTACTACTATGTTGCTTGGCTTTAGCTTCAATCCTTCACAGTCAAGTCTGTCAAGAGCTTTTTTCGGTAATACATTTAAGTACGAGCCAGTGTCCACCAAGACATGTGCCAGAGTTGTGCCCCTACACTCCACTGAGATGTGCAATGCCTCATTGTGTTTTCTTCCCCTCGGTGTCAGATCAACATCCAAGAAGCCTAGGCCGTTATCCGCTGTCAAGCTGTCCATGCAGTCTTGAAATTGATCAGCAGACGTCTCTTGAGGCACATGGGCCGTTTTTAGGAATTTCACCAAGGCTTTCGCATGAGCCTCATAACACAGTAGTAATGCCAGCATGGAGATCTTGGAGGGAGTTTGCCCCAATTGTTCAACTACGTCGTAGTCGCTCTTCCTTATAATTTTTAGGATCTCCTCCATTTCTTTCTTAGATGTCTCAGGGACAGTCAATGGCTGGGCCTTTGTCCGGACAGGTTCGACCAAAATACTTTTCCCTCGAGTTTCAGCAGTAGGAGTATTGTTAGGAATGACAACAGGGGTTGTAACGTCTTCGTCAATAGGAGCATTTGCAGAGATGATTATGGGTACAGAAGTAACCTTTGGGGCAGCCACAAGGATGATCACGGGTCCAGAAACTGATTTTGGGGGAGCAATTTCTGGAGAAAAGATCCTACCGCTTCGGGTAATTTTACTAGTTCTGCCAATATTACTGATGTCAGAATCTTCTTCTTGTTTGATGCCATGGTAGTAAATGTCCCCTCTGTAATTCCACGACACGGTTTTATGTGATTCATATGGGACTGGCTCATGCATTGTGATTATTAGAGGAGCTGCTTTCGGAACCGATGTAATTCTAACGGGTCTTTTGGTGGAGACCCTGGAAGAATTAGCGGAAATGATAATGATTGAAACATCTTCAACAGGAGTTGGTGAGACAGGAGTACTTTCAAACAAAATCTATTTGTTATCTATCAGACGCTGAATGCCTACTTTTAACAAAGGGCAATCAGTTGGTGAGGACAAGCAGAGATGGCAAACTTCACTACAGCCCGGGAACACACCGGCTTTCAACAAGTTTATTTTAATGGTTGGAAGAGGAGTCATGAGTTTATCAATTGTGGCAACAAATAAATCTTCTTCAATAACATTGGTATGGTGACCATGTCTAGGCATAGGAGCGGAAATGATATTTGGCTTCTCGGGTGCATCAAACTCAATTTCTTTTGCTTCAATGAGGTCTTGTATTTTGTTCTTTAAGGCCCAACAGTTATTGGTATCGTGACCAGGACTTTCTGAGTGATATGCGCAACAGGAATTAGGGTGATAATAAGGAGATGTTGTATTGGGGTTTTTTGGAGCTTCTTTTAAGGTTTCCAGGTTGGATATCAGAATATGCGGTAATACTTGAAACGGAGTCATGTCGATTCTGGTGAATTGCCTGACTGGCCTTCCCGTCCTTGGGTGATTATTTCTTTGTTGATCAGGCGTAGGCTTTGGGATCATAACAGCCCCCACCATTGGTCGGTGTTCGGCTCTCCCTCAGTTTCTTTGCGGATATATAACAGCTACCTCTTTCTTCCTAACAAAAGGTTTCCTTGCAGCTGTAGAAGAAGATAAATCCTTCTGAATCTTTCCACTCTTTATACCGGCTTCCACCCTCTCTCCGGTTAATATTAGTTCCGTAAAGCCTGCAGATGAACTACCGATCAGATGGTTGAAAAAGGGACCAATCAAAGTACCTATGAACAAGTCCACCAATTCCATTTCAGACAGAGGGGGTTGAACTCTTCCAGCCAAATCTCTCCATTTTTATGCGTAATCCTTGAAACCATCATTGGAGGCCATGGCCATACTCTAGAGTTGAGTACGGGTAGGCTCCAAATCGGCATTGTATTGATATTGCTTGTAGAAAGATGCGGAAAGATCTTCCCAATTATAGACGTTGGCTCTTTCTAGTTGGTAAAACCAGTCGAGTTGTGTTCCAGACAGACTGTCCTGGAAAAAGTGCACCCATAAGTCTTTATTGGCGGTGTGGGGTTGAATTTTTCTCACAAATGAACGGAGATGCATCTTAGGGCTTTCGAACTAACCCATACTTCAATTAGGACTTTTGAAGGGTTGTAACGTGGCTTGGTTCACGGTTTAAGAAACAAAGGATAATGGCTCAAAGTATATTTGTACCCACCCGCTCTTCGTGATGTTCTTCAACCCTAAGCTCAGTTAATTGTGCGTCGAACTCCATTCGAATTTGGAACAACCTTTTGGGTGATGGCTCACCAATTGGATTTAGGAGACAATCATCATCTCCTTTTTCTTTTGCAACATTTTTCATGTTGTTGAGGATTTGTAATGACCTCTTTATTTTGATTGTGATTTGTTATCCCTAACTTTTGCCTGACTGTTCCCGTTTTTGAGATTACAGTCAGCGGGATGCCCCAGCTTTCTTAAGCCTCCTTTACAGGTTTTGACTTAGTGGGCTTTTTCTTTTTTGAGAGATTGACTCCCTATGTGATAGGGAACCATCACTATCTTTTGATTCCAAAGGAATGCTTTTCTTTTTTTGACGTCGTTCGTTGTGTTACGAACTGAGAGTTTGCGACTTTAATGCGCATTTTCTTTCGAATTAACTGAGAGACTACCCTGCCCCAGGTTTATATCAAAGGTTTTGATTGTTTAGAACAGAAAACTCCTACTTCTTTGGCTCGAATGGGTTGACTAGGGATTATCTTCCTTATAACTCCAGTGTTTCGGAATTGAAAGAAATGCCTGTACATCATCAGTAAGGTCTGTTCAAAAGCATACTGTATGAGATTATGGTATTGTTTCGTCATCCTCCCTCTAAAGGTTTGCATCTTTTTATCAAGAGTTAAATATCATAAAGAAAGCATAAGAGTAGTGAAAACGAATGTATGAATTCAAGACAAACATATGCAATGCATTAATGAAACAGAGTTTGACATTAAAATATAATTGTTTGAATAACAAGAGATTACAACTTTGAAAATTCAAAATGAAACAAACACAATCTCAATGAGCTGGCATAGGAGCAGTGATCATGCTGGAGTCTCCGGAGGTTCAAACTCGATCTCCTTGGCATCAATCATGTCTTGGATCTTGTTCTTCAGAGGCCAATAGTTGTTGGTGTCATGCCCCGGACTGTCAGAGTGGTATGCACACCTTTTATTGGGATGATAGGTAGGAGCAGAAGTATTTGGGTTCCGGAGGGGAGCCCTCAATGTAATCAGATCCTTCTTCAACAAGTGTTGCAGTGCTTGAGACAGTGACATGTTAATCTTGGTGAACTGTCTCTTAGGCGCGACCTCCTTATGTTGATGCCCCTGCCTTTGTTGAGCAGGCGTAGGATTAGAGATCAAGATTGACCCTACGTGTTGGTCATGACGACCCTTTTGACTGTTCGCAGCATTGGACTCTTTCTTTCCATTGTAGGGGATTATCTGAGTATCCGAGGATGTAGTTCCTTGGATCTTTCCACTTTTGATGCCAGCCTCAACTCTTTCGCCGGTCAGTATTAGCTCGGTGAACCCAGCTGAGGAGCTTCTAATTAAGTGATTGAAGAAAGGCCAAGTCAAAGTTCCCATGAAGAGGTCAATCGACTCTCTGTCAGTTAAAGGAGGTTGCACCCTACCAGCCAAATCTCTCCACTTTTGGGCATATCCCTTGAAACTCTCGTCGAAACCCATGGTTATGCTCTGCAATTGCATACGAGTTGGTGCAAGATCAACATTGTACTGATACTGCTCATAGAAAGCAAAAGCTAAGTCCTTCCAGGTATGGATGCGAGAACTCTTCAATTGATAGAACCACTCAAGTTGAGCCCCTACCAGACTTTCTTGGAAGAAATGGATCCAAAGCTTTGGGTCAGTTGCGTATGGTTGAATCTTGCGGACATAAGACGTTAGGTGCATCTTAGGGCAAGAAACTCCGTCGTACACGACAAAGGTAGGGACTTTGAACTTCGGAGGGATGACCAATACAGGAACTAAACCCATGTCTCCTAGATCCAAGGCAGGTATTTGTTGAATCTCCATAGCATTGAGGCGATCCTCCAACTCTTTGTACTTGTCATCAGCGAGAGGATATTGTTCTTCGGAGTAGTCAGCTTCCTCTTCAACAATCTCCACATTGTGGTCTTCTTCAAGACTATCCCATGTGTTGGATGGAGTTGCAAGGTCCAGGGTCTTAGGTCTTCTCCTCAAGTTCAGGATGTTGGCTGCCTTCTTGGACTTCTTCTTCTTGTCTTTGAGAAGAAGAGCTGTCAGATCCTCTTGCCCTTTACCCATAGCCAGCAGCATTTGTTGGAATTGAGCATTTTGAGCTTGGAGATCCTTTACCGTTTGTTCCATATCCATCTTACTGAAATAAACAGTAGGAAGATAAGGAGACCTGTATGGGAGAAACCTGTTATGCAATGATATGTGTGATATATATGCAATGTTTTCAAGGATCTCTTGGGGTAAACACAAGAGAACGTTAGAGGTTGAACTTCGATCTTTGATTGGAGAACTTTGCACCGGTGGATGTCTTTCCACGAGAATCAAGCTCACCATGTCAAGTGGGTCATAGCCCCTGATTCAAGTTATTGCACTTGATCTTTGATTGGAGAACTTTGCACCGGTGGATGTCTTTCCACGAGAATCAAGCTCACCATGTCAAGTGGGTCATAGCCCCTGATTCAAGTTGTTGCACTTGATCTTTGATGGCATTTGTTTAGAGGAGAAACCTCTTGCCCTTTGGTAGACGTCTGGTTCAACGTAACCCTACATCAAAAGAACCCTCGAGATCCTTGAAATGGTTATTGAAAAATGCTATGGTATGATGTCATGATGTTATGTACATGTATGCAAAAGCAAGTAGGTGTATATACAGGAAATCATATTCACACAAAGCAAACAAGTCCTGAGTTTAGGCTTGCATGGGGTTGTAGGTAAGTGCCCTCTTGAAGTTAGTTGGCTCATCCAGTCCTAAAATAGAAACCGGGTTCTAAGGAGCTCAATATCATTGGATTGTTTTCTATGTTCATCGTTTTGGTTTAGCCACTTAACTGGCGACCAAAATATTCCAAGGAAACAACCCTCAATGAGTGTAGTATCGAGTATCTACCAACTTCGGACTGCACCAAAGTCGGTCATCTCACTACCCTTAAAAAGGCTAGGATGGTCAATTAAGGTTCTAAGAGTTCGTTAGTGCTTCATGACATCACTCAGTGGCCCCGTACTCTCCTTGATTGAACTCAAGGGTTACCGGTACTCACAAATATGTCACACTAACATAGCTTACTGCTTCAACCGTGTCGGTATACCCCGCACAGTTCCCTCACAGTTTTTTTGCTATTTACCTAAAAAGGTGCCCCAAATCCTGGTGTAGGATTTACAACGAACCCAAACAAGGACCCAAAAAAGTAAAGCAATCAAGGTAATCAAAGCAAGAATGTAAAGGTGATCTAAACCCTAAGGTAACCCCACTTTTAGATACATCCCCAGCAGAGTCGCCAGTTCTGTTTTACGGTGGGAGAACTGACTTGAGTTTTGCGTTTGTTTTCGCAAATGTTTTGGTTTAGCAAGAGTCGCCACCGACTTTTTATTTTATCCTAAAGGAAAGGTTAAAAAGCACAGGAAAAACCTTTTGATATGTTTCGTGGGTTCGGGGGGTAGATTATGAAAAGGGAAGGTATTAGCACCCTTTTCATCCATGGTTATCCATGGGCTCTTAGTTACTTGTTTTAGATCACTTGCCTTGATTTTCAATTGCTTGAAATTGTGGTGTGTGTGTTTGTTTTGAAAATGTTTTGAAAAAGACGCCTTGTCTAGGCAACCATTGTAATGACTCGTGTTTGAGTATATACAAAGGTATGTATCTTTTTGAAAAGATGTTTCAAATGTTTTTGAAAGTTGTTTTGAAAGTGTTTGTGGAGTGGGTTTTGAAAAGTAGGCAAGTGTGTTTTGCAAGTTTGATTGAGTAACTAAGAGTTGTCTACCCCTAAATTTACTCAAAGGTTTTTCTCATGTTTTAACCCTTTTAACAATTTTGTTCCACCATTGTATTTGGTGGGCAATCTTGTGTTAGGACGTTAACGGGACAGGCGCGTGTCATCGTATGGACCATGAATGCAATGATGCCAAGTGTCTTTGGCAATTTTACTTGAAGGGACTATGATCATTTTGATAGGAAACTTTCGAAAGCGTCATCGAGGGACTTATGATCATTTTGATTTGTTTTGTTTTGCCAAAGAAACTCAACGTGCAAGCATGACCCATTTTGGAAGGCAACAAGAGGTATTACCCTAGGGGTGCAAGTGTGATTGGTGTATTGATTTCATGCATTTGTCTTTGTATTAGGTTATCTAGCGTTTGATTTTATGTACAAACAAACCCTAGGTCTAACCGTGGTGTATTTGAAAGCGATAAATTGCGAGAATTTAAAGTCCACGCTATTACAAATAAGTATCCGGGAGTGGGGGTACAAATATTTACAAATGGGGATGAGACTTAATAGGAGAGTAGTGTCCAAATAATTTACAACCAAATCGAATCAATCGCCATGTAAAAAATGTAATGTAGCAATGTATAAGAAAAATAAAATGTGTATTGTAAATGTATCAATGTATTTGTGTAAGTGTATGATTTATTTACAAGTGAAATAAAAATAATAAAAAAGGTTAATTTTTGGATATTTTCATGGTTTAGGGCAAAACCCTAATTTTCTAAATAAATAGTATTTATTATTTATCATATACAATATTTATTAATTATATACAAAAAATAAATAAAAGAGAAGTATATTGTAAAAAAGTAATTTTTGAGGTCAAATATTAATAAAAATAAAAAATGTATTATTTTTATATTTTTATCCTAAATATTCTAATAAATATATAAGTATTTATATTATGTATTAAATATACTAAATATATGTAAAAATAAAATATTTATTATTTATCAAAAAAAGTGTATTTTAAGAAAATGTTTTCAAAAAATAAAATAAAATAAAATCAGAAAATAAAATGTATTTTGTGTTATTTTTTTAGTATTTTAAATAAAAGTATATATGTTATTTTATATGTATAAATTCAAATAAAATAAATAAAATCCAAATAAAATACAAAAATGGTTGAAAAAATATTTTTTATATTTTTTATATTTTGACAAAAAATAATAAGTCAGGGGAAAAAACAAAAAGTAAAAAATGATTAAAAAATCACACAATGGGCCAAGGGGGTGTAAGTGGAAGAAGGAGGTGCAAACAGAAAAATAAGCCAAGCCCAGCCCAAAAGGAGTTGTCTTCAACCTCCAGCAACCTTGAACAACAAAACGCGCGTTTCCTTGCTTGATTCAAACATCCTGATTCTTTGATTTTTAGCACAAACTTATAACACAAAAAATGCAAAGCATCAAATCACGAATTCATACATATCAAGAACTTGATCTAACTCTCAGAAATGAGAGAGAATTTCTCCTCCCCCAATTCCTGACCTAACTTTTTTCCAATGTTCAGGTCCAAAATTCTCTTAACCCACACAATATAAATGAAAAGTGAGGACATGGGTAGCTTCAGGGCCATGAGTAGGTCATACCTTCTTCACAAACTTAAGCCTAAATATGCTTGGACAGAGAGATAGAAGTTCAAACTTTTACCTGTTCAGCTTGAATCGTGTACAACAAGGGAGGTACTTTCAATGAAGTTTGAGGAATTGTACAACTTGCTTGAGGTCCAAGGATGCTTTTCCAACCTCTAGCTTGCTTTGAAACTAACTAAATCGAGCTATGTAACTCAACCTGCACAACTGAAAAAATGAAAATGGCAAACTTGGTTAGGGGTGTTACAGTCTGTTTCCAAGGCTTGGGATAGTTTGTATGAATGTTATAGAATGTGTTTGAGGTGGTTTTAGCCAAAACGCACGACAGGAATGGACTGTGGGATTCAAGTTGCAGAAGAGACTCTGTTTTTGCAGCAAGAAGGTATTTCTGTGAATGAGGAGGTATTGAAGGTGGTTTGGTCGTGCCTTAGGTCTGGTTTTATGTTTGGAAAATGTTCAAGATGTTTGTTTTAGCTTGTGTTGACAGGAGCTCAATGTTGGACCTCTTTTGCAATGTTTCTCCCCCCTTAAGCAAAAGTTGTCAAGTTGAGTTATAGGCTCATACAGGCCCCTCAAGCATGCTGCACTTTCTCTCCTTGATCAGTGGAGTTTGTTCATGAACTTGTGCCTCAAAGGTTTCCTTGTACTTCAAAGATATGGACTTTGACATAAAGTTGATCTTTTCAAAAATGGCTAAAATACTTTTTCCAAATATGGCTTAATCTTGCAAGTAATGGTTAAACACACAAAATAAGGCTTGAACACAAAGGATTGGCATTAAATTATTGAGTGTTAATGGGATTAGAGGCCTGTAACCTAGCTTGGAACATGCTGACTTGAAAATGGCAAGGTTATGAACATGTAATTGGCTTATGAACAAAGTGACTTTTGCCCATCTTGACAAATTCGAATCTCCCTAACCACACGGGTGTTTGATGAGTTCTTGGACAATTTGGAAAGCTTGGAATGTGTACTACAATCCATCTTTGTAATGCAAGTTGAAATTCCAAGTGGAAGCATATGAAAAGTGTCCATGAAGTTGGGCCAAAATCCTGCCTAAAATAGGTCAAAAAATTTCTAATTTAAGAATGTTTTGCACCCCTATTCCAAAAATCATAACTTGAGCTACAAGCTTATTTTGAGGAAACTTTGTGAATCAAAGTTATAGATTTTGCAATGGACTACAACTTTCATGTTTTGAGTTTTGTTTGAATCCAAATATATCTTGATGAAAAGACGGGACAAAGTTAGGAAAAAATAAGGGAATTTCATAACTTAGAAAATTTTGTAAGTTATGAAATTTCTTCATTTTAAACCCTAATTTGTAATTTTTGGTTTCTTGATGAACAAGTTTCATAATTTGACATGTCTTGATGAAAAATGAATCTTGGCACTTGATTTTGACCAAAAAGTCAAAGTTTGACTTTTCAGTATACAGTCAAATTTGATCAGTTGATTGGAAAATTCATCTGTCAATCTTGTGCATTTGGGATCTTTTGAACTTGTTGAATGTGTCAAGACCATGTCATTGAGTCCTTGAGTCCATATGTGAGCTTGGTTTGCCATTGGCTAGGTCAAACAGTCAAAGATTGCCTTTGTGCAGTCAAAACCCTAAAAATGACCATTTTGCCCTTTTGGTGATCTGATCAAATTTCTTGTGGAGTTGTGATCCAAACTTGATCAAATGGTCCATATGAGTTTAATATGTTTATGTGGGTCAATAATTATGAAGTTTGACTGTCAATTGGCCATAGTTGACTTTTTTCCCCAATACAGCTGATTTCTAGGTCAACTGTCCAGTTGACTGGGCAAAGATTGGAATCAAAGCTTGAAACTTGGTATGGATAAACTTGTGAGTCCAACATGAAGCATGAAAGTCATTTTGGGCATTTTAGGTCAAAACATCTTTGTGCAAACTCAAACCTTAATTTGGGTCAACAATGCAAGGAGGAGTCTTGGGCAGAGCAAATCCTAACTTGATCTTAAGCTCCAAGGGTCTTGTGCTGAGAAAATGTTGAAGAAATGAGAGGGCAAATTTTGGGGTACAACAGTTTCCCCTGTTCAATCTTCTTGCACCTGAAGAGTTATATTGGCAAGTTTGCCTTTCGCGACTCGAAGGTAAAAGGAGATTGGACACTAGAGTGCCCAAAAAATTTGCACTTGGCGATGTGATGGTAGAGGGAATGGGCTTAAAGATGCCATTTGGTGATGGGATTAAAGATGCCATCTGGAGATGTGACAAAATCTTGTCGGGGGATGGGCTTAAAGATGCCATCTGGGAATTGCTGGTAGGAGGATGGGCTTAAAGATGCCATCTGGAAATGTCTGGAGGAGGATGGGCTTATAGATGCCATCTGAAGGTGATTGTTGAATTGTATGTCATTGGTGAGTGGACGAGTATCAGAAAGGTATCCATGTTTCTGAACTGGGGTTCTGAACAAGCGATAGATTGACATCCATGTTTGGAAAATCCGTAAACTGTTTTCAAAAGTTGCATCTGAACAAGCGATAGATTAACATCCGTTGTTGGGAAGAATCCGTAAACTGTTTTCAGAAGTCTTGAAGAAGAATCTGAACAAGCGATAGGTTAATGTCCGTTACTGGAGAACCCTTGAACTTGAAGTTGAATAAGCAATAGAGCAGCATCCGTTGTTGGGAAGCGTCCGTAAACTGTTTTCAAAAGTCTTGAAGTGGAGAAGGAACCGGTGTAGGGTTTCCTGATGATGAGTCCGTGTAAAACTGCATATGGATGAATCTGGAATAAGTATCAGAATGTCGCCGTGTCTGGGTCACATCTAAACTATCTCTGGATGAATCTCGGAAGATGATGATTTTTGTCTGTTGACTGATCTTTTCCTGAAAAGGTAAAGAGTTAGTTGTATGCAATGTCATGATGCGTGATGCAATGTATGCTACATCAATGTTTATGATATGAATGTGATGAATGCGCATGTAAGCTGATGAGCTGTCTTGCTGAGGATAGATGAATCCTGGATGGCTGGAGACAAAAGAATCTTGACTGCTGCCGGGGGGAAAAATTCCTTGGCTGCTGCAGGGGAGGGCAAGAATCTTTGATTGCTGAAGATGAGAAGTCCTGGGAGCACTGTTGGGGAATCAGGAGCTTGGGTTGTATGCCAATCTACTGGGGATTCCTGTCTTGAGGAGATCTTCACTGGAGAATATTCGAATACCCTTGTGAGGAACTGAGAATGAGAGTCTTCACTCTGCTTGGGGATTGATAGTTGGAAGTTTTAGCTCCGCTGGGGATTGTAAGAATCTTGACTCTGAGGGGAATTAGATTCTGTAAGGCTCTCTGGCTGGGGATTACAAGAATCTTTTTATTGCTGCAGGTGTTGATCTGGAATAAGTTACGGAATGTCGCCAAATCCGGGTCACATCTTGAACTATTTCTGGAAGAAAATCTTGAATAAGTTACGGAATGTCGCCAAACCTGGGTCACATCTGAACTATCTCTAGAATGAAATCTTGAATAAGTTACGGAATGTCGCTAAACCTGG
The DNA here is from genome assembly GCA_948472305.1 of Vicia faba. Classification (NCBI taxonomy): domain Eukaryota; kingdom Viridiplantae; phylum Streptophyta; class Magnoliopsida; order Fabales; family Fabaceae; genus Vicia; species Vicia faba. The sequence goes on along the minus strand of OX451739.1, from coordinate 1,555,615,346 downwards.
GTCACATCTGAACTATTTCTGGAAGCAAATCTTGAATAAGTTACGGAATGTCGCCAAACCTGGGTCACATCTGAACTATCTCTAGAATGAAATCTTGAATAAGTTACGGAATGTCGCCAAATCAGGGTCACATCTAAACTATTTCTGGAAGCAAATCTTGAATAAGTTACGGAATGTCGCCAAACCTGGGTCACATCTGAACTATATCTAGAATGAAATCTTGAATAAGTTACGGAATGTCGCCAAATCTTGGGTCACATCTTGAACTATCTCTAGACTGAAATCTGGAATAAGTTACGGAATGTCGCCATCTCTGGGTCACATCTGAACTATATCTAGAATGAAATCTTGAATAAGTTACGGAATGTCTCCAAACCCGGGTCACATATGAACTATCTCTAGAATGAAATCTTGAATAAGTTATGGAATGTCGCCAAATCTGGGTCACATCTTGAACTATTTCTAGAAGGAAATCTTGAATAAGTTACGGAATGTCGCCACATCTGGGTCACATCTGAACTATCTCTAGAATGAAATCTGGAATAAGTTACGGAATGCCGCCAAACCTGGGTCACATCTGAACTATCTCTAGAATGAAATCTTGAATAAGTTATGGAATGTCGCCAAATCTTGGTCACATCTAAACTATTTCTGGAATGAAATCTGGAATAAGTTACGGAATGTCGCCAAACCTGGGTCACATCTGAACTATTTCTGGAATGAAATCTTGAATAAGTTACGTAATGTCGCCAAATCTTGGGTCACATATGAACTATTTCTAGATCTTGATTTTGTTAAGGGTCAGAAATTGGGAGTATACCAATCTTCTGAGGTGATAAGGATGAGAGTCTTCACTCTTGAGAGAAACAGATTTTTAGGAGCTTCAATCGTCCGTTATTCTGTTGGTGGTTGTAACTTCCAGCAGGTGATGAAGGAATTGTTGAACACTTTTGACATTCGAATTCCCCAAGTGATGATGAAGGAGTCTTGAATCAGATTACTCTGCGAATTGAGAGATTTCTTGAAATCTTGACTGGACTGCCCCAGGTTAACTGAACTTTGAAAGATCTGTTGAAACCTTGACTGGACTGCCCCAGGTTAACTGAACTTTGAAAGATCTGTTGAAACCTTGACTGGACTGCCCCAGGTTAATTGGATGGTGACATGTCATGCCCCTTGTTGATAGGAGATTTGTAATGGAAGTGTTATCCTTTTGAAGTGATTTTTGTTCACTGAGAGAGTTTTTGTTCCTACGAACATTCGCTGTATGAATTTCTTCGCTGTCAAACAAATAGTCTAATGCAAACAGTGATATTCAAGCAATGCAAAGTTTATGTTTGTCTTGAAGTTTTTGAAAAACGCGTTTTTTAGCAGAAAACTTTTCATAAGACAAAATCAACACCAGACTTAGAGCGAAGCCTTACAGGAGTCAGGATACCTTTTGTAACGGTATGCTTTCGAACTAACCCATACTTCAATTAGGACTTTTTAAGGGTTGTAACGTGGCTTGGTTCACGGTTTAAGAAACAAAGGATAACGGCTCAAAGTATATTTGTACCCACCCGCTCTCCGTGATGTTCTTCAACCCTAAGCTCAGTTAATTGTGCGTCGAACTCCATTCGAATTTGGAACGACCTTTTGGGTGATGGCTCACCAATTGGATTTAGGAGACAGTCATCATCTCCTTTTTCTTTTGCAACATTTTTCATGTTGTTGAGGATTTGTAATGACCTCTTTATTTTGATTTTGATTTGTTATCCCTAACTTTTTCCTGACTGTTCCCGTTTTTGAGATTACAGTCAGCGGGATGCCCCAGCTTTCTTAAGCCTCCTTTACAGGTTTTGACTTAGTGGTCTTTTTCTTTTTTGAGAGATTGACTGCCTATGTGATAGGGAACCATCACTGTCTATTGATTCCAAAGGAATGCTTTTCTTTTTTTGACGTCGTTCGTTGTGTTACGAACTGAGAGTTTGCGACTTCAATGCACATTTTCTTTCGAATTAACTGAGATACTACCCTGCCCCAGGTTTATATCAAAGGTTTTGATTGTTTAGAACAGAAAACTCCTACTTCTTTGGATCGAAGGGGTTGACTAGGGATTATCTTCCTTATAACTCCAGTGTTTGGGAATTGAAAGAAATGCCTGTACATCATCAGCAAGGTCTGTTCAAAAGCATACTGTATGAGATTGTGGTATTGTTTCGTCATCCTCCCTCTAAAGGCTTGCAACTTTTTATCAAGAGTTAAATATCATAAAGAAAGCATAAGAGTAGTGAAAACGAATGTATGAATTCAAGACAAACATATGCAATGCATTAATGAAACAGAGTTTGACATTAAAATATAATTGTTTGAATAACAAGAGATTACAACTTTGAAAATTCAAAATGAAACAAACACAATCTCAATGAGCTGGCATAGGAGCAGTGATCATGCTGGAGTCTCCGGAGGGTCAAAATCGATCTCCTTGGCATCAATCATGTCTTGGATCTTGTTCTTCAGAGGCCAACATTTGTTGGTGTCATGCCCCGGACTGTCAGAGTGGTATGCACACCTTTCATTGGGATGATAGGTAGGAGCAAAAGTATTTGGGTTCCGGAGGGGAGCCCTCAATGTAATCAGATCCTTCTTCAACAAGTTTTGCAGTGCTTGAGACAGTGACATGTTGATCTTGGTGAACTGTCTCTTAGGCGCGACCTCCTTATGTTGATGCCCCTGCCTTTGTTGAGCAGGCGTAGGATTAGAGATCAAGATTGACCCTACGTGTTGGTCATGACGACCCTTTTGACTGTTCGCAGCATTTGACTCTTTCTTTCCATTGTAGGGGATTATCTGAGTATCCGAGGATGTAGTTCCTTGGATCTTTCCACTTTTGATGCCAGCCTCAACTCTTTCGCCGGTCAGTATTAGCTCGATGAACCCAACTGAGGAGCTTCCAATTAAGTGATTGAAGAAAGGCCCAGTCAAAGTTCCCATGAAGAGGTCAATCAGCTCTCTGTCAGTTAAAGGAGGTTGCACCCTACCAGCCAAATCTCTCCACTTTTGGGCATATCCCATGAAACTCTCGTCGGAACCCATGGTCATGCTCTGCAATTGCACACGAGTTGGTGCAAGATCAACATTGTACTGATACTGCTCATAGAAAGCAAAAGCTAAGTCCTTCCAGGTATGGATGCGAGAACTCTTCAATTGATAGAACCACTCAAGTTGAGCCCCTACCAGACTTTCTTGGAAGAAATGGATCCAAAGCTTTGGATCAGTTGCGTATGGTTGAATCTTGCGGACATAAGACGTTAGGTGCATCTTAGGGCAAGAAACTCCGTCGTACACGGCAAAGGTAGGGACTTTGAACTTCGGAGGGATGACCAATCCAGGAATTAAACCCATGTCTCCTAGATCCAAGCCAGGTATTTGTTGAATCTCCATAGCATTGAGGCGATCCTCCAACTCTTTGTACTTGTCATCAGCGAGAGGATATTGTTCTTCGGAGTAGTCAGCTTCCTCTTCAACAATCTCCACATTGTGGTCTTCTTCAAGACTATCCCCTGTGTTGGATGGAGTTGCAAGGTCCAGGGTCTTAGGTCTTCTCCTCAAGTTCAGGATGTTGGCTGCCTTCTTGGACTTCTTCTTCTTGTCTTTGAGAAGAAGAGCTGTCAGATCCTCTTGCCCTTTACCCATAGCCAGCAGCATTTGTTGGAATTGAGCATTTTGAGCTTGGAGATCCTTTACCGTTTGTTCCATATCCATCTTACTGAAATAAACAGTAGGAAGATAAGGAGACCTGTATGGGAGAAACCTGTTATGCAATGATATGTGTGATATATATGCAATGTTTTCAAGGATCTCTTGGGGTAAACACAAGAGAACGTTAGAGGTTGAACTTCGATCTTTGATTGGAGAACTTTGCACCGGTGGATGTCTTTCCACGAGAATCAAGCTCACCATGTCAAGTGGGTCATAGCCCCTGATTCAAGTTATTGCACTTGATCTTTGATTGGAGAACTTTGCACCGGTGGATGTCTTTTCACGAGAATCAAGCTCACCATGTCAAGTGAGTCATAGCCCCTGATTCAAGTTGTTGCACTTGATCTTTGATGGCATTTGTTTAGAGGAGAAACCTCTTGCCCTTTGGTAGACGTCTGGTTCAACGTAACCCTACATCAAAAGAACCCTCGAGATCCTTGAAATGGTTATTGAAAAATGCTATGGTATGATGTCATGATGTTATGTACATGTATGCAAATACAAGTAGGTGTATATACAGGCAATCATATTCACACAAAGAAAACAAGTCCTGAGTTTAGGCTTGCATGGGGTTGTAGGTAAGTGCCCTCTTGAAGTTAGTTGGCTCATCCTGTCCTAAAATAGAAACCGGGTTCTAAGGAGCTCAATATCATTGGATTGTTTTCTATGTTCATCGTTTTGGTTTAGCCACTTAACTGGCGACCAAAATATTCCAAGGAAACAACCCTCAATGAGTGTAGTATCGAGTATCTACCAACTTCGGACTGCACCAAAGTCGGTCATCTCACTACCCCTAAAAAGGCTAGGATGGTCAATTAAGGTTCTAAGAGTTCGTTAGTGCTTCATGATATCACTCAGCGGCCCCGTACTCTCCTTGATTGAACTCAAGGGTTACCGGTACTCACAAATATGTCACACTAACATAGCTTACTGCTTCAACCGTGTCGGTATACCCCGCACAGTTCCCTCACAGTTTTTTTGCTATTTACCTAAAAAGGTGCCCCAAATCCGGGTGTAGGATTTACAACGAACCCAAACAAGGACCCAAAAAAGTAAAGCAATCAAGGTAATCAAAGCAAGAATGTAAAGGTGATCTAAACCCTAAGGTAACCCCACTTTTAGATACATCCCCAGCAGAGTCGCCAGTTCTGTTTTACGGTGGGAGAACTGACTTGAGTTTTGCGTTTGTTTTCGCAAATGTTTTGGTTTAGCAAGAGTCGCCAACAACTTTTTATTTTATCCTAAAGGAAAGGTTAAAACGCACAGGAAAAACCTTTTGAGATGTTTCGTGGGTTCGGGGGGTAGATTATGAAAAGGGAAGGTATTAGCACCCTTTTCATCCATGGTTATCCATGGGCTCTTAGTTACTTGTTTTAGATCACTTGCCTTGATTTTCAATTGCTTGAAATTGTGGTGTGTGTGTTTGTTTTGAAAATGTTTTGAAAAAGACGCCTTGTCTAGGCAACCATTGTAATGACTCGTGTTTGAGTATATACAAAGGTATGTATCTTTTCGAAAAGATGTTTCAAATGTTTTTGAAAGTGTTTGTGGAGTGGGTTTTGAAAAGTAGGCAAGTGTGTTTTGCAAGTTTGATAGAGTAACTAAGAGTTGTCTACCCCTAAATTTACTCAAAGGTTTTTCTCATGTTTTAACCCTTTTAACAATTTTGTTCCACCATTGTATTTGGTGGGTAATCTTGTGTTAGGACGTTAACGGGACAGGCGCGGGTCATCGTATGGACCATGAATGCAATGATGCCAAGTGTCTTTGGCAATTTTACTTGAAGGGACTATGATAATTTTGATAGGCAACTTTCGAAAGCGTCATCGAGGGACTTATGATCATTTTGATTTGTTTTGTTTTGCCAAAGAAACTCAACGTGCAAGCATGGCCCATTTTGGAAGGCAACAAGCGGTATTACCCTAGGGGTGCAAGTGTGATTGGTGTATTGATTTCATGCATTTGTCTTTGTATTAGGTTATCTAGCGTTTGATTTTATGTACATACAAACCCTAGGTCTAACTATGGTATATTTGAAAGCGATAAATTGCGAGAATTTAAAGTCTACGCTATTACAAATAAGTATCCGGGAGTGGGGGTACAAATATTTACAAATGGGGATGAGACTTAATAGGAGAGTAGTGTCCAAATAATTTACAACCAAATCGAATCAATCGCCATGTAAAAAATGTAATGTAGCAATGTATAAGAAAAATAAAATGTGTATTGTAAATGTATCAATGTATTTGTGTAAGTGTATGATTTATTTACAAGTGAAATAAAAATAATAAAAAAGGTTAATTTTTGGATATTTTCATGGTTTAGGGCAAAACCCTAATTTTCTAAATAAATAGTATTTATTATTTATCATATACAATATTTATTAATTATATACAAAAAATAAATAAAAGAGAAGTATATTGTAAAAAAGTAATTTTTGAGGTCAAATATTAATAAAAATAAAAAATGTATTATTTTTATATTTTTATCCTAAATATTCTAATAAATATATAAGTATTTATATTATGTATTAAATATACTAAATATATGTAAACATGAAATATTTATTATTTATCAAAAAAAGTGTATTTTAATAAAATGTTTTCAAAAAATAAAATAAAATAAAATCAGAAAATAAAATATATTTTGTGTTATTTTTTTAGTATTTTAAATAAAAGTATATATGTTATTTTATATGTATAAGTTCAAATAAAATAAATAAAATCCAAATTAAATGCAAAAATGGTTGAAAAAATATTTTTTATATTTTTTATATTTTGACAAAAAATAATAAGTCAGGGGAAAAAACAAAAAGTCAAAAATGATTAAAAAATCACACAATGGGCCAAGGGGGTGTAAGTGGAAGAAGGAGGTGCAAACAGAAAAATAAGCCAAGCCCAGCCCAAAAGGAGTTGTCTTCAACCTCCAGCAACCTTGAACAACAAAACACGCGTTTCCTTGCTTGATTCAAACATCCCGATTCTTTGATTTTTAGCACAAACTTATAACACAAAAAATATAAAGCATCAAATCACGAATTCATACATATCAAGAACTTGATCTAACTCTCAGAAATGAGAGAGAATTTCTCCTCCCCCAATTCCTGACCTAACTTTTTTCCAATGTTCAGGTCAAAAATTCTCTTAACACACACAATATAAATGAAAAGTGAGGACATGGGTAGCTTCAGGGCCATGAGTAGGTCATACCTTCTTCACAAACTTAAGCCTAAATATGCTTGGACAGAGAGATAGAAGTTCAAACTTTTACCTGTTCAGCTTGAATCGTGTACAACAATGGAGGTACTTTCAATGAAGTTTGAGGAATTGTACAACTTGCTTGAGGTCCAAGGATGCTTTTCCAACCTCTAGCTTGCTTTGAAACTAACTGAATCGAGCTATGTAACTCAACCTGCACAACTGAAAAAATGAAAATGGAAAACTTGGTTAGGGGTGTTACAGTCTGTTTCCAAGGCTTGGGATAGTTTGTATGAATGTTATAGAATGTGTTTGAGGTGGTTTTAGCCAAAACGCACGACAAGAATGGACTGTGGGATTCAAGTTGCAGAAGAGACTCTGTTTTTGCAGCAAGAAGGTATTTCTGTGAATGAGGAGGTATTGAAGGTGGTTTGGTCGTGCCTTAGGTCTGGTTTTATGTTTGGAAAATGTTCAAGATGTTTGTTTTAGCTTGTGTTGGCAGGAGCTCAATGTTGGACCTCTTTTGCAATGTTTCTTCCCCCTTAAGCAAAAGTTGTCAAGTTGAGTTATAGGCTCATACAGGCCCCTCAAGCATGCTGCACTTTCTCTCCTTGATCAGTGGAGTTTTTTCATGAACTTGTGACTCAAAGATTTCCTTGTACTTCAAAGATATGGACTTTGACATAAAGTTGATCTTTTCAAAAATGGCTAAAATGCTTTTTCCAAATATGGCTTAATCTTGCAAGTAATGGTTAAACACACAAAATAAGGCTTGAACACAAAGGATTGGCATTAAATTATTGAGTGTTAATGGGATTATAGGCCTGTAACCTAGCTTGGAACATGCTGACTTGAAAATGGCAAGGTTATGAACATGTAATTGGCTTATGAACAAAGTGACTTTTGCCCATCTTGACAAATTCGAATCTCCCTAACCACAAGGGTGTTTGATGAGTTCTTGGACAATTTGGAAAGCATGGAATGTGTACTACAATCCATCTTTGTAATGCAAGTTGAAATTCCAAGTGGAAGCATATGAAAAGTGGCCTTGAAGTTGGGCCAAAATCCTGCCTAAAATAGGTCAACAAATTTCTAAGTTAAGAATATTTTGCACCCATATTCCAAAAATCATAACTTGAGCTACAAGCTTCTTTTGATGAAACTTTGTGAATCAAAGTTGTAGATTTTGCAATGGACTACAACTTTCATGTTTTGAGTTTTGTTTGAATCCAAATATATCTTGATGAAAAGATGGGACAAAGTTAGGAAAAAATAAGGGAATTTCATAACTTAGAAAATTTTGTAAGTTATGAAATTTCTTCATTTTAAACCCTAATTTGTAATTTTTGGTTTCTTGATGAACAAGTTTCATAATTTGACATGTCTTGATGAAAAATGAATCTTGGCACTTGATTTTGACCAAAAAGTCAAAGTTTGACTTTTCAGTATACAGTCAAATTTGATCAGTTGATTGGAAAATTCATTTGTCAATCTTGTGCATTTGGGATCTTTTGAACTTGTTGAATGTGTCAAGACCATGTCATTGAGTCCTTGAGTCCATATGTGAGCTTGGTTTGCCATTGGCTAGGTCAAACAGTCAAAAATTGCCTTTGTGCAGTCAAAACCCTAAAAATGACCATTTTGCCCTTTTGGTGATCTGATCAAATTTCTTGTGGAGTTGTGATCCAAACTTGATCAAATGGTCCATATGAGTTTAATATGTTGATGTGGGTCAATAATTATGAATTTTGACTGTCAATTGGCCATAGTTGACTTTTTTCCCCAATACAATTGATTTATAGGTCAACTGTCCAGTTGACTGGGCAAAGATTGGAATCAAAGCTTGAAACTTGGTATGGATAAACTTGTGAGTCCAACATGAAGCATGAAAGTCATTTTGGGCATTTTAGGTCAAAAAATCTTTGTGCAAACTCAAACCCTAATTTGGGTCAACAGTGCAAGAAGGAGTCTTGGGCAGAGCAAATCCTAACTTGATCTTGAGCTCCAAGGGTCTTGTGCTGAGAAAATGTTGAAGAAATGAGAGGGCAAAGTTTGGTGTACAACACCCGTGTTCAAGGATCCATTTGTCTTCTTTGTTTTCTTTTTCCTCTCTTCAGCTAGCAGAGTCTTCAATTTTTCTTGCCCCTTGGCTAGGGTCATGAGTAACTGTTGAAACTGCATGTTATGAGTTTGGAGATCTTTCACTGTCTATTCGAGATCCATCTTACTGAAATAAACAGTAGAGATATGAGGAACCTTGTTGCAAAAGACCTGTTTATGTTATGATGAATGATATGTGCATATGCAATATTTTCATGGATTTTTAAGATTCAAGTTTGTTTTAGACAAAAAGAAACACACGTTATATTAATAAGATAAAGTTGAGTACATCAATGTCCCTTGGACAAAATAATACAAAACTCTAAGATAAAAAAGTAGTGCACATCCTCTTTGGCGCAATGTAGGCATTTAGAGTTCGCTCCTCCTGAAGTAGCCTAGTGAGTTCCAAAACCTTCTTCTCACTTGCGTAGAATTGGGCTTCGAAAGTATCTCACTCTCCTTTGAGTTGTATCCAATCCCTTTATAGGTCTTCAAGACATGTGGGCATGTCAGGATGTAGGATAGTGTATGGAACATCTCCCTCCTTGACAGGCTCAATGATTACCGGGAGAATAGAGGGGTAAGGCATCATAAGACTTTGAGCACGAGTTAGTACCCATTTGAGGTAAGGCTCAAGAGGGATGGAATTATTGTGCCCCAAAGTCTTGCTATCCACCTTGTTCATCATCCTCCAAGCTCAGATAAATCTCGGGCGAAGACCTTGATCGTCATTGTCGTAGTTGAATATCAAACCTTGAATCAGCATCTCGTGCGGGCCATCCCTTCGAGCGTAACCAAACTGTCTTAAGGCTAATCAAGGGTTGTAGGTAATGCCTCCCCTAATTCCAAGTAGAGGGACATTAGGGAATTCTCCATAATGGTCAATAATGATAACATTCTCTTTGGACCGGGAACACCAATGAATGTCTGAATGTTTGAGCGTCATTAACCTTTGTGACCACCTTGAACCTTGCTCATTCTTTAAGACTGATTGGGGAAGATGAGAAATAAACCATCTTGCCAAGAGAGGAGTCCAACACATTAGGACACCTCTTTTCCTCATTGTGCGAGTGTGAAAAGAGTGTAAGATATCCCCTAACAATGTAGGCACCGGATTACGTGACATGAAGATTTTGACGGTGTTCACATATATGAGTTGGTCAGGGTTTGGAAACAAAACCATCCCATAGATGAGAAGAGCCACAATTTCCTCAAAGGCTTGCAAATCTATGGAATTCCAACAGCTTTGGGCTTTCTCAAACAGGAACTTTGACACCACTCCTAGTTTCCCAATGAGTTGTGACATCAGATGAGTGCAAGTGCAGAACTTGAGCAATCTCTTCTGGCTTTGGGTCTCTTTCCGTACTGTTGAAAGGTAGTTGATTGAGAATTGGAATTCTCAAGAGTTGGGAGAATTCTTCCAAAGTAGGCACAAGCTGGTAGTCGGGAAATGTGAAGCAATGGTGGAAAGGATCAAAGAACTGAAAGAGCACCTTCATCATGTCCTCGTCTATGTTGGAGGTGACCAAGTTGAATAGACGACCATGTCTCTCGGTGAAAGGAGAGTTCACAGGGATCCTTGAAGCTGGATCCTTAAGTTGTGGAGGAATTTTCACAAGGTTGACTTGAATAGTTTTTCCTTCGAAGTGAATCCATATCCTACAAAACAAGAAGAAAGATGAATCCCCAAAATCCTTGAAATGGTTAGTGGATGCTGTGATCGGTGGATCTGGAACTGACTGTTTAATGCTGGTTCACGAAATGTCGCGGAAGCAAGAGTCGCCACCGTCTTTTATTTTCTCCAAATGGAAAGGACAAAAGCACAGAAAAATTCCTTAAAGAGATCGCTCTCGGTTCGGGAGGTAGATTATAGAAAGGGAAGGTGTTAGCACCCTTTCTATCCATGGTTATCCATGGGCTCTTAGATACTTGCTCACTTGTGTTTTCAAAAATGTTTGTTTCCTTTTCAGAGTGGGTTTTAAAAAAGTTTCTTTGAAAATTTCAGTTCGACTCTTGTATCGGTCCTCAAGAGTGTTTGAAAAATTGCTTTCGAAAGCTTTTTGAAAATGTGTTGGTGTGAAAAGTATTTTTGATTTGTTTTGTTTTGAATTAGAGCAAGTATCCACGAGTCGTCTACCTACCCTAAGGAATTCGTCTGTGTAAATGTCCTTTAAAGTAGTGCCATCCCACCATTGAGAGGTAGGTAGCACCAACGTTGGAGGTGTTCGGGTCAATTCGAGGTTCGGGACATGGTGATCACCAGAGCAATAGGAAGACACCTTAGAAGCTACCCTCATGCCAGGTTCCCGGATCATGAGGACTTACTAAAACATCCTCTACTCGACGATCACCTTTCGAGGCAAGGCAACAGTGAGGCGTACCCTAGGGGTGGTGTGTGATTTGTGTGTCGTTTTCATTTATTTTTGTCTTGTCATGTTAGGGTGATCTATGCGTTTGTTTTTATTTATGGTCATTCATTCTTGCATGCATCGATTAACAGTTAAAAATTGCGAGAAGGTAAAAGCTCTAAACTATTACAAAAGGCGCGGGTCCACATCGCCAAAATTTCCAAAACCCGATTTGATAGAAAAAATAAAGAATTTAAAGAAAAGTAAAGTGCGAGAAATTAATTACACGGCTTTGGAAGAGGTACATAAAAATTATACGAAAAGAAAATAAATGCGCGATTTGAATTAACGTTGGAACGAGGGCGTTGGACCCCTTTTTTTATGAAACTAAATTAAATTATTATTAAATTAATAAAATTAAAATGAAAAGAAATTTGTTTTTGGTATTTTAAGATTTTAATGGAAAAAAGAATTAAATGAAATTGAGAAACTAACCCTAATTCTAAAATTTTTATTTGTTAAGAAAGTATTAAACTTTAACCTAAAATTAAACCTAATTATTTTACATGCAATTTTAATTTATAAAAGTAAATAATATTAAGAATTTAATTATTATGAAAGAAAAGAAAAAGGGATAAAAATTATTATAAACCCTAATTCTACCAATTTTAGGTTTTTATTAAAAAAAATGTTAAGATTAAACCCTAAATTAAAACTAAGTGAATTAATGCAATTTATTTACAAAAATACTAAAATAAAAATATTTATTATTTTTTATCTTTTCTGATTTTTTGGTGTTTTTTATATATTATGAAAATATTAAATTAATTAAAAAAACAATAATTGAAAGAAAGTAAAAATAATGAAAAAAAAATAAAGAATGTAAAAAAGGTTTGCAAACCTAAGGGGGTCTGCCCCTAATTTGGAGGGTGAAGTCCAGCAATTTGAGCCCAATAAGCCTTAGGCCTGGCTGACTTTTCCACTCACGTACCCAAGCGTTGACTCACGTGTACCATGCTCTTCAGATCTGGGCCCTTGAATTGATGAGATTGAGCGCGTGGCGGGCTTGATGGAGGAACGCATGATGGTCCATAGCGTTGGCACTGCATAGGATTATTAAATGAAAAATAGTATTGAAAGGGTGGGGGACCTGGGGCTCGAACCCAGGTCCTGAACGTTACCAACGCTTATGCCTGCCAGTGGAGCTGCTTTGCTTCTTTGTACCTTACGTAACTAACAAACAATATATAATAAAACAAATGTTAGTGGAATTTTAGCGCGTAAAATTCAAATAAGCCAATCACTGATCGCCACAGGGTCGTCTTCTTCGTTGCCTTATTTTTTTTCCTGAAACACAAAACATTGGCAACGGTTTTATAAACGTTCTAAAATGTGCCCTTTTGGAAAATAGCGATTAGCTCCTGGGACTTCATAAATTAGGCGCGAGGGTTGGGTCTTAATCGTCCAAACACGCTGATTCCAATGGTCCAGGTCTCGAGTCTCAATTTTTCTTTGAATGTAAAGCCCCAATTCTCCAAGTCTGAAACCCTAAAATATGCCAATGGCGGCTTTGCATACAGTGTATAAAAATTCAATTAAAACATAGAGTAAGCTTCAGAATCATGAGAGCAACACAAAACATGCATTAGAATTTGAAATTATGTTATGAATGACAAGATACAATTTATGCAAAAGGGTGACAAAGCCTGAGTTCTATTCACCAATTCTTGGTGTTAGGAATGTGGAAACCTATCCAGACGCGTTGCTTGAGGTCTCAGGAAGGTGATGAGATGGTTATTTGGCCTTGAATCGCCTTCTATCCCTGTTTTCAGTTTTGAAATTTTTAGGCCAAAAGTGTGAGTTTGATAATGGAGTTTATGCGCAGCTGAGGGGTCTGGAGGCATTAGGTCTTGATCCAGCTTATGTATGGAATGAATTAGGTCAAAGAAAACCACCAAAAACCTTGGCATTCATGACTTGCAAAATTTGATTTTCAAGGATCTTTTTCAATATTTTTTCATGCTATTTTGGCTTCAATCATATCCAATCACTTCAATGCCTTCCATATCTGATCATGCACGAATTATTGAGTATATATCATGCATAAAAAGATTGAAAAACTTAGGTTTAGTATTTTTCATGTATTTTAATTAATTTAAATGAATTATTAATAATAAAAATCCAAATAAATAAATAAAAATGAAGAAAAACTTCCCTTTGGGCCAAATGGTCGTGCACATGCCTTGGATAATGAATTGTGGAAGAAAAAGAGGCCCATTAGCAATTTTAGGTCATTTCAATCAATGTTGACTTTTCAAAATATCCAAAAATTTCCCAACTTCCACAAGTCATAACTTGCTCAATTTTTAAGCTTTGCTCATGTTCTTGGACATTTTGGAAAGGTCTTTGAGTCCTCTAACCAATGCTTTTTGTCCCATGTCATTTTGATTTACCAATCTCAAGTTATGGCCCTTGACTTAAAGTCCCTTTTTGTTGACTTTTAAAAATGACCTATAATGTTGAAATTGGTAACTTTTTGTGAGAGCATTTATTGGACTTAAAGTATGAAGAGGAGTTGTAGGAAATGTCTTTCTCTTCAAAATGGGATTTGGATGGAATTTTTCTAATAATCCATGTGAAAGTTATGCCCTGGTCAATTTACAGTTGACGTTTTCAGCTGTCCAAATAAGGAAACTTTTGCATCTTGATGATTTTTGAGCCAAGCTTTGAGAATCATGATCAAGCATTGATCAAATGATGTTTGTGGCTTCAAAATGAGATGTTGATCAAAAATTTGAACTTTTGACTGCCAAATGACCATTTTGCCCCTACAGTTGACTGTAGTGCAATTAGGGTTTTGACTGTGCAATTTTGTGCTGAAAGTCTTGAAACTTTGTATGAGGATGCTTGACCATGTTTATAGGCATGTGGGACTTGATTGGACCCTTGGAAACTTCATTTTCTTGATCAGAACCAAAACCCTAATCTTGACTGTTAGGAGGCCCTTGAACTGTGCAACCCTTGGGGAATTTTGAAGCATGACTTGGCAATTTCTTGAAGAATATGGGAGGGCAAATTTTGGGGTTCAACAGTTGCCCCTGTTCAATCTTCTTAGACCTGAGGATGCAGATTGGCTGACGTGCCTTTCGTAATCTGAGGGTGGAAGATGATTGAACACTAGAGTGCCCAGAAATTTGCGCTCACATAGTAGCAGTGTGATGGAAATGGGCTTATAGATGCCTTTTAGAGATTGATGAATAGGATGATGGGCTTATATATGCCATCTGGATGTTGATCGCGTAAGAGATTCCTTAGCGAGAACTTGCGTACCTGCAAAAGAAAAATGAGTACCTGACATGTTGCAGGATCTGGTTTTCAGATGCTTTGTATAGATGTGTCCTGACTGGTTACAGGAGCTGAATCTTTAAACTCTTCAGACGTGCCCTGGAGAGATACAGGAATCGAGTCTGGTAATGTTAGTCTTCAACGGATACACCCTGGCAAGATTCAGGCCTCGGATCCTCGAACTCTTCAGACACACCCTGGCAAGATACAGGAATCGGATCTGGTAATGCTAGTCTTCAACGGATACACCCTGGCAAGATTCAGGTATCGGATCCTCGAACTCTTCAGACACACCCTGGCAAGATACAGGAATCGGATCTGGTAATGCTAGTCTTCAACGGATACACCCTGGCAAGATTCAGGTATCGGATCCTCGAACTCTTCAGACACACCCTGGCAAGATACAGGAATCGGATCTGGTAATGTTAGTCTTCAACGGATACACCCTGGCAAGATTCAGGTATCAGATCCTCGAACTCTTCAGGCACACCCTGGCAAGATACAGGAATCGGATCTGGTAATGCTAGTCTTCAACGGATACACCCTGGCAAGATTCAGGTATCAGATCCTCGAACTCTTCAGACACACCCTGGCAAGATACAGGAATCGGATCTGGTAATGTTAGTCTTCAACGGATACACCCTGGCAAGATTCAGGTATCGGATCCTCGAACTCTTCAGACACACCCTGGCAAGATACAGGAATCGGATCTGGTAATGTTAGTCTTCAACGGATACACCCTGGCAAGATTCAGGTATCGGATCCTCGAACTCTTCAGACACACCCTGGCAAGATACAGGAATCGGATCTAGTAATGTTAGTCTTCAACGGATACACCCTGGCAAGATTCAGGTATCGGATCCTCGAACTCTTCAGACACACCCTGGCAAGATACAGGAATCGGATCTGGTAATGCTAGTCTTCAACGGATACACCCTGGCAAGATTCAGGTATCGGATCCTCGAACTCTTCAGACACACCCTGGCAAGATACAGGAATCGGATCTGGTAATGTTAGTCTTCAACGGATACACCCTGGCAAGATTCAGGAATCGGATCTTTAGTTGCGACCATTGATGGTAATCATTTTTGTATTTTTGTCCTGAAAAGACAAGCGTTAGTTGTATGCGATGTCATGTGGTATGACATGCGAGATGCTCTCTGAATACGTGAGATTGTATGTTCATGATGCGTATATGCATGCTATAATGTATGAAGATGTTTATGAATGTATTTTTCGTCTAGGAAAGTAAATCCTTGACGGGTGCCGGGAAGTCACTCCTGGGCTGATGTTGGAGAATAGATTTTGCTTCCGCCGGGGATGATAGTTGCAAGAATACCGGTAGGAGAAGATAACTCCGTTGGGGAATAAACTTGGCGAATGGATTACTCTGCGGGGAGCAAAGTACTCTAGCAATCTTGCTGGGAAGCAATACTCTGTGGGGAGAAAGATACTGTGCTGAAATGTTGATGGTAACTTCGCTGGAGATACCATTGTTGTATTGGAAGTGTTGATAGACTTCGCTGGGGATAAGAAAGAACTGTGTTGACGACAACCTTTCCGTAGCTTTTGGCTGAGGATAACCCAGTTATATCCTGGTAAGGAAATAACTCTTTGAATAAAGCCGGACGACGCGTTCGTGCTCTGCGAGGAT
Organism: Vicia faba; assembly: GCA_948472305.1. Classification (NCBI taxonomy): domain Eukaryota; kingdom Viridiplantae; phylum Streptophyta; class Magnoliopsida; order Fabales; family Fabaceae; genus Vicia; species Vicia faba. The sequence goes on along the minus strand of OX451739.1, from coordinate 1,555,598,958 downwards.
AAGCTTCCAGAATCTACTGAGGATGAGCTTGCTGCTTGGGGAGATGAATTCCAACTTCCCTGGGGAAACTAGATTAGACTCTCTTGGGGAAGTTTTGAACTACGGGGGAAGTGATTCCTTTGAGTGTTTGGTGTACCGCCGGGGAACGATCTTTAGGTCAAGACTGCCGGGGATGCTTGTTTAAGGATATATATGCTGCTGGGGAGATGTTGAGATCCACTGGAGGATACCCAACTTCCTTAAGATTTGATAACTTTGCTCGGAGAAGAGTGCACTGACTTGCTGGCTTACTCTCTAGGGAATTGAGATACCTGGTTATGTTTTCCAGCTGAACCTACCTTGGTACCTTAGTGGACAGAACAATTAGATTGCTCAGACAACTCTTTATTGCCCCTGTTTCTAATGTTACCTGTAATTAATCCTTTGTTTCGTATGCAAATATTCATGAGTTAGCATATTATTGTCAATGCATATATCACAAATTGAACCTTGGACGTTCTTCGCAAAACAAAACAGAAAAAGAAAAACAATTGGCACTTTTAACTGAAAAGTATATTTGTATTGATTTTTGAATGGCCTGAAAATAGGCGTTTTGTGTACAAGAGGCTGACGTCCTAGTAAGAGAATGCCGCCGAACAAAAGAGTTTATACAAATTTTGTACAAAAGAAAATAAAACAGCTGTGTGAAATGAATGATCCCACTGGGTTTCAACTCTGCTATCGCCTTTATATCCCCGAGCGTCTCATCACTTGATGACCTAAACGAAGATGAAGCTGACTGATCGATGCCGTCTGAACTTGATGTAGATACCGGATTCTGGATGCAAGGTGATCCAATGAGACATAGTATTACGCTTTTATCCCTAACTTTTGCCTGGACCGCCCTTTCGGGTTTTCAGTCCACCGGGATACCCATTTTTGCCCAAGCCGCCTTTTTAGGTTTTCGACTTGCCGGGTGTACAGATTTTTTTCATTTCATCCCTTCATTTTGCCCGAACCCTTTTGGTTCGCCGGGAAGCCCTAATTTTTGCCTAGGCATGTCAGCCTAGCGGGTCTTTTTCATGCGTAGTATCTTTTTACTATGTCTGCATTGGCGGGGTAAGGAAGGTCGTCACCATCCATATTGGTTAAAATCATGGCTCCTCCTGAGAACACATGTTTAACCACAAATGGCCCTTCGTACGTAGGGGTCCATTTGCCCCTTGGATCACTCTGAGGAAGGATGATTCGCTTGATTACCAGATCCCCAACTTGATATTCCTGTGGTCTGACCTTTTTGTTAAATGCCCTGATCATCCGTTTCTGATACGTCTGACCATGGCAGATAGCAGCAAGTCTTTTTTCATCAATTAAGTTTAACTGATCAAGTTGTGTCTGGATCCAATCATTCTCGTTCAGATTTGCATCCTTCATTATCCCGAGAGAGGGTATTTGCACTTCGATCGGTAAGACTGCCTCCATACCATAAACCAAAGAGAAAGGAGTTGCCCCGGTTGACGTCCTGGCTGAGGTACGGTACCCATGTAGAGCGAACGGTAACATCTCATGCCAATCTTTATAAGTCACTGTCATCTTCTGCACGATTTTCTTGATATTTTTATTTGCTGCTTCTACAGCCCCATTCATCTTCGGTCTGTAAGGAGAAGAATTGTGGTGCTGTATTTTGAACTGCTCGCAGAGCTCAGTGATCATCTTGTTATTCAGATTGGTACCGTTGTCTGTAATAATTCTTTCTGGGACGCCGTATCGACAGATCAGATTATGTCGAATGAACCGCGCCACCACAGTCTTGGTTACCGTAGCGTAGGAAGCTGCTTCAACCCACTTCGTAAAATAGTCAATCGCTACCAGGATGAAGCGATGCCCGTTAGATGCCGTAGGTTTAATCTCACCGATCATGTCTATGCCCCACATTGCAAACGGCCAAGGCGCAGCCAGAACATTCAGAGGAACTGGAGGAACATGCACCTTGTCTGCATAAATCTGGCACTTATGGCATGTCCTGGAATGTTGATAGCAGTCGGCTTCCATTGTGGACCAGTAATATCCTGCCCGTAGGATTTTCTTAGCCATAGTGTGTCCACTGGAATGTGTACCAAAGGTCCCTTCATGTAGCTCTTCCATGATCCTTTCTGCTTCAGTCTTATCCACACAACGCAGTAAGGTTGAATCATGGTTTTGCTTGTACAAGATGCTGTTACTAAGGAAGAACTTGGCCGCGAACCTTCTCAGAAACTTCTTATCATTGATAGAGGCACCTTCAGGGTATTCCTGAGCTTCCAGATATCTCTTCACCTCATGGTACCAAGGCTTCTCAGTCACCAATTCAGTCTCGAGATCACAACAGTATGCCGGTTCGTCTAGTTTCCAGATGATGATCCGGGGAGCCTCATTATCCCATTTGACCTTGAACATAGAAGACATTGTAGCTAACGCGTCCCCCAGCTGATTCTCTTCTCTTGGAAAGTGTTCAAAGGTTATCTCCGTGAAGTGGGGGATCAAGGTCAACACACATTCTCTGTAAGGAATAAGATTCGGATGTTTCGTATCCCACTCTCCTTTGATCTGATTGATCACAAGAGCGGAATCTCCGAAAACGCTCAGAAACTTGATCCTTAGGTCAATCGCAGCTTGAAGACCCATGATGCACGCCTCATACTCCGCCATGTTGTTGGTACAGTTGAAACATAGTCGGGCAGTGAGTGGAGTATGAGTGCCTTGCGGTGATATGATTATAGCGCCGATACCGTTTCCCAAAGCGTTGGAGGCTCCGTCAAAGTGCATAGACCATCAGGATCCTTCCTTAGGTCCTTCATCCGGTCCAGGTACTTCACAATCAGTCACTATCATGATGCTCTCGTCTGGAAATTCGAAGTTCATTGACTGATAATCATCTACGGCCTGATGTGCCAAGTGGTCTGCCAATACACTTCCCTTGATGGCTTTCTGGGTTGTGTACTGAATGTCGTATTCCGTCAAGATCATTTGCCATCTTGCAATTCTCCCAGACAGAGCAGGCTTTTCGAATATGTACTTTATAGGATCCATCTTTGAGATCAACAAGGTGGTATGAGTCAGCATATACTGTCTCAGCCGGCGAGCAGCCCATACCAAAGCGCAGCAAGTTTTCTCAAGCAGTGAGTATCGGGTCTCACAGTCGGTAAACTTTTTGCTAAGGTAATAAATGGTGTACTCTTTTCGGCCAGACTCGTCATGCTGCCCCAACACACACCCCATTGAGTTGTCAAGCACTGTCAGGTATAATATTAGAGGTCTCCCTTCAACCGGTGGCATGAGGATGGGTGGTTCTTGGAGATACTCTTTGATTCTGTCAAAAGCAGCCTGGCATTCATCATTCCAACGTACTACCTGATCTTTCTTCAGCAGCTTGAAGATTGGTTCACAAGTAGCAGTTAGGTGTGAGATGAACCGAGCAATGTAATTCAGGCGTCCTAAAAAGCCTCTGACCTCTTTCTCTGTCCTAGGAACTGGCATCTCTTGAATAGCTTTAACTTTAGCAGGGTCCACTTGAATACCCTTATCACTTACAACGAAGCCTAGCAACTTTCCAGATCTTACCCCGAAGGTGCACTTGTTCGGGTTCAACCTCAGCTTGTATAGTTTCAACCGGTCAAACAACTTCTGCAGATGATCTAGGTGCTCTTCCTCAGTCTGGGACCTTGCGACCATGTCGTCAACATACACTTCTATCTCATGATGGATCATATCATGAAATAAAGCGACTGTGGCACGTTGGTAGGTTGCCCCAGCGTTCTTTAGTCCAAAAGGCATGACCTTGTAGCAGATGGTGCCCCACTGAGTAACAAAGGTAGTCTTCTCCATGTCTTCAGGTGCCATCTTGATCTGATTGTAACCTGAAAAGCCATCCATGAAAGAGAACACCTTATGCTGAGCAGTATTATCTACCAGGACGTCAATGTGAGGTAGGGGAAGTCATCCTTGGGGCTGGCCCTGTTCAGATCCTTATAGTCGACACACATTCTGACCTTACCGTCTTTCTTTGGTACCGACACCACATTAGCAACCCACTGAGGGTAAGAAGTCACTGCAAGGAACCCAGCATCAAACTGCTTCATAACCTCGGCCTTGATCTTCTCAGACATCTCTGGACGCATACGACGGACCCTTTGCTTAACCGGAGGGCAGTCTTCCTTAGTTGGCAAATGATGGACCACAATATCGGTATCCAACCCGGGCATGTCTTCGTAGGACCAGGCAAAGATCTCCATATAATCATGTAGCATCTGAGTCAACCGTTGCTTCACGCTGAGCTCTAGGTTGGCACCAATCTTTACCTCTTTCCTGTCTGCCTCAGTACCCAGGTTTATTGTTTCCACTGGCTCTTCATGGGGTTGAATTGCCCTCTCTTCCTGAAGTAACAGTCTTGCAAGCTCGCCAGGCACTTCGCAATCATCTTCACCTTCGTCTTCGGCTATGTTGATCGGATTTTCGAAGTCATAACTGGCAGTAGCAGAGTCGTTACCAGTGAGATCCAGAGTGGATTGAAACCTGTATGAGTGAGTGTGTGTGTAAATACAGCTGTTTTGAAATATATGTAAAGGAAAGAAAGACAGAAAAGGAGCACAAGATTTGAAATGCGAGAAAACGTCCAAGATTTTCATTTATGATATATGAAATGACAATTTATATGCCCTCACAAATGAAACCACGGTGCCTCGGGTAAGACACCGGGCCATAGAGTTTATTTATTGTTTATTACAGATACCGAAACAAGAGAATTCATTACTCAGTAACAAGAGAAACAGATAGATTGTCCTTTGCACTCCAATTGTTAGGTCCACTGTCGGTTGCCGGGTAAATCCAGCTATCAAACTCAGCTTCATCCACTTCATCCTCGTCCCCAATATCATTCACTCCATGAGCAGGCAGGGGAGCTGTCACTACATTAGGCTTCTCAGATGCCTCAAACTGTACCTCCTTGGCGTCAATAAGGTCCTACAGCTTGTTCCTTAAGGCCCAACAGTCATCAGTGGAATGCCCCGGGCTATCAGAGTGATAAGCACAGCGGGCATTTGGATTGTACTTAGGAGATGTAGTATTTGCAAACTTCGGAGCCTCTCTGACGGTTACTAAGTTGGTTGAGAGCAGCTGTGGCAAGATTTGTGACAAGGTCATGCTCAAATGGGTAAACTCTCTCCGGGGTCTTTCAGCCCTTGGTTGGTTAGCTTGCCGAGGAGCGGCGGCAGGCTTTGCAATCACCAACGCGTTGACAGATTGGCGACGCTCTGGTTTGTCTTGCCTTCTAGGCCCATACACCACACTGGCCTCTTTCTTGAAGGATTTTTTCTCAGAACTTGTAGACGCACCCTTCGGAATCTTACCAGACTTCAACCCAGCCTCAATTCTCTCTCCAGTCAGAATAAGGTCAGTAAACCCTGCAGACGAGTTACCGATAAGATGGTTGAAAAACGGCCCAGATAGGGTCCCCAAGAACATGTCTACCAACTCCCGATCAGTCAACGGAGGCTGCACTCTGCCAGCCAGATCCCTCCACTTCTGAGCGTACTCTTTAAAACCTTCACTTGAACCTAACGACATACCCTGGAGTTGGGTACGCGTATGGGCAAGGTCGGCATTATATTGATACTGCTTATAGAAAGCAGTAGCCAACTCCTCCCAGTTACGAACCTTGGTCCCATCCAGCTGATAGAACCATTCGAGATGAGTCCCTGAAAGACTCTCCTGGAAGAAGTGGATCCACAAATTCTTATCCGCTGAGTACGGTTGAATCTTCCGAACATAGGACCTGAGATGTAGCTTGGGACAAGACGCCCCATCGTACTTAGCGAAAGATGGTGCTTTGAACTTATGAGGAATAATCACACCGGTAGACAAACCCAAATCTCCAAAATCCAGCCCAGGTACCTGTTGGATCTCCATAGCATTCAACCTATCCTCCAGTTGCTTGTATCTGTCTTCTGCAGGAGGATACTGCTCTTCATCAAAATCAGTCTCGTTATCAGAGACTACCGGACTAGGACCTTTTTCTGCTTGAGGAGTACTCTTGCCAATGGAAGAACCAGCCTCTTCATTCTGCAAAGTGTTGCCAAACCTTCAGCCCGAGCTAAACAGAACAGTTCTTCTCTTCTTCTTCTTCTTCTCCTTCTTCAGGAGCAGAGCCTTCAGCTCTTCTTGGCCTTGAGCCAAACCCTTGATTAATTCCTGAAATTGCGCATTCTGCGCCTGAAGAGCTTTGATGGATGTCTCAGTTGATGACGAGTCAGGATTCATGATGCTGAAATAAACAACGAAGAACGGTAAGCAACCTGAAAAGGAGAAAACCTGCTATGCACATGATGAATGGAATGCGTATGATTTATGTTTTCAAAGACAACCGGGAATCAACTTCGTAAACAAAAAGGAACACACTTCATTAGATTCAACTTTGAAACTGAAATTATTCGACAGGTTGCCCTTAGGCGTTACATGAAAGGAAATACTGAAAAGGGAAATAAAACTGTAAAAGAACATCCGGAGCTCCTTATTGATCCCATGGTCTCCTCTTCTCAGTACGGATGTAGGCATTCAGAGCTCTCTCATTCTCCAACTGCTTTGTCAGCTTCTGGATCTTTAATTCCTGCTCGTTGAACTTTTCCCGGTAAGAATCCCGTTCTTCTCGCAGTTGCGACCAAGATCTCTTCAATGTCTCATAATCAGTAGGTATCTGAGGAGGAAGGACAGTTGGAGAAACACCATCTTTGTCAGGAGACTCAAGAATGATGGGTCTGACGGCTTCGTATGGCATACCTAACTTCTGAGCACGGATGCGAACCCATTTGTAGTAGGCTTCCATAGGTAAAGAAGTCTTTGGCCCTAACTTCTGTGGGTCAGCTTTATGAACTTTGTCCCAAGCCTTGATGAACCTATGACGCAGCTCGTCACTATCCACCTGAAACTCAAAACTGATGTGAGGCACCAACATCTCATGGGGGCCTGCTCTTCTGGCTCTTCCAAACTGACGGAGCGCTAGACATGGATTGTAAGAGATTCCTCCTTGGGTACCAATCAAAGGAACATTAGGGTATTCCTCGTATCGATCAATAACAGCTATCTCATCCAAACCTCTGCAAGTCCAAATGATGTCCTTATCGGTGAGAGACATTAACCTGTGAGCCCAACCTCTTCCTTCTTGGTTCTTCAGTACGAACTTAGGGAGGTGCGAAATAAACCACCTCACCAACAAAGGGATACAACACCATAGGGTTCCTCGTCTTCGGGTAGTACGAGCATGAAGTTGTTGCAAGATGTCACCCAAGAGAGTGGGTACAGGATTCTGAGACATAAAGATCCTTATGGCAGTGACATTGATGAAGTTGTCAGGATTAGGAAACAGGACTAACCCATAGATTAGGAGAGCCAAGATGTCTTCATATGCCCTAAAGTCCAGGTCATTCCAGAAACTGTTAGCTTTACCAATCAGAAACTTGGCCAAGAAACCCTTAACTCCGCTTCTAGTCACCCAGTTGTCCATTACCTCTTGATGTGTCAGGGGAAGAGCTGCAGCAACATCCTCAAGCCTGAGGGTCTTTTCCCAACCAGTAAAGGGAGTCTGATCTAAGATAGGGATACCAAGCAAATCAGAGAACTCTTCTAGGGTAGGGACCAGCTGGAAGTCTTGAAAGGTGAAGCACTGGTACAGAGGGTCATAGAACTGGGTCAGAACGCTCATTAACTGTTGATCCTGCTTTGCAGTGACTAAGCTGAGAAGAGAACCATGCCTCTGAATGAAGGAAGTGGTATTTGGAATTCTACTAACCAACTCTTCAAGCAACTCAGGTGAATGAACAAAGTTGAACCGGATAGTATTCCTTCGCACAGGCATCATGATGTCCTACAAAACAGAGCAAAGGTGAAACCCTCTTGTCTTTGAAATGGTCAGTCCTTATGCAGGATGCATGCAATGCTCATGATGTTATGATGTTATGATAAAGCAACCACAAATAGATACAAAGGCAAACATGGTAAGGCACACAAGTCACACAAGGCAAGCCCCTAAAGTTTAGGCCAGCATGAGGTCTAGGTACTACCCTCTTTCAGTTTGTTGATTCACACCTGTCCTATCAAAGTAACCGGGTTCTTAGAGGATCCCAATATCATTGACTACCCTCAATCGGTCATAACTCCAGCATCGCAATCTTTTCTTGCGGCCAGAACCATCACGAGAGTTTAGCCTCAATGGGCGTAGCATACTGCTACTGTTCTAATGGCCAAGTTGTGTCATTTAAGGTTCTAAGGTTGTTGGTGCTTAATGACTCCTTAGAAGACCCATATTCTCCTCGTTGCAACACAAGGGATATCGGTACAGACCAAGGTGCCACACCAACGTAGCCACTGTTTCACCCGTGTCGGTCTACGCCTGACAGGTCCCTCACAACTTATGCTACCTAAACAGGGTATCCCCAGATCCGGGTTAGGATCTATGTAACTCCCATGCAACCCACAATAGTAAAGCAAACAAATCAATACAATTGAAAACACAGTTATGAACTAACCCTAAGGTACACCTCACTTTAAGTTTAAATCCCCAGCAGAGTCGCCAGTTTTGTGATCGGTGGATCTGGAACTGACTGTTTAACGCTGGTTCGCGAAATGTCGCTGAAGCAAGAGTCGCCACCGTCTTTTATTTTCTCCAAATGGAAAGGACAAAAGCACAGAAAAATTCCTTAAAGAGATCGCTCTCGGTTCGGGAGGTAGATTATAGAAAGGGAAGGTGTTAGCACCCTTTCTATCCATGGTTATCCATGGGCTCTTAGATACTTGCTCACTTGTGTTTTCAAAAATGTTTGTTTGCTTTTCAGAGTGGGTTTTAAAAAAGTTTCTTTGAAAATTTCAGTTCGACTATTGTATCGGTCCTCAAGAGTGTTTGAAAAATTGCTTTCGAAAGCTTTTTGAAAATGTGTTGGTGTGAAAAGTATTTTTGATTTGTTTTATTTTGAATTAGAGCAAGTATCCACGAGTCGTCTACCTACCCTAAGGAATTCGTCTGTGTAAATGTCCTTTAAAGTAGTGCCATCCCACCATTGAGAGGTAGGTAGCACCAACGTTGGAGGTGTTCGGGTCAATTCGAGGTTCGGGACATGGTGATCACCAGAGCAATAGGAAGACACCTTAGAAGCTACCCTCATGCCAGGTTCCCGGATCATGAGGACTTACTAAAACATCCTCTACTCGACGATCACCTTTCGAGGCAAGGCAACAGTGAGGCGTACCCTAGGGGTGGTGTGTGATTTGTGTGTCGTTTTCATTTATTTTTGTCTTGTCATGTTAGGGTGATCTATGCGTTTGTTTTTATTTATGGTCATTCATTCTTGCATGCATCGATTAACAGTTAAAAATTGCGAGAAGGTAAAAGCTCTAAACTATTACAAAAGGCGCGGGTCCACATCGCCAAAATTTCCAGAACTCGGTTTGACAGAAAAAATAAAGAATTTAAAGAAAAGTAAAGTGCGAGAAATTAATTAAACGGCTTTGGGAGAGGTACATAAAAATTATACGAAAAGAAAATAAATGCGCGATTTGAATTAACGTTGGAACGAGGGCGTTGGACCCCCTTTTTTTATGAAACTAAATTAAATTATTATTAAATTAATAAAATTAAAATGAAAAGAAATTTGTTTTTGGTATTTTAAGATTTTATTGGAAAAAAGAATTAAATGAAATTGAGAAACTAACCCTAATTCTAAATTTTTTATTTGTTAAGAAAGTATTAAACTTTAACCTAAAATTAAACCTAATTATTTTACATGCAATTTTAATTTATAAAAGTAAATAATATTAAATATTTAATTATTATGAAAGAAAAGAAAAAGGGATAAAAATTATTATAAACCCTAATTCTACCAATTTTAGGTTTTTATTAAAAAAAAATGTTAAGATTAAACCCTAAATTAAAACTAAGTGAATTAATGCAATTTATTTACAAAAATACTAAAATAAAAATATTTATTATTTTTTATCTTTTCTGATTTTTTGGTGTTTTTTATATATTATGAAAATATTAAATTAATTAAAAAAACAATAATTGAAAGAAAGTAAAAATAATGAAAAAAAAATAAAGAATGTAAAAAAGGTTTGCAAACCTAAGGGGGTCTGCCCCTAATTTGGAGGGTGAAGTCCAGCAATTTGAGCCCAATAAGCCTTAGGCCTGGCTGACTTTTCCACTCACGTACCCAAGCGTTGACTCACGTGTACCATGCTCTTCAGATCTGGGCCCTTGAATTGATGAGATTGAGCGCGTGGCGGGCTTGATGGAGGAACGCATGATGGTCCATAGCGTTGGCACTGCATAGGATTATTAAATGAAAAATAGTATTGAAAGGGTGGGGGACCTGGGGCTCGAACCCAGGTCCTGAACGTTACCAACGCTTATGCCTGCCAGTGGAGCTGCTTTGCTTCTTTGTACCTGACGTAACTAACAAACAATATATAATAAAACAAATGTTAGTGGAATTTTAGCGCGTAAAATTCACATAAGCCAATCACTGATCGCCACAGGGTCGTCTTCTTCGTTGCCTTATTTTTTTTCCTGAAACACAAAACATTGGCAACGGTTTTATAAACGTTCTAAAATGTGCCCTTTTGGAAAATAGCGATTAGCTCCTGGGACTTCATAAATTAGGCGCGAGGGTTGGGTCTTGGTCGTCCAAACACGCTGATTCCAATGGTCCAGGTCTCGAGTCTCAATTTTTCTTTGAATGTAAAGCCCCAATTCTCCAAGTCTGAAACCCTAAAATATGCCAATGGCGTCTTTTCATACAATGTATAAAAATTCAATTAAAACATAGAGTAAGCTTCAGAATCATGAGAGCAACACAAAACATGCATTAGAATTTGAAATTATGCTATGAATGACAAGATACGATTTATGCAAAAGGGTGACAAAGCCTGAGTTCTATTCACCAATTCTTGGTGTTAGGAATGTGGAAACCTATCCAGACGCGTTGCTTGAGGTCTCAGGAAGGTGATGAGATGGTTATTTGGCCTTGAATCGCCTTCTATCCCTGTTTTCAGTTTTGAAATTTTTAGGCAAAAAGTGTGAGTTTGATAATGGAGTTTATGCGCAGCTGAGGGGTCTGGAGGCATTAGGTCTTGATCCAACTTATGTATGGAATGAATTAGGTCAAAGAAAACCACCAAAAACCTTGGCATTCATGACTTGCAAGATTTGATTTTCAAGGATCTTTTTCAATATTTTTTCATGCTATTTTGGCTTCAATCATATCCAATCACTTCAATGCCTTCCATATCTGATCATGCACGAATTATTGAGTATATATCATGCATAAAAAGATTGAAAAACTTAGGTTTAGTATTTTTCATGTATTTTAATTAATTTAAATGAATTATTAATAATAAAAATCCAAATAAATAAATAAAAATGAAGAAAAACTTCCCTTTGGGCCAAATGGTCGTGCACATGCCTTGGATAACGAATTGTGGAAGAAAAAGAGGCCCATTAGCAATTTTAGGTCATTTGAATCAATGTTGACTTTTCAAAATATCCAAAAATTTCCCAACTTCCACAAGGCATAACTTGCTCACTTTTTAAGCTTTGCTCATGTTCTTGGACATTTTGGAAAGGTCTTTGAGTCCTCTAACCAATTCCTTTGGTCCCATGTCATGTTGATTTACCAATATCAAGTTATGGCCCTTGACTTAAAGTCCCTTTTTGTTGACTTTTGAAAATGACTTATAATGTTGAAATTGGTAACTTTTTGTGAGAGCATTTCTTAGACTTGAAGTATGAAGAGGAGTTGTAGGAAATGTATTTCTCTTAAAAATGGGATTTGGATGGAATTTTTCTGATAATCCATGTGAAAGTTATGCCCTGGTCAATTTACAGTTGACTTTTTCAGCTGTCCAAATAAGGAAACTTTTGCATCTTGATGATTTTTGAGCCAAGCTTTGAGAATCATGATCAAGCATTGATCAAATGATGTTTGTGGCTTCAAAATGAGATGTTGACCAAAAATTTGAACTTTTGACTGCCAAATGACCATTTTGCCCCTACAGTTGACTGTGGTGCAATTAGGGTTTTGACTGTGCAATTTTGTGCTGAAAGTCTTGAAACTTTGTATGAGGATGCTTGACCATGTTTATAGGCATGTGGGACTTGATTGGACCCTTGGAAACTTCATTTTCTTGATCAGAACCAAAACCCTAATCTTGACTGTTAGGAGGCCCTTGAACTGTGCAACCCTTGGGGAATTTTGAAGCATGACTTGGCAATTTCTTGAAGAATATGGGAGGGCAAATTTTGGGGTACAACAGATGCGTATGATGCTTATGATGTCCATGATGTTATGTACAAGTATGTATATACAAAACAAAGCAAACAAGTCCCTAGTTTAGACTTGCATGGAGTTTTATAGGTAAGTACCCTCTTGAAGTTTAGTTGCATCAACCTATCCTAGTTAATAGTAATCGGGTTCTAAGGAGCTCAATATCACAAGATTGTTTCCTTGATCATTGTTTCAGTTCAAGCCTCTTTAATGGCGACCAAAATCCCCAAGAAACCAAACCTCAATGAGTGTAGTATCGAGTATCTACCAACTTCGGACTGCACCAAAGCCAGTCATCTCACTACATCCTAAAGGCCAAGTTGGTCAAGTAAGATTCTAGAAGTTCATTAGTGCTTCATGACATCACTCAGCGGCCCCATATTCTCTTTGATTAACTCAAAGGCTACCGGTATCCATAAATATGTCGCACTAACATATCTATTGCTTAGACCATGTCGGTATACCCCGCACAATTTCCACAATGTATTGCTACTTACCTATAATGTATCCCAAATCCGGGTAGAGGATTCAAACCCAAACAAAGAACCAAAACTTAAAGCACACAAGTTCAAACAATGTAAGCAAAATAAATGTGATCTATCCCTAAGGTAACCCCACTTTTAAGAATTAATCCCCAGCAGAGTCGCCAATTCTGTGATACGGTGAGAGAACTGACTTGAGGTTTTACGTTTGTGTTCACAAATGTTGCGGTTTAGCAAGAGTCGCCATCGACTTTTCTTTTATCCAAAAATGAAAGGTGAAAAAGCATAGGAAAAACCTTTAGAGGTGTTTTTGAGTTCGGGGGGTAGATTATGAAAAGGGAAGGTATTAGCATCCTTTTCATCCATGGTTTTCCATGGTCTCTTAGTTACTTTCTAGATCACTTGTTTTTGTTTGAATGTGCTTGTGGTGTGTGGTTTTTAAAAGTATTTTGAAAAGGCGCCATTGTTTAGGCTAACTTTTGTAATGATTCTCGTTCGTAAGAATGTATATAAAGGTGTTTGAGCTTTTTGAAAATATTTCGAGATTGGAAAATGTTTTGAAAGTGATTTTGAAAACGTCTTTGCAACGACTCTCGTCTCTATAAGAACGTGTACAAAGTGTTTGTTTCGAAAATGTTTCAAAGTGAAAGTGTAGGTGTACGGAATGTTTTGTTGTGAGCAAGCGAGTAACTGAGAGCGAACCTACCTACTCAAAAGGTCTTAAATGTGCTTTTCCTTCTCCTTTAGATGTTTCTATCTTACCATTGATGTGGTAAGAAGCCTCATCGTTGGATGTGAAGGGATGAGCGTTGAGACGTTTGTATAGTCATAGAAGACAACATATGGGACGTTTTAGCAATGTCGTTTAGGGACTAGATCGTTTTACCGAAGGCAACATCGAGGGTCATCGAGGGACTACGATCTTTTATCGAGGGTCTTTGCTAAAACACCCATGTTCGAGGGACATGACTATTTTTCCGATAGGCAACAAAGTGGGATTACCCTAAGGGTGCATGTGTGCAAAGTGTGTTTGATTGCATGCATTTAGTCTTGATTAGGGTGATCTATGTTATTGTTTTTATGTCTTGCCATACACACCTAGTTACTATACAGTATATGAAAGCAATAAAAGTGCAGAAATGTAAAGTCCTACACTATTACAATGTTTAGGGGATGGGGTATACAAGTTTGTGAATGGGTATTGCAAAGAAAATAAGTTCTAAGTTACTATTACAACCATATTGAAATGTATAAGAATATACAAGAAAATGTGAAATGAACTTGTTTTGTTTTAAGAAAATATTTTTGATCTTCTGTTTTAAGAAATGAAATAAAGTGTGAAAGAAATATTTTTGATGTTTGCTGGTTAATGGAATAGAAAATGATAGCAAAAATAATGAGAAAAGGAAAAAACGACTCAACGTATTGCTGATTAAATGAGGTCAGAGGTTCTGACCCTGGCGCGATGCAAAATAGAAATCCTGTTAGTGAAAATGTATAAAGTCAGAAGTTCTGAACCCATTGGGAACACAGTAGTTTTCAGAAGTTCTGATATTAATGGCAACAAAATAGACTCCAGAAATTCTGGTACCACTGGCATAACTTGGTCTCTCTCTCTCTCTATACTAGTCAGAACATCTGCAATTTGGTTATTTCTCCATAAAACAGAAGACATGCATAGAACTGTTATATCAGGTGTCATAGTGTTTCAGAAATAAGAAATATCAGAACTATAAATCAGAGGCAAGTATGGATCTGCTAATCCTAATTCTGAGTTCTAATTTCTTTAAGAAGTTCTGAACTGATTTACTCCCTACTTAGGCAGGCAGATGCATGGAATCTCAGAATATATACAATATCAGAAACATGATATCTACATTGTGTTTTTGAGCATGCAAATTTGGTAGTGCTTAAATAATGTGATGAGAGTCGGAAGAAGCATACCTTGCTGCTGGAAGAAGTTCTGTGAACTAGAGTTAACCTCAACTCTGATGATATTCTGAACAACTTCTCCATGTACTCAGTAGGTTGGAAGTTTCCGACTTCTGGAACAACAAGTAGGTGATGTTCTGATTTCTTTGAGTAGAGGGATGGAGAGTGTATTATGGTATGAACACAGAAGTTTAGGCAGTTTCCAATGTGTGGATCAGAGACTGTATGGATGGTTTTTTAGTCAAGAAATATTTGAGAACAAGTGGAGTTTGAATGCAAGGAATCAAAAGTTAAAAGGTTTTTTTTGTGTGTTGTGTTTACAGTTCTTGGAACTCTTGGAATTTTGACGGAGATTCAAGGCTTTTCTTTCTCAAATTTTCGACCTCTTTTCAGTGGCCAAAGGGGTTCTATTTATAGGCAAAGGTTTTGTGGGTTTGAGGTGTCAAGTGGTGCCAACATCATACGCTAGATGCTGACTTGTTCTTGAAGCAAGTTCAAAAAGGTGTGATAGTTGACAGTTTTTTTAGCCTATACTGGATTAGCAAGCAGGGATTAGGGAACAGTAAACCCACAAGCAAAAAAGTAGCGCATGGACCCTCACATATTTCTATAAAAAAGTTGCTTTTAGGGACAACGAAGGTATCTCTATGCCACACGTGGAGAGATCCTTTGGATAAAGACTCAAAATTGGTTGTGAGCATTAAATAAGCATTAAATGATGATGAGATTTGTCAAAATCAGAAATCCTGTAATGTGATATTTTGCATCATTGCTTAAATCTGGATCAGAAGTTCCATTTCAGCATAGTCTAGAACGAAACACCCAACTTCTGATCTTAGTATCCTGTTGCCTCAGCATGCTCTGAAGAATCCCGCATACTTTCCAGTGAGCTGGCAGTACGCTTTGTAATTTTCTTTGATTTACCTTTAAAACTCCGAGTTAGAAGTTCTGCTTCAACGTTAGCATCCAATCTTCCGATCTTCTTATCTTCTGGCTCCAGTATATTCTGAAGGAGCTTTCAGACTTTCCAGGAAGCTTTGTATCATGCTTTGTAACCTTCTTTGATTTACCTTGGCAAACTCTGATTGAGCTTGTGTAGAGGCTGAAGAACCATGTTCTGACTGAAGGCTATATTCTGAACCAAGTTTGCAACTTCTGACTGCACTTGCCTGGAGGCTAGCTTAGAAGTTCTGAAATGTCATACTTTAGGAAAGTTCTAAGTATTTAGAATTTGACTTTTCCAAAGTAACTTTGACTTTTGAATTTCTTGGCAAAACAGACTTCATATTCCAACATGTCTTGATGAAATATGATTTTTGAGATTTGATTTTGATCCAAAAGTCAAAGTTAGACTTCTTAGTGTGCAAATGACCGTTTTGCCCTTGTGAATGGTTTGCTTGGAAAATTGATAATTTCAAGGCTTGGAATTGGATGAAAGAAAACTTGAGGATCCAGGGTGATTCCTTGAGAAAATGAGAGGGCAAATTTTGGGGTACAACAATATCCTTGTGTGATACGGTGGCAAAATCGATTGTTATACTGGTTTTGCATTTGTGTTTGCAAATGTTGCAGTAAGTAAGAGTCACCACTAAATTTTCTTTTATCCAACAAAGGAAAGGGTGAAAAGCATAGAAAAAGACCTTTCGAAAGTTTTCTGAGTAAGGGGGGTAGATTATGAAAAGGGAAGGTGTTAGTACCCTTTCCATTTGTAGTTTTCTACGGGCTCTTAGATGCTTAGCTCATTTTGAAATACTTTGTGTTTTGTGTGTTTTTGAAAAGTATTTTGAAATGCCAATAGTAAGGCATCTTGCTTTATGATAACTCTTGTATCAGTCCTCAAGAGTGTTGATAAAGCGTTTTGAAAATGTTTTTTGAAAGAAGTTTATATACGTGTAAAAGTTTGTTTTTCAGCAAGCATCTAATCAGCTATCTACTTTACTCGAAAGGGTCGTTCTTTTCCTATTTTCCTCCAGATAGTGTTATCCTACTATTAATGAGTAGGTATCCCTAGTCGTTGGATGTTTGAGGGGCATTTGAAGGGACGTTTATACAGTCACAAAGGTAACTGGGCATAAAACTTTAGTAACTACCCTAGGGTTTTAAAATCATTTTTACCGAGGCAACATCGAGAGGGTCATTTTTTATCTTTAAACTAGAGGGTAGCCACTCACGTTTCGAGAGTTGTGACTTTTTTTCCGAAGGCAACCGAAGTGGGATACCCTAGAGGTATATATGTGAGAGTGTGTTGTATTCAGTTATTTATCTTGGCCTTTAGGTTTGCTAGCATTTTGATTATTAAGCTCTTGTCATGCAATCCTATTACCATACATCTAAATAGTTAATATAAAGTGCAGAAATTAAATCCTACACTATTACATGGCTTCGGGGAGGGGGATTAATTACATACCCAAAATTGGGGAAAAGCAGTAAAGTAGAAAGTCCTAGTTATTCTATTACAAACCGGGAAGCAGATACAATAATAATAATGCAAAAGTAACTAAATGCGCGCGAATTGAAGATAACGTCTAAAACTAAAAGGAAAAAAATATTTTTTTTGTTCAATAAAAGAGAGTAAAAATCTAAGTAGACTTAATTTTAATTATAAGAAAGTGTTAAGTTCATTAGCTAATTAATTAATTTATTGGAGAAAATGCTAACCTAATATTTTTGTGATGTTTTTGATTTAATGTTGGTTAAAAAAAAGAGTAAAGCCATTAAAAGAAATAAACAAAACAAAATAAAAGTACAAATAGACCAGGACATCAAATAGAAACATGAGGTGTAAGTTTAAAAACACATGCCCAGATCAAGGAAGAGGCCCGGGTTACCTTCTGATCCAATGAGGGAGGCTGCCTTTCGATCCAAGGAGGGAGGTTGCCTTTCGATCCAAGGAAGAAGGTTGTCCTTCGATCCAAGGAGGGGGCTGCCTTTCGATCCAACGAGAGAAGTTGTTGATGGTGTATAATGGATTGCCTGTGGAGGGTACTGGATCTGAACTCCTTATCATCCATTGGATGGAGCTTGAAGGCGCATAGGAAGTGTTTGAAACACAGCACACTGGATCTACAAGATAATTGTTAGAAAAAAACACAATATACGACCTGGGTATCGAACCCAGGCACTTTCCACTGCATACGTTCTCCTTTACCATCTGAGCTGTTTGTTCATTTGTTGATACAAACACAAAACAATGATTATATGATAAACTATAATAAAATATTGAACGAAAATCTGCCACCTTCAGTCAAGCATAAATATGCATGAACATGGTGATTCATGGTTCAGGCAGTATGAGGGTTCATCTAATGGGTCGAACCTGCATATTTGGATCTCAGTAACACAATAATATGGATGATATACACTGAAACATATACAAATACAAATACAAATACGAATTCACATGATTATTGGAACTGGCGATGCATATGCATGTGTTTTTAACAGCTTTGCTGTCAATAAAGACCCATTCTTACCCTATGAACCCTACAAAGATGATTGCAACGCTTGGTTTGGATGGAAATGGGTTGAATCAAACTGTGGGCGCCTGCACTAAGTTCAGAAAAATTTGAAACAACTTCAAGGTTTTGTCCTCTTTTGCTTGCGCTTTAGCTCTGTATTTATAGGGGTGCAGTGATGAGCGAAAATAGCAAGAATCAGCCATTAACCATGGCATTGAAGGCAGAATCAAAAGTCTTAAAAGGTTGCCATTGTTGATGATTTTATACCATTTTGGGTTCTTGAGTAAACATGGACAGGTTTCACTCCCGCATCTTGACTTTTCGAATGCTTTCAAGTTTTGTTCTTCTATGGTTATGAGTTCCAATTCGAATGGTCCAAGGCCTCATCATTGTGGCTTCTTCGATTGAGCCACTATTTACCTTAGTTGCTTGATTTGAAAACTATCCAATTAGCCCAATCGAACAGTTCTTGTTCCTTTCGATTTCATTTCCTTCAATTCGACCACCTCTTCCTCTTGGTCTGTCGAAGCTTCATTTTGTCATCTCCTTCGAATGTAGTTGTGCAGGTGGCTCTTTGATTCCAACTCCCACCCTTTGCTTATGTCTACAAAAATATCTTTCTTGCTGATCACTAGTTAACCTTCGATTGGTGAATATAGCTTATATACGCCAATTGAAGGATGACTTATGAGCACCAAGCCTTTACTTTGATTACCCAACTCCTTCCTTGCCTGTTCAGGCACATGAATGAAACACGTTGAGCCCCAAAACTCTAAGATGACTCATATTTGGCTGATTCATCACTAACTATCCTTCGATCACACCCTGATTGAAGATGGCATGTCCTTCAAACCAATAGATTTCCACGTGTTTCTTTGGATAAGATAAGAGCTTTTTGAATTCCAAATATTCTTCTTTTTGAAGCGCCCATTCAGGAAACATGTCAATCGAAAGGTGTCTTCCTTGTAACACTTTGAATGGCTTACATCTCCATGTTCAAAAACGAACCTTTCGATGGCGCTCATTACCAGCTCTCCCAATTTAAGGCTTCATAAAAGCCTTCTCACGCTTTCTTTCGAACTAGCCCTCCTTCGATCCTAGTTTTTCATTGGGCATTAAATTGGCCTGCATACCGCTGTCGAAGTTGCTTCGACCCAAATGCCCTTAGGCATATTTTCAGCCTTCGACCTACACTTTGTCATGTACACTTATTTTCTTTCTTTCAGCTGTGCTATTATTTTGAGGCATATAGGGTGTCATGGAAATCATTTGAAGCTCTGGAACTCACACATCTTGGTGAAAAGTGAAATTAGGTGAAAGGCCATTGCTTAGGGGGAGAATTTATCTGATCAATTCTTGGTAAACCATGAGCAATTGGGGACCTTAATGAGTATGCCTTGAATAAAAATGGGAGGAAAAATTTTGTGGTACAACAACTACCCATGTTCAATATTCTTAAACCTGAAAATGTAGATTGGCTCGTCTGTCTTTCGTGATCTGAAGGTGGAAGATGATTGAACATTAGAGTGCCCAGGAATTCGCATTCGCATGAAGTAACACAATTGGTTGATGATGTTAGGAATGGTCTTACATATGCCATTTGGAGAAGATGTTGACTTCATAAGAGGCCTCTTTGTGGGGATTCCTGTTCCTGTTGTCTGAGGAGTACTCCACTGGGGAATGTTGATTTCTATTGTTCTCCCGCTTGAGGAAAACTCTGTGGGGAATAGAGCCTAGGAGCTTTAGCTGTCCATGGCTCTAATGAGGAGTTATCTCTGGACTGGAGAGATGAACATTATCTGTTTTCTGGATGAAGTCTCGGCTTTACAGTAACTTGCTGGGGAGAATGAAATTAATTGTTACTCTGGAAATGTATTAGAAGGAGTCTGTGTAGGGCTGCTTTAGGATGAGTTTGTGTTAGACTTCATCCGAAGATATATAAGAAGGAGCCTATGTAGGGCTGCTTTAGGATGAGATCAAGTGAAACTGTATCTGAAGATATATGAGAAGGAGCCTATGTAGAGCTGCTTCAAGATGAGTCTGTGTTAAACTACATCTGAAAATTTCTAGAAGGAGTCTGTGTAAGATTGCTTCAAGACGAGCCCGTGTAAAGCTGCATTTGGAAATTGTGAGAAGGAATCAGTGTAAGATTGCTTCAGGATAAGCCCGTGTAAAGTTGCATCTGGAAATTGTGAGAAGGAATCCATGTAAGACTGCTTCGTCTGTTCATGTAGATAGTCACCCCGTCTTGTTTCGGGAATTGATCCATAATCAGCTGTTCACAGATAGTTGTCCTATCTTGTTTCAGGTATTAATCTAGAACTCTCTTTTGTTGTTTGTTGAGATAATTGCCCTGTCTTGTTTCAGGAATTAATCTCTGACCTATTTTAGAAAGAAAGATAGTTTCCCCATCTTGTTTCGGGAGTTAATCTTCAATTTGCTCATGTAGATAGTTGTCCTATCTGGTTCTAGGTATTAATCTATAATCAGTCATTCACAGATAGTTGTCCTGTCTTGTTTCAGGTATTAATATGGAATTTGTTTTGTGTTGGTCATTGAGATAGTTTCCCTGTCTTGTTTCAGGAATTAATCTCTGACCTTAGAGAAAGAAAGATAGTTTCCCTGTCTTGTTTCGGGAGTTAATCTTCAATCTGCTCATGTAGATAGTTGTCCTGCCTGGTTCCAAGTATTAATCTATAATCAGTCATTCACAGATAGTTGTCCTGTCTTGTTTTAGGTATTAATCTGGAACTTTTGAAATTGTTGATGATATTCGTCTGTTGATCTTTCCTAAAAAGGTAAAGAATTAGTTGTATGCAATATCATGATATATGGAGTGCATTGGGTAATGATGTTCTCAAAATAAATGAGATTGTGATATATGTATTTGTGTTGCATATGCTATGACGCTTGTAAAATGATGTATGAATGCAATGTATGAGCGTATCAGTTATTCTATTGCAGTGTTGTTGAACTAGGGAAAATAAATCCCTGATTGTTGTTGGGGATGAAGAGTGTAAGTCTTCAAATTTTGTTGAAGTTGAAATGCTGAGAGACAGATTTCCGTTGTTAGAGAAATAAACTCTGTTGGGGAACGAAAACTCTGTAAACCGCTTGGGGATTTTTATGAAACCCTTATTGGGAAACCCAAGAAGCTTGTGAACCAGGCTAAGGAATTCTTTGAGATGTCGGGTAAGTAATTGGAAATTTTTGCTCCGCCGGGGATATAAGAACACCTGACATCATTAGGCTGCATGCTGAGGATATGGCAGTGACTTTATAGTAGGATGCCCCTGCCTCTATACCTACTGGAGAAAGTATCTACGGGGATTTGTAGAGGGCCCTTAGACATTGTCTTGTTTCTTAAAGCCATTAGTAACTATCTTTCTATTTTTTATGCGTGTATTTGTAAACGGTAATCACATTCAAATGCATATGTTCAAAAATAATCACTGGACGTTTTTACAAACAAATAGTTTTGCACTTCAAAGAGATAGTTTTTGTATTAATTTGAATAAGCATTTTTTGTACAAGGAGACGAACATCCTAGTAAGAGAATGTCGTCGTAAGAATGAAAACTATACAAAATAGTATACAAAGAAAAACAGCTATGTGAAATAATCCCATTGGTTCCCATTCTACTATTGCCTTTATGTCTTTGAGCGTCTCATCTCTTTGTTGCTTGTCCGAAGCTGACTGTATTGATTAGTACCATTTGAGCTTGATAGTTGTTACCAAAGATTGGCTGTAAGGTGATCCAACGGGACATATTTTTACGCCTTAAATCCCTAACTTTTACCTAGACCTCCCTTTCGGGTTTTCAGTCCACCGGGATACCCTTTTTTGCCCAAGCTGCCTTTTCAGGTTTTTGACTTTCCGGGTGTACAGATTTTTCCATATGTATATCCCTAATTTTTGCCCGAACCCTTTTGGTTCCCCGGGGTTCCTTTATTTTTGCCTAGGCCAATCGACCTAGCGGGTCTTTGTTCATGTGTAGAATTTTTTAACTATGTCTGCATTTACAAGGTGCGGAAGGTCGTCACCGTCCATAGTGGTTAAGATCATGGCTCCACCAAAAAATATGTTGTTGATCACAAATGGACCTTCATATGTGGGGGTCCATTTTCCCCTGGGATCACCTTGCGGTGGATAATGCGCTTGATTACTAGGTCACCAGCCTGATATACCTGACGTCTAACCTTCTTGTTAAAAGCTTTAATTATATGTTTTTGGAACATCTGACTATGACAGGAAGCCGCAAGCCTCTTATCATCAATTAGGATTAATTGGTCAAGTCAAGTCTGAACCCATTCATCTTCATTCAAACCTGCATCCTTCATGGTTCTCAAGGAAGAGATCTGGACCTCGATGGGTACGATAACTTCCATATCGTATACCAGAGAGAAAGGAGTTGCCCCTGTTGACGTGCGTACTGAGGTACGGTAACCATGAAGAGAAAATGGTAACATCTTATGTCAGTCTTTATATGTCACCATCATCTTTTGTATGATTTTCTTGATGTTTTTATTAGCCGCCTCTACAGCGCCATTCATCTTCAGCCGGTAAGGAGAAGAGTTATGATGCTGAATCTTGAATTGTGTACAAATTTCGGTGATCATAGTATTATTGATATTGGTACCTGTTGTACCCCAATATTTTCCCTCCCATATTTCTCAAGACATGACAAGAGTGATCTCCAAGTTGTTCAAGATTGCTCAAGAGTTGGACAGTCAAATCACCTCCTAAGGCAGTCAATTTAAAATTAGGGTTTTGTGTTGCATCAAGGTCCTTACATCCAAATGACCTCAAGTTCTCCCCAATGTCCTAATATGTTCTTAAGCTCATCCATGTCAAATTTCAAGCCTTGCAGAGGAAGTTTGGTCAGTCAATTGCTCAAAAGGTCCAAAAATCGACTGTGCTAGGGCAAAAGTCAACTGTGACCTACAAACAGTCGAAATTCAATATTTTTTGTCAACATTCTCATTTTGAAGGATAATTCATCATTTTATCAAGGGTTGATCATGATTCATCAAGGATTGCTCAAGATTCATCAAGATTCAAAAGTTGCTAAATTAGGGTTTTTTAGGAAAAGTCAACTCAACTTTGACTAAGCATAACTTTCTCATACTTTATGAGAAATGACCCATACAAATCTCATTTTGAATAGGATGCAATTTCCTACAATCCATCTTCACACCCCAAGATCAAGAAATGCTCTCACAAAAAGTTAAAAATTTGGACATTATAGGTCATTTTTGAAAGTCAACAAAAACACCTTTTTTTCCAAAGCTTATAACTTGAGCATGGAATATCAAAATGAGATTATACAAAAGGATTTATTATAGGACATCTCAAGGTTTCTAAAAAGTCCAAGAACACCTCCAAAAGTTCAAAATTGAAGAAGTTATGCATTGTTGAAGTTGGGCATTTTTCCAAAATTACCAAAAGTCAACTATCCTCAAAACTCCAATTTTTGACAAAGGGCCCACTTTTTTCCACTTGATATGGTCTTGTCATGACACACACGTGTCCCATCTTTAATTTCATGGCCATTCATTTATTTTTCTATTTTATTTAATTTTTATTGATTTAATTCATTTTAAATCAATATTAAATCAAATAAAATCTAAAAATTGATGTAATGAGATTCTTGTGGTCATTGCAGCTTTCAATTATCATGATTCATCAAATCAACTTCGTATCAAGCCTTTTCATGCATAAAAAATCAGATTTGATACAAATATGGAAACTTGATAATGGTGATCAAAATTAAATCTCCAATATTCAATTTCTATGGATTCAAGCCCAAATTTTAACCTAAACTCATTCCCTTATGTACACACAAGCCATACAGATCGAGAACACGCCCTAAGGACTGCAGAAACGGCCAACTCAGAATTGAAAAAAAGTGTGAAAAGTGAGAGATCGAATTCTTGTTTGGAGGCGTTTTCAAGGGAAAATCTTCACATAGTTCTTTTGCTGGCAACCTCCTGAAGCTGTAGCAATCAAGACCAAGTCCTAAAACCTCCTACATCGCGCTGTAAGTCATCACAAATACACCCCTTTCAAAACAAAAACTCTTTTCAAACCCACAAACACAAAGAAAAGCAAACTTTTGAAAACATAATGAGCAAGTACCTAAGAGACCGTGGATAACCACAGATAGAAAGGGTGCTAACACCTTCCCTTTCTATAATCTACCTCTTGAACCTGAGAAACATCTCAAAAAGGAATTTTTCTGTGCTTTTGTCCTTTCCTTGTTGGATAAAATAAAAGACGGTGGCAACTCTTGCTTACCGCGACATTTTGCAAAAACAAATGCAAACGCGAACCAGCATTCCAAAACAGCCAGTTCTCATTCCCACCGATCACAGTACCATTATCCGTAATGATTCTTTCTGAAATACCGTACCGATAGATAAGGTTATGTCTGATGAATCGGGCCACAACGTTCTTGGTAACAGAAGCAAAAGAGGCAGCCTCGACCCACTTTATGAAGTAATCAATGGTGACGAGAATGAAGCGGTGCCCATTAGAAGTTGTAGGTCTAATCTCTCGAATCATATCGATACCCCATGTTGCGAATGGCCAGGGAGCAGTCAAGACGTTTAGAGGAATCAGAGGCACATATACTTTATCAGCATAGATCTGGCATTTGTGACAAGTTTAGAAATGCTGATAACAACCTGCTTCCATAGTGGACCAGTAGTGTCCTTCCCTCAGAATCTTCTTAGCCATTGTGTGCCCACTATAATGGGTGCCAAAGGTGCCTTCATGCATGTCTTCCATAATCTTATCTGCTTCACTCTTGTCTACACACCGAAGCAAAGTAGAATCGTGGTTGCACTTGTAGAGGATCCCATTACTGAGGAAGAACTTGGAAGAGAACCTTCTTAGGAACTTCTTGTCATTGACAAAAGCTCCCTTAGGATACTCTTGGGCTTCAAGGTACCTTTTCACTTCGTGGAACCAAGGTTTGTCCATTATCCCTTCAGTATCAATCTCATAACAGTATGCCGGTTCGTCCAATCTTTCAATAGTGATATGAGGGGCTTCATTATCCCATCTGACCTTGAACATGGATGGCATAGTAGCTAGCGCGTTTGCTAGTTGATTTTCCTCTCGTGGAAAATGCTCAAAGGTAATTTCTTCAAAGTGTGGAATTAGTGTCAACACATGTTCCCGGTAAGGGATGAGATTAGGATGCTTTGTGTCCTATTCTCCTTTGATTTGACTGATTACTAAGGTCGAGTCTCCAAATACACTCTGTTGTACCCCAAAATTTTCCCTCTCATTTCTCAAAGGATCATCCTGACACTCAGGTTTGCTTCTATCAAGTTTCAAGTCTTGGATTACAATTTTCCAAGAAAGTCATTCACAAGGGCAAAATGGTCAAAAGCACAGTGAAAAGTCAAACTTTGACTCTTTGATCAAAAATCAATTTTCAACAATTATATTTCATCAGGACATGAAATTGGTTCATCAAAATCAAAAGTCAGAAATTGCTTTAAAAAATCAAAACATGGTTCAGAACATGACTTGTCAATCAGAACATATAGAAACGGTGTTCTTCAACCAGAACATGATTCTTCAACATATGAAGGCTATGTTCAATGTTTCGGTCAGAACATCACCCTTCAAGTCTCATTCAGGTCTTCTGCGATTAGAATATCACCAAATCCCAAAACCTCGTTTGAGCAGCCTGTTGCACTGCTATAGCACAGTTCTGCAATCAGCTGATGATCCATTCCACACCTGCACTTTCTCAAACACCATATTTGCACAAAATTAGCATACAAAAGTTGTGATTAAAAAGCAATGAAACAGTATGCCAAAAAGGTTTAAATACTGTTTGTTTTCCCCCCAAAACCATAGCAAACTCACCTATAAATAAGTTGCTCCATCACACTTTCAAGGGGATGGCATTTGGAAAGAGAGAATTATTAAAGAGAGAAAAGAAAACAGTAAAACATTCGTGAATCCTGAATTCCTAAAAAAAACCAAAACCTTTGTTCTTCCCTTTGAATCAAAGAACATAACAGTTTTTGTTCCGTTGCTCTTGCTGACTCCAGAACATCTGAATGCAGCAACTCAAGCCCCAAACACGCGCTCCAGATTCAAGGTAAGTCTTCCTGACTTTGAATCTTTTCATTCAGGATATCAGCAAATATGTAAATATCATAGAATTGATGTTGTCCACATCATTGCATAAGTAGAAAAATTGTGGATCAGAACATCATGGATAAAGCTAGGCTCAGGATTAGGATTAGAACTTCTATGAACTGTTGTGCTTTTATCTTTCTGATTTTTGTTGTTGTTAAGAACTGATTAAGTTGCAGATGTTCTGACTAATGTAAGGAAGGAGGTGAAGTGTAACACTGAATTTCTGGTTTTCTCCTTTCCCACTGTTTTAGCATAGCACAGAACTTCTGAGTTCTCCTTACTATTTAACACATATAACTGCTATGCTTTCTTACTGTTTTAACACACAGAGAACTTCTGAGTTATCCCCACTGTTTAACACATAGAACGTCTAGGCTTTCTTACTGTTTTAACACACACATAACTTCTGAGTTCTCCTCACTGTTTAACACATAGAACTTCTAGGCTTTCTTACTGTTTTAACAGACACAGAACTTCTGAGTTCTCCTCACTGTTTTAACACATATAACTTGTAGGTTTTCTTACTGTCTTAACACACATAACTTCTGATTTTCACTCACTGTTTAACACAACACAGAACTTCTGATTTTCACTCATTGTTTATCACCACGTAGAACTTCTGATTTTTGCTCATTATTTTAACACACATAACTTCTGGGCTTTCTTACTGTTTTAACACACACATAACTTCTAAGATTTTCTCACTATTCTAACACTCAGAACTTCAGCACGTAGCGACCCATAACTTATGTTTTCCCTCCAACGTTTATTTCCGAACCTCCGAGTGCATCAATCCATAACTTCTGATCTCCTCTGACTTTTATTTCTGAACCACAGCGCGTCTGGCATCAGAACTTCTGATCCCCTTTGTCTTGCTTTCAGCAACATACCGATCCTATTCCTTATTGTTTTTTTTCCTTTTTCTCTATTATTTTTTTATAAAAAAGGACATCAAAAATATTTTCTTTTATTAAATAATTTTTTCCTTTAATTTTTTAAGAACAAAAACCATTTTTTCAAAACAAGTCATTTCCTTTTCTTATATTGTATAATTCAATATGGTTGTAATAGGTAACTAGGATTTAAATTCTTGCAAACCCCCATTTGTAATTATGTACCTCCATTCCTAAATGATGTAATAGCGTAGGAATTTACATTTCCGCGCTTTTATTGCTTTCATATATTGTTAGTAATTAGAATGTGTATGGATAGACATAAAATCAACAAATAGATAACCCTAATCAAGACTAAATGCATGTAAATCAAACACACTTGCACACTAGTACCCTTAGGGTAATCTCACTTTGTTGCCTTTTAGAAAATAGTCAAGTCCCTCAAATATGGGCGTTTTAGCAAAGACCCTCGATAAAAGATCGTAGTCCCTCGATGACCCTCAATGTTTCCTTCGGTAAACGATCTAGTCCCTAAACAACATTTCTAAAACGTCCCATAGGCTGCCTTCTATGACTATACAAACGTCCCTCGCCCGTCCCTTCACATCCAACGATGGGGGCTTCTTACCAAATCAATTGTAAGATAGCAACATATAAAGGAGGAGGAAAAGAACATTTAAGACCTTTTGAGTAGGTAGGTTACTCCTAGTTGCTCGCTTGCTCACGACAAAAACATTTTACACCCACAACATCACTTTGAAACATTTTTCAAAAGACAAAACACTTTGTACGCATTCTTATAGAGACGAGAACCATTACAAAGGCATTCCCTTTCAAAATACTTTCAAAACCCATATCACAAACACACTTTCAAACAAAAAGCAAGTGATCTAGCAAACAACTAAGAGCCCGTAGATAACTACTGATGGAAAGGGTGCTAATACCTTCCCTTTTCATAACCTACCCCCCGAACTCAAGAAAATATCTCGAAAGGTCTTTCCTGTTCTTTTCAATCTTTCCTTATTGGATAAAAGAAAAGTCAGTGGCGACTCTTGCTATCCGCAACAATTGCGATTAAACGCAAAACATCCCAATTCAATTCTCCCACCGTGTTACACACTCAAGAATTTAATTCTCAAGTCGATAGCAGCTTTGAGACCCATAATGCATGCTTCATATTCAGCCATGTTATTGGTACAACTGAAACATAGTCTGGAAGTGAAAGGAGTATGACAACCTTTGGGAGATATAATCACAACACTGATGCCATTGCCGAGTGCGTTAGAAGATCCGTAAAAAACCATAGTCCATCGGGATCCTTTTTCAGGTCCTTCATCCGGTCCAGGTTCTTCATAATCAGTTACTAACATGATGTTCTCATCCGGGAACTCAAAATTAATATATTGGTAGTCCTCCATAGCCCGATGAGCCAAATGATCAGCTAATACACTTCCCTTGATTACTTTCTGGGTTGTGTACTGAATATCATATTCGGTCAAGATCATTTTCCATCTTGCTATTCTTCTGGAGAGAGCGGGCTTCTCAAAGATGTATTTGATAAGATCCATTTTAGATATCAACAAAGTAGTGTGAGTCAACATATACTGTCTTAGTCGGCGAGCAGCCCATGGCAAAGCATAATAAGTTTTCTCGAGCAGTGAGTATCTTGTTTCACAGTCGGTAAACTTTTTGCTAAGTAGTATATTGCATGCTCTTTTCGACCAGACTCGTCATGCTGCCCCAACACACACCCCATTGAGTTCTTTAACACTGTTAAGTACATGATCAGAGGTCTTCCTTCAACCGGAGGCATCAAAATTGGAGGCTCTTGAAGATATTCCTTGATTTTGTCAAAGGTGGTCTGGCAATCGTCATTCCACTTCACTGCTTGATCCTTCTTCAGTAATTTGAAGATTGGCTCACAAGTAGCAGTTAGATGGGAAATGAATCTGGAAATGTAGTTAGAAGTCCCAAGAATCCCCTAACCTCCTTCTCAGTGCGTGGAGTTGGCAATTCTTGTATAGCTTTAACCTTTGAAGGGTCTACTTCAATACCTTTTCCGCTGATAATGAAGCCTAAGAGCTTACCAGATCTTACTCCAAAGGTGCACTTATTCAGGTTCAGTCTCATATTGTACTTCTTCAGTCTTTCAAACAACTTTTGCAGGTGATCAAGATGTTCCTCTTCAGTATGAGACATGGCTATCATATCGTCAATGTAGACCTTTCTCTCTTGATGGATCATATCGTGAAACAAGGCTGCCATGGCACGCTGATAGGTTACCCCGACGTTCTTTAACCCAAATGGCATAACTTTGTAGCAAAAAGTGCCCACTGCATGACAAAGGTTATTATCTCCATATCTTCAAGTGCCATTTTGACCTGATTGTACCCAGAGAAACCATCCATGAAGGAGAATACCTTATGTTGTGCGGTGTTGTCACCAGAACATCAATATGGGGAAGCGGAAAGTCATCCCTGGGGATTACCCTATTCGTGTCTTTGTAATCCACACACATACGTACTTTACCATACTTCTTAGGCACCAGAACAACATTAGAAACCCATTGTGGATAAGAGGTATCAACTATAAAAGTGGCGTTAAACTGTTTCATGACTTCAACTTTGATCTTTTCTGACATCTCTGGCCGCATACGACGAACCTTTTGCTTCACGGGAGGGTAATCTTATTTTGTGGGTGTTGTACCCCAAAATTTGCCCTCTAATTTCTCAAGAATTTTCTCACAAGATCCTCCATGACATCAAGTTTGCAGCACTGATACCTCAATTTATGTTTGGAATCAGCACAAGGGCAACATGGCCAATTGCACACTGAAAAGTCAAACTTTGACTTTTGGATCAAAATCAAGTTTCAAGAATCATATTTCATCAAGGCATGTTAGAATATGAAGTTTGTTTCATTAAGAAAGTCAAAAGTCAATTATGTTGAAAAAGTCAAAGTTTTAAACACTTAGAATTTTTTCTAAGTGTTAAGAAAATATGACAAGTTCAGAACTTTTGGCCAGATTTTCATCATGATGAAAGTTAATTCAGGAAGAACTTCTAACATAAGAGTTGTAGATCTCAATGAGATCTAAAACATTGCAGAACATAACTTCTCCTGGAAATATTGGGATTTCAAGTTATAAATCCTTGAAGACGCATCCATGAAATTGAAGCACTCAGTAAATTCTAGGCCTTTTCAAATCAGAATTTGGATTACAACTTGTGGGTCAGTTTTCACGTAGGTCTCGACAAAGTTTGCAAGAGGTCCAAAGAAGGTCTATGTTGTACCCCAAAATTTTCCCTCCCATATTTTTCAAGGTTTGCTAGGACCATGCTTCAAAATCTCCCAAGGGTTGCACAGTCCAATTGCCTCCTAACAGTCAAAAATTAGGGTTTTGGTGCTGGCAAAGAAATTGAAATTTCCAAGGGTCCAATCAAGTCCCACATGCCCATATACATTGTCAAGCATCCATGTGCCAAGTTTCAAGACTCACAGCACAAAAATGCACAGTCAAAAACCCTAATTGCTTCACAATCAACTGCAGGGGCAAAATGGTCATTTGACAGTCAAAAGTCAAATTTTTTTGTCAGCATCTTATTTTGAAGCCAAAAACATCATTTGATAAATTCTTGATCATGATTCTCAAAGCATGGCTCAAAAAGTCTCAAGATGCAAAAGTTTCTATTTTTGGACAGTTGGAAAAGTCAACTGCAAATTGACCAAGGCATAAATTCCACAAGGTTTATCAGAAAAATTCCATCCAAAGCTCATTTTGAAGATAATGACATTTCCTACAACTCATCTTCACACTTCAAGTCCAAGAAATGCTCTCACAAAAAGTTATCAATCTCCACATTATAGGTCATTTTCAAAAGTCAACAAAAAGGCACTTTAAGTCAAAGACCATAACTTGAGATTGGTAAATAAAAATGACATGGGACCAAAGACATTGGTTAGAGGACTTCAAGATCTTTCCAAAATGTCCAAGAACATGATCAAAGCTTAAACATTGAGCAAGATATGCCTTGTGGAAGTTGGGAAAGTTTTGGGAATTTTGAAAAGTCAACTTTGCTTCAAATGCCTCAAAATTGCTAATGGGCCTCAATTTCTTCCATGAATCATTACCCAAAGGCTATGCACGACCCATTGACATCCAAGGGAGTTATTTTCTCATTTTTGATTAATTATTTGAATTTTTATCATTATTAATTCACTTAATTAAAATTAAATATGAAAAAATATCAAATGACACCTTTCAAATCTTTTTATGCAGCATATTCACTCTTTATGAGCTTAACATTTCGTGCACATTCTAAAAGGAAAGAATCTCCCATGATTGGCATAAGAAAGGCATGAAAAAGATTGAAAAAGATCATGAAAATCAAATATTCAAAATCATCAATGCAAAGGCTTTGGGCTTGATTTTTCTGACCTAATTCATTCACATACATAAGCATAAGTGAAACCTAATGCCAAGGACAGAAGAAGCTGCGCATAAGGCATAGAACAAACTTGCACTTTTTCACCAAAAAATTGAAAACTGTTTTCATACGTAGAGCTGGTTTCAAGGCCTCAAGAGGATTCCAAAAGCTTGCTAACACTACCAGGAAGCGATTCCAATCGAAACCAACCTTCCATACTCAAGGAATTGGTATAACCGAGTCACCCTGTTCACAAAATATTTCATATTCGTATTTGAATTTACATGCATTGTTTATACTTTTTTAATGTTGATTTACACTAACATGGACCTTCTGAAGCTAATGACACAACTCAATTGGATTAATATTGCCTGTATCACGATTCACCATTAACGATTGCTAGGGTTGCAGAAGCTTTGAATTGGGGCTTTCCTCATCTGGAAAAATTGGCCATCCAAACTAGTGCCAATAGAATCAGGACGTCCAGACGAAACAATTAGACTACTCGCGCCCTTTTTATAGTTAACCATGCTCTAATCGTTATTTTTGTGCATTGTAGTTAGTGGGGGTTTAAAACCCCTGCTATTTGCTTTCTATTTATAGGAAATATGAGGAAGAAGATGGACGTGTCTTCAGGTGATTGGAGGGTTCAAATAATTGGCGCGATTTTTCTTTTGTTCCAGAATAATTGCATTTTTTACATATAATGATCACGTTCCATTATAATAACGAATAGACGCGCTGGCTCAGTTGGTGGAAAGGGATAGTTGCAAGCATTGGGACCTGGGTTCGATTCCCAGGTCCCCCACTTATTCCATATTTTTTTCTCTAACATGATTCT
The DNA here is from genome assembly GCA_948472305.1 of Vicia faba. Taxonomy (NCBI): domain Eukaryota; kingdom Viridiplantae; phylum Streptophyta; class Magnoliopsida; order Fabales; family Fabaceae; genus Vicia; species Vicia faba. The sequence continues at coordinate 1,555,566,439 of OX451739.1, read as the reverse complement.
ATGCAGTATGCTGTCCAAGGACCATCATGCGTCCTCACCATCTAGCTTGCCACGCGCCCAGAAGCCCCAATCCAAAGGCCATAACGTGCAGCTCAACATACGCATTAGTCAATGGCTCCTCACATGATCACTAAAAGTCAAAAAGGCCTGGAATTATTGGGCCAAAATTCTCACAATTGACCTCCAAAAGGGCCAGAACACCCCCATGGTTTGATTTTTAATTTTTTTGTTATTTTTTCCTTTTAGTCTTTTAATTATTCCTTTTAAATTAATTATTTTCTTTTAATTCCACAAAATTAATTTTCATAATAATAAAACCAAAAAAATCATAAAAATATGTTATTTAATATTTAAGTCACTAATTTTTTGTAAATAAATCTTTTAATAATTAACTTAGTAACATTAGGTTAAAATTTTAATGTTTTTTCTTAAATAACTAAAAAAGGGTAGAAATTAGGTTTAGCATTTTTATTCTTTTCTCTCAACAAATAACTATTTTTTTTTCTTATTATTATTATTAACTATTAATTATCTTGTAAATAAATATGTCATTAAATAATTAGTAAAAATTAGGTCAAAACTTAAATATTTTCCTTTAACAAATAAAAATAATTTAGAACTAGGGTTTTATTCAATTTCTAATTTCAATTAATTCTCTTTATTTCCATTAAATACAAAAAACATAAAAAATAATTTCCTTTCTTCGTTAAATAATTAATTCACTTCCAATTTCAATTTAATTTCTTTAAAGGGTCCAACGCCCTCGCATTCGATTCTAATTTCTTTTCGCACGTTTATTTTTATTTCCTTTTTAAATATAATGTATTTTCCCCAAAGCTTTGTAATAGTAATTAGGACATTTATTTATTTTCCGCATTTTATTCAAATCAGGTCTTTGTTAATTTGGCGATGTATAGACCCGCGCCTTGTAATAGCGTAGGACCTTTATTTTCCGCATTTTAATTTCCGCACCTTTTAACTGCTAACTATTGCATGAAAGAATGAATGGCCCAAATAAAATCAAAGCGTAGCTCACCCAATGCATGATCAAGATAAAACATAATTGAAAATGACACACAATTCACACACCACTCTTAGGGTACGCCTCACTGTTGCCTTGCCTTCGAAACGTGGTCGTCGAGTATAGGACGTTTTAGTAAGTCCTTATGTCCATGATCTATGGCATAGGGGTAGATTCTAAGGTGTCCTACTGTTGCTCTGGTGACCACACTGTCCCTAACAAACGAATTGACCCGAACACCTCCAACGGTGGTGCTACCTATCTCTCAATGGTGGGATGGCACTACCTTAAGGACATTTACACAGCATAATTCCTTAGGGTAGGTAGATGACTCATAGATACTTGCTCTAATTCAAAACAAATCAAAAACTTCTTTTCACACCGACACTTTTCAAAAAGCTTTCAAAAACAACTTTTCAAACACTCTCTAGGACTGATACAAGAGTCGATCTGAAACTTTAAACGAAACTTTTTCAAACCCACTCACGATTGAAAAGCAAACAAACATTTTGAAAACACAAATGAGCAAGTATCTAAGAGCCCATGGATAACCATGGATAGAAAGGGTGCTAACACCTTCCCTTTCTATAAATCTACCTCCCGAACCGAGAAACTATCTCATAAGGAATTTTTCTGTGCTTTTGTCCTTTCCATGTTGGAGAAAATAAAAGACGGTGGCGACTCTTGCTTCCGCGACATTTCGCGAACCAGCGTTAAACAGTCAGTTCCAGATCCACCGATCACAGAACTGGCGACTCTGCTGGGGATCAATATAAAGTGAGGTGTACCTTAGGATAGTTCATAACTGTGTTTTCAATTGCTTTGACTTGTTTGCTTTATCATTGTGGGACTGTCTTGGGAGTTCTATAGATCCTAACCCGGATCTGGGGGATACCTTCTTAGAAAGTAGCAACAAGACTGTGAGGGAACTGTGCGGGGTATACCGACATGGTTGAAGCAGTCTGCTATGTTGATGTGGTACTTTGGTGTGTACCGGTAACCCTTGAGTTCAGTCAAGGAGAGTACGGGGCCGCCGCGTGGTATCGTGAAGCATCAACTGAACTTAGGAACCTTAATTGAACTATCTTGGCCTCTTTAGGGTAGTGAGATAACTGACTTTGGTGCAGTCCGAGGTTGGTTGATACTCGATACTACACTCAATTGAGGGTTGTTTTCTTGGAATATTTCGGTCGCCAGTTCAGTGGCTAAATCGAAACGATGAACAATGAAAGCAATCTAGTGATATTGGGACCCTTAGAACCCGGTTTCTTCTAATAGGACAGGTTGAGCACACCAACTTCAAGAGGGTAATACCCAGACCCCATGCTGGCCTAAACTCTAAGGGCTGTGGTGTGACTTGTGTGCCTTACCATGTTTGCTTCTTGTGAATATTTGTGGTGTGTTTAATCATAGCATCATGACATCATACAACATCATATGCATTGGCTAACCATTTCAGGGGTTCGAATCTTCATCTTTGTTCTTGTTTTGTAGGACATGGAAACTATTCGCAAAAAGACAATTCAGATCAGCCTTGTAAGGATTCCCCCTCAGCTTAAGGAGCTTATATCCAGGATTCCCGAGAGCTCTTCATTCAGTGAAAGACATGGAAGACTCATCAGCTTGGTCAACACCAACATTGAGGAAGATATGATAAAGGTCCTGTTCCAGTTCTTTGACCCTCTGCATCACTGTTTAACTTTCCTGGATTATCAACTGGTGCCTACATTAGAAGAGTTCTCCCGGCTTCTGAAGATCCCTATCCTTGATCAACTACCCTACAATGGTACGGAAAAGGAACCCAAGCTTGAAGAGATTTCTAAAGCCTTACACCTACAACCATCTGACCTCAAGGGACATTGGGAAGTTAGAAGTGGTATCAAAGGGTTCTTAGCCAGGTTTCTGTTTGAGAAGGCCCAAGAATGTTGGAACTCCCTTGACCTACAAGCTTTTGAAGAAGTTGTGGCCCTCCTTGTCTATGGTTTGGTGCTGTTCCCTAATCCAGATCAGCTTATAGATATCAGTGCTGTCCAGATCTTCATGTCCAGGAATCCTATACCTACGTTGCTGGGGGACATCCTTCACTCATGTTACACTCGAACCATGAGAAAAAGAGGTGTTCTTATGTGCTGTACTCCTCTCCTGGGAAGGTGGTTTATTTTGCACCTTCCACAATCAGTTTTGAAGAACGAGCGGGGTTTGAGATGGTCACAGCGACTGATGACTCTTACACATGCTGATATACATTGGTGCTCTCGGTCCAGAGAGGATGTCACTATCATTGATCGTTGCGGGGAGTACCCTAATGTTCCTTTACTTGAAATCAGAGGAGGTATTACTTACAACCTGTTCCTGGCTTGGAGATAGTTTGGTTATGCTCGGAGGGACGACCCTCATGACATGTTAATTCCTGACATAGTTTTTGACTTCGACAACGATGCACAAGGACTTCGCCAGAAATTTATCAGAGCTTGGAGGATGCCAAGTAGGATAGACAGCAAGACCCTGGGGCACAGGAACTCCATCCTGTTGGAGCCTTATCTCAAGTGGGTACGAGCCCGCTCCCAGAAGTTGGTAATGCCTTATCCTCATGTTCTCCCTGTGATCTAAGAGCCAATCTTGGAAGGAGAGGTGTCCTACACCATTCGACATCCTGACATGCCCACGTCCTGGGAAGAGATGCAGAAGAGCTGGATCCAGCTTAAGGAAGAACAGAATTCTCTTGAGACCAGTCTACATGCTAGTGAAAAGAAGGTCTTGGAGCTCACCCGCCTGCTGCACGAGGAGAGGAATCTCAACACCTACATTGCTCCGAAGAGGATACGTAGTGTCTTCTGGGACTGATTTGCTTTTGTAATATTTTGCCCATGAGGCTTTAATGTACCAAACAATTATTTCCTTAATGATAACGTGTGTTCCTTTTTGTCTACAACAAATTTGAACTTTCGAACCCTTGAATGCATTGCATAAACACATATCATTCATCATGTGCATAGCAGGTACTCTTCTTTTCAAGTTGCTTACTGTTCTTCGCTGTTTATTTCAGCATCATGTACCCTGAATCATCTACCGAGCTGTCTATCAAGGCCCTTCAGGCGCAGAACGCACAATTTCAGGAGCTGATCATGGGTTTGGCTCAAGGTCAAGAAGAGCTGAAGGCTTTGCTCCTGAAGAAGGAGAAGAAGAAGAAGAGAACTGTTCTATTCAACACGGGCCGGAGGTTTAGTAACACACTGCAGAACGAGGAAGCTGGTTCTTCTGTAGGCAAAGACAGTCCCCAAGGGGGAAGGGCTCCAAGTCCGGTGGTCTCTGACAACGAGACTGATTTTAATGAGGAACAATATCCTCCGACTGAAGACAAATACAAGCAGTTGGAAGACCGTCTGAACGCTATGGAAATTTAACAAGTGCCTGGGCTGGATTTCGGAGACTTGGGTTTATCTTCTGGTGTGATCATCCCTCACAAGTTTAAAGCACCATCTTTCACCAAGTATGACGGGGCGTCTTACCCTAAGCTGCACCTCAGATCTTATGTGCGGAAAATTCAGCCGTATACAGTGGATAAGAACTTGTGGATCCACTTCTTCCAGGAGAGTCTTTCAGGGACTCATCTCGAATGGTTCTATCAGCTGGATGGAACCAAAGTTTGTAACTGGGAGGAGTTGGCTACTGCTTTTTACAAGCAGTATCAATATAATGCCGACCTTGCTCCTACACGTACCCAACTCCAGGGTATGTCGCTAGGATCAGGCGAAGGTTTTAAAGAGTATGCGCAGAAGTGAAGGGACCTGGCTGGTAGGGTGCAGCCTCCGTTAACTGACCGTGAATTGGTAGATATGTTCTTGGGGACCCTATCCGGGCCGTTCTTCAATCATCTTATTGGCAACTCATCTGCAGGGTTCACAGACCTTATCCTGACTGGGGAAAGGATAGAGGCTGGCATGAAGTCAGGAAAGATTCAGAAAGGTGCGTCTTCAAGTTCTGAGAAGAAGCCCTTCAAAAAGGAGGCCAGTGCTGTGTATGGGCCTAGGAGGCAAGACAAACCAGAACGCCGCCAAACTGTCAACGCGGTGGTGATTGCTAAGCCTATTGCCGCTCCTCGGCAAGCTAATCAACCAAGGGCTGAAAGACCCAGAAGAGAATTTACCCGGCTGAGTATGACCTTGTCACAAATCTTGCCGCAACTGCTATCAACAAACTTGGTGACCGTCAGAGAGGCTCCGAAGGTTGTGAATACTGCATCTCCTAAGTATAATCCAAATGCCCGCTGTGCTTATCACTCCGATAGCCCGGGGCATTCTACTGATGATTGCTGGGCCCTGAGAAACAAGGTGCAGGACCTTATTGATGCAAAGGAGGTACAGTTTGAGGCACCTGAGAAGCCTAATGTAGTGACAGCTCCCCTGCCTGATCATAGAGTGAATGCTATCGGGGATGAAGACGAAGTGGAAGAATCAGAGTTCGATAGATGGATTTATCCAACGGCCAACAGTGGACCTAGCAATTAGACCGCAAAAGATCATACACCTGTTACTTTTGTTACGCAGTAATGAATTCCTTTGTTTTTGTTATTTGTAATAAACAATGAATTGAAACTTTATGGCCCGGTGTCTCGCCCGGGGCACCGTTGGCTTCATTTGTGAGGGCTTATAACTGTCATTTCCATATATCATGAATAAAGATCTTGGACGTTTTTTCGCATTTCAAATCTTGTGCTCCCTTTCTTTCTTTCTTTCTTTCTTTATATATTGCAAAACAGCTATATTTACACACACTCACCTACACAGGTTTCAATCCACTCTGGATCTCACTGGTAACGACTCTGCTACTGCCAGTTATGACTTCGAAAATCCGATCAACTTAGCCGAAGACGAAGGTGAAGATGATTGCGAAGTGCCTGGCGAGCTTGCAAGACTGTTACTCCAGGAAGAGAGGACAATTCAACCACATGAAGAGCCAATGGAAACGATAAATCTGGGTACTGAGACAGATAGGAAGGAAGTCAAGATTGGTGCCAATCTGGAGCTCAGCGTAAAACAAAGGTTGACTCAGATGTTACATGATTATGTGGAGATCTTCGCCTGGTCCTACGAAGACATGCCCGGGTTGGATACCGACATTGTGGTCCATTATTTGCCTACCAAGGAAGACTGCCCTCCGGTTAAGCAAAAGGTCCGCCGTATGCGTCCAGAGATGTTTGAGAAGATCAAAGTTGAGGTTATGAAACAGTTTGATGCCGGGTTTCTTGCAGTGACTTCTTACCCTCAGTGGGTTGCCAATGTGGTGTCGGTACCGAAGAAGGACGGTAAGCTCAGAATGTGTGTTGATTACAGGGATCTGAACAGGGCCAGCCCCAAGGATGACTTCCCCTACCTCACATTGATGTTCTGGTTGACAATACTGCTCAGCACAAGGTGTTCTCCTTCATGGATGGCTTTTCAGGTTATAATCAGATCAAGATGGCTCCTGAAGACATGGAAAAGACTACCTTTGTTACTCAGTGGGGCACCTTCTGCTACAAGGTCATGCCATTCGGGTTGAAAAATGCTGGGGCAACCTACCAACGTGCCATGGTTGCTTTATTTCATGATATGATCCATCATGAGATTGAAGTGTATGTCGATGATATGATTGCGAGGTCCCAAACTGAGGAGGAACACCTTGACCATCTGCAGAAATGGTTTGACCGTTTGAAGCTGTACAAGCTGAGGTTGAACCCGAACAAGTACACCTTCGGGGTTAGATCTGGAAAGTTGCTAGGCTTCGTTGTAAGTGATAAGGGTATTCAAGTGGACCCTGCCAAGGTTAAAGCCATTCAAGAGATGCCAGTTCCTAAGACAGAGAAAGAGGTCAGAGGCTTTTTAGGACGTCTGAATTACATTGCCCGATTCATCTCGCACCTAACTGCTACTTGTGAACCAATCTTCAAGCTGCTGAAGAAAGATCAGGTAGTACGTTGGAATGATGAATGTCAGGCCGCTTTTGACAGAATTAAAGAGTATCTCCAAGAACCACCCATTCTTATGCCACCGGTTGAAGGGATACCTCTGATACTATACCTGACAGTACTCGACAACTCAATGGGGTGTGTGCTGGGGCAACATGACGAGTCTGGCCGAAAAGAGCATGCCATTTATTACCTTAGCAAAAAGTTTACCGACTGTGAGACCCGATACTCACTGCTCGAGAAAACTTGCTGTGCTTTGGTATGGGCTGCTCGCCAACTGAGACAATATATGCTGACTCACACCACCTTGTTGATTTCAAAGATGGATCCAATAAAGTACATATTTGAAAAACCTGCTCTGTCTGGGAGGATAGCAAGATGGAAAATGATCTTGACAGAATACGACATCCAGTACATGACTCAGAAAGCCATCAAAGGAAGTGTATTGGCAGACCACTTGGCACATCAGGCAGTAGACGACTATCAGTTAATGAACTTTGAGTTTCCGGACGAGAGCATCATGATAGTGACTGATTGTGAAGTACCTGGACCGGATGAAGGACCTGAGGAAAGATCCCGATGGTCTATGCACTTTGACGGAGCATCCAACGCTTTGGGTAACGGCATCGGCGCTGTGATCATATCCCCTCAAGGCACTCATACTCCACTCACTGCCCAGCTATATTTCAACTGCACCAACAACATGGCGGAGTATGAGGCATGCATCATGGGTCTTCAAGCTGCGATCGACTTAAGGATCAAGTTTCTGAGTGTCTTCGGAGATTCCGCTCTCGTGATCAATCAGATCAAAGGCGAGTGGGATACGAAACATCCGAACCTTATTCCTTACAAAGAATGTGTGTTGACATTGATCCCCCATTTCACAGAGATAACTTTTGAACACTTTCCGAGAGAGGAGAATCAGCTGGCGGACGCGTTAGCTACGATGTCTTCCATGTTCAAAGTCAAGTGGGACAATGAGGCTCCCCGGGTCATTATCTGGAAATTGGACGAACCGGCATACTGTTGTGATCTTGAGGCTGAGGTAGTAACTGAGAAACCCTGGTATCATGAGGTGAAGAGATACTTGGAAGCTCAGGAATACCCTGAAGGTGCGTCTGTCAACGATAAGAAGTTTCTGAGAAGATTCGCAGCGAAGTTCTTCCTCAGCAACGGCATCCTGTACAAGCGAAACCATGATTCGACCTTACTGCGTTGTGTGGATAAGACTGAAGCAGAAAGGATCACGGCGGAGCTACACGAAGGTACCTTCGGAACGCATTCCGGTGGACATACCATGGCAAAGAAAATCCTTCGGGCAGGGTATTTCTGGTCCACAATGGAAGCCGACTGTTACCAACATTCTCGGACATGTCATAAATGCCAGATTTATGCAGATAAGGTGCACGTTCCTCCGGTCCCCCTGAATGTCCTGACTGCACCTTGGCCTTTTGCAATGTGGGGCATAGATATGATCGGCGAGATTAAACCTATGGCATCCAACGGGCATCGCTTCATCCTGGTAGCGATTGATTACTTCACAAAAAGGGTTGAAGCAACTTCTTATGCTACAGTAACCAAGAACGTCGTGGCACGGTTCATTCGGCACAACCTGATCTGTCGATACGGCGTCCCGGAAAGAATCATTACAGACAACAGTACCAATCTCAATAACAAGATGATCACTGAGCTCTGTGAGCAATTCAAGATACAACACCACAACTCTTCTCCTTACCGGACGAAGATGAATGGGGCTGTAGAAGCAGTGAATAAGAATATCAAGAAGATTGTGCAGAAGATGACAGTGACCTATAAAGATTGGCACGAGATGCTACCATTTGCTCTTCATGGGTACCGTACCTCAGCAAGGACGTCAACTGGGGCAACTCCTTTTTCCTTGGTCTATGGTATGGAGGCAGTCTTACCGATCGAAGTGCAAATACCCTCTCTCCGGATAATGAAGGATGCAGATCTGAGCGAAAATGACTGGATCCAGACTCGACTTGATCAGTTAAATCTAATTGACGAAAAGAGACTCACTGCTATTTGCCATGGTCAAACGTACCAAAAACGGATGATCAGGGCATTTAACAAAAAGGTCGGACCACAAGAATATCAAGTTGGGGATCTGGTAATCAAACGCATCATCCTTCCTTAGAGTGATCCCAGGGGCAAATGGACCCCTACGTACGAAGGGCCATTTGTGGTTAAACATGTGTTCTCGGGAGGAGCCATGATTCTAACCACCATGGATGGTGACGACCTTCCTCACCCCGCCAATGCAGACATAGTAAAAAGATACTACGCATAATAAAAGACCCGCTAGGTTGACATACCTAGGCAAAAATTAGGGCTTTCCGGAGAACCAAAAGGGTTCGGGCAAAATGAGGGATGAAATGAAAAAAATTTGTACACCCGGCAAGTCGAAAACCTAAAAAGGCGGCTTGGGCAAAAATGGGTATCCCGGTGGATTGAAAACCCGAAAGGGCGGTCCAGGCAAAAGTTAGGGATAAAGCGTAATACTATGTCTCATTGGATCACTTTGCATCCAGAATCCGGTATCAACATCAAGTTCAAATGGCATCGATCAATCAGTTTCATCTTCAGCTAGGTCATCAAGTGATGAGACGCTCGAGGATATAAAGGCGATAGCAAAGTTGAAACCCAGTGGGATTATTCTTTTCACATAGCTGTTTTGTTTTCCCTTGTACAAAATTGTATAAACTCTGTTTGTTCGGCGGCATTCTCTTACTAGGACGTCAGCCTCTTGTACATAAAACGCCTATTTACAGGCAAATTCAAAAATCAATATAAATTCACTTTTCAGACCAATTGCCAATTATTTTTCTTTTTCTGTTTTGTTTTGCGAAGAACGTCCAAGGTTCAATTTGTGATATATGCATTTGACAATAATTGCTAGCTCATAAATGTTTGCATACGAAGCAAAGGATTAATTACAGGTAACATTAGAAACAGGGGCAATAATGAGTTGTCTAAGCGATCTAATTGCTCTGGCCATCAAGGTACCAAGGTAAGTTTAGCTGAAGAACGCAACCAATATATCTTAACTCCCCAGAGAGTGAGCCAGCAAGTCAATGCACTCTCCCCAAGCAGAATTATCCGGGCAGCCTTAAGGAAGTTGGGTATCCTCCAGCAGATCTCAACATTCCTCAGCAAATTATACAAACATTCCTAACAAGCATCCCCGGCAGTATTGATCTAAGATTGTTCCCCGGCGGTATATCAGACATTCAGCGGAGCCACTTCCCCAATATATCTCAAAAATTTCCCCAGGAAAGTCCAATCTGAAGTTTCCCCAAGAAAGCTGAATCATCTCCCCAGTAGTAAGCTTATCCCCAGTGGATTCTGGAAGCTTCCCCCCTGCAGAACACGAACGCGTCGCCCGACTTTATTCAAAGGTTATTTCTCCACCGGAGCTTATAACTGGGTTATCCTCAGCCAAAAGCCACAGAAAGACCGTCCTCGGCAAAGTCTTCTTATCCCCAGCGGAGTCTATTAACACTTCCAACACAACAACGGTATCCCCAGCGGGGTTACTACCAACATCTCAACAGATTACCCCTCTGCCCATAGAGTATTGTTCCCCAGCAAGGTCGCTAGAGTAATTTCTCCCCACAGAGTAATCGCCAAGGTTATTCCCCAACGGAGTCATTTTCTCCTACCGGTATTCTTGCAACCATCATCCCCAGCGGAAACAATGAAGCTCTATTCTTCAACATCAGCCCAGGATTTAATTTCCCGGCATCTGTCAAGGATTTATTTTCCTAGACGAAAACATACATTCATAAACATCGCATTTCCATACATTATAGCATGCATATACGCATCATGAACATATAATCGCATCACGCATGTCATACATCATGACATCGCATACAACTAACGTTTTGTCTTGTCAGGACAAAAGTTAATACAAAGATGATTACTATCAACGGTCGCAACTAAAGATCCGATTCCTGTATCTTGCCAGGGTGTATCTGTTGACGATCGATTCCAGACCCGATTCCTGTATCTTGCCAGGGTGCGTCTGAAGAGTTCGAGGATCCGATGCCTGTGTCTTGCCAGGGTGTATCCGTTGAAGACTAACAGTACCAGACCCGATTCCTGTATCTTGCCAGGGTACGTCTGAAGAGTTTGAGGATCCGATTCCTGTATCTTGCCAGGGTGTATCTGTTGACAACTAGCATTACCAGACCCGATTCCTGTATCTTGCCAGGGTGCGTCTGAAGAGTTCGAGGATCCGATGCCTGTATCTTACCAGGGTGTATCCGTTGAAGACTAACATTACCAGACCCGATTCCTGTATCTTGCCAGGGTGCGTCTGAAGAGTTTGAGGATCCGATTCCTGTATCTTGCCAGGGTGTATCTGTTGATGACTAGCATTACCAGACCCGATTCCCGTATCTTGCCAGGGTGCGTCTGAAGAGTTTGAGGATCTGATTCCTGTATCTTGCCAGGGTGTATCTGTTGACGACTAACAATACCAGATCTGATTCCTGTATCTTGCCAGGGTGTGTCTGAAGAGTTTGAGGATCTGATTCCTGTATCTTGCCAGGGTGTATCTGTTGACGACTAGCATTACCAGACCCGATTCCTGTATCTTGCCAGGGTGTGTCTGAAGAGTTTGAGGATCCGATTCCTGTATCTTGCCAGGGTGTATCTGTTGACGACTAATAATACCAGATCCGATTCCTGTATCTTGTCAGGGTGTGTCGGAAGAGTTCGAGGATACGATGCCTATATCTTGCCAGGGTGTATCCGTTGACGACTAATAATACCAGACCCGATTCCTGTATCTTGCCAGGGTGTGTCTGAAGAGTTCGAGGATCCGATGCCTGTATCTTGCCAGGGTGTATCCGTTGAAGACTAACAATACCAGATCCGATTCCTATATCTTGCCAGGGTGTGTCTGAAGAGTTCGAGGATCCGATGCCTGTATTTTGCCAGGGTGTATCCGTTGAAGACTAACAATACCAGATCCGATTCCTATATCTTGCCAGGGTGTATCTGTTGACGACTGTATTCTCTTGACTCGATTCCTGTATCTTGCCAGGGCACGTCTGAAGAGTTTAAAGATCTGATTCCTGTATCCAGCCAGGGCGCATCTACATAAAAAGTTTGAAGATCAACTCCTGTAACAGGCCAGGTAAGTATTTTTTCTTTCTCAGGTACGCAAGTTCTCGCTAAGGAACTCTTACGCGATCGACACCCAGATGGCATCTATAAGTCCATCCACCTATCCATCACCTCTCAACATGGCATCTATAAGCCCATCTTCCTATCCATCAATCTCCAAATGGCATCTATAAGCCCATTCCCACCATCATATTGCTGACACTCTACTACGTGAGTGCAAATTTCTGGGCACTCTAGTGTTCAATCATCTTCCACCTTCGGATTACGAAAGGCACGTCAGCCAATCTACATCCTCAGGTCTAAGAAGATTGAACAGGGGCAACTGTTGTACCCCAAAATTTGCCCTCCCATATTCTTCAAGGTTTGCTAGGACCATGCTTCCAAATCTCCCAAGGGTTGCACAGTCCAATTGCCTCCTAACAGTAAAAAATTAGGGTTTTGGTGCTGGCAAAGAAGTTGAAGTTTCCAAGGGTCCAATCAAGTCCCACATGCCCATATACATTGTTAAGCATCCATGTGCCAAGTTTCAAGACTCACAGCACAAAAATGCACAGTCAAAAACCCTAATTGCTTCACAATCAACGGCAGGGGCAAAATGGTCATTTGACAGTCAAAAGTCAAAATTTTTGGTCAATATCTTATTTTGAAGCCACAAACATCATTTGATCAATTCTTGATCATGATTCTCAAAGCATGGCTCAAAAAGTCTCAAGATGCAAAAGTTTCTATTTTTGGACAGTTGGAAAAGTCAACTGCAAATTGACCAAGACATAACTTCCACATGGTTTATCAGAAAAATTCCATCCAAAGCTCATTTTGAAGAGAATGACATTTCCTACAACTCATCTTCACACTTCAAGTCAAAGAAATGCTCTCACAAAAAGTTATCAATCTCCACATTATAGGTCATTTTCAAAAGTCAACAAAAAGGCACTTTAAGTCAAAGACCATAACTTGAGATTGGTAAATCAAAATGACATGGGACCAAAGACATTGGTTAGAGGACTTCAAGACCTTTCTAAAATGTCCAAGAACATGATCAAAGCTTAAAAATTGAGCATTATATGCCTTGTGGAAGTTGGGAAATTTTTGGGAATTTTGAAAAGTCAACTTTGCTTCAAATGCCTCAAAATTGCTAATGGGCCTCAATTTCTTCCATGAATCATTACCCAAAGGCTATGCACGACCCATTGACATCCAAGGGAGTTATTTTCTCATTTTTGATTAATTATTTGAATTTTTATTATTATTAATTCACTTAATTAAAATTAAATATGAAAAAATATCAAATGACACCTTTCAAATCTTTTTATGCAGCATATTCACTCTTTATGAGCTCAACATTTCGTGCACATTCTAAAAGGAAAGAATCTCCCATGATTGGCATAAGAAAGGCATGAAAAAGATTGAAAAAGATCATGAAAATCAAATATTCAAAATCATCAATGCAAAGGCTTTGGGCTTGATTTTTCTGACCTAATTCATTCACATACATAAGCATAAGTGAAACCTAATGCCAAGGACAGAAGAAGCTGCGCATAAGGCATAGAACAAACTTGCACTTTTTCACCAAAAAATTGAAAATTGTTTTCATACGTAGAGCTGGTTTCAAGGCCTCAAGAGGATTCCAAAAGCTTGCTAACACTACCAGGAAGCGATTCCAATCAAAACCAACCTTCAAAACTCAAGGAATTGGTATAACCGAGTCACCCTGTTCACAAAATATTTCATATTCGTATTTGAATTTACATGCATTGTTCATACTTTTTTAATGTTGATTTACACTAACATGGACCTTCTGAAGCTAATGACAAAACTCAATTGGATTAATATTGCCTGTATCACGATTCACCATTAACGATTGCTAGGGTTGCAGAAGCTTTGAATTGGGGCTTTCCTCATCTGGAAAAATTGGCCATCCAAACTAGTGCCAATAGAATCAGGACGTCCAGACGAAACAATTGGACTACTCGCGCCCTTTTTATAATTAACCATGCTCTAATCGTTATTTTTGTGCATTGTAGTTAGTGGGGGTTTAAAACCCCTGCTATTTGCTTTCTATTTACAGGAAATATGAGGAAGAAGATGGACGTGTCTTCAGGTGATAGGAGGGTTCAAATAATTGGCGCGATTTTTCTTTTGTTCTAGAATAATTGCATTTTTTACATATAATGATCACGTTCCATTATAATAAGGAATAGACGCGCTGGCTCAGTTGGTGGAAAGGGATAGTTGCAAGCATTGGGACCTGGGTTCGATTCCCAGGTCCCCCACTTATTCCATATTTTTTTCTCTAACATGATTCTATGCACTATGCTGTCCAAGGACCATCATGCGTCCTCACCATCTAGCTTGCCACGCGCCCAGAAGCCCCAATCCAAAGGCCAGAACGTGCAGCTCAACATACGCATTAGTCAATGGCTCCTCACATGATCACTAAAAGTCAAAAAGGCCTGGAATTATTGGGCCAAAATTCTCACAATTGACCTCCAAAAGGGTCAGAACACCCCCATGGTTTGATTTTTAATTTTTTTGTTATTGTTTCCTTTTAGTCTTTTAATTATTCCTTTTAAATTAATTATTTTCTTTTAATTCCACAAAATTAATTTTCATAATAATAAAACTAAAAAAATCATAAAAATATGTTATTTAATATTTAAGTCACTAATTTTTTGTAAATAAATCTTTTAATAATTAACTTAGTAACATTAGGTTAAAATATTAATGTTTTTTCTTAAATAACTAAAAAAGGGTAGAAATTAGGTTTAGCATTTTTATTCTTTTCTCTCAACAAATAACTATTTTTTTTCTTATTATTATTATTAACTATTAATTATCTTGTAAATAAATATGTCATTAAATAATTAGTAAAAATTAGGTCAAAACTTAAATATTTTCCTTTAACAAATAAAAATAATTTAGAACTAGGGTTTTATTCAATTTCTAATTTCAATTAATTCTCTTTATTTTCATTAAATACAAAAAACATAAAAAATAATTTCCTTTCTTCGTTAAATAATTAATTCACTTCCAATTTCAATTTAATTTCTTTAAAGGGTCCAACGCCCTCGCATTCGATTCTAATTTCTTTTCGCACGTTTATTTTTATTTCCTTTTTAAATATAATGTATTTGCCCCAAAGCTTTGTAATAGTAATTAGGACATTTATTTATTTTCCGCATTTTATTCAAATCGGGTCTTTGTTAATTTGGCGATGTATAGACCCACGCCTTGTAATAGCGTAGGACCTTTATTTTCCGCATTTTAATTTCCGCACCTTTTAACTGCTAACTATTGCATGAAAGAATGAATGGCCTAAATAAAATCAAAGCGTAGCTCACCCAATGCATGATCAAGATAAAACATAATTGAAAATGACACACAATTCACACACCATTCTTAGGGTACGCCTCACTGTTGCCTTGCCTTCGAAACGTGGTCGTCGAGTATAGGACATTTTAGTAAGTCCTTATGTCCATGATCTATGGCATAGGGGTAGCTTCTAAGGTGTCCTATTGTTGCTCTGGTGACCACATTGTCCCTAACAAACGAATTGACCCGAACACCTACAACGGTGGTGCTACCTATCTCTCAATGGTGGGATGGCACTACCTTAAGGACATTTACATAGCCTAATTCCTTAGGGTAGGTAGATGACTCATAGATACTTGCTCTAATTCAAAACAAATCAAAAACTTCTTTTCACACCGACACTTTTCAAAAAGCTTTCAAAAACAACTTTTCAAACACTCTTGAGGACTGATACAAGAGTCGATCTGAAACTTTAAACGAAACTTTTTCAAACTCACTCACGATTGAAAAGCAAAAAAACATTTTGAAAACACAAATGAGCAAGTATCTAAGAGCCCATGGATAACCATGGATAGAAAGGGTGCTAACACCTTCCCTTTCTATAAATCTACCTCCCGAACCGAGAAACTATCTCATAAGGAATTTTTCTGTGCTTTTGTCCTTTCCATGTTGGAGAAAATAAAAGACGGTGGCGACTCTTGCTTCCGCGACATTTCGTGAACCAGCGTTAAACAGTCAGTTCCAGATCCACCGATCACAGTCTACAAAGCGTGTTACAAGCTTTCTGAAAAGTTTGAGAACTTCTTCAGAACATGTTGAAGCAAGAAGATTCAAAGATCAGAAGTTAGATATTTGTTCTAAGTCACGTTGATGCTGAACTTCTGATCCAGATTTAAGACATGATGCATAATCTCATATTGCAGGTTTTCTGTTTTGATAAATCTCATCATAATTTAATGCTCACACCCACTTTTGAGTCTTTATCCAAAGGATTTCCCCACGTGTGGCATAGAAGTACCATTGTTGTCCTTGAAAAGCAAACTTTTGTACAAGTTTATGCTGGGCCCATGCTTTACTTTTGCTTCTGAGGGTACTTTCCCATAAATCATGCTTACAAATCCAGCTTAGGCACGGCTAAAAGCTGCTAACCATCCTACTTTGTGCCTTGAACCATACTTATTAAAACTTGCTTCAAGAACAGTCAGCGCCCTAGCATATGATGGTTGTACTCTTGGCTTCTTCAAGCTCCTAAATCCTTGCCTATAAATTGAACTTCATTTGCAACTGTTAAAAAGGTAGAGAGTTTGAGGAAAAAACCTTGAAACTTTGCTGAAATTTCAAAGAACTTGAAACTGCAAACATAAACACAAAAACCTGTCAGTTTTCTGTTTTTTGCATCCAAAACTCTAATTTTTCCCGCGTGTTTCTTGGCCAAATCACCCATACAGCTTCTGATACACATTTAGAATCCGTCCCAACTCCTGTTTTCAGACTGTAACACGTTCTTCATTAATCTCCATCTCAAATATCATAACTTTGTTTCTTGGCTGATCAGAAACGCTCCAGTCACTCATAGTTCAAGTTAAGGGTTATTCTAGCTTTCTGAGAATTGAGGGAAGCTGACCAGAACCTCACAACATTCAGAACCAAGTTCTAGTTCACAGAACAGTTTCCAGCTACAAGGTAAGTTTCTTCTGACTTGTATCTCATTACTTAGTCATTGATAGGCTTGCATGTTCAAAAATACAATGTAGACATCCTGACTTTGATTTTGTACATATTCATAGATTTCATGTATTTTTTCCTAGGTAGAGAGAATTTCAGTTCAGAACTTCTTGAGGAAATTAGGATTCAGAATTAGGATTAGCAAAATTCATGCTTGCTTCTGATTTATAGTTCTAATACTTTATACTTCTGAGACCATGATAAAACTGCAATAACTGCTATGTTTGCATTTTCTGTTTTGTTGAGAAAGGGTTAAGCTGGAGATGCTCTGATTGGCGTGGAGAAGAATATTAAAGTTCATCATTAGAACTTACTTTGTGATATATTTTTATGTTTTTGTTTCTAATATCAGATGTATAGCCACCCCAGTGGTAGAGAATGTGCGCATAAGACATTAGTGTTAAGGGTCCTGAGTTCTAGCCCCAGAAACACCTTTTTTATATTTGTTTCCTAACATTTTTACCCCATAGTTGGGCCAGAACTTCTAGATAAAACCCCTCCCATTTGTTTGTCAAAATATTGACCCTGGACCAGAACTTCTAGATATTATCATCCGACATCATTGACACTTCACTTGCCCATTATCAGAACTTATAGCTCTCCAATTGTATTAGAACCTCTAAGCTCTCTTAAACAACCAGAACTTCTCACTTGCCAATAACATTAGAGCTTCTAGACTCCCTCAGCAACCAGGACTTCTAGGATTTCCTTTGTTCCCAGCAACCTCATAACTTCAGTGCGCCGAGATCCAGAACTTCTGACCTTCCCCTTTGCTGCTAACATGTTATTTCTGATTCGCAGTGCATCAGAGTCAGAGTTTCTGCCCCTTACTTCTGTCCTTTCAGCAATGCGCTGATTCTGATTCTTTTTCCTCTTATTATTTTTAAAACCACTTCTATTTTCATTAATTAAAAACACCAAAAGTATCTTTATATTCATACACTTTGCTTTTTTTCTTTTAAAACCAAAAGACTAAAATTATTTTCTTAAGTCAATTCATTTCTTCTCTTAACAAAAACAAAACAAATCCATTTTTACAATTCTTGTACATTATTTCAATATGGTTGTAATAGATAATTAGGACTTTAATTTCTTGTAATCCCCATTTGTAAATTTGTACACCCCACCCCCCTAAGGATTGTAATAGCGTAGAGTATTTACTTTCCGCAATTTATTGCTTTCATATAAATGCTAGTAAAGTAGGATTTGTATGGGAAGATAAAAATAAACAAGTAGACAACCCTTAATCAAAGACTAAATGCATGCAAATCAAACACACTATTCACACATGCACCCCTAGGGTTAAATCCACTTGTTGCCTTAAAAATGGTCATGTTATGCATGTGAGACGTCTTAGCAAAACAAAAAAAATACAAGATCATAGCCCCTCGATGACGCTTCGAATGTTGCCTTACAAATGATCTTAGTCCCTCAAGAGAAATGCTAAGATGTCTCGCAACATTGCTATCATGACTATACGATGACCCACGCCCGTCCCTTACATCCAAAGATAAAGCTTCTTACCAAATCAATGGTAAGATAACAGCATCTAAAGGAAGAGGAAAATAACAAATACTTTTGAGTAGGTAGAAACGTTCCTAGTTTCTTGCTCACTTTCAAAACAAACATCCTTGCAAACACCAAACACTTTCAAAACATGAAATATTTTCAAAAGTCCAACACTTTGTATACGTTCTTATAAAACGAGAACCATAACAAAGTTTTCCTAAGTGAAGGCGCTTTTCAAAAAATACTTTCAAAAACCACCACAAAGCACATTTTTAAACAAAGCAAGTGATCTAGCAAGCAACTAAGAGCCCATAGATAACTATGGATGAAAAGGGCGCTAACACCTTCCCTTTTCATAATCTACCCCCCGAACTCAAGAAAATAATCTCAAAGGTCTTTCCTGTTCTTTTCACCCTTTCCTTTATTGGATAAAAGAAAAGTAGGTGGTGACTCTTGCCAAACAGCAACAATTGCGATAAAACGTAAAACATCCCAAGTCAGTTCTCCCACCGTATTACAGAACTGGCGACTCTGCTGGGACATATTGATTTAAAAATGGGGTTACCTTAGGGCTAGATCACCTTTACTTGATTTAATTGTTTAACTTGCTTGCTTTACATTTTGGTTTCTTGTTTGGGCTTGTTTTGATCCTCTACCCGGATCTGGGACACCTTATAGGTAAGTAGCAATAAGTTGTGGAAACTGTGCAGGGTATACCGACATGGTCTAAGCAATATCTATGTTAGTGTGACACATTTGTTGGTACCGGTAGCCCTTGAGTAGTCAAGGAGAATACGGGGCCGCTGTGTGGTGTCATGAAGCACTAACTGACTTTAGAACCTTTACTTGACCAACTTGGCCACTAGGAAGTAGTGAGGTAGACGACTTTGGTGCAGTCCGAAGCTGGTTGATACTCGATACTATGCTCGTTGAGATCAGACTTTCAGGATATTTCGGTCGTTGTTAAAGAGGCTTGCGCTAAAGCAATGCTCGATGAAGAAATATCAATGATATTGAGATCCCCTAGAACCCGGTTACTATTACTAGGACAGGTTGAGCCAACTAAACTTCAAGAGGGTACTTACCTATAAGACTCCATGCATGCCTAAAACCTAAGGACTTGTTTGTTTTTGCGTGTATATGTCTACTTGTACATAACATCATGACATCATACCATTGCATTTTTGCACTAATCATTTCAAAGATTATTGGGATTTATCTTTGTTCTGTTTTGTAGGACATGGCCTCCACCCGCAGAAATACTATCCAAGTTAATCTCGTAAGAATTCCTTCTCAACTCAAAGAGTTAGAATCAAGGGTTCCTGAGAATTCTTCATTCACCGAAAGACACAGTCGCCTCTTAAACTTGGTTACCTCGAGCATCGATAGAGACATGATGAAAGTGCTTTTCCAGTTCTTCAACCCTTTACACCATTGCTTCACCTTTCCTGATTACTAGCTTGTACCTACTATGGAAGAATTCTCTCAACTCTTGAGGATTCCTATTCTCAATCAACTACCTTTCAACGGTACAGAAAGAGACCCAAACCCTGAAGAGATTTCCTGAGCGCTATACTTGCAACAATCTGACGTCACGACTAATTGGGAAATAAGAAGTGGTGTCAAAGGGTTCCTAGCCAAGTTCTTATTGGAGAAAGCTCAAGATTGTTGGAATACTATGGATTTACAAGCTTTTGAAGAAATCTTGGCCCTTCTCATCTATGGGATGGTTTTATTTCCAAACTCTGACCAACTTATAGATGTAAATGTTGTCAAAATATTCATGTCTCGCAATCCAATGCCTACTTTGTTGGGAGATATCCTACATTATCTCCACTCTCGCACTATGAGGAAAAGAGGGACCCTCATGTGTTGCACTCTTCTATTAGCTAGATGGTTTGTTTATCATCTCCCCCGATCTGTGTTGAAGAACGAGCAAGGTTTGAGATGGTCCCATAGGTTGATATCACTCAAACATTCGGATATTCACTGGTGTTCTCGATCCTTAGAGAATGTTACTATCATCGACCGTTGTGGGGAATTTCCTAATGTTCCTTTGCTTGGAATTTGGGGAGGTATCACTTACAACCCTTGCTTGGCTTTGCGACAGTTTGGGTATGCCCGCAGAGATGGTCCGCATAATTTGCTCATCCAAGGAGTGGTATTTGACTACGAGAGCGACGATCAAGGCTACCGTCAGAGGTTTATGCGAGCTTGGAGGATGGTAAACAAAGTGGATAGTAAGACACTGGGACGCAAGAATTTTATTCCCCTTGATACTTACCTCAGATGGGTCCGAGCTCGTGCTCAAAAGCTCGTAATGCCTTACCCCTCCATCCTACATATTATTATGGAGCTTGTTGCTGAAGGAGAAGTCTCAACATGCCTACTTCTCTTGAAGACTTGCAAAAGGGTTGGATTCAGCTAAAGGAAGAATGAGATACCTTCGAGGCTCAATTTTTCGCAAGCGAGAAAAGGGTTTTGGAGCTTACAAAGAAAATACATGAAGAACAGAGCTTGAACGCCTACCTTGCACCAAAGAGGATGCGTTCGACCTTTTTATCTTAGAAATTTACTTTGTAAGCCCAAGAGGCACGTTGTAACCGCTTTGAATTAATTAATTGACGTTTGTTCATTCTTTGTCTAGACAAATTTGAATTTCATAAATCCTTGAAATCATTTGCATGCACATCTTCCATGCATCATAACATAACAGGTTTTCCACGACAGTTTCCTTATCTTTCTGCTGTTTATTTCAGTAAGATGGATATCGAGAAAACAGTGAAAGACCTACAAGCACAAAACTCCCAGTTTCAAGAGACTCTGCTGACCCTGGCCAAGGGGTAACAAGAGTTGATGACGTTGCTAGAATCCAAAAAGAACCAAAGAGGAAAGCCCTAGTCAACATGGGTAAAAGATTCAAAGAGAAGATCCGTCATATACCGGTAGTGGAAGACTCGTATGAGGAAGACGAAAATCAAATTGGAGAAGCTAGGAGTACCCAGGCTTGGTGTATCAATGATCAAATGTCCGATGATGAGGATTATTTTGACGAGCAATATCCTCCTGCCGATGTTAAGTACAAGTAGCTAAAGGATAGGTTGAAGGCCATGAAGATTCAAGCCATCCCTGGTTTGGATTTTGACGATTTGGGTTTAATATATGGGGTTGTTATTGCCTGCAAATTCAAGATACTAGTCTTTGCTTAATATGATGGGGTTTCCTGTCAAAGTTTCACCTGAAGTCTTATGTTCGCAAAATACAACCGCACACCGCTGACAAGAAGATCTGGGTTCACTTCTTTCAAGAAAGCTTGGCTGGGACTCAACTTGAGTGGTTTTACCAGTTGGGGGGTTCCCGTATCCATACATGGGAAGACTTCACCACCGCTTTCTATCACCAGTACCAGTATAATGCTGACCTGGCGCGAACAAGAGTTCAACTGCAAGACATGACGATGGGGAAAAATGAAGGGTTCAAAGAGTACGCCCAAAAGTGGAGGGATCTTGCCAGTAGGGTCCAACCGCCGCTAACCGATAGGGAATACATTGATATGTTTATGGGCACCTTATCTGGTCCATTTTTCAATTTATTGGTTGGTTGTTCTTCATCTGGTTTCACCGAGCTGATCTTAACCGGTGAAAGAGTTGAAAGTGGTATCAAGAGTGGGAAGATTCCCATAGCATCGACTTCCACCTCCAATCCCGTAAATAAATCCTTCACTAGGAAGAAATAAAATGAATGTTGTGTATGGGGCAAGGGCCCGTACCAAGAAGGATGACCTCCCATCCGTTAATGTTGTCCGGATTTCAAATCCAACTCCTGTTCAAAGATAATCTTCCAATCATCAATGGTTTGAGGCTCCGTGAGGACAATACACAAGGATAGGCATGTCGCTATCCTAAGCCTTGCAACACCTATTAAAGGATAATTTGGTGACATTGTGTCATCCTCCGTCCAATCCAGATACCTCCCCACCTAAATACAATTTGAATACCAAGTGTGCATATCACTCGAATAGTCCCGGGCATGAGACTGGCAATGTTGAGCACTAAAGAATAAAATTCAATACTTAATAGACAACAAGACCATCGAATTTGATTCGACTCCAATTCCCAATGTGATAACGGAACCAATGCCAAACCATGACAAGGGTGTCAATATTGTTAAAGACACCACTTTTGTTTCCTCCGTCGAAGACTTGACTACTCCGTTAACCATTATAAAAAAGAACTTATTGAAAGCCAGGATTTTCCCTGGCTGTTTGAAGGATTGTTGTTGTACCCCAAAATTTGCCCTCCCATATTCTTCAAGAATTGCAAAGAGCATGCTTCAAAATCTCCCCAAGGGTTGCACAGTTCAAGGGCCTCCTAATAGTCAAAAATTAGGGTTTTGGTTCTGGCAAAGAAATTGAAGTTTCCAAGGGTCCAATCAAGTCCCACATGCCTACAAATATGGTCAAGCATCCTCATGTCAAGTTTCAAGACTTACAGCACAAAATTGCACAGTCAAAAACCCTAATTGCCCTACAGTCAACTGCAGGGGCAAAATGGTCATTTGACAGTCAAAAGTTCAAATTTTTGGTAAACATCTCATTTTGAAGCCACAAACATCATTTGATCAATTCTTGATCATGATTCTCAAAGCATGGCTCAAAAAATCTCAAGATGCAAAAGTTTCCATATTTGGACAGTTGAAAAAGTCAACTGTAACTTGACCAAGGCATAACTTCCACATGGTTTATCAGAAAAATTCCATCCAAAGCTCATTTTGAAGATAAAGACATTTCCTACAACTCCTCTTCACACTTCAAGTCCAAGAAATTCTCTCACAAAAAGTTATCAATTTCAACATTATAGGTCATTTTCAAAAGTCAACAAAAAGGGACTTTAAGTCAAAGACCATAACTTGAGATTGGTAAATCAAAATGACATGGGACCAAAGGCATTGGTTAGAGGACTTAAAGACCTTTCCAAAATGTCCAAGAACATGATCAAAGCTTAAAAATTGAGCAAGATATGCCTTGTGGAAGTTGGGAAATTTTTGGGCATTTTGAAAAGTCAACTTTGCTTCAAATGCCTTAAAATTGCCAATGGGCCACATTTTCTTCCAAGATTCATCATCCAAAGACTATGCACGATCATTTGACCCAAAGGGGATTTATCTCGTCATTTTTATTCATTTATTTGAATTTTTAATTACTATTAATTCATTTAATAAAATAAAATATGACAAAAATACTAAAATAAAGTTTTCAAATCTTTTTGTGCAGAATAAACTCTCCTTAAAGGCTCAAGATTTGTGCATACCCAAAATTGGAAAGATTGGCCGTGATTGGAATCAAAATCACATGGAAAAGATTGAAAAAATATGCCATGAAAATCAAATATTTCTTTCATCAATGCAAGGATCTTTTGGTTCAAAACTCAACCCTAATTCATTCCATACATAAGCCAGAAGCTAGACCTAAAGCCAAGGATCTCTAAGCTGCGCCCAAAACCATAAACAACTTTGCACTTTTTCAAGAAAATTCCAAAACTGAAAACACGATTCTAAGGCGTTTCAAGGCAAAATAACTATCCCATTGCATTCCTGAGGCTTCAAGGAACGTTTCTGGATCAAAACCATTGTTTCTAACGCAAGGAATTGGTAGAACGACCTTGTCCTGTTCATACTTTTTCTCATATTCTTGCATCATGATTCACGCGTTGTTTTCAATTTTTAATGTTTGATTTGTGTTAGTTGATTCATTATGAAGCTAACCATGTATTTTAATTGAGTTTTTGTGCATCATACACGAATTCACCATTGAAGCTCGCTAGGGTTTCCAAACTGTAAAATTGGGGCTTTACGTTTAAGGAAAAATCAGGCAACAAGACTTGTACCATTAGAACGAGAAGCTTCACACGATTCCAACCATCCTATCGCGCCTAATTTCTGATCAAAGACGGCCTATTCTCTATTTTTCCACATACCATGTAGTGGGGGTTTAAAACCCCCGCAATCTTGTTTTGTTTTTTCAGGCAAATAAAGAACAGAGGAAGAAGACGCTTAGGTGTCAAGACGTGAAAGGGTAATTCAAGTTTAGCGCGTTTTTTGAATTAATAGCATCAGCGTTTGTTTTTTTACATATTATTTATCTTCCACTATAATGACAAAGAAAGCAAATGGCATAGTTGGTTAGTGCGTTGTCACATAAGCACTGGGACCTGGGTTCGATTCCCAGGTCCCCTCACTTTCTGGTCCACAATAGAAGCTGACTGCTACCAACATTCTCGGACATGCCATAAATGCCAGATATATGCAGACAAGGTGCATGTTCCTCCAGTTCCTCTAAATGTTCTGACAGCGCCTTGGCCATTCGCAATGTGGGGCATAGACATGATCGGCGAGATTAAACCTACGACATCCAATGGGCATCGCTTCATCCTAGTGGCGATTGATTACTTCACGAAGTGGGTTGAAGCAGCTTCCTACGCTACGGTAACCAAGACTGTTGTGGCACGGTTCATTCGGCATAATCTGATCTGTCGATACGGCGTCCCAGAAAGGATCATTACAGACAACGGTACCAATCTTAATAACAAGATGATCACTGAGCTCTGCGAGCAGTTTAAGATACAGCACCATAACTCTTCTCCTTACAGACCGAAGATGAATGGGGCTGTAGAAGCAGCAAATAAAAATATCAAGAAAATCGTGCAGAAGATGACAGTGACTTATAAATATTGGCACGAGATGTTACCGTTCGCTCTACATGGGTACCGTACCTCAGCCAGGACGTCAACCGGGGCAACTCCTTTCTCCTTGGTCTACGGTATGGAAGCAGTCTTACCGATCGAAGTGCAAATACCCTCTCTCCGGATAATGAAGGATGCAGATCTGAATGAAGATGATTGGATCCAGACACGACTTGATCAATTAAACCTGATTGATGAAAAGAGACTTGCTGCTATTTGTCATGGTCAGACGTACCAAAAACGGATGATCAGGGCATTTAACAAAAAGGTCAGACCACAAGAATATCAAGTTGGGGATCTGGTAATCAAGCGAATCATCCTTCCTCAGAGTGATCCAAGGGGCAAATGGACCCCCACGTACGAAGGGCCATTTGTGGTTAAACATGTGTTCTCAGGAGGAGCCATAATTCTAACCAACATGGATGGTGACGACCTTCCTCACCCCGCTAATGCAGACATAGTAAAAAGATACTACGCATGAAAAAGACCCGCTAGGTTGACATACCTAGGCAAAAATTAGGGCTTCCCGGCGAACCAAAAGGGTTCGGGAAAAATGAAGGGATGAAATGAAAAATCTGTACACCCGACAAGTCGAAAACCTGAAAAGGCGGCTTGGGCAAAAAATGGGTATCCCGGTGGACTGAAAACCCGAAAGGGCGGTCCAGGCAAAAGTTAGGGATAAAGCGTAATACTATGTCTCATTGGATCACTTTGCATCCAGAATCCGGTATCTACATCAAGTTCAGACGACATCGATCAGTCAACTTCATCTTCAACTAAGGTCATCAAGTGATGAGACGCTCAAAGACATAAAAGCGATAGCAGAGTTGAAACCCAGTGGATCATTCATTTCACACAACTGTTTTATTTTCTCTTGTACAAAATTGTATAAACTCTTTTGTTCGGCGGCGTTCTCTTACTAGGACGTCAGCCTCTTGTACATAAACGCCTATTTTACAGGCAAATTCAAAAAAATCAATACAAATATACTTTTCAGTTAAAATTGCCAATTGTTTTTTCTTTTTCTGTTTTGTTTTGCGAAGAACGTCCAAGGTTCAATTTGTGATATATGCATTGACAATAATTTGCTAACTCATGAATATTTGCATACGAAACAAAGGATTAATTACAAGTAACATTAGAAGCAGGGGAAATAAAGAGTTGTCTAAGCAGTCTAATTATTCTGTCCTCCAAGGTACCAAGGTAGGTTCAGCTAAAGAACATAACCAGATATCTTAATTCCCCAGAGAGTGAGCCAGCAAGTCAGTGCACTCTCCCCAAGCAAAGCTATTATCAAACTTAAGGAAGTTGGGTATCCTCCCGCAGATCTCAACATTCCCCAGCAGTATATATGCATTCTTAACAAGCATCCCCGGCAATCTTGGTCTAAAGATTGTTCCCCGGAGGTATATCAAACATTCAGTGGAGTCACTTCCCCGATACAGTTCAAAACTTCCCCAGGAGAGTCCAATCCAGTTTCCCCAGGAAAAGTTGGAATCCATCTCCCCAAGCAGAAAGCTTATCCCCAGTAGATTCTGGAAGCTTATCCTCGCAGAGCACGAACGCGTCTCCCGACTTTATTCAAAGAGTTATTTCCTTACCGGGATATAACTGGGTTATCCTCAGCCAAAAGCCATGAGAAGATAGTCCTTGGCAAAGTCTTCTTATCCCCAGCGAAGTCTATTAACACTTCCAACAACAGCGGTATCCCCAGCGAAGTTACCATCAACGTTTCAGCAAAGTACCTCTCTCCCCACAGAGTATTTCTCCCCAACAAGATCACTAGAGTATTTTTCTCCCCGCAGAGTAATCCATTCGCCAAGTTTATTCCCCAACGGAGTTATCTTCACCTACCGGTATTCTTGCAACTATCATCCCCAGCGGAAGCAAAGATCTATTCTTCAACATCAGCCCAGGAGTTACTTCCTGGCACCCGTCAAGGATTTATTTTCCTAAGACGAAAGATACATTCATAAACATCACATTTTCATACATTATAGCATGCATATACGCATCATACCTTACAAATCTCATTTATGTTGAGAACATCATCGCTTGATTCATATCATGCATGACATATGACTGACCTTTACCTTTCAGGAAAGATCCAGTTAAGTTCTCGGCTATATTTCAAGACCTAGACCGGTTCAGTTAAATCGACCCTAAGATTTTTCTGTTTCTTATCCAGTCAAAGGCCTTCTCTGGTTCAGTCAGATCGACCCTAAGATCTCCCTGTTTCTTATCCAGTTGAAGATTTCAAGACCTAGACCGGTTCAGTTAAATCGACCCTAAGATTTTCCTGTTTCTTATCCAGTCAAAGGCCTTCTCTAGTCCAGTTAAATCGATCCCTAACAGATTTTCCTGATAAAGACTCAGTAAAAGGCGCACAAGATTCTCTCAGCGTTACTGTTGAGGTTGAAGTCGCCCAAGATTCTCTCAGCGTTACTGTTGAGGTTGAAGTCGCCCAAGATTCTCTCAGTGTTACTGTTGAGGTTGAAGTCGCCCAAGATTCTCTCGGCGTCCCTGTTGAGGTAGTAATCGTCCAAGGTTCTCTGACCGTCCCATTGAGGTAGTAACCATCCCTGGTTCATTCATCACCTGTTGAAGCTCCAGATCTAGCTCCTGTAACCAGTCAGGACACATCTACACAGAGAATTTAAAGACCAGCTCCTGTAACAGGTCAGGTAATCATTTTTCTTTTTCAGGTACGCAAGCTCTCGCTAAGGAATCTCTTATGCGATCAACATCCAGATGGCATCTATAAGCCCATCCACCATCCATCATCTCTCAGCATGGCATCTATAAGCCCATCATCCTATCCATCAATCTCCAAATGGCATCTATAAGCCCATTCCACCATCACACTGCTACTATGTGAGCGCAAATTTCTGGGCACTCTAGTGTTCAATCATCTTCCACCTTCGGATTACGAAAGGCACGTCAGCCAATCTTCATCCTCAGGTCTAAGAAGATTGAACAGGGGCAACTGTTGTACCCCAAAATTTTCCCTCCCATATTCTTCAAGAACTGCAAAGAGCATGCTTCAAAATCTCCCCAAGGGTTGCACAGTTCAAGGGCCTCCTAACAGTCAAAAATTAGGGTTTTGGTTCTGGCAAAGAAATTGAAGTTTCCAAGGGTCCAATCAAGTCCCACATGCCTACAAATATGGTCAAGCATCCTCATGTCAAGTTTCAAGACTTACAGCACAAAATTGCACAGTCAAAAACCCTAATTGCCCTACAGTCAACTGCAGGGGCAAAATGGTCATTTGACAGTCAAAAGTTCAAATTTTTGGTCAACATCTCATTTTGAAGCCACAAACATCATTTGATCAATTCTTGATCATGATTCTCAAAGCATGGCTCAAAAAAATCTCAAGATGCAAAAGTTTCCATATTTGGACAGTTGAAAAAGTCAACTGTAACTTGACCAAGGCATAACTTCCACATGGTTTATCAGAAAAATTCCATCCAAAGCTCATTTTGAAGATAAAGACATTTCCTACAACTCCTCTTCAAGCTTCAAGTCCAATAAATGCTCTCACAAAAAGTTATCAATTTCAACATTATAGGTCATTTTCAAAAGTCAACAAAAAGGGACTTTAAGTCAAAGACCATAACTTGAGATTGGTAAATCAAAATGACATGGGACCAAAGGCATTGGTTATAGGACTTCAATACCTTTCCAAAATGTCCAAGAACATGATCAAAGCTTAAAAATTGAGCAAGATATGCGTTGTGGAAGTTGGGAAATTTTTGGGCATTTTGAAAAGTCAACTTTGCTTCAAATGCCTTAAAATTGCTAATGGGCCACATTTTCTTCCAAGATTCATCATCCAAAGACTATGCACGACCATTTGGCCCAAATGGGATTTATCTCATCATTTTTATTCATTTATTTGAATTTTTAATTACTATTAATTCATTTAATAAAATAAAATATGACAAAAATACTAAAATAAAGTTTTCAAATCTTTTTGTGCAGAATAAACTCTCCTTAAAGGCTCAAGATTCGTGCATACCCAAAATTGGAAAGATTGGCCATGATTGGAATCAAAATCACATGGAAAAGATTGAAAAAATATGCCATGAAAATCAAATATTTCTTTCATCAATGCAAGGATCTTTTGGTTCAAAACTCAACCCTAATTCATTCCATACATAAGCCAGAAGCTAGACCTAAAGCCAAGGATCTCTAAGCTGCGCCCAAAACCATAAACAACTTTGCACTTTTTCAAGAAAATTCCAAAACTGAAAACACGATTCTAAGGCGTTTCAAGGCAAAATAACTATCCCATTGCATTCCTGAGGCTTCAAGGAACGTTTCTGGATCAAAACCATTGTTTCTAACGCAAGGAATTGGTAGAACGACCTTGTATTGTTCATACTTTTTCTCATATTCTTGCATCATGATTCACGCGTTGTTTTCAATTTTTAATGTTTGATTTGTGTTAGTTGATTCATTCTGAAGCTAACCATGTATTTTAATTGAGTTTTTGTGCATCATACACGAATTCACCATTGAAGCTCGCTAGGGTTTCCAAACTGTAAAATTGGGGCTTTACGTTTAAGGAAAAATCAGGCAACAAGACTTGTACCATTAGAACGAGAAGCTTCACACGATTCCAACCATCCTATCGCGCCTAATTTCTGATCAAAGACGGCCTATTCGTTATTTTTCCACATACCATGTAGTGGGGGTTTAAAACCCCCGCAATCTTGTTTTGTTTTTTCAGGCAAATAAAGAACAGAGGAAGAAGACGCTTAGGTGTCAAGACGTGAAAGGGTAATTCAAGTTTAGCGCGTTTTTTGAATTAATAGCATCAGCATTTGTTTTTTTACATATTATTTATCTTCCACTATAATGACAAAGAAAGCAAATGGCATAGTTGGTTAGTGCGTTGTCACATAAGCACTGGGACCTG
This sequence comes from Vicia faba, assembly GCA_948472305.1. NCBI lineage: Eukaryota > Viridiplantae > Streptophyta > Magnoliopsida > Fabales > Fabaceae > Vicia > Vicia faba. Next base: position 1,555,536,104 of record OX451739.1, on the reverse strand, counting down.
GGTTCGATTCCCAGGTCCCCTCACTCTCTTAATATATTTTGCTTCTATGTGATTCCATGAAGATTCAATCCAAAAGCCTACCATACAACCTTAGATCCAAGCGCGCCACATGTCTCAGAGATCCAACCAAGGGCCTTGATCTGAGGAGCATCATGTGCATAAGTCAACCAGGTCACACGCTCCCAGGAAAAGTCAAAAGGGCCAAGCTTCTTGGGCCTAATTACTCACCACATAACCTCCAGTTTGGGGTCAACACCCCCTTGGTTTGTCTTCTTTCATTCTTTTATCTTTTTCTATTTTATTTGTTTATTTAGTTTCAATGTAATTCTTTGAATTAATTTATTTTCATAACATAAAAAAATAATAAAAATCAGAAAGTCACAAAATAAAAAAATATATTTTATTTAATGTTATTTTGTAAAAAATCTTATTAATTAATTTAGTTTTAAATTTAGATTTAACTTTAATGTTTTTTTTTCTAATAAACTTAAAAAATTTGTAGAATTAGGTTTTAATCACTTTTATCTTTTTTTCTTTTCTTTTACCATATTAATTATTAATTATTTATTTTTGTAAATAAAATTGTATTAAATAATTAGGTTAATTTTAGGTTCAACTTTAACATATTTCTTAATAAATAAAAATAGTTAGAATTAGGGTTAATTAACTTTTTAATTTCATTTAATTCTCTCATTAAAATCAATAAATACGAAAAACTCAAAAATAATTCCTTTTCTCATTTAACTTAATTTAATTTGTTAATTATAATTTAATTTCCTAAAAAAGGGTCCAACGCCCTCGCATTCCCGATTTTACTTATTCTTTCATTTTTATTTTATTTCCTTTTTTCATGTGATTCTCCCAAAGCCATGTAATAGAATAATTAGGACATTTATATTTCTCGCACTTTACTTTATTTTTATTCAAATCGGGTCCTGGATTAATTTGGCGATGTAGACCCGCGCCTTTGTAATAGCGTAGGACTTTTAATTCTCGCATCTTTTAACTGTTAATAATTTGCATGAAAGAATGAATGTCAAAAATAAAAACAATGCGTAGGTCACCAATGCATGAACAAGATAAAAATAAATGAACATGACACACAAATCACACACCACCCCTAGGGTACGCCTCATTGTTGCCTTGCCCCTCGAAAGGTGGTCGTCGAGTAGAGGACGTTTTAGTAAGTCCTCATGTCCATGAACATGGCATGAGGGTAGCTTCTAAGGTGTCTTCCTATTGCTCCGGCAATCACCATGTCCCGAACCTTCGAATTGACCCGAACACCTCCAATGGTGGTGCTACCTACCTCTCAATGGTGGGATGGCACTACTTTAAGGACATTTACACAGACGAATTCCTTAGGGTAGGTAGACGACTCTAGATACTTGCTCTAATTTCAAAACAAATCAAAAATACTTTTCACACCAACACCTTTTCAAAAAGCTTTCGAAAGCAACTTTTCAAACACTCTTGAGGACCGATACAAGAGTCGAACTGAAATTTTCAAAGAAACTTTTTAAAACCCACAGTTGAAAAGCAAACAAACCATTTTGAAAACACAAATGAGCAAGTATCTAAGAGCCCATGGATAACCATGGATAGAAAGGGTGCTAACACCTTCCCTTTCTATAATCTACCTCCCGAACCGAGAGCAATCTCTATAAGGAATTTTTCTGTGCTTTTGTCCTTTCGATTTGGAGAAAATAAAAGACGGTGGCGACTCTTGCTTCCGCGACATTTCGCGAACCAGCGTTAAACAGTCAGTTCCAGATCCACCGATCACAGAACTGGCGAATCTGCTGGGGAAATTGTTAAAGTGAGGTGTACCTTAGGACTAAGATCACTGTGTTTTCAATTGCTTTGACTTGTTTGCTTTAAAATTGTGGGACTGTCTTGGGAGTTCTATAGATCCTAACCCGGATCTGGGGATACCTTCTTAGAAAGTAGCAACAAGGCTGTGAGGGATCTGTGCGGGGTATACCGACATGGTTGAAGCAGTCTGCTACGTTGATGTGGCACTTTGGTGTGTACCGGTAACCCTTGAGTTCAGTCAAGGAGAGTACGGGGCCTCCATGTGGTGTCGTGAAGCATCAACTGACCTTAGAAACCTTAATTGAACTATCTTGGCCTCTTTAGGGTAGTGATATAACTGACTTTGGTGCAGTCCGAGGTTGGTTGATACTCAATACTACACTCAATTGAGGGTTTCTTTCCTGGAATATTTCGGTCGCCGGTTCAGTGGCTAAATCGAAACGATGAACAATGAAAGCAATCCGGTGATATTGAGACCCTTAGAACCCGGTTACTTCTAATAGGACAGGTTGAGCCCACCAACTTCAAGAGGGTACTACCCAGACCCCATGCTGGCCTTAAACTCTAAGGGCTTGTCTTGTGTGACTTGTGTGCCTTACATGTTTGCCTTTGTAAATATCTGTGGTGTGTTTAATCATAGCATCATGACATCATCCATCATCATACGCATTGACTAACCATTTCAGGGGTTCGAATTTTCATCTTTGTTCTTGTTTTGTAGGACATGGAAACTGTTCGCAGAAAGACAATTCAAATCAGCCTTGTAAGGATCCCTCCTCAGCTTAAGGAGCTTATATCCAGGATTCCCGAGAGCTCTTCATTCAGTGAAAGACATGGAAGACTCATCAGCTTGGTCAATACCAACATTGAGGAAGATATGATAAAGGTCCTGTTCCAGTTCTTTGACCCTCTGCATCACTGTTTCACCTTCTTGGATTATCAGCTGGTACCTACATTGGAGGATTTCTCCCGGCTCCTGAAGATCCCTATCCTTGATCAACTACCCTACAACGGTACGGAAAAGGAACCCAAGCTTGAAGAGATTGCTAAAGCCTTACACCTACAATCATCTGACCTCAAGGGACATTGGGAAGTTAGAAGTGGTATCAAAGGGTTCTTAGCCAGGTTTCTGTTTGAAAAGGCCCATGAATGTTGGAACTCCCTTGACTTACAAGCTTTTGAAGAAGTTATGGCCCTCCTTGTCTATGGTTTGGTGTTGTTCCCTAACCCAGATCAGCTTATAGATATCAGTGCTGTCCAGATCTTCATGTCCCGGAATCCTATACCTACGTTGCTGGGGGACATCCTTCACTCATGTTACACTCGAACCATGAGAAAAAGAGGTGTCCTTATGTGCTGCACTCCTCTCCTGGGAAGGTGGTTTATTTCGCACCTTCCACAATCAGTTTTGAAGAACGAGCGGGGTTTGAGATGGTCACAACGGTTGATGACTCTTACACATGCAGATATACATTGGTGCCCTCGGTCCAGAGAGGATGTCACTATCATTGATCGTTGCGGGGAGTACCCTAATGTTCCTTTACTTGGAATCAGAGGAGGTATTACTTACAGCCCATGCCTGGCTTGGAGACAGTTTGGTTATGCTCGGAGGGATGGCCCTCATGACATGTTAATTCTTGACATAGTTTTTGACTTCGACAACGATGCACAAGGACTTCGTCAGAGATTTATCAGAGCTTGGAGGATGCCCAGTAGGATAGACAGTAAGACACTGGGGCACAGGAACTCCATCCCGTTGGAACCTTATCTCAAGTGGGTACGCGCCCGCTCCCAGAAATTAGTAATGCCTTATCCTCACACGCTCCCTGTAATCAAAGAGCCAGTCTTGGAAGGAGAAGTGTCCTACACCATTCAGCATCCTGACATGCCCACGTCCTGGGAAGAGATGCAGAAGAGCTGGATCCAGCTTAAGGAAGAACGGAATTCTCTTGAGACCAGTCTACATGCTAGTGAAAAGAAGGTCCTGGAGCTCACCCGCCTATTGCATGAGGAGAGGAATCTCAACACCTACATAGCTCCAAAGAGGATACGTAGTGTCTTTTGGGATTGATTTGCTTTGTAATTTGTGCCCATGAGGTTTTGATGTACTGAATAATTATTTCCTTAGTGATAACGTGTGTTCCTTTTTGTCTACAACAAATTTGAACTTTCGAACCCTTGAATGCATTGCATAAACACATATCATTCATCATGTGCATAACAGGTTTTTCTTCTTTTCAGGTTGCTTACTGTTCTTCGCTGTTTATTTCAGCATCATGAATCCTGACTCATCATCAACCGAGATGTCCATCAAGGCTCTTCAGGCGCAGAATGCGCAATTTCAGGAACTAATCATGGGTTTGGCTCAGGGTCAAGAAGAGCTGAAGGCTCTGCTCCTGAAGAAGGAGAAGAAGAAGAAGAAGAGAACTATTCTTTTCAACTCGGGCCGAAGGTTTGGCAACACTCTGCAGAATGAGGAGGCTAGTTCTTCTGTAGGCAAGGACAGTCCCCAGGGGGAAAGGCTTCAAGTCCAGTAGTCTCTGACAACGAGACTGACTTTGATGAGGAATAGTATCCTCCTGCTGAAGACCGGTACAAACAGGTGGAGGACAGACTGAATGCTATGGAGATCCAACAAGTGCCTGGGCTGGATTTCGGAGATTTGGGCTTATCTACTGGTGTGATTATTCCTCACAAGTTCAAAGCACCATCCTTTACCAAGTATGACGGGGCGTCTTGTCCCAAGCTACACCTCAGATCTTATGTGCGGAAGATTCAACCGTACTCCGTGGACAAGAACTTGTGGATCCACTTCTTCCAGGAGAGTCTTTCAGGGACTCATCTCGAATGGTTCTATCAGCTGGATGGGACCAAGGTTCGTAACTGGGAGGAGTTGGCAACTGCTTTTTACAAGCAGTATCAATATAATGCCGACCTTGCCCCTACACGTACCCAACTCCAGGGTATGTCGCTAGGGTCAAGCGAAGGTTTTAAAGAGTATGCGCAGAAGTGGAGGGATCTGGCTGGCAGGGTGCAGCCTCCGTTGACTGACCGGGAGTTGGTAGACATGTTCCTGGGGACCCTATCTGGGCCATTTTTCAACCATCTTATTGGTAACTCATCTGCAGGGTTTACGGATCTTATTCTGACTGGAGAGAGAATAGAGGTTGGGATGAAGTCTGGTAAAATTCAGAAGGGTGCATCTGCAAGTTCTGAGAAGAAGCCCTTTAAGAAGGAGGCCAGTGCTGTATATGGGTCTAGAAGACAAGAGAAACCTGAGCGCCGCCAATCTGTCAACGCGGTGATGATTGCCAAGCCTGCTGCCGCTCCTCGGCAAACCAATCCTCAAAGGGCTGAAAGACCCAGGAGAGAGTTTACCCGTTTGAGTATGACTCTATCACAAATCTTGCCGCAGTTGCTGTCCACCAACTTAGTGACTGTCAGGGAGGCCCTGAAAGTGGTGAATACTGCCTCTCCAAAATACAATCCAAATGCCCGCTGTGCTTATCACTCCGATAGCCCGGGGCATTCCACTGATGACTGTTGGGCCTTAAGGAATAAGGTGCAAGACCTTATCGACGCAAAAGAGATACAGTTTGAAGCGCCTGAGAGGCCAAATGTGGTGACTGCTCCTATGCCCCAGCATGGAGTAAATGCTGTTGATGAAGATGTATACGCCATTTCTGTGAATGATGTAGCTACTCCTCTGATGACCGTCAAGAGGAACCTACTGCTGGCCGGTTTATTTCCGGGTTGTAGTGAAGGTTGCCTTTTCTGTGATGTTTCCCTATCTGGTTGTCCTTTGCTGAAGTTGGGCATCCAAAGCCTAATGGACAGCAAAGAGATTTTGTTTAAGAAGACTGCTGTTCAGTTTGTTCCGGTGGAAGAAGTTTCTGTTGTTACAATCTTTAATAATCCGATCAAGGCTATCCCAAGGAAGCCGGTTAAAATCATGACTGTTGCACCTGTTGTTATTACTGTTCCGGGGCCTCTCCCCTACGAATCTGATAAAGCTGTCCCCTGGCACTATGGGGCAGACGTGTATGTACATGGAATCAAGCAAGAGTTCAACACTGGCACCAGCATCAGCAATATCACTGGTCCAACAAAAGTAACCCGCAGTGGCAGGCTCTTCTCGCCTAATATTGCACCACCAGCTATTCGAAGACCCCTCACTATAACACCTGCAAGTGTACCTGTTCCCAGTTCTGATCAAGTTGTTTCCCCTGCTGCCGAGTCATCTAATGCTCGGGGCAAAGGGATTGAAGATGAGCCTGCCCGGATGGAGGCGCCAAAATCTGTGACTGCTGAGGCCTCCCAACAAGAGATGGAGGAAATCCTGAAAATAATCAAGAAGAGTGACTTTAATGTTGTCGAGCAACTGGGGCATACCCCCTCCAAGATCTCAATGCTCTCCTTATTACTGTGCTCCGAGGCCCATGCTAAGGCCTTGATTTCATTCCTCAAGACGGCCCATGTGCCACAGGAGACATCTGCTGTCCAATTCACGGATTGCGTAGCCAATTTGACAGCCGACAATGGTTTGGGTTTCTCGGATGCTGACCTTACGGCTAAAGGAAAGGACCACAATGACGCCATGCATGTCTCTATTGAATGCAGGGGCACTACTCTGGCACATGTATTGGTGGATACTGGCTCTTCCCTGAATGTGCTACCCAAGAAGGCCTTAGACCGGTTGGATTGTGAAGGCCTGGAGCTAAAACCTAGCAACATCATCGTTAGAGCCTTTGACGGTTCTAAGAGGATGGTTCATGGAGAGGTAGACATTCCTATTCGTGTGGGTTCTCAAGTTTTCGACTCTACTTTCTATGTGATGGATATCCGTCCATCATATTCTTGTCTACTGGGTCGACCTTGGATCCACAAAGCTGGGGCAGTGACCTCTACCTTGCACCAGAAGCTCAAGTACCCCGTCAGAGGGAAGATCGTCACTGTACAGGGAGAGGAGGAGTATATGGTGAGCCATTTGAATTCCTTCAGGTATATTGAGATAGACGGGGAGTTTATTGAAACCCCCTTTCAGCATTTCGAAGAGGTACCTCCAACATTGGCAGTAGCAGAAACAGTGGTCGAAGAGGATGTTCCTTTGAAGATGGCTTCCTTGAAGGATGCCCGGGCTGTGATCAAGAAAGGTGAATGTGCTAACTGGGGCAGGCTCCCTGATTTTACACCTAAAACTGACAAGTTTGGACTGGGTTTTACTGCAGAGGGTCAGAAGGCTGTGCGCAAAGCAAAGACCAGAAGACCTCCTGTGCTCATTACCAATCCAGGAGTGAATGCTATTGGGGACGAGGATGAGGTGGAAGAGTCAGAGTTCAATAGTTGGATCTACCCGACGACTGATGGCGGATTGACCAATTGGATTGCTAAAGATCATACTCCTGTTACTTTTGTTACGCAGTAATAAACTTCTTTGTTTTGTTATTTGTAATAAACAATTAAAACTCTATGGCCCGATGTCTTACCCGAGGCACCGCTGGCTTCATTTGTGAGGGTATATTAATTGTCATTTCATATTTCATGAATAAAGATCTTGGACATTTTCTCGCATTTCAAATCTTGTGCTCCTTTTCTTTCTTTCCTTTCTTTATATATTACAAAAAACAGCTGTATTTACACACACTCACTCATACAGGTTTCAATCCACTCTGAATCTCACTGGTAACGACTCTGCTACTGCCAGTTATGACTTCGAAAATCCGATCAACTTAGCCGAAGACGAAGGTGAAGATGATTGCGAAGTGCCTGGCGAGCTTGCAAGACTGTTACTCCAAGAAGAGAGGGCAATTCAACCACATGAAGAGCCGGTGGAAACAATAAACTTGGGTACTGCTACAGACAGAAAGGAGGTAAAGATTGGTGCCAACCTAGAGCTCAGTGTAAAGCAACGGTTGACTCAGATGCTACATGATTATGTGGAGATCTTTGCCTGGTCCTACGAAGACATGCCCGGATTGGATACTGATATTGTGGTCCATCATTTGCCTACTAAGGAAGACTGCCCTCCGGTTAAGCAAAAGGTTCGTCGTATGCGTCCAGAGATGTCTGAGAAGATCAAAGCCGAGGTTATGAAATAGTTTGATGCCGGGTTCCTTGCAGTGACTTCTTACCCTCAGTGGGTTGCTAATGTGGTACCAGTACCTAAGAAAGATGGGAAGGTCAGAATGTGTGTCGATTACAGGGATCTGAACAGGGCCAGCCCCAAAGATGACTTCCCCCTACCTCACATTGATGTCCTGGTTGACAATACTGCTCAGCATAAGGTTTTCTCTTTCATAGATGGTTTTTCAGGTTACAATCAGATCAAGATGGCACCTAAAGACATGGAAAAAACTACCTTTGTTACTCAGTGGGGCACCTTCTGCTACAAGGTCATGCCTTTTGGACTGAAAAATGATGGGGCAACCTACCAGCGTGCCATGGTTGCTTTATTTCATGACATGATCCATCATGAGATAGAAGTGTATGTTGATGACATGATCGCAAGGTCTCAAACTGAGGAAGAACACTTAGATCATCTGCATAAATTGTTTGACCGTCTGAAGTTGTACAAACTGAGGTTGAACCCGAACAAGTGCACCTTCGGGGTAAGATCTGGAAAGTTGCTAGGCTTCGTTGTAAGTGATAAGGGTATTCAAGTGGACCCTGCCAAGGTCAAAGCCATTCAAGAGATGCCAGTTCCTAAGACAGAGAAAGAGATCAGAGGATTTTTAGGACGCCTGAATTACATTGCTCGATTCATCTCACACCTGACTGCCACCTGTGAACCAATCTTCAAGCTGCTGAAGAAAGATCAGGTAGTACGTTGGAACGATGAATGTCAGGCTTCTTTTGACAGAATCAAAGAGTATCTCCAAGAACCACCCATCCTTATGCCACCGGTTGAAGGAAGACCTCTGATACTATACCTGACAGTACTTGACAACTCAATGGGGTGTGTGCTGGGGCAGCATGACGAGTCTGGCCGAAAAGAGCATGCCATTTATTACCTTAGCAAAAAGTTTACCGACTGTGAGACCCGATACTCACTGCTTGAGAAAACTTGCTGTGCTTTGGTATGGGCTGCTCGCCGGCTAAGACAGTATATGCTGACTCACACTACCTTGTTGATCTCAAAGATGGATCCTATAAAGTACATATTTGAAAAGCCTGCTCTGTCCGGGAGAACAGCGAGATGGCAAATGATCTTGACAGAATACGACATCCAGTATACAACCCAGAAAGCCATCAAGGGAAGTGTATTGGCAGACCACTTGGCACATCAGGCAGTAGACGACTATCAGTCAATGAACTTCGAGTTTCCAGACGAGAGCATCATGATTGCGACTGATTATGAAGTACCTGGACCGGATGAAGGACCTGAGGAAGGATCCCGATGGTCTATGCACTTTGACGGAGCCTCCAACGCTTTGGGTAACGGCATTGGCGCTGTGATCATATCCCCTCAAGGCACTCATACTCCACTCACTGCTCGGCTATGTTTCAACTGCACCAACAACATGGCGGAGTATGAGGCGTGCATCATGGGTCTTCAAGCTGCGATCGACCTAAGGATCAAGTATCTGAGTGTCTTCGGAGATTCCGCTCTCGTGATCAATCAGATCAAAGGAGAGTGGGATACGAAACATCCGAATCTTATTCCTTACAGAGAATGTGTGTTGACTTTGATCCCCCACTTCACAGAGATAACCTTTGAACACTTTCCGAGAGAGGAGAATCAGTTGGCGGACGCGTTAGCTACGATGTCTTCTATGTTCAAAGTCAAATGGGACAATGAGGCTCCCCGGATCATCATCTGGAAATTGGACGAACCGGCATACTGTTGTGATCTCGAGACTGAACTGGTGACTGAGAAGCCTTGGTATCATGAGGTGAAGAGATACTTGGAAGCTCAGGAATAATCTGAAGGGGCGTCTGTCAACGATAAGAAGTTTCTGAGAAGGTTCGCAGCGAAGTTCTTCCTTAGCAACGACACCCTGTATAAACGAAACCATGATTCGACCTTACTGCGTTGTGTGGATAAGACTGAAGCAGAAAGGATCATGGAAGAGTTACATGAAGGGACCTTCGGAACACATTCCAGTGGACACACTATGGCAAAGAAAATCCTTCGGGCAGGGTATTTCTGGTCCACAATGGAAGCTGACTGCTACCAACATTCTCGGACATGCCATAAATGCCAGATATATGCAGACAAGGTGCATGTTCCTCCAGTTCCTCTAAATGTTCTGACAGCGCCTTGGCCGTTTGCAATGTGGGGCATAGACATGATCGGCGAGATTAAACGTACGGCATCCAATGGGCATCGCTTCATCCTAGTGGCGATTGATTACTTCACGAAGTGGGTTGAAGCAGCTTCCTACGCTACGGTAACCAAGACTGTTGTGGCACGGTTCATTCGGCATAATCTGATCTGTCGATACGGCGTCCCAGAAAGGATCATTACAGACAACGGTACCAATCTTAATAACAAGATGATCACTGAGCTCTGCGAGCAGTTTAAGATACAGCACCATAACTCTTCTCCTTACAGACCGAAGATGAATGGGGCTGTAGAAGCAGCAAATAAAAATATCAAGAAAATCGTGCAGAAGATGACAGTGACTTATAAAGATTGGCACGAGATGTTACCGTTCGCTCTACATGGGTACCGTACCTCAGCCAGGACGTCAACCGGGGCAACTCCTTTCTCCTTGGTCTACGGTATGGAAGCAGTCTTACCGATCGAAGTACAAATACCCTCTCTCCGGATAATGAAGGATGCAGATCTGAATGAAGATGATTGGATCCAGACACGACTTGATCAATTAAACCTGATTGATGAAAAGAGACTTGCTGCTATTTGTCATGGTCAGACGTACCAAAAACGGATGATCAGGGCATTTAACAAAAAGGTCAGACCACAAGAATATCAAGTTGGGGATCTGGTAATCAAGCGAATCATCCTTCCTCAGAGTGATCCAAGGGGCAAATGGACCCCCACGTACGAAGGGCCATTTGTGGTTAAACATGTTTTCTCAGGAGGAGCCATGATTCTAACCAACATGGATGGTGACGACCTTCCTCACCCCGCTAATGCAGACATAGTAAAAAGATACTACGCATGAAAAAGACCCGCTAGGTTGACATACCTAGGCAAAAATTAGGGCTTCCCGGTGAACCAAAAGGGTTCGGGAAAAATGAAGGGATGAAATGAAAAATCTGTACACCCGGTAAGTCGAAAACCTGAAAAGGCGGCTTGGGAAAAAAATGGGTATCCCGGTGGACTGAAAACCCGAAAGGGCGGTCCAGGCAAAAGTTAGGGATAAAGCGTAATACTATGTCTCATTGGATCACTTTGCATCCAGAATCCGGTATCTACATCAAGTTCAGACGGCATCGATCAGTCAGCTTTATCTTCAACTAAGGTCATCAAGTGATGAGACGCTCAAAGACATAAAAGCGATAGCAGAGTTGAAACCCAGTGGATCATTCATTTCACACAACTGTTTTATTTTCTCTTGTACAAAATTGTATAAACTCTTTTGTTCGGCGGCGTTCTCTTACTAGGACGTCAGCCTCTTGTACATAAACGCCTATTTTACAGGCAAATTCAAAAAAATCAATACAAATATACTTTTCAGTTAAAATTGCCAATTGTTTTTTCTTTTTCTGTTTTGTTTTGCGAAGAACGTCCAAGGTTCAATTTGTGATATATGCATTGACAATAATTTGCTAACTCATGAATATTTGCATACGAAACAAAGGATTAATTACAAGTAACATTAGAAGCAGGGGAAATAAAGAGTTGTCTAAGCAGTCTAATTATTCTGTCCTCCAAGGTACCAAGGTAGGTTCAGCTAAAGAACATAACCAGATATCTTAATTCCCCAGAGAGTGAGCCAGCAAGTCAGTGCACTCTCCCCAAGCAAAGCTATTATCAAACTTAAGGAAGTTGGGTATCCTCCCGCAGATCTCAACATTCCCCAGCAGTATATATGCATTCTTAACAAGCATCCCCGGCAATCTTGGTCTAAAGATTGTTCCCCGGAGGTATATCAAACATTCAGTGGAGTCACTTCCCCGATACAGTTCAAAACTTCCCCAGGAGAGTCCAATCCAGTTTCCCCAGGAAAAGTTGGAATCCATCTCCCCAAGCAGAAAGCTTATCCCCAGTAGATTCTGGAAGCTTATCCTTGCAGAGCACGAACGCGTCTCCCAGCTTTATTCAAAGAGTTATTTCCTTACCGGGATATAACTGGGTTATCCTCAGCCAAAAGCCATGAGAAGATAGTCCTCGGCAAAGTCTTCTTATCCCCATCGAAGTCTATTAACACTTCCAACAACAGCGGTATGCCCAGCGAAGTTACCATCAACGTTTCAGCAAAGTACCTCTCTCCCCACAGAGTATTGCTCCCCAACAAGATCACTAGAGTATTTTTCTCCCCGCAGAGTAATCCATTCGCCAAGTTTATTCCCCAACGGAGTTATCTTCACCTATCGGTATTCTTGCAACTATCATCCCCAGCGGAAGCAAAGATCTATTCTTCAACATCAGCCCAGGAGTGACTTCCTGGCACCCGTCAAGGATTTATTTTCCTAAGATGAAAGATACATTCATAAACATCACATTTTCATACATTATAGCATGCATATACGCATCATACCTTACAAATCTCATTTATGTTGAGAACATCATCGCTTGATTCATATCATGCATGACATATGACTGACCTTTACCTTTCAGGAAAGATCCAGTTAAGTTCTCGGCTATATTTCAAGACCTAGACCGGTTCAGTTAAATCGATCCTAAGATTTTTCTGTTTCTTATCCAGTCAAAGGCCTTCTCTGGTTCAGTCAGATCGACCCTAAGATCTCCCTGTTTCTTATCCAGTTGAAGATTTCAAGACCTAGACCGGTTCAGTTAAATCGACCCTAAGATTTTCCTGTTTCTTATCCAGTCAAAGGCCTTCTCTAGTCCAGTTAAATCGATCCCTAACAGATTTTCCTGATAAAGACTCAGTAGAAGACGCACAAGATTCTCTCAGCGTTACTGTTGAGGTTGAAGTCGCCCAAGATTCTCTCAGCGTTACTGTTGAGGTTGAAGTCGCCCAAGATTCTCTCAGTGTTACTGTTGAGGTTGAAGTCGCCCAAGATTCTCTCGGCGTCCCTGTTGAGGTAGTAATCGTCCAAGGTTCTCTCACCGTCTCGTTGAGGTAGTAACCATCCCTGGTTCATTCATCACCTGTTGAAGCTCCAGATCTAGCTCCTGTAACCAGTCAGGACACATCTACACAGAGAATTTGAAGACCAGCTCCTGTAACAGGTCATGTAATCATTTTTCTTTTTCAGGTACGCAAGCTCTTGCTAAGGAATCTCTTATGCGATCAACATCCAGATGGCATCTATAAGCCCATCCACCATCCATCATCTCTCAGCATGGCATCTATAAGCCCATCATCCTATCCATCAATCTCCAAATGGCATCTATAAGCCCATTCCACCATCACACTGCTACTATGTGAGCGCAAATTTCTAGGCACTCTAGTGTTCAATCATCTTCCACCTTCGGATTACGAAAGGCACGTCAGCCAATCTTCATCCTCAGGTCTAAGAAGATTGAACAGGGGCAACTGTTGTACCCCAAAATTTGCCCTCCCATATTCTTCAAGAATTGCAAAGAGCATGCTTCAAAATCTCCCCAAGGGTTGCACAGTTCAAGGGCCTCCTAACAGTAAAAAATTAGGGTTTTGGTTATGGCAAAGAAATTGAAGTTTCCAAGGGTCCAATCAAGTCCCACATGCCTACAAATATGGTCAAGCATCCTCATGTCAAGTTTCAAGACTTACAACACAAAATTGCACAGTCAAAAACCCTAATTGCCCTACAGTCAACTGCAGGGGCAAAATGGTCATTTGACAGTCAAAAGTTCAAATTTTTGGTCAACATCTCATTTTGAAGCCACAAACATCATTTGATCAATTCTTGATCATGATTCTCAAAGCATGGCTCAAAAAAATCTCAAGATGCAAAAGTTTCCATATTTGGACAGTTGAAAAAGTCAACTGTAACTTGACCAAGGCATAACTTCTACATGGTTTATCATAAAAATTCCATCCAAAGCTCATTTTGAAGATAAAGACATTTCCTACAACTCCTCTTCACACTTCAAGTCCAATAAATGCTCTCACAAAAAGTTATCAATTTCAACATTATAGGTCATTTTCAAAAGTCAACAAAAAGGGACTTTAAGTCAAAGACCATAACTTGAGATTGGTAAATCAAAATGACATGGGACCAAAGGCATTGGTTAGAGGACTTCAATACCTTTCCAAAATGTCAAAGAACATGATCAAAGCTTACAAATTGAGCAAGATATGCCTTATGGAAGTTGGGAAATTTTTGGGCATTTTGAAAAGTCAACTTTGCTTCAAATGCCTTAAAATTGCTAATGGGCCACATTTTCTTCCAAGATTCATCATCCAAAGACTATGCACGACCATTTGGCCCAAAGGGGATTTATCTCATCATTTTTATTCATTTATTTTAATTTTTAATTACTATTAATTCATTTAATAAAATAAAATATGACAAAAATACTAAAATAAAGTTTTCAAATCTTTTTGTGCAGAATAAACTCTCCTTAAAGGCTCAAGATTCGTGCATACCCAAAATTGGAAAGATTGGCCATGATTGGAATCAAAATCACATGGAAAAGATTGAAAAAATATGCCATGAAAATCAAATATTTATTTCATCAATGCAAGGATCTTTTGGTTCAAAACTCAACCCTAATTCATTCCATACATAAGCCAGAAGCTAGACCTAAAGCCAAGGATCTCTAAGCTGCGCCCAAAACCATAAACAACTTTGCACTTTTTCAAGAAAATTCCAAAACTGAAAACACGATTCTAAGGCGTTTCAAGGCAAAATAACTATCCCATTGCATTCCTGAGGCTTCAAGGAACGTTTCTGGATCAAAACCATTGTTTCTAACGCAAGGAATTGGTAGAACGACCTTGTCCTGTTCATACTTTTTCTCATATTCTTGCATCATGATTCACGCGTTGTTTTCAATTTTTAATGTTTGATTTGTGTTAGTTGATTCATTCTGAAGCTAACCATGTATTTTAATTGAGTTTTTGTGCATCATACACGAATTCACCATTGAAGCTCGCTAGGGTTTCCAAACTGTAAAATTGGGGCTTTACGTTTAAGGAAAAATCAGGCAACAAGACTTGTACCATTAGAACGAGAAGCTTCACACGATTCCAACCATCCTATCGCGCCTAATTTCTGATCAAAGACGGCCTATTCACTATTTTTCCACATACCATGTAGTGGGGGTTTAAAACCCCCGCAATCTTGTTTTGTTTTTTCAGGCAAATAAAGAACAGAGGAAGAAGACGCTTAGGTGTCAAGACGTGAAAGGGTAATTCAAGTTTAGCGCGTTTTTTGAATTAATAGCATCAGCGTTTGTTTTTTTACATATTATTTATCTTCCACTATAATGACAAAGAAAGCAAATGGCATAGTTGGTTAGTGCGTTGTCACATAAGCACTGGGACCTGGGTTCGATTCCCAGGTCCCCACACTCTCTTAATATATTTTGCTTCTATGTGATTCCATGAAGATTCAATCCAAAAGCCTACCATACAACCTTAGATCCAAGCGCGCCACATGTCTCAGAGATCCAACCAAGGGCCTTGATCTGAGGAGCACCATGTGCATAAGTCAACCAGGCCACACGCTCCCAGGAAAAGTCAAAAGGGCCAAGCTTCTTGGGCCTAATTACTCACCACATAACCTCCAGTTTGGGGTCAACACCCCCTTGGTTTGTCTTCTTTCATTCTTTTATCTTTTTCTATTTTATTTGTTTATTTAGTTTCAATGTAATTCTTTGAATTAATTTATTTTCATAACATAAAAAAATAATAAAAATCAGAAAGTCACAAAATAAAAAAATATATTTTATTTAATGTTATTTTGTAAAAAATCTTATTAATTAATTTAGTTTTAAATTTAGATTTAACTTTAATGTTTTTTTTTCTAATAAACATAAAAATTTTGTAGAATTAGGTTTTAATCACTTTTATCTTTTTTTCTTTTCTTTTACCATATTAATTATTTATTATTTATTTTTGTAAATAAAATTGTATTAAATAATTAGGTTAATTTTAGGTTCAACTTTAACATATTTCTTAATAAATAAAAATAGTTAGAATTAGGGTTAATTAACTTTTTAATTTCATTTAATTCTCTCATTAAAATCAATAAATACGAAAAACTCAAAAATAATTCCTTTTCTCATTTAACTTAATTTAATTTGTTAATTATAATTTAATTTCCTAAAATAGGGTCCAACGCCCTCGCATTCCCGATTTTACTTATTCTCGCATTTTTATTTTATTTCCTTTTTTCATGTGATTCTCCCAAGGCCATGTAATAGAATAATTAGGACATTTATATTTCTCGCACTTTACTTTATTTTTATTCAAATCGGGTCCTGGATTAATTTGGCGATGTAGACCTGCGCCTTTGTAATAGCGTAGGACTTTTAATTCTCGCATCTTTTAACTGTTAATAATTTGCATGAAAGAATGAATGTCAAAAATAAAAACAACGCGTAGGTCACCAAAGCATGAACAAGATAAAAATAAATGAACATGACACACAAATCACACACCACCCCTAGGGTACGCCTCATTGTTGCCTTGCCCCTCGAAAGGTGGTCGTTGAGTAGAGGACGTTTTAGTAAGTCCTCATGTCCATGAACATGGCATGAGGGTAGCTTCTAAGGTGTCTTCCTATTGCTCCGGTGATCACCATGTCCCGAACCTTCGAATTGACCCGAACACCTCCAATGGTGGTGCTACCTACCTCTCAATGGTGGGATGGCACTACTTTAAGGACATTTACACAGACGAATTCCTTAGGGTAGGTAGACGACTCTAGATACTTGCTCTAATTTCAAAACAAATCAAAAATACTTTTCACACCAACACCTTTTCAAAAAGCTTTCGAAAGCAACTTTTCAAACACTCTTGAGGACCGATACAAGAGTCGAACTGAAATTTTCAAAGAAACTTTTTAAAACCCACAGTTGAAAAGCAAACAAACCATTTTGAAAACACAAATGAGCAAGTATCTAAGAGCCCATGGATAACCATGGATAGAAAGGGTGCTAACACCTTCCCTTTCTATCATCTACCTCCCGAACCGAGAGCAATCTCTATAAGGAATTTTTCTGTGCTTTTGTCCTTTCCATTTGGAGAAAATAAAAGACGGTGGCGACAATTGCTTCCGCGACATTTCGCGAACCAGCGTTAAACAGTCAGTTCCAGATCCACCGATCACAATTGTAATTGCTGCACCACACAACTCAATGGATCCAAAGGGTTGAAGGAAGGCATTCAACACTTGATTAATAGCCATGAGATCCTATTTGAGAATACTTCGTCCGCCAAAAGTTTGACCAATAAGATTGAATACCTCTCCATCATAACGATTTCAAACAAGCCTCTTAGGATCTCATCCAAGGGTCCTATCAGGATTTTAAATGTATCGATTGTTGTTCCTATGATAATTACTGCCCCTGGGCCAATTCCGTACTCTTCCAACAAAGCAGTGCCGTGGAGCTATGGTGCTGAGGTGTTTTACCACAGAATAAAGTAAGATGCTTGGATTGAAGAAAGAAAAGCTGATGACATTGGTAACAATACTGGATCTAGTAAGGTGACCAGAACTGAGAGAATCTTTTCACCCAACATCTCACCACCAACCGCTACAAAGACGCCTGTCCGCATCACCACTGCTAAGCCTAATGCTGACACAAGGGGAACAGAGAAGGTAGTTGAGCCTGCTGAGACAGAAATTCCCGCAAAAGACATTGTTGCTGAGGAACCTTCCGCTCGAGAAATGGATGAGATCTTGAAAATTATAAAGAAGAGTGATTTCAAGATTGTGGAGCAGCTGGGGAAAACCCCTTCCAAGATTTCCATGTTATCTTTGCTACTTTGTTCCAATGCTCATGCTCGGGAGTTAATTAAATTCTTGAAGAAGGCTCATGTCCCTCATGAGACCACAACTGACCAGTTTGAAAATTATGTGGCAAGCTTGACGGTCGATAATGGTTTGGGGTTCTCGGATGCCGATCTGACACCACTTGGAAAGAACCATAACAAAGCTCTACATGTTTCTGTTGAATGTAAGAGGACTACCCTAGCACATGTTCTGGTTGAAACTGGCTCTTCTTTAAACATGCTACCCAAAGGCGCTTTGGACCGGTTAGACTGCAAAGGACTGGTGTTGAAGCCGAGTGATATTATGGTAAGGGCTTTCGATGGGTCCAAAAAGATGGTTCATGGAGAGGTCGATCTCCCGATCAAGGTAGGCTCACAGATTTTCAACTCTACTGTCTACATCATGGATATCTGTCCTGCTTACTCATGTTTGCTGGGTCGCCCTTGGATCCACGGAGCTGGGTCAGTAACGTCAATCCTTCATCAAAAGCTCAAGTACCCGGTCAAGGGAAGGATCGTCACTGTTTGTGGTGCGGAGGAATTCATGGTAAGCCACCTCAATTATTTCAAATATGTGGAGATGGATGGCGAATTTATAGAAACCCCATGCCAGGATTTTGAAGTTGTTCCGCCTATGGTTTCTACTGCTAAAAATTCCTATGACATGCCCAAAGCTGATAAGGTCGTGCTAAAGATGGTTTCATTTAAAGATTCTCGTGTCGCAGTCGAAGAAGGAAGTTGTGTTACTTGGGGGAAATTCCCTGAGATCCCATTCAAAGCAGACAAATGTGGTTTGGGTTTCACTATCAAGGCTTAGAAAGAAGTAAGGCGCGCTCGTGCAGGGAAGCCCCCTCACCGTATTGGAAATCATGAAGTAAACGTTGTGGGTGATTCTGATGATGAATGTGCATTTGAAGAATGGGTATACCCTACTACAACAGAGCTCAACAATTGGCACGCAAAGGACTTAGTTCCCATCTCCTTCATTGAGGAGTAATTACTTGTTTATTGCTTTCTATTAATTCAAGAACATTTTGTCTGTAATATTAAACAATGACTTTAAAGCCATATGTCTGGCACGGGGCACTATGGTCCATTTGTTAAGGGTTTATTTATGTTCATTTTATCATATGATCATTCAATATAAATCATTGGACTTTTGCATTCAAATATTTATGCTCATTGTCTTTCTTTTTCTTCAAATACGTTTTTCAAAAGAGCCATGTATCTTACATGTACACACACACACACTCTTGCAGGTCCTCGTCCCCTACGGATCTCATTGCCAATGACTCTACTATTGCCGACTATGATTTCGAACATCCAGTTAACCAAGCCGAAGACGAAGGCGAGAAAGATTGTGAAATATCGGGAGAACTATTCAGACTTCTATTGCAAGAGGAAAAAGCTATTCATCCACATGAAGAGTCAGTTGAGATCATCAATCTAGGTACCGAGATAGACAAGAGAGAGGTCAAGATCGGCGCTAACCTAGAAAGCAGTGTCAAAAGCAGATTGGTTCAGATGTTGCATGACTATGTGGAAGTGTTTGCTTGGTTATATAAAGATATGCCAGGGTTGGATACTGATATTGTAGTGCATCGTCTTCCGACAAAGGAAGATTTCCCTCCTGTCAAACAAAAAGTTCGTCGCATGAGGACCGACATGTCTGAAAAGATAAAAGCTGAAGTGATGAAACAATTCGACGCAATATTCCTAGCAGTGACCTCTTACCCCCAATGGGTTGCGAATGTTGTGCCAGTACCGAAGAAAGACGGAAAAGTTCGCATGTGCGTAGATTACAGGGATCTGAATAGGGCAAGCCCCAAGGATGATTTCCCTCTACCTAATATTGATGTATTGGTCGATAACACCGCTCAACACAAAGTCTTCTCTTTCATGGATGGTTTCTCCGGCTATAATCAAATTAAGATGGCTCCCAAAGACATGGAGAAGACCACCTTCGTTACACAATGAGGCACCTTTTGTCACAAGGTCATGCCATTCGGGTTAAAGAATGCAGGGGAAACATATCAAAGGGCCATGGTAGCTTTGTTTCATGATATGATCCATCATAAAATATAGGTATATGTGGATGATATGATTGCAAGGTCAAAACTGAAGAGGAGCATCTCAATCACCTATACAAGCTATTCGAGAGGTTGAAAAAGTACAAGTTAAGGTTGAACCCTAATAAGTGCACATTCAGAGTACGATTTGGAAAGCTTCTAGGTTTTGTTGTCAGTGGTAAAGGCATCGAAGTCGATCCTGCAAAGGTAAAATCCATCCAAGAAATTCCAGTCCCCCACTCTGAAAACGAAGTTAGAGGATTCTTGGGTCGTCTTAACTACATCGCCCGCTTCATATCTCACTTAACTGCTACTTGTGAGCCAATCTTCAAACTCTTGAAGAAAGATCAAGTAGTCAGATGGAATGATGAATGCCAAGCCGCCTTCGACAAAATCAAAGAATATATGTAAGAACCTCCTGTCCTTATGCCTCAAGTTGAAGGAAGACCCTTGATCATGTTTTTGATGGTGCTAGAGAATTCTATGGGGTGTGTGTTGGGCCAACATGACGAGTCTGGCCGAAAAGAGCATGCTATTTACTACCTGAGCAAAAAGTTTACCGACTGTGAAACCAGATATTCACTGCTCTAGAAAACTTGATGCGCTCTCGCATGGGCTGCTCGCCGGCTAAGACAGTATATGTTGACTCATACTACTCTACTGATTTCTAAGATGGACCCCATCAAGTACATCTTTGAGAAACCTGCTCTTTCTGGATAGATAGCTAGATGGAAAATGATTTTGACTGAGTATGATATTCAATACACAATGCAAAAGGCCATCAAAGGAAGTGTACTAGCAGATCATTTGGCCCATCAAGCTGTTGATGATTATCAGTCTATGAACTTTGACTTCCCGGATGAGAATATCATGCTAGTAACCGACTGCGTGAAACTTGGACCATATGACGGACCTGAACAAGGATCTAGATGGACTATGGTCTTCGATGGGGCTTCCAATTCTTTGGGTAACCGAATTGGTGCTGTGATAATCTCCCCTGAAGGTTGCCACACTCCTTTCACTTCCATACTATGCTTTGATTGTACGAACAACATGTCAGAGTACGAAGCATGCATTTTGGGTCTGAAGGCTGCCATTGGTTTGAGGATCAAGCACTTGAATATGTTCAGGGATTCGGCTCTAGTGATTAGCCAAGTAATAGGATATTGGGATACTAAGCACCCTAATCTCATTCCTTACAAGGAGCTTGTGCTATCTCTGATTCCTTACTTCGAAGAGATCACCTTTGAACACTTCCCTAGGGAAGAAAACCAGTTAGTCGATGCTTTGGCCATGATGTCTTCTATGTTCAAGGTCAAGTGGGACAATGAAGCTCCTATGATTATAATTGAGAGATTTGACGAACCTGCACACTGCTATGAGCTTGGAACTGACACAGAAAAGCCATGGTACCATGAGGTGAAGAGATACCTTGAAGCACAAGAGTATCCTGAAGGAGCTTCCATCAATGACAGAAAGTTCTTACGAAGATTCTCAGCCAAATTCTTCCTAAGTAATGGAATCTTATACAAAGGCAACCATGATTCTACTCTACTCCGATGTGTGGACAAGAAGGAGGCAGATGAAATTATGGAAGACATGCATGATGGTCTCTTTAGGACTCACTCCAACGGATATACTATGGCCAAGAAAATCCTGAGAGTTGGTTACTATTGGTCAATGATGGAGACTGATTGCCATCACCACTCAAGAACTTGCCACAAATGCCAAATCTATGCTGACAAGGTCCATGTGCCTCCTATTCCTCTGAACGCCATGACCGCTCCGTGGCCATTTTCAATGTGGGGCATTGACATGATTAGAGAGATCAAACCTATTGCTTCCAATGGAAATCGCTTCATTCTGGTCGCTATCGATTATTTCACCAAATGGGTCGAAGCCGCCTCATTTGCCTCAATCACAAAGAACGTTGTAGTGAGATTTATCAAACATAACCTCATCTTCCGCTATGGTATCCCCGAAAGGATCATCACCTACAATGGGACTAACCTCAACAATGCTATGATTACATAACTTTGCACTCAATTCAAAATCAAGCATCACAATTCTTCTCCTTATAGACCTAAAATGAATGGCGCAGTGGAAGCAGCCAACAAAAACATTAAGAAGATTGTGCAGAAGATGGTAGTGACCTATAAAGAGTGGCATGAGATGTTACCGTTTGCTCTTCATGGCTACTGTACTTCAACTCGGACATCAACTGGGGCAACTCCCTTTTTCTTTGGTCAATGGCATGGAAGCTGTTATGCCAGTAGAAGTTCAGATTCCCTCATTAAGGATTATGAATGAAGCATGTTTAACCAAAGACGATTAGATTCAGATAAGATTGGATCAGTTGAACTTAATCAATGAAAAACGACTGGCTGCTGTTTGTCATGGTTAGATGTACCAAAAATGTATGGTCAAGGCTTTCAACAAAAAGATCAGGCCTAGAGTATATCAAGCTGGTGACTTGGTGATAAAGGGCATCATTCTTCCACAAGGTGACCCCAGGGGAAAATGGACTCCCACTTACGAAGGACCACTTATTGTCAAGAAAGTCTTCTCTGGTGGTGCCATGATGCTGACTACCTTGGACGGTGAAAACTTACCACATCCTATGAACACAGACATAGTTAAAAAATACTACGCGTAAAAGACCTGCTAGGTTGACACACCTAGACAAGATAAGGGCATCCCGGTAAACCAAAAGGTTTGGGCAAAAATTAGGGATATATGCAAAAGATTGTACACCCGGCAAGTTGAAAACCCGAAAGCGAGACTTGGGAAAAAATGGGTATCATGGTGGGCTGAAAACCCGAAAGGGCAGTCCAGGCAAAAGTTAAGCATTGAAAGCGTATGACTATGTCCCGTGGAATCACCACAGTCGACTTTATTACCAAGGTCTGAGTTCAAACGGCCCAAGATCAATCCAATCAACTTCTGTCAATGACAAGGGACGTTTTAAGACATTGGGGAAATAGTAGAATTGAAACGCAATGAGATCACTTCCACATGGCTATTATCTTTGTTTTTAATTTTGTTTTCCTTTCGATGATTTTCTCTTACTAGGATCTTCGTCTCTTTGTACAAAAATTCCTATTCATGGGAAAAATATCAATACAAATATACTTTGAAGTGCAAACCTTCTATTTTTTATTTTGAATGCAAAGATGTCCAATGACTAAAATTGAACGAACATATGCATGTGAACATAATTAAAACTATTTAGCACATGTGTCCTGCCAAGCTACAACAAGCATCTCTTTAATGTATATGGGATGTCCCCACGGAGTTATCTCATTATCATTACCCGCACAAAGTCCTTTTCATAGGGTAATCCCCATCCAGAGTCTAAATCTCTCGACAATCCTATCCCCAGCTGAGTTGGTCTTAAAAGAAGAAGCCTTGTGGACTTCTTCCTAAAAGAACTCACCTCGTCAGCAGTCCATCAAATATGCCTCAACAGGGTTTATTTCCCCAACAAACAACAAATAACAAAGCTCCCCAGCTGAGTCTATCCTCTCCAGCTTGAGTTTGCCTCTCAGAATATTACAAATCAGAGGACCACGACCCCTGATCCCCAGTAAAGTCGCAAATAAAGTCATTGCTATCTCCAAAAGTTGTTGTGAAGCCTAGACCCGACCAGATAACAGTTTAACTTCAGTAAGGTTTTGTGAAGCCTAGATCCGACCAGATAACAGTCAAATTCATTATTTCATACAAATTACTATGAAGCCTGGACCCGACCAGATAATAGTACAACTTTCATTCACTATGAAGCATGGACCCGATCAGATAATAGTGTAATTTCTCAAAATACTATGAAGCCTGGGCCCGACCAGATAATAGTACAACTTTCAGTCACTATGAAGCCTGGACCCGACCAGATAATAGTTAACTTTTTAAGACACTATGCAGCCTGGACCCAACCAGATAATAGTTTAACTCCTCGAGATATTGAAGAACTTGTACTCAACCAGACAAGGGTTTAACTTCTTTTCCCCAGTAGAGTTTGCCTCTACCCCAACAAGTTAATGTGAAGCCTGGACCCAACCAGATATCAGTTCAACTTTATCTTTTCAAGCGAGTTATTGAAAAGCCTGGAATCTGACCAGATAGCAATTAACTTTATTCCCTTAGAAATTTATTATGAAGCCTGGAATTCGACCAAATAACAACTAATTTCTAGCAAGTTACTGTGAAGCCTGGACCCAACCAGATATCAGTTCAACTTTATCTTTTCAAGCAAGTTACTGTGAAGCCTGGACCTGAACAAATAATAGTTCAACTTCAAGTGATTTTCTGTGAAGCCTGGATTCCGACTAGATAACAATTAATTTTTTTTCCCCAGTAAGCCATTATGAAGCCTGGAACCCGACCAGATAACAGTTCAACTTCAAGCAATTTTTTGCGAAGCCTGGATTCCGACCAGATAACAGTTAATTTAGATCTTACCCTGCAAGTCACTGCGAAGCCTGGAGAATGACCAGATAGCATTCAACTTCATTATCCTCAACAAATTGCTGCCAAGCCTGGATTTCGACCAGATAACAACAAGTTTTTGATGCTCCCCAGCCAGGACTAATTCCCTAGTGGAGCATTGAACGACCAAAACTCCTAAACTCTTTTCCCCAAGCAGAGATCAACACTCTCCATAGAGTCTTCTCAAACAAGCCAATATTCCCAAGCAGATTTTCTCCCCAAACAACATAACAGGAATTCCCAGCAGAAACAGTCTAAACAAAGTTGAATATACACCTACTCTCCAACAATATTTCAAGTCTCAGCCTCCCAAGGCTCCCCAGCATGTTGTCAAGGATTTATTTTCCTAGACAAAGACACGCTGCAATAAACGCATCACATTCATAAACCATAACACATACATGACAAATGCATACGACATAAGCTCATTTATTTTGAGAACATCATTACATCATGCATACATCTGCATGCAACTAATCTTTTTTTTCCTTGCAGGAAAACCATCAGGCAAAGGATATCTACCGTTTCAGTATAAATCGACCAAAAGATTTATCTTGATATCTTCCCCAGTCACCCTGAGTGGCATCTCTAAGCCCATTCCTTACACAGTCAACTAACACATCATCGAGTGCAAATTTATGGGCACTTTAGTGTTCAATCATCTTCCACCTTCAAGTCACGAATGGCAGGCTCGCCAATCTAACTCTTCAGGTTTAAGAAGATTGAACAGGGGCAGTTGTTGTACCCCAAAATTTTCCCTCTAATTTCTCAAGAATTTTCTCACAAGATCCTCTATGACATCAAGTTTGCAGCATTGATACCTCAATTTAAGTTTGGAATCATCAGAAGGGCAAAATGGTTAATTGCACACTGAAAAGTCAAACTTTGACTTTTGGATCAAAATCAAGTTTCAAGAATCATATTTCATCAAGGCATGTTAGAACATTAATTTTGTTTCATTAAGAAAGTCAGAAGTCAAATTATGTTGAAAAAGTCAATGTTTTAAACACTTAGAATTTTTTCTAAGTGTTAGGAAAATATGACAAATTCATAACTTCTGGCCAGATTTTCATCATGATGTAAGTTGATTTAGGAAGAACATCTAACATACGAGTTGTAGATCTCAATGAGATCTAAAACATTGTAGAACATAACTTCTCCTGGAAATGTTGGGATTTCAAGTTATAAATCCTTGAAGACTCACCCATGAAACTGAAGCACTCAGTAAATTCTGGGCCTTTTCAAATCAGAATTTGGATTACAACTTTTGGGTCAGTTTTCACGTAGGTTCAGACAGAGTTTGCAAGAGGTCCAAAGAAGGTCTATAAATCATGTTACAAGCTTTCTGGAAAGTCTGAGAACTCCTTCAGAACATGCTGGAGCAAGAAGATTCAAAGATAAGAAGTTGGATATTTGTTCTAAGTCACATTGATGCTGAACTTCTGATCCAGATTTAAGCCATGATGCATAATCTCATATTGCAGGTTTTCTGTTTTGAGAAATCTCATCATCATTTAATGCTCATACCCACTTTTGATTCTTTATCCAAAGGATTTTCCCACGTGTGGCATAGAAGTACCATTGTTGTCCTTGAAAAGTAAACTTTTGTACAAGTTTATACTGGGCCCATACTTTACTTTTGCTTCTGAGGGTACTTTCCCATAAATCATGCTTAAAAATCCAGCTTAGGCACGGCTAAAAGATGCTAACCACCCTACTTTGTGCCTTGAACCATACTTGTTTAAACTTGATTCAAGAACAAGTCAGTGCTCTAACATATGATGGTTGTAATCTTGGCCTCTTCAAGCTCCTAAATCCTTGCCTATAAATTGAACTTCATTTGCAAATGTTAAAAAGGTAGAGAATTTGAGGAAAAAACCTTGAAACTTTGCTGAAATTTCAAAGAACTTGAAACTGCAAACATAAACACAAAAACCTGTCAGTTTTCTGTTTTTTGCATCCAAAACTCTAATTTTTCTCGCGTGTTTCTTGGCCAAATCACCCATACAACTTCTAATACACATTTATAAGCTGTACCAACTTCTGTTTTCAGACTGTAACACGTTCTTCATCAATCTCCATCTCAAAGATCAAAACTTTGTTTCTTGGCTGATCCAGAAAGCTCTAGTCATTCATAGTTCAAGTTAAGGGTTGTTCTAGCTTTCTGAGAATTGAGGGAAGATGACCAGAACCTCACAACAGTCAGAACCAAGTTCTAGTTCACAGAACAATTTCCAGCTTCAAGGTAAGTTTCTTTCGACTTGTATCTCATTACTTAGGCATTGATAGGCTTGCATGTTCAAAAATACAATGTAGATATCCTGACTCTGATTCTGTACATATTCATAGATTTCATGTATTTTTTCCTAGGTAGAGAGAATTACAGTTCAAAACTTCTTGAGGAAATTAGGATTCAGAATTAGGATTAGCAAATTTCATGCCTGCTTCAGATTTGTAGTTCTAATACTTTATACTTCTGAGACCATGATAAAACTGCCATAACTGCTATGTTTGCATTTTCTGTTTTATTGAGAAAGGGCTAAGCTGCAGATGCTCTGATTGGCGTGGAAAAGAAGATAAAGTTCATCATTGGAACTTACTTTGTGATATATGTTTATGTTTTTGTTTCTAATACCAGATGTATAGCCACCCCAGTGGTAGAGAACACGCGCATAAGACATTAGTGTTAAGGGTCCTGAGTTCTAGCCCCAGAAACACGTTTTTTTATGTTTGTTTCCGAACATTTTCACCCCATTAGCTGGGCCAGAACTTCTAGATAAAACCCCTCCCATTTGTTTGTCAAAATATTGACCCTGGACCAGAACTTCTATATATTCTCACCCGACAACATTGACACTTCACTTGCCCATTATCAGAACTTCTAGGTCTCCAGTTGCATTAGAACCTCTAAGCTCTCTCAAACAACCAGAACTTCTGTATTGCTAATGAAATTAGAGCTTCTAGACTCCTTCAACAACCAGGACTTCTAGGCTTTCCTTTGTTCCCAGCAACCTCAGAACTTCAGCGCGCCCAGATCCAAAACTTCTGGCATTCCCCTTCGCTACTAACATGTTATTTCTGATTTGCAGCACACCAGAGTCAGAGTTTCTGCCCCTTACTTCTGTCCTTTCAGCAATGTGTTGATTCTGATTCTTCTTCCTCTTATTATTTTTAAAACCACTTCTATTTTCATTAATTAAAAACACCAAAAATATCTTTATATTCATACACTTTGCTTTATTTCTTTTAAAACCAAAAGACTAAAAATATTTTCTTAAGTCAATTCATTTCTTCTCTTAACAAAAACAAAACAAATCCATTTTTACAATTCTTGTACATTATTTCAATATGTTGTAACAGATAATTAAGACTTTAATTTCTTGCAATCCTCATTTGTAAATTTGTACACCCCACCCCCCTAAGGATTGTAATAGCGTAGAGTATTTACTTTTCGCAATTTATCACTTTCATATAAATGCTAGTAAAGTAGGATTTGTATGGGAAGATAAAAATAAACAAGTAGACAACCCCTAATCAAAGACTAAATGCATGAAAATCAAACACACTATTCGCACATGAACCCCTAGGGTTAACTCCACTTGTTGCCTAAAAAATGGTCATGTTATGCATGTGATATGTCTTAGCAAAACAATCAAAATACAAGATCATAGCCCCTCGATGACACTTCGAATGTTGCCTTACAAATGATCTTGGTCCCTCAAGAGAAATGCTAAGATGTCTCGCAACATTGCTATCATGACTATAAATTGACCCACGCCCATCCCTTACATCCAAAGATAAAACTTCTTACCAAATCAATGGTAAGATAGCAACATCTAAAGGAAGAGGAAAAGAACAAAGAATTTTGAGTAGGTAGAAACGTTCCTAGTTGCTTGCTCACTTTCAAAACAAACATCCTTGCAAACACCAAATACTTTCAAAACATGAAATATTTTCAAAAGTCCAACACTTTGTATACGTTATTATAAAACGAGAACCATTACAAAGTTTGCCTAAACGAAGGCACTTTTCAAAAATACTTTCAAAAACCACCACAAAGCATATTTTCAAACAAAGCAAGTGATCTAGCAAGCAACTAAGAGCCCATAGATAACTATGGATGAAAAGGGTGCTAACACCTTCCCTTTTCATAATCTACCCCCCGAACTCAAGAAAATAATCTCAAAGGTCTTTCCTGTTTTTTTCACTCTTTCCTTCATTGGATAAAAGAAAAGTCGGTGGAAACTCTTACTAAACCGCAACAATTGCGATAAAACACAAAACATCCCAAGTCAGTTCTCACACTACTACAGTCGACAGATGATGAACCATAATATTAGTGTCCAGACCTGGTATGTCTTTGTATGACCAGACAAAGACCTCAACATATTCATGTAACATCTGAATTAACCGCTTTTTGACACTATGCTCCAGATCGGTACCTATCTTGACTTCCTTCTCATCTTCCTCAATACCCAAGTTTACTGTCTCAACTGGCTCTTCATGAGGCTGTATTTCCCTTTCCTCCTTCCTGTTGTAACAGTCTGGCAAGTTCTCTTGGTACTTCACAATCTTCCTCACCTTCATCCTCGACTTGGTAGATTAGATTTTCAAAGTCATAATTGGCAATAGCAGAACCGTTATTAATGGGATCCATAGTGCATGTGGATCTGCAGTTCGATACATGGGTGTGTGTAAGAGAGCATATCTATTTTTGATAAAATAAAAGCAGAAAAGAAAAATAGAGAGCATAAAAATTGTATGCAAAACATCCAATGATTTATTAATGACATATGAAGATGAAGTAATAACCCTCACAAAATAGACCATTGTACCTCGGGTAAAGCACAAGGCTTTAGAGTTTATATTATTTAAATATTACATATTCCAAAAACAAAAATAAAATTACTCTGGAATAAAAGTAATGGGAACAAAATCCTTGGCCTCCCAATTGTTAAGTCCACCGTTGATGGTTGGGAAGATCCACTTGTCTATGTCACAGTCATTGTCACTTCCCTCCAAAGCATTGATTCCATGGTTGCTGATGCGTAGTGGTGGTCCTCCGGCACGAGCACGACGAACAACTCTTTGGGCTCCTGAAGTAAAACCCAAACCAAACTCTTCAACAGAGGTATGGTAATCTTTGGAACATTGATAGCAGTCTTGGTTGCAATAATCATTTAAGGAACCTCATCAAAGTTCTGGCAGGGGGTCTCAATGAACCCTCCGTCCATCTCAACATACCTGAAAGAGTTTAGGTGGCTCACCATATATTTTTCCTCACCATGGACTGAAATAATCTTTCCGCTAATTGGGTATTTTAACATTTGATGTAGAGTAGAAGTAATAGCACCAACCCCATGGATCCAAGGGCGACCTAATAAACAGGAGTAAGACGAGCGGATATTTATCATGTAGAAAGCAGAGTCAAAATTTTGAGTACCAACTTTAATAGGGATGTCCACCTCCCCGTGCACCATTCTCTTGGAACCATCGAAGACCCTCACCACAATATTACTGGACTTCAGTGTGAGTCCTTCACAATCCAATATGTCCAAAGCATTTTTAGGTAAGACATTCAACGATGAACATGTACCCACCAGAACATGAGCTAGGGTAGTTCCCCTACACTCGATAGAGACATGTAGGGAATCATTATTCTTTATTCCTTTGAATGTTAAATCGGCATCTGAGAAACCAAGTCCATTGTCAGTTGTCAAACTAGCAACGCAGTTCTCGAGTTGGTCGATAGAAGTCTCTTGAGGCACATGAGCAGACTTCAGGAACTTTACCAAAGCCTTAGCACGGACTTCAGAGCATAACAGTAAGGCCAATATTGAAATTTTTGAAGGGGTTTGCCCCAATTTCTCCTTAACATTGTAATCGCTCTTTTGGATAATCTTCAGAATCTCTTCCATTTCTTTTTTAGAAGTCTCAGGAATGGCTTCTTTAGGTGCCTCCGTCCAGGCAGGCTCAACCAATACTCATTTTCCCCAAGTCTCAGCTGACTCAGTAGCAGGGATAACAACAGGGATGACAGTAGGAGTAGAAACAGGAATAGCAGCAGGAATGGCAATAGGAATAACCAGAGGAGTAGCAACAGTCTTTAGAGAGATTTTAGGAGAGAAAATCCTTCAGATCTTGGTAATTTTACTGGTCCCAACAATGTTGTCGATGTCAGGATCAGTATTTTCAACAACTTCGTTTTTAATAGCTAATAGGTCTTGCTTGACTCCATGGCAGTAAACGTCAGCCCCATAATTCCAAAGAACATCTTTATAGGAGGAATATGGTATTGGCCTAGGAAAAGGGATAATCAAAGGAGAAAACTTAGGAACAGATGTAATCTTGACGGGTCTTTTGAAGGAGACCCTGGGAGGATTATCGGAAATGGTAATTATTGAAATGTTTTCATACAGAACTTTTGTAGAGGGAACTTTCTCAAACATAATTTATTTGTTGTTCATCAGGCGCTGGACACCTATCTTAAACGACAAGCAACCATTGGGTAGAGATATACACAGGTGGTAGCCTTCACCATAACCCGGAAATAAACCGGCTCGCAATAGATTCTTTTTAACAATCAGAAGAGGAGTAGCTAGTTCATCAATAGAAGAAACGAACAAGTCATCATCAACAGCATTAACACCCTGGCCATGCTTGGGCATTGGTGAAGTTATTACATTAGGGGTCTCCGGAGGGTCAAACTCAATCTCTTTTGCCTCAATAACATCTTGCACGTTATTCTGTAGAGCCCAACAATCGTTTGTATCATGCCCTGGACTGTCGGAATGGTAGGCACATCGAACATTTGGGTTGTAGCGGGGGGATGCAGTATTTGGGTTTTTAGGAGCCTCCTTTAGAGTAACCAGATTAGACTTTAACAAGTGTGGCAAAACCTGAGATAAGGACATGTTAATCCGGGTGAAATGTCTTCTGGGTGCATCCTGTCTGCGCTGATTATTTTGTTGTTGATTTGATGGAGGGTTAGAAATCATCACAGCTCCTACTGTTTGACGGTGTTCAGTTTTGCTTTGATTTCCATGGCCATAAGCAACACTGACCTCTTTCTTTCTAGTGAAGGGTTTCTTCATTGTACTTGAAGATGCATCCCTCTGAATCTTACCACTCTTGATACCCGCTTCTACTCGTTCCCCAGTCAATATCAGCTCAGTAAACCTGACTGAAGAGCTTCCAATTAAATGGTTGAAAAATGGACCAGACAAAGTACACAGCAACATATCTACTAGCTCTCTATCAGATAGAGGAGGATGGACTCTTCCCGCAAGATCTCTCCACTTCTGGGCATAATCCTTGAAGCCCTCGCTAGAACCCATAAACATACATTGAAGTTGTGTACAGGTTGGAGCAAGGTTAGCATTGTATTGGTACTGCCTGTAGAAGGCAACGGCCAAATCCTCCCAATTATGAATGTTGGTTCCCTCCAGTTGATAGAACCATTCCAATTGAGTCCTTGATAGACTTTCCTGGAAGAAATGCACCCACAAATTCCTATCAGCAGTGTGTGGCTAAATCTTCCTAACATAGGATCTTAGATGCAACTTAGGACAGGAGACACCGTCATACTTAGGGAATGTGGGAACTTTGAACTTCTGGGGAATGACCACTCTAGAGACCAACCCTAACTCTTCAAAATCCAGACCAGGTACCCTCTGAATTTCCATAGCATTAAGACGATCCTTCAGCTACTTGTATTTATCATCAGCAGGAGGATATTGTTCCTCAGAGTATTCCGCCTCTTCATCAATTCTGGGGTTGTTGTTTTCTTCTGTTGGCTTCTCTTCTTGATTGTCCCCTTCATTTGACAGGGTTGCGAAATCTAGATCTCGCTTGGCTGGTCCTTTAAACCTTCTTCCCATATTCAAGACGCCGGCTGGTTTCTTTGCCTTCTTCTTCTTCTCTTTGGTGATGAGAGCTTTCGGATCTTCTTGTCCCTTTTCCAGAGCCAGGAACATTTTTTGGAATTGAGTGTTTTGTGCTTTAAGATCCTTAACTATTTGTTCAAGAGTCGTTTCTTATTGCTGAAATAAACAGCGAAAAGATAAAAAAGTTGTCTTGAAATACCTGCTTAATGTAATGATATGCATGATAATGTTTATGAAATGTTTTCAAGGACTTTGGGAAATTTAAATTTGTGAGCCAAAGTGAAACAAATATTTTATTAGTAAAATTCAAATTACAACTGCCTTTTAGGCTTACAATTGAAAATAAAAAACTCTTAAAATCTAAGAATCAAATCTCCCATGGGCGCTTCTTTTTCATG
The DNA here is from genome assembly GCA_948472305.1 of Vicia faba. Classification (NCBI taxonomy): domain Eukaryota; kingdom Viridiplantae; phylum Streptophyta; class Magnoliopsida; order Fabales; family Fabaceae; genus Vicia; species Vicia faba. Next base: position 1,555,503,429 of record OX451739.1, on the reverse strand, counting down.
CCGAGGTAGACATTAAGACTTTCTTCTTTGTGAAGTTGCTTCGTGAGCTCTAACACTTTCCTCTCACTAGTGTAGAATTGATATCTAAAGGTATCCCATTCTTCCTTCAGTTGAATCTGGGACCTCTGCAACTCTTCAAGACCAGTGGGCATGTCAGGATAGAGAGGTGTATAACGAACATCTTCTTTGGTGACAGGTTCCACAATCACCGGTAAGATGGTTGTATATGGCATCATAAGGTTCTGGGCGCGAGCTCGTACCCATCTGAGATAAGGGTCCATAGGGATGGAATTCTTGTGCCTCAAAGCCTTACTATCAACCTTTTTTACCATGCCCTAAGCTCGTACGAACCTTTGACGATACCCTTGAACACCATCCTCATAGTTAAACACAATGCCTTGGATGAGCATATCATGGGGACCATCCCTTCGAGCATGACCGAATTATCGTAGAGCCATAAAAGGATTATGAGTGATACCCCCCTAATACCGAGGAATGGGACATTAGGGAATTCCCCACAATGGTCAATGACAGAAATATCTCCCACGGACCGGGAGTACCAAAGAATATTTGAGTAACAAAGTGACATTATCCTTTGCGACCAACCCAAACCTTGTTCGTTCTTCAATACTGATTGGGGAAGGTGCGAAATAAACCACCTAGACAGCAATGGTATGCAACACATAAGAACCCCTCTTCTCTTCATGGTACGAGTGTGAAGGGAATGCAAGATATCTCCAAGCAAAGTAGGCACAAGGTTACGGGAGAGAGAAACCTTGACAACATTCATATCTACGAGTAAGTCTGGATTAGGGAATAGTACTAACCCATAGATTAGAAGAGCTAGGACTTCTTCGAAAGCTTGGAAATCCAAATCATCCCAAAACAATTGAGCCTTTTCTAATAGGAATTTGACTAGGAAACCCTTGACTCCGCTTCTTGTTTCCTAGTTGGATATAATGTCGGACCGTTTCAGATGAAAGTTTGCTGCAATGACCTTTGGTTTTAGAGCCTCCTCTAAACCAGTTAAAGGCATCTGATCCAGAATGGGTACACCCAATAATTGAGAGAATTCTTCCATTGTAGGTACCAACTGATAATCGGGAAATATGAAGCAATGGTGTTTGGGGTCAAATAACTGAAAGAGTATCCCCATCATCTTCTCATCAAAGCTTGAGGTAACCAGGTTGAGGAGTCAACCATATTTCTTGGTGAACTAGGAAGTCCCAGGAACCCTTGATACTAGCTCTTTGAGTTGGAGAAATTTTCTCACAAAGCTGATTCGGATGGTATTTCTATGAACGGAAGCCATGATCTGCAAAACAGAACAAAGATAAATTCCCTTGGTCCTTGAAATGGTTAGTGAAATGAAAATGGATGTTATGATGCATGATTTTATGTTTGAACAATTTAATCACACAAGAAAAACACACAAGACCTTAGGTTTAGGATTGCATGGGGTTTATAGGCGGATACCCTCTTGAAGATTAGTTGGTTCAACCTGTCTTAGAAAAGTAATCGAGTTATAAGGAGTCTCAATATTACTGATCTATCTTTATCAGGTATTGTTTCAGCTCAGGCGATCTTTTTTCGCGGCCGAAATATCCCGAAAGTCTGATCTCAATGAGTGTAGCATCCAGTATCAACCAATTTTCAACTTTATATTGAGGTTGTCTATCTCACTACTTTCTAATGGCCAAGTTTGTTCAACTAAGGTTCTAAGGTCCGTTAGTGCTTTATGACACCACACAGCGGCCCCGTATTCTCCTAGATTTAACACAAGGGATACTGGTACCAACAAATGTGTCACACTAACGCAACCATCGTTTCAACCATATCGGTCTGCACCGTACAATCTCCACAATATATTGCTGCTTACCTAAAAGGTGCCCCAGATCCAGGTGTAGGATCTTTTAGTAACAAACCAAACAAGCCCTCAAAAGATAAAGCATACAAACACACAATGTAAAGAAAATTAAAATGAACTAAGCCCTAAGGTAACCCCACTTTTTATATTTCCCCAGCAGATTCGTCAGTTCTGTGATACGGTGGCAGAACCGATTGTTATACTGGTTTTGAGTTTGTGTTTGCAAATGTTGCGGTAAGCAAGATTCGCCACCAAATTTTCTTTTATCCAACAAAGGAAAGGGTGAAAAGAACAAAAAAAGACCTTTCGAGAGTTTTCTGAGTAAGGGGGTAGATTATGGAAAGGGAAGGTGTTAGCATCTTTTCCATCTGTAGTTTTCTACGGGCTCTTAGATGCTTAGCTCATTTTTAAATACTTTGTGTTTTGTGTGTTTTTGAAAAGTATTTTGAAATGCCAATAGTAAGGCAGCTTGCTTTATGATAACTCTTGTATCAGTCGTCAAGAGTGTTGATAAAGCATTTTGAAAATGTTTTTTGAAAGAAGTTTGTGTATGTGTAAAAGTTTTTTTTAGAAAGCATCTAATCAGCTATCTACTTTACTCGAAAGGGTCGTTCTTTTTCATTTTTCCTCTAGACAGTTCCATCCTACTATTAGTGAGTAGGTATCCCTAGTCGTTAGATGTTTGAGGGACATTCGAAGGGACGTTTATACAGTTACAAAGGCAACTGGGCAAGAAACTTTAGTAACTAACCTAGGGTTTTAAGATCATTTTTATCTAGGAAACATCAAGAGGGTCATTTTTTATCTTTAAACCGGAGGGTAGCCACTAAAATCCCTCACGTTTCAAGAGTTGTGACTGTTTTTTCCGAAGGCAACCGAAGTGGGATATCCTAGAGGTGTATATGTGCGAGTGTGTTGTATTCAGTTATTTATCTTAGGCTTTAGGTTTGCTAGAGTTTTTATTATTAAGCTCTTGTCATGCAATCCTATTACCATACATCTAAACAATTAATATATGTACAAGAAATATAAAGTGCGGAAATTAAATCCTACGCTATTATATGTCTTCGGGAAGGGGGATTAATTACATATCCAAAATTGGGGAAAAGCAGTAAAGTAGAAAGTCCTAGTTATTCTATTACAAACCGGGGAGCAGATACAATAATAATAATGCAAAAGTAACTAAATGCGAATAAATTAAAGATAAGGTCTAAAACTAAAAGGAAAAAATCTTTTTGTATGTTTTTTTTTGTTCAATAAAAGAGAATAAAAATCTAAGTCTAGACTTAATTTTAATTTTAAGAAAGTGTTAAAGTCATTAATTAATTAATTAATTAATTAATTAATTGGAGAAAATGCTAACCTAATATTTTTTGTGATGTTTTTGATTTAATGTTGGTTAAAAAAAGAGTAAAGCCATTAAAAGAAATAAACAAAACAAAATAAAAGTACAAATGGGCCAGGACAACAAATAGAAACAAGGGGGTGTAAGTTTAAAAAGGAAGGCCCAAATCAAGGAAGAGGCCTAGGTTGCCTTCTGAGCCAATGAGGGAGGCTGCCTTTCGATCCAAGGAGGGAGGTTTCCTTTCGATCCAAGGAAGGAGGTTGTCCTTTGATCCAAGGAGGGAGCTTCCTTTCCATCCAACGAGAGAGGTTGTTGATAGTGTATGATGGATTGCCTGTGGAGGGTACCAGATATGAACTCTTTGTCATCCATTGGCTAGAGCTTGAAGGCACATGGGAAGTGTTTGAAACACAACACACTGGATCTGCAAGATAATTGTTAGAAAAAAACATAATACACGACCTGGGTATCGAACCCAGGCTCTTTCCACTACACACGTCCCCCTTTACCATATGAGTTATTTGTTCATTCGTTGATCCAAACACAAAACAATGATTATATGATAAACTGCAATAAAATATTGAATGCAAATCTGCCACCTTCAGTCAAGCATAAATATGCATGAACATGGTGATTCATGGTTCAGGAAGTATGAGGGTTCATCTAATGGATCGAACCTGCATATTTGGATCTCAGCAACACAATAATATGGATGATATGCACTGAAACATTGTTACCTTGGAAAATCTTAAGGTATTCAAGTACATGTAGTAAATGAAGATATTCTCATAAGCTGAGAGTCATCCTCCAAAATAAGGATTTTTCTGGGAAACGGGAGCTAGTGTTTGAAAAGCTGGTTTTATTAAGTTAGAGTAAATGATTGAAAGGAGTCACACTGAAACTGTCAAAATCAAACTACATCGACTAAGAAGAAATAAAAGAACATATGTCAAGAGGTCAAAATTGGTTTAGTCGACCAAAGGGTAAAAGACAAGGACTTGGTTGAAAATGGTTTTAGTCGACAAAAAATGGTTTCTTGGACTTAGAGGAAGTGTGGTTATTCTTTGCTAGAAAGAAAGTGTCGAAGCAAGGAAGAAGCGGTTTACGTTCAAGAGGTTTAGAGGAATCATGGATAGTTACCAACAGTCCACGACGTGTTCAAGTGCCAAATAGGTGGAACTTCAAAATCATGAGCAGTTACCAGCAATCCATGATGTGTTTGAGCACCAAATAGGTGGCAACATCTAGTGAAGTAGTTACCTTAAGATGTTAATATTAGCCGTATATTTTACCTAGGTAGTTACATTATAAACAGAATAAATAGGCAGATTTATTATAGTTTACGGGTGTGTTCACTTGTACTCTCAAATCACTTGTCAAACTCTGTCATTTCGAGCGTTAGGAAATCATGAGTGAAGAGTGCTTGATGTACGTGAATCGTTGTTTTTATTTCAATTCAAATCCTTTACCTTTCAATTATATCTTTTGAGTACTTTATCTGTTTTCTCTTTACTGTCGAGCAAGATCTATACGTTATCTTCTATTTCACATAAACAATTCGACACTATCTGTTGGTCACGAGACACCAGTCAGTTAGTTTAGTGAGTCTCGCTTTTGTATGAATACCTTATGTAAGTCACGAGTCATCAGTCAGTCGATTAAATCATAGTGTGGAAATCCATTACACCCGTTCCCCCAGTCAAAAGAAAACCATCTCCCTTGACTAATATTTCGACGGAATATGTGTGATAGTAAAAACTCTTAGCATGTGTCTTGAGATCAACTGGTCAATCTCGCAAGTTACCCTCAGTCTAGGACTCTGGGAGGACCAGCGGTTGTTTACCATTTTCCATAGTAAACAAATTGGCACGCCCAGTGGGAACCATTGCTAAGAATTGATCTTAAGTATTTATAAGTGAATGCAACTTAGAAATGGGAAGGTAACCAAAGAGTATAATAAACCATTATCTAGGAAGCAGATATCAAGAATGACAATTCATGATAATCTAAATGTAGATGAAATACCATCACAAACTTTAATCACTGCCGATCCAGTAGTTTCCCAAGTAGCACTTTTTCCTCCAGTAGGGTCGACTGCTGCAGTTTCTGTACAAATGTCTCAGGCTCCACCGGGAAGCCCAAGACCAGTAATGACTACGACTACCATACCTAATGTGCCTCGTTTTGGTAATGTAGATCCGACTTATGGAATATCATATTCCATGATGACAGGATATCAGTCAACATCGAATACAACAGTGGTGTCAGATAATGTTCAAAATTTGAACTCTCCTTTACAAGGATCTGCGCCAGGGGAAAATAATAGAGCCAACCAAAATAGGGTAGTGCCTTCTCGATCTTTAGTACCTCCTCTTACTAATACTTCAGTAGCAGTATTAAGGTAACAAATGGATGATAACAACCACAAGTTGGTTAATATGTTAACTAACCATATGGGTAATGTATTTAATCCTATAGTGCAAGAGTCGGCTGAGACTAATAGCCAGTCCGCTGAAACAAATCGATAGGTGATTGCCCAATTAACGCGTTTGTGTAATTTTTTAGGTGCTCCCCCAACTCCTGTTTGACAGGCACCACCTGTTCGACTAGATGCCCCTGGTCAAATAGACATGGGGGAAATGCAGGACGAAACTGTCCATCAGGGGAAATGCTAGTGCCTCCAAGGAATTTGATTGTCAATCCACCTAGGGTATTAGTACATCGACATCAAGAGGCTGATCAAATTGTTGATCAAATTCGACAAGAGGACTTAGGGGTTGAAAATAATTTAACCACCATTGTCGAAAGAATTATGGCTAGAAATGGTATGAATACCGCACTTCAGAGGCCAACATGTTCCTCCCCTTTGTCTGAATATATTTTACAGACTGAAGACCCTAGAGGATGGAAAATCCCTAAGTATACGAAATTTGGGGGAGAATCTGGAGAGTCGACAGTAGAACATATTGCCAGATATTTAACTGAATCTGGGGATATGTTGAATAATGAAAACTTAAGGGTAAAGCACTTTCCTTCTTCCCTTACTAAGGCATCTTTCACGTGGTTTACCACTTTACCCCCAAATCCGATTGACTCATGGACGAAGTTGGAGAAACGTTTCCATGAACAGTTTTATGAGGGTCATTCAAAAATTAGTTTGGTCGAATTATCAAACATTAAAATAAGGTTTGCTGAAACCATTGATGATTATCTAAACAGACTTAGGTCATTAAAATCAAGATGCTTTACTCAAGTTCTAGAACATGAGCTTGTTCAAATGGCTGCTGGAGGTTTAGATTATTCCATTAGGAAGAAAATAGATCCAACCTTCGTGAAAATTTTGTCACAATTAGCTGATAGAGTTTGACATCTAGAGCGTCTGCAACTAGAAAAGGTCAGACATACTAAGGCTAACACTAGAAAATAAAAAGTAGCCTTCATAGATTATGATGACACAGATCCCATTTGTGAGGACGACTATACCTCACCAATAGAGGCAGAGGTCGACTTGGCTGAAATGAAGCCAGGGCCAGCCTATGAGTGTAAATCATTATTTCCTGCTAAAGGAAAGAATACGGTCGAAAATAATCCAAAATTCCCCGCAAAAACTTATACGTTTGATGTCACTAAGTGTGAAGAAATTTTTGACTTACTGGTTAAAGATGGTCAAATTTTAGTACCCCCGGGTGCTAAATTACCATCATTAGAACAACGACAGAAAAGAGGTTTTTGTAAATTTCATAATTATCTTGATCATACAACCTCTCAATGTTAGCTTTTCAGGGATCTCGTGTAAAAGTCGCTGCAAGAGGGTAGGCTGAAGTTTGCTGCAAGAAAGATGAAGATTGATACTGATCCTCTTAGGCAAGAGGAAGCTATGTTTATCGACCCAGTTGGTATCAACATGGTAGAGATTACTGAATTTCCTGATGATAATATGGTCAAAGAGGGCACTGGAGAAAGTCCTGATGTCGGCCTAGCAGATGTGTACCCAAGGCCTGGGGAAGATTTGCTATACTTCCTTTACCATTGTAAGAATAAAGGTTCACAAGCTTGCTTATGTCCTAGATGTGGCGCTTTGAATGACAAAATAGCTGCTGAAAATTTCCAGAAGATACAGTTAGAAAAGAACATAGGCAAGCCATATGATCGAAGGTTCCCTACACCAAGGGACCCAAGGAGAGCTATGGTAAACTCTCATGTTAAACCTAGGAGTTATATTCCCTCAGCAAAAGCTCCTAACGGGACCTGGATTAAACCCCAAGGGAGAAAGGGAATTCCAATTGATGGGGCACTGTTGTACCCCAAAATTTTCCCTCTCATATTTCTCAAAACATTCCAAGAAAGAACCTCAAGTTGCTCAAGGAAGTCCAAGGGTTGACCAGACAAGCTCCCTCCTAAGGCAGTCTACCTCAAATTAGGGTTTCATGTTGCATCAAGATGTTTGAGTCTAAGGGATCCCAAATGCTCACCAATGTCCTAATATGTTCTCAAGATCATCCATGACAAGTTTTAAGCCTTGCAGAGAAAGTTTGCCCAGTCAATTGCTCAAAGGCCTGAAAATTGACTGTGCTAGGGCAAAAGTCACCTGTGGCCCAAATACAGTCAAACTTCAAGATTTTTGGTCAACATCCTCATTTTGAAGTATATTTCATCATTTGATCAAGGGTTGATCATGATTCATCAAGGATTGCTCATAATTCATCAAGAACCAAAAGTTGCTAAATTAGGGTTTTATAGGAAAAGTCAACTCAACTTTGACCAAGCATAACTTTCTCATACTTTATGAGAAATGACCAATACAAAGCTAATTTTGAAGAGGATGCCATTATATACAATCCATCTTCATCTCCCAAGTTCAAAATATGCACTCACAAGAAGTTATGAATTTGGACATTATAGTTCATTTTGAAAAGTCAACAAAAACACCTTTTTTATCAAAGCTTCATACATGAGCATGGAATATCAAATTTAGATGAGACCAAAAGGGTTGCTTAGAGGACATCTCAAGCTTTCTAAAAGTCCAAGAACACCTTCAAAGAGTCAATATTTATGAAATTATGCATTGGTGAAGTTGACCTTTTTTGCAAAATAACCAAAAGTCAACTATGCCTAAAATTCAATTTTTTCCAAATGGGCCCAATCTTTTGCACTTGTTTTGAGTTGGCATCATGGTCCATGAGCCCTAGCCCTTGCCACTTGTCATTATCTTTTTTTTATTATTTATTTTGATTTTTATTTGAATTAAATCAATTTAAATCAAAACAAATCATAGAAAATCCAAAATATTGAAAACTCAAGATTTTTTACATGTTTCAGGTCTTAAATTCCAGCTAGCATGAGATCAAATTCGTGTAAAGGCATGGAGTGCATAAAAAGATTGGATTTGGACTATTTTTGGAAAGATATTCAAGTGTATCAAATCAAAATCAAATGAAATGATGGAGGAAGATTGAGCATATTCTTTCAACCCTAATTCATTCGTCAGTACATAAGGATCATTGGCAGAACTAAAGCAAGGCTAGAAAGAGGCGCAGCATCAAGAACAAAACTTGAAAAAAACAAGTAAAAGTGCAAACACGAATTCCTACTTAGAGGCAATTTCAAGATCCTTGGACCATCTCAATTGCTTCCTGGGAGTGTAGGCAAGCAAAAGCAACCCAGAACAAGCATTTCCAGGCCCTGAAACTCGCTGTAAGGCATTCACAATACCTACCTTTTCTTGAATTCTGTTTGCATAATTCTGGCACGTATAGCATAATATAATCATAGATTCTTGTTCACCATTACATTTGCAAGCTTTCTATAATACTCAATTGCGTTTTCATGGACTGAATCGAGAATTACCATTGTTAGGATTTGTGGTTCCGTTTTAGCCTTTTTTTATGCAGGCAAAATTAGCCCCTATAAAGGGTACCATGATGTTCAGGATGACAAGACGGTTTGATCCATGGCGTTAGATGTCATTTATGTTGCTCATGGAGGATTCTGGAACGAACCCATCCTGTAGCTATGGACGAACGTCCGTAGGTAAAAGTCTGGGACTTTTACCCACGGAGAAGGGAAGAAGATGATTAGCTGGCATCTTCCCATTGGATCATTTGAATTTCCACGTGCAGAGATTTAATGATTTGTTGTTTCCCATATTATATTTTATGCTTATTTCATATACAACAAAAACAACTAGCTCAACTGGTGGCCAAGCGTTGGAAAGTGCCTTGGGGCCTGGGTTCGAATCCCAGGTCCCCCATTCCTTTATATTATTTTCTTTCAGGTAATCTCATGCGTACACAAGCCAAAGGACCATCATGCGACCTCCTCATCCAATCTTCCAAGTGGTCAGATGGCCAGATCCAAGGGCCACCAATGGAGGAACACCAAACACCTAGTCAAACGCATGGCATGGGATCTCTGGCCAGTCAACGTGGACCTTTGCTTCTTGGGCCCATATTGCTTCTCACACCCCCTCAATTTTCTTGCAGGCCCAAGTTTCTTATTCCTTTTCTTTTTATATTTTATTTAATTTATTTATTTATTTTATTTACTAACACAATTAATTATTTCTTTTTATCAAAAAATCACAAAAATAATATTTTTCACCAAATTAGGTTTAGACTTTATTTTTTTTAATCAAAAAATTAAATTAATTTAATTAAGTTGTTAATATTAGATAACTTTAATTCCTTTTGTAAATAATTAAAAATAATTAGAAAATTAGGGTTTTGTCTAAATTTAATTATATTTTATTTTTCCTAAAATAACCAAAATACAAAAATAGGCCATGTAATTTATTTTCTTTAAATTAATTTAATTAGCTAATCAATTTGTATATTTAATTTTGAAACCTAACCCTTTTTTTATAAAAAACAACAAAAACAATTTTTTTCTTTTAATTAGGTTAGAAGGGTCAAAACCCTAGTTCTCTCCCGATCTAAATTTCTTCGTGCGCGCTTTATTTTATTTTTATCCTATTATTGTAACTGCTCCCAAGTTTGTAATAGTTTAATTAGGACTTTTATTTTCATTTATCGCTTTATTACTTAAGGGTTTGTTTTTGGCTATGTAAATACCCGAAGCCTTGTAATAGCGGCACTTAAATTTCTACAAAATATTAAAATGTTAGATGTATGATATTAAGATGCATGACAAGAATGTATGTAAACATTAAAACAGTTAGCAAACCCTAAATGTGAAAAGATAAATAATTTGAAATTGAATCACTCGCACATGCGCACTCCTAGGGTACACTCCCACTTGGTTGCCTTCGGTAAACGGTCATTGAGTAAAGGATGCTTTAGTGATCGTCCTTTTGTCCAAAGATCAAAGTTGCCTCGGAAAGGTTGCCCCGAATATCGTTGCCTCAGATAATTGATCTAAGACATTAGGGTTATCACTAAGACGTCCTAACATTTCTTTAGTGACCGTACCTCCCTTTTCGAATTGACCCTCAAACTGCAACGACGGTGCTACCTACTCACTAATAGTGGGATAGCGTTGTCTAAAGGAAACAAGCATAGAACAATTCTTTTTTCGAGTAGGTAGATTAGTTCTTAAGTACTTGCTCAATCTGAACGAACTTTTTCACACTTACACTCCTTTACAAACAAAGTTTTCAAAAACACTTCATTACACTCTTGAAAATAGAAGCAAGAGTTAAATCAAAGTCATAACAAAAACTTTTTAAATCACATAAACACAAAGAAGCAATTTTGAAAATGATGAGCAAGTACCTAAGAGCCCGTAGATAACTACGGATAGAAAGGGTGATAATACCTTCCCTTTCTATAATCTACCCCCCGTACTGAAAAATATCTCGAAAAAGGAATTTTTCTGTGCTTTTTTCCTTTCCTTGTTGGATAAAATAAAAGTCGGTGGCGACTCTTGCTTACCGCGACATTTTGCAAACACAAACGTAAAACGCAAACCAGCATTCCTAAAAAACAATCCCGGTTTTGGCCACCGTATCACAGAACTGGCGACTCTGCTGGGGAAATAATAAGTGGGGTGTACCTTAGAAATAGTTCATCATATTGTTTTCTATTGCTTGATTTGATTGCTTTATCTTTGTGGGCTTTGTATCGGAGTTACTATAGATCCTAACCCAGATCTGGGGACACCTTTTAGGTAAGTAGCAATAGATTGTGAGCGAACCGTACGGTGTAGACCGATACGGTTGAAGTAGTAGCTATGTTGATGTGGCACATTAGTTGGTACCGATATCCCTTGTAGAGCAACAAGGAGAATATGGGGCTGCTATATGGGTCATTAAGCATCAACTGACCTTAGAACCTATAATTGACCAACTTGGCCATAGGAAGTAGCAAGATGCTACACTCATTGAGACCATACTCTCGAGATGGTTTCGGCCGTAAGAAAAGATTGAGTGAGCTGAAACTATGACCGATGGAGGATGGTCAGTGATTTTGAGAACCTCTAGAACCCGGTTACTATTATTAGGACATGCTGAACCAACTAAACTACAAGAGGGTAGTACCTAGACTCCATGCAAGCCTAAACTTAAGGGCTATTGTGTGACTTGTTTTCCTTTACCATGTTTGATACCTGTGTCATACCCCAATTTTTGACCTAAGATCCCTGTTTCATTTGCATTATTTTTCATACGCATCAAGGTCACAGAATATGGTAGGTTTCGAATGTTTCGCTGTCAAGCTTTGACTGTGTAGAGATTACCGAGTGTTGTGAGCATTTTATGAATGACTAACCACTAATCAAACACGAAGTGCATGTTTTGTTGTTTTATTTTCATGTGCAGAAAATAGGTCTGAAAGAAGAGCATTAGACGTTGTACCTCGATCAGGATTTCGAGTCTCAGAACAGAAATGTTGTCGTTTGTTAATTTCCAAAAGACTGGTTCATCAAAGAATTTCAGAGAATTGTGCGTTTATTTCCACACTCTGTCCAGCAAATGGTCTCCGTTTTCTCCGAATATTTTTCAGGAAGAGCAGTCAAAATTCTACCGGCTTTGGTTCATGTGTGTTTCACATTGTTCTAAAATACAAGAAAAATCAAGTTATACCGTCATTTTTTATATTTCTTGGACCAAAAGTCATCTGCAAATTTTCTCACAATGCGGGTTGAATTTCGCCGAAATGGGATAATTAAATTCAAAACTGTTCTAGAAGAATTTATTCGGAATATTTGGAATTTTCTTTATTTGAATCCAGGTGATAATTAAAGAGGAGCTATTCAAGAGTTTTCATCCAAGAATATTTATTTATCACATGGAATATTTATCCAAGATTATTTTTGTGATTATTTTGGAAGATCTACACCATGGTTATTTAAATACATTGAAGTATTATTTCAAGAAGTTAGTGGTGAATTCTATTTAATTACATGAGGAATTTTATTTGATTACAAATTAATCCATGTGATATATTTGGATTTCTATTACAAGAATGCAAGATTAAAGTCCAAGACTTTCCCAAATTTAAATGGAAGATCTTGAATTTTTATCAAGATATATCAAGATTTATGTTTATGTGAAGATTCAAGACCATTCATAACTACCCAAAGAATGGAAAATATATTGAAGAATGCATATTTATTCAATGTTACAATTTATTGTAGTTTATCACATGGTTACAAGAAGCTACAAGTGTGTACAAGATTTATTTTCAACAAGAAAAAAATTCAGCAAAGTGCTAGTGCAGCCCATATTTGCGACCTTTCTTCAAGCCCATTTTGTTGCATTTTTGTTGGTAAAAAAATGCTCCAAATAACCTGAAAAAATAGCAAAAGAGAAATGTTGTAAAATGCTACAAAACAAAAAAACAACAACAACATACAGCAGCTCCAAGTGCTGCCAAAAACTTGCTCCAACCTGCATCAATGTAGCAGCAATTTGTATCAAAATGGCTAAAACAATTTGTGAGAACAAAGTGTAGAAACAGCTTGCCAAAATAGTTTGAATTTCTACTATTTTTTCCCCTCAAATCCCACATACTCCACTATAAATAAGAGTCTTTGTCAACACAAGAGGGAGAAGAAAAATTCAGAATTTAAAGAAAAACAGAAAAAATAGTGTGTTCTTCTAAAGTTCCAACAAGAGTGAAAACAGAAAATTGGTGTTGTTCTAAAAAAATCCAACAAAGAGAAAAGATAGCAAACTCAAGGAAGCTTACCAATTTTTGCTAGAAGCCCCATCGTAGAGGCTCTGATAGGTATACTCTTTTTCTCCTCTCTATCTACTGTTACTCTACTATTGCATATGCTCATGCTTGAATCTCTTGCTGTACCATTTTTCTTTGCCATGTAATATTTGCTTTATCATTTTTTTGTTTTGTTGTACTGTATTTGAGTTGAGTTGCTGCATAAATGTTAATATTTAAACATGTTAGTATTCATAATATTGATAATAATAATAAGTGCAATAAAAGCTTACTTTGCGGTCCAAAAATGCCTTTGCTGTCCAAAATATGCTTGCTGTCCAAAAATGCCTTTGCTGTCCAAAATATTTGTGCTGTCTAAAAAAACATCTTTGCTATCTAAAATGCCTTTGCTGTCCAAAATATTTTTGCTGTCCAAAGCCTTTGCTGCCAAAAAACATTGGTTATCCTTTTTGCTTTACAAAATCTCATACCCAAAAAATATTTTGTTATTACAAATAAATAATAATATTTTGTTATTACAAATATTCAAATAAATAATAATATTTTGTTATTACAAATATTCAAATAAATAATAATATTTTGTTATTACAAATATCTAAAATAATATTTTGTTATTACCATATCCAAAATATAGTTGCTGTTCCAAATAGCCAAAAAACTCATTTTGTTATTACAATATAAAAAATATGTTGTTCTAATATCTAGTATATAAAAATATTTTGTTCTAATATCCAGTATCCAAAAAAAATATTTTGTTCTAATATCCAGTATCCAAAAAAAATATTTTGTTACAATAGTATATAAAAAATATTTTGTTACAATAGTATATAAAAATATTTTGTTACAATAGTATATAAAATATTTTGTTACAATAGTACATAAAATATATTTTGTTCTTAGTCCATAAAAAATATTTATTCCAATATTTTAAAAAAACATTTTGTTCTTAATATTATTTAAAAAAAACTATTTTTGTTCTTAATATTTTTATTAAAAAAAACTATTTTTGTTCTTAATATTTAAAAAAATATATTTTGTTCCTAAATCCAACAAGAAGAAACCCCAAAATTTTCATTCAATCAAAAAACATTAAGTACACCACAAACAAGTCTTAACAATGGCAAACGCAACAAAGAAGAAGAAACTCAGACCAAGCATCTGATGTGGATGCCCCCAGCGGCAGTCAACTCCCGCAACACACCAGAAACTACCTCTGACCCGACGACCACTATGGACCCTACTCTCAGATCGACCGCTCACGAAAGCCCCCGCCAGCAGCTGCTTCTTCGGTTACAGGAACTTCAGATCGATTCTTCCAAGGTGGATCTGTAATGGAGGACTTGGTCCTAAGCATGAGAGAGAGGAAGACGGTTCCGAGCGCATTAGAGGAGGACAGTTTTTTTTTGTTAGAGGAAGAAGAAGGTTTGAATACTCTAATGGAGGAAGAAGAAGAACGAATCTGAGAGAGGAAGAGGAAGGTTGGAACGCATAGAGAGAGAGAGAGAGAGGAAAATGAACGTTTTTTTTGGAGAATGATAATGTTGTGTTTTACCAAGTCCCTTTACTGCATTTGTTTTTCTTTAATAATAATAATAATAAAATACTTATTCTCTCTTCCCAAACTAATAAAATAATAATTAAGTTTTTTGTTTTTTCCTATGCTTGCAAGTGGCAGCGGCGCCCTCCCTTCACAAAATTAGGGTTTCAGTTTTTATTTTTCTTCCCTTTGACCCGGTGGCCCATTGGGCCTTTTTTAGTCCATTATCAAATTTCAGTTTTTCCTTATATTTTATTTAATTCGTGCTATTAATGAATAACAACATTGGCTCATTTGGTAAAGTGTGTTTACGGTAATTTACTTTGCTATATAATTATTAATTATTATAAAAACACATAAAAATGTTCAATTAAAATTCATCTTTAATCTTTGTCAACATACTATTATTTTTATTTTGTGTTGTATTTATTTAATTATTCGAAAATACATGTTTCATGAGTTAATTATTGTTATGTGTTTAAAATCAATGATTTCGTAATTTAATCTTCATGTACTTTTGATTATTTATTTAATTGTTAAAATGCATGCTAGTATGATTTAAATTTCATTAGTTAACTATTTAATTATAATTTTAATTAATTGATCGTTACTCCGCATATCTTTCGTCCGTTTCAATCCGAGGGAATCGATTAAATTTTGTCGACTTCATGTCATCAAACACATAGCGCAAATATCCTCATTCATCTTCCGTTTATTATTTTGTTATAAAACTTAGGATAATTTTCCCAAATATTCAATTTTTCAAAACTCACATCTTTTAAGTCAAAACTTCGACGTTAGGTCGTCGTATTTTCGAAAACTCGTCCATACCCATTTTCGGCCAAAACAATTTATTTTTAATCAAACAAACATATTTTTAATAAACAGATATTTCAAAAGGTTCCTATAGAATACTATAGATACATTGGATGCTAATACATTCCCATTGTATAACCAACCCCCGAACTCTAGACCTCTTTTCAAAAGACGCCTTGTATTTTCATTACTTTTAAAGTATTATTTTACATTGCATACTTTAGGGTTTTATTTAGCTCTTTTCCCTTTTCCCTTGGAAATAATAAAGCGCGGTGGCGACTCTTGCTTTTGTGAGACGAATTAATTAATAATTCGATCTCCGATTTACCCTGCTACATTTTTTTATCACTACAGAAATGGCGACTCTGCTGGGGAAAGATTGACCTCTTGCTGGTCCATCCCTAAGTGGGTTAAGCCTAGTTTGTTTTATCTGTTTTATTATTATTTGATTGTTTGATTATATGCTTATATTGGGATTGTTTGGTTTTTTTTTTGCAAAGGACGAATCCTATACCCGGATTAAGTTACACTTAAGAATAGGACGGGTGGTATAGTCATGTTAACTTTAAGGGAGTAATCCCGAAGAAGGAGGCATGAAATCCCCCACTCAGTGGAAGGCCCTTTTGATAGTAATATTTATTTACCGAGTAATCGGGAAGACATTATTATTTTCGACCTGGGAGCCAGAGAAGCTGAGAACCGTAGAACCCTAACCCATCTTGGCCTTTTAGGTGTAGCGCAGAGACTATAATGGAGTAATCCGGAAGTAGTTGTTACGCGATGCTATGCTCGGACGAGTTTCTCTTGAGAATATTGCAAATTATTGAGTAATCAAGACGTTGGTAATATCCGAAGGAGGAATGTAGACTCTGGGAACTCTTAGAACCATGTCTTACAGGTGTGATTAAACCGTTAGTACAAACCTTGGGGTGGGCTTTACCTTTGACTCCATGCTCGAAGCGTTGAACCTTTGAATCCCATATTTGTGAACTTGTGTGTAACTGTTGCATTATCATTCATCCATACATCCATAAACATTTTTTTGTAAAAACTTGTTTTTCAAGGAACTTAAGAATGATTTTTGCAGACATCTCAGGTACTGTTATTATGGAGTTTGGAAGAAGAAACACTCGAAGTTATAGTTTTAAGGAGCCCGAGATTGAAGAGCTGAAGAGTTTGATTCCTAAGATCAAGAACCCGACGGAGTTTCAGAAGAAATATGGGTCCATTATACCTCTCATGAGGCGCAAGATGAAGGAAGGCATCCTTAGTATGTTGGTCCAATTCTACGATCCATTGTATCGATGCTTCACCTTTCCGGATTACCAGTTAATGCCCACCTTAGAAGAGTACTCCTACATACTTGGTTTGCCGATCACCGAATGTGTTCCTTTTTCTGGCTTAGAAGAGGAACCCAAATCTCACGATATAGCGACCATCACCCACTTGAAGAAGTCAGAGATAGAGGAGAACATGACTACCAAAGGGGGAATCCGAGGCTTATCTGTGCAGTTTTTGTTGAAGAAAGCTCGTCATTTCGCTGAGATAAAAGATACTATTTCCTTTGAAGATGTTTTTGCTTTACTCTCTTATGGCCTATTCTTGTTCCCTAACGTTGATAAGTTTGTGGATATCAACGCCATCCGAATTTTCTTGATTGGAAATCCAGTCCCTACGCTGATGGGAGATACTTACTACTCCATCCATCTTCGAAACTCTTATCAAGGAGGGATGATTATTTGTTGTGCACCGTTGCTATATCAGTGGTATGTTTCTCATCTACCTAGGTCTGATGTTTTCTGGGATCTCGAGAAGGAGCCATGATGGGCGCCAAAAATTATGGCTCTCACTCATTTCGACATTGATTGGTATAACCGAGTTTACTATGACGTGAAGATTATCGATAGTTGTGGTGCTTTTCCTAACCTTCCTCTTCATGGTACGAAAGGAGGAATTAACTTTAATCCTGTCCTCGCGCGCCGTCAGTTTGGATACCTGATGAGGGACAAGCCGAACAACATCCATATGAGTGGCTTCTTTCTACAAGAAGGACAAGATCATCAAGCAGCTAAGAAGGAGATCGAAGGAGCTTGGCGTCACATCCATAGAAAAGGGAGAGACATGTTAGGACAAAGAGGTGTTGTTTCTTTGGAGCCTTACCTACAATGGGTTCGTGCTAGGGCGTGTGCTCTCAAGATGCCTTATAAACCCAAGAAACCTTTATTCCCTACTGTTGCATCGTCATCTGTTGATATCCCTATCAAGAATATGGGAGAATACCAAGGAAATCTGGATAGGATGAAGTCCGAGAGAGATGCTTGGAAAGAAAAGTATAATATGTTTGAATATGAGAATCGGGTCCTGACTCGACAGCTAAAGGAAAAGGAGGATTTGCTATTTATTCAAGACGGCTGGTTCATTGATCATGATGAGAAGCTTTGTCAAAAGGATGCTTTACTCAAGAAGTATGCAAATGAAAGGAAGAGAAAGAAAGAAGATTCAGTAAGCGTTGCTCTTGTTCCTAATCCACAAAAGAAAATCATTGATCGACTGGTAGCTGAGAAGAAAGAGTTGGAAGACTTTTTATGAAGAGAAGATCAGGAAGCTCCATTTACAGTTGGCATTTGGTCCTTCATCTGATGATTCTGAGTGATCTTTAGTTCTTAGTTTTATTTTTACTGATGTCATTTTGTAAAACTCTAATAGGGCTTCATGCTCCAAAGTTGTAGTTTACTGTTTTATTATTGGGTTTTTGTCCCAAAGTTGTAATTTATTATTTTGTTGTTCCAAAGTTGTAAGTTGTAATTTACCGCTTTTGATTAATAAAATGAGTTTTTGTTGTTCCAAATTCCTTTACCATTGATGTGTGTAAAATTATCAAAGTTACTTGAAAAACTATCAAAACAAACAATCATTTGCATCGCATATCATGCATCATCCAACATTCCACTTCACATGTTTTCTAGAGTCTTATCCTTGTTTCTTTTTCCACTCTGATAGATTATCAAGCTGTCTCATCGGTACGATACCCGAGCCAATCGTCAGAGGAAGATGGAAGATCTGGAACAGGAAAACCACGAGCTTCGCGAGGAGGTTGCTACCCTTCGTGTCGGAATGGAAAAGTTAATTGCGCTAGTGGAAAGTTTGATGGCTGCTCAGAATCAGCCATCGATTGCAGCTGCTGAGATTCAGACTTCAACTACTGTGGTTTTTGAGATTGTTACCGTTCCAACATCTGTGACTCAAATCCACTCTCCGCTTCAACATCAGATGCCAAAAGGTTTTCCAAGGGGAATGCCTTATAACTTCATGCCAGAAGGGTATCAGCCTGTCGTACAACCTTTGGTTCAACCTACTGTGTCATTTCCTCAACCATAAACAACTACTGTGTCGCCTGTAATTCCGCCCGTGGCACCTTTCCCTCAACCGGTGATGACAACTGTTGTTCCTGTGGTTCATTCTATGCCATACATGAATGAGCTTGCCTATCATGCTGAGCCTGCTGAAAGTCTGGGTCTTTTCGATAGAATGGAGGAATTCCAAGACCCGTTTCAAGAGATGCAGAGGGAGATCAGAGCGCTGAAAGGAAAAGATTTGTTTGGAAAGAATGCTCATGACCTGTGTTTAGTTCCAAATGTAAAGATTCCAGCCAAATTCAAAGTGCCGGACTTTGAAAGGTATAAAGGTGATTCGTGTCCATGGAGTCATTTAACTATGTATGTAAGAAAGATGTCTACATATTCTGATGATCATAATTTGTTAATTCACTACTTTCAAAATAGTTTGACTGGTGTCGCTCTAAAGTGGTATATGGGTTTGGACAGCACTCGGATTCGTAATTTCAACGATCTTAGTGAAGCTTTTGTTCGCCAGTATAAGTACAACGTCGACATGGCGCCAGACAGAGATCAACTCCGGGCGATGTTCCAGAAAGACAGAGAGTCCTTTAAAGAATATGCCCAGAGGTGGCGTGAGATTGCTGCTCAGATTTATCCCCCTCTTGAGGAGAAGGAAATGACAAAGATATTCCTGAAGACTTTAGGTTCTTTTTATTATGAAAGAATGATTGCTAGCGCACCCAGTGATTTCACCGAGATGGTAAGTATGGGCATGCCGTTGGAAGAAGGAATTCGTGAGGGACGTTTTGTTAAGGAAGGAAGTCCATCTAGCAGTATCAAGAAGTTTGGAAGTGTTTTCCCTAAAATGAAAGAACAAGATGTCAGTTTAATTTTCCCTGGGAGACCAAGGAGAGGCTATTCACATGTTGCGGCAGTCACTTCGGTTGTCCGCCCAACAATGGTGACCCCAACTCATCAAACCCCACCAACTCAACAACGGCCATTTCAACAGCAACCTCGACAACAGGCTTATCAGTTTAATAACCAGAATCGTTCACCAAGGAAACCGCAATTCGATGCTATTCCCATGACTTACACGGAGTTGTTCCCCACTCTGATCAGGAAAAAACTCATAACGATGAAGCCTCCTCTTGTCGCACCGAATAGTACTTCCCCGTGGTACAAGGCGGATCAGTTCTGTGAGTATCATCAAGGGTCGCCAGGGCACAACATTGAAAATTGCTTTGCTTTAAAGGCGGATGTGCAGAGGTTGATTAAGAACGGTATCTTGTCTTTCAAGGATGTTAATCCGAATGTTAGAGATAAGCCTTTTCCTCGACATGGGTCAGCATCAGTGAATATGGTGGAAGGTTGTCCGGGAAAGTTTCGAGTTTTTCAAGTTGAACACATAAGAGATTCGTTGATCAGGTTACATCAGAGCTTAAGAAGACTTGCTTTTTTTAGGCATTATCATGATTATGATGTTTGTGAATTTTGTTCAAGAGAAGTTGATTGCCCTATTATGAAGGAGGATATTCAAAAACTGTTAGACCAGAGGGTTATCACTATTACGTATGATAGAGATCCAGTTAATGAAGTGAACGTTATAATACCCCAATTCAACTTGCCTGAACCAGTAGAGATCATTTATGACAATCAGACTGCACCTGTTGCTCCTTTGATCATTTATCCACCTGGTCATGTGCCTTACAACTCAGACCAAGCTATACCGTATAAGTCCCTATACCGACAATGCCATCTTTTGTTAACATCGCTGATGTGAGCAGAGTTACGAGAAGCGGGTGTGTCTTTGCAGCAGTACCTTTGAAGAGACCAGAATTTCAAGTCAGGAGGCCCAAACCGGCATAAATTCCAGCGAGAAATGTTGAACCCAGGGTTGAGATAGGTCGATCCAATGAACCTATCCCACACCCCTATGATGATGAGATTCTGAAGCTCATCAAGAGAAGTGAATACAAGATCGTGGACCAACTATTGCAAACTCCTTCCAAGATTTCTTTGCTTTCTTTACTGAGAGATTCTGGTGCCCATAGAGAAGCTTTGATGAAGGTCTTGGACCCGGCATTCGTGGATCATGATGTGACGGTTGACCAGTTTGATGGAATTGTGGGAAATATTACTTCGTGTAACAATCTTGGTTTCAGTGATGAAGAGCTTCCGGAGGAGGGAAGGAACCATAATATGGCTTTGCATATCTCAATAAGTTGTGTAAATGATACTTTATCAAGTGTACTGGTAGATACAGGTTCGTCGTTAAATGTAATACCCAAAACTACATTATCTCGACTTTCATACCAAAGTGCTCCCATGAGACCTAGTGGAGTAATTGTCAAAGCATTTGATGGTTCTAGGAAGACTGTTATCGGTGAGGTGGATCTTCCTATAATAATTGGTCTTCGTACTTTTCAGATCACTTTTCAAGTAATGGATATTCGTGTCGCCTACAGTTTCCTATTGGGTCGTCCATGGATCCATGATGCAGGGGCAGTTACTTCCACGCTCCATCAGAGATTGAAGTTTGTAAGGCATGGAAAGCTGGTAATGATTGGTGGAGAGCAGGCTATGGTGGTAAGCCATTTGTTATCTTTCTCTTTTATTGATACTGATGAGGATGTTGGAACCCAATTCCAAGCTCTATCTGTTGCTAATAATGAGGTGAAGAAGCAAGGGACATCTATTTCTTCTTTTGAGGATGTGCGACGAGTGGTTGAGAGTGGTTCAGCTGAAGGTTGGAGCCAGGTGTTGACTTTGCCTGAGAACAAGTCTGGAGAAGGTCTTGGTTTTCATCCCGTGTCTACAAGAATTAAGCAGGATACAGTTACTCGTTCGATACAAGAAGTTTTCCAAAGCGCAGGTTTTATCCATCCGACTCCGCCTAAAGTTGATGCTATAATAGGAGACGATTCTGAAGAGGATTTTACCCGATTTTGTAACGCATGGAGTGGTTTGCCAGAACTAGATTGCTGTTGATGTTCCTGTTGTGATGCACATTTCTGAGTAATGTTTTGTTTTTATTTTTGAAAAAAACTTTCGCTCTTCCCAAGGCGAAAAAGTATTTGTGTCGGGCTATGTTGAAAATAAATCCTTTTGCTCTGCCCAGGGCAAAAGAGAAAATGTCCGCGCTCTTTTGTTTCAAGTATTGCCGATCATGAATAAAAATGTTATTTTGTCCACTACTGTTTTATTTTTTTTCTGGGAAATAGTAATGAAAATTAATTGGTAGTAATAGGAAAATATAATAATTTTTTGTCTTATCTGTACAACCTTCATATTAATCGTTTTCTAAAATAAAGCATAATCATATGTGCAGATTAATCCATGACTTAACCATTGAAAACAATGATCCTATGCCCCTCCCAACTTTGAATTCCTTGTGTTCAGAGCCGAGGAAGAAGATAGTGAAGATATTCCTGATGAAATTTCCCGTTTGCTTGAGCATGATGAAAAGACTATTCAGCCGTTTGAAGAGCCTATAGAGTTGATCAATTTGGGTAATGAAGAAGATAAAAAGGAAGTTAAGGTCGGAGCATTGCTTATCCCAGAGGCCAAAGAGAAAATGTTGGAGCTTCTAAGAGAGTATGTTGATGTGTTTGCTTGGTCCTACCAAGACATGCCAGGTTTGGATAACAATATTATGGAGCATCGTTTGCCGTTGAGACCTGAATGTCCGCCGATTAAGCAGAAGTTGAGAAGGACTCATCCCGATATGGCTGACAAGATCAAAGAAGAAGTTCAAAAGCAAATTAATGCAGGTTTCCTTGTTACATCGGTCTATCCTCAATGGTTAGCCAATATAGTGCCTGTTGCTAAGAAGGATGACAAAGTTCGGATGTGTGTAGACTATAGAGATCTGAATAGAGCTAGCCCAAAGGATGATTTTCCCTTACCACATATTAACGTATTGGTCGACAGTACCGCAAAGTTCAAAGTCTTTTCTTTCATGGATGGTTTCTCTGGTTACAATCAAATCAAGATGGCACCAGAAGATATGGAGAAGACAACTTTCATTACACCTTGGGGAACATTTTGTTATCGGGTTATGTCGTTTGGTTTGAAGAATGCTGGTGTAACGTACCAAACGGCCATGACTGCTTTGTTCCATGATATGATGCATAAAGAGATAGAAGTGTATGTAGATGACATGATTGCAAAATCACAAACTGAAGAAGATCATTTGGAACATTTGTTGAAACTATTCCAGTGTTTGAGAAAGTATAAACTCCGTCTGAATCCCAACAAGTGCACTTTTGGTGTTCATTCTGGAAGACTTCTGGGTTTCATTGTCAGTCAGAAAGGTATTGAGGTAGATCCTGATAAAGTCAAAGCTATTCGGGAAATGCCCGCACCCAAGACGGAAAAACAAGTAAGAGGATTCCTTGGGAGATTGAACTATATTTCTAGATTTATATCTCATATGACTGCTACCTGTGGGACTATTTTGAAGCTTCTTCGAAAGAACCAGGGATTTGTGTGGACAGAAGATTGTCAGAAAGCTTTTAATAGCATCAAAGAATATTTACTTGAACCTCCTATTTTGATTCCTCCGATGGAAGGAATACCTTTGATTCTGTACCTGACTATATTGGAAGATTCCATGGGATGTGTGCTTGGTCAACAAGATGAGACTGGAAGAAAGGAACATGCCATATATTATCTGAGTAAGAAATTCACAGACTGTGAGTCTCGATACTCAATGCTTGAGAAAACCTGTTGTGCTTTAGCTTGGGCTGCTCGCCGTCTGCGCCAGTATATGATTAACCACACCACTTGGTTGATCTCCCAAATGGATCCAATCAAGTATATCTTTGAGAAACCCGCCTTATCTGGAAGAATAGCCTATTGGCAGATGTTGTTATCTGAATATGACATTGAGTATCACACTCAGAAAGCAATCAAAGGGAGTATTTTAGCAGATCATTTGGATCACCAACCAATTGACGATTATCAATCCATCAAGTTTGACTTCCCAGATGAAGATGTTATGTACTTGAAAGCTAAAGATTGTGAAGAGCCGTTACCCGAAGAAGGACCTGATCCCGAATCCCGTTGGGGTTTAATTTTTGACGGAGCTGTGAATTCTTATGGAAATGGAATTGGGGCAATCATCGTCACTCCCCGAGGTACTCATATCCCGTTCACGGCGAGATTGAAGTTTGACTGTACGAACAACATGGCTGAATATGAGGCATGTATTATGGGTCTCGAAGAAGCAGTGGATCTAAGGATTACGATTCTTGATATATACGGAGACTCGGCATTGGTAATTAATCAAATCAAAGGAGAATGGGAGACTCGTCATCCTGGTTTGATCCCTTACAGAGATTATGCTAGAAGATTGTTAACCTTCTTCAACAAAGTGGAATTACATCATATCCCTAGAGATGAAAACCAAATGGTTGATGCTTTAGCTACTTTGTCTTCAATGTTTCAAATGAATGGTTGGAACGATGTGCCTACAATCAAAGTTACGCGCCTCGACATACCTTCTCATGTGTTCTCAGTAGAAGAGGTCACCGACGACAAACCTTAGTTCTATGACATTAAACGTGTTCTTCAAACTCAAGAGTACCCGCCTGGGGCATCCAATAAAGATAGGAAGACGTTGAGGAGATTGGCAAGTAGTTTCTTCCTCAATGAAGAAGTATTATATAAGAGGAATTATGACATGGTCTTGCTCAGATGTGTAGACAGACATGAAGCAGACATGCTGATGCAAGAAGTACATGAAGGATCCTTTGGCACTCATGCCAACGGACATGCAATGGCTAAAAAGATGTTGAGAGCTGGTTACTATTGGATGACGATGGAATCTGATTGTTACAAATATGTGAAGAAATGTCATAAATGCCAGATTTATGCGGACAAGATACATCTGCCACCGACCCTCCTCAATGTTATCTCTTCACCTTGGCCTCTCTCTATGTGGGGCATTGACATGATTGGAATGATTGAACCCAAAGCTTCAAATGGTCATCGTTTCATCTGGTAGCGATTGATTATTTTACTAAATGGGTGGAAGCAGCATCTTATGCTAATGTAACCAGACAGGTGGTAGTCATATTTATCAAGAATTAGATCATTTGTCGATACGGTATCCCGAGCAAGATCATCACTGATAATGGCTCGAATTTGAATAACAAGATGATGAAAGAGCTTTGTGAAGAGTTCAAGATCGAACATCATAATTCTTCTCCTTACAAACAGGAGATGAATGAGGATGTTTAAGCTGCTAACAAGAACATCAAAAAGATTGTCCAGAAGATGGTGGTAACTTATAAAGATTGGCATGAAATGCTTCTGTTTGCTCTGTATGGATACCGTACTTCAGTTTGAACTTCAACAGGCGCAACCCCATTTTCCCTAGTTTATGGCATGGAAGCAGTACTCCCCGTGGAGGTTGAGATTTCGTCTATGAGAGTTTTGATGGAAGCTAAACTTTCTGAGGCTGAGTGGTGTCAAAGTAGATATGATCAGTTGAATTTAATAGAAGAAAAGAGGTTAACAGCGTTGTGTCACGGTCAACTATATCAGCAGAGAATGAAGAAGGCTTTTGATAAGAAGGTTCGACCACGCGAGTTTAGAGAAGGTGACCTCGTGCTCAAGAAGATATTATCTTTCCAACCTGATTCTAGGGGCAAGTGGGCTCCAAATTATGAAGGACCGTATGTCCTTAAGAAGGTTTTCTCTGGAGGTGCCATGATTCTCACAAGTATGGACGGTGAAGAGCTCCCGCGCTCCGTAAACGCCGATGCAGTCAAGAAGTATTTTGCCTAGGTTTGAGTTGACAGCTCGCTAAGTTGAAAACCCGAAGGGGCGGCTTAGGCAAACTTTTGGTCAGACCAGTCTTGGCATTTGAGCACATTTCAGAATTCGAAGTTGTTAGGGAGAATAGTGATCATTGTTTTTTGTGTAACCTTTTTCTTTCATGTACTATTTCTCAAAACTTTTGTAAACCGTTGGAGTCGCGTTTTTAGCGAACTACCATTTTATTAATGAAATTTGAGCATTTATCTTTTTATGGGCAAAATTTCAGCTTTTACGGCAATATTTGAAACAAAGTTATTTAACGTATTCCTATTTTTTAAAATATGTTGTTGAATACTGAAAGGAATATTAACAGTTGTTCCGAGGATGATCAAGCCATGAAATGCAAAACAATACAATAATTTATCCTTGCATGATGAACATGTTTTCTTTCAAAATCGTCATAAGGTGTTGGTTGTGTAACTTGCGTTTCTAGTGGCACTAAGCTTGGTGACTCCCCAACATTCCGGTTAAACTTTGTTTCAGTTATCTTTATTTGAGCAGATTTCTGAAGTGTGGTACGCTTTGTATCATGTAAGTGGTCTATTGGTGATTAGAAGATTGGATTTGAATACTTTTCTCCCAGAAGATTTGAACCTTGTAGCGTGATACGCTCTGACGTTGCTTTGTGGTTCCAGTTCCTGTTATTTTCTGTCCCTTTAAGATTGGACGAGTATCTATTATTTCGTGATATCCTATCATCTTCAAGATATTCCATCTGGCTGTTTTGTCAGCATAACATTCATTTACTCATTTACACTTATATCACGCATGCATATTCACATTTGTCGTTGATTTCTGGGTTGTATTCCTTGTTTATGTTTATTCAAATAGCGTACATGTTCTTTCCAAGAAGAATGTTAACTTAGGCAGAAAATGTGCTTCCTTTCTAAATTCCCCAACTGAGCTGATCCTCGTGGATGATTTTTTTTTTGATTTAGCCTTCCTTGTCCATTTCTAGATAGGATGAATCCCCAATTGAATTATTTTCTCATTGGGTGGAGTCTTGTTTGACTGTCTTCTCTCTAGTTTATTCCTGGAGGGAGTTTTTGTCTCTTGCATAGGCTATCTCGAGGTTTTCTCCAGGCTAGGCAACCTAGATGAATGGTGCATTTATTTTGCGCGTTTTAGTATCTAATTTCATCAAGAAGGATCTATTCATGGTTCCCTTTGAAGAAGAATTTTATTCTCTGGCAGTGTTACCGCAATTTTCTTCTGAAACATCTTTGGAAAATGGCAAGCGGCGGTCTCTTCATGAGCAACTTGTACGTTATTAATTCTTTGGAAAACGGCAAGCGGCGGTCTCTTCATGAGCAACTTGTACGTTATTATTTTTGGAAAACGACAAGCGGCGGTCTCTTCATGAGCAACTCGTACGTTATAGACATCGTTAGAAAACGACAAGCAGCGGTCTCTTCACGAGCAACTTGTACGTCATTATTTTTGGAAAACGACAAGCGGCGATCTCTTCATGAGAAACTTGTATGTTATAGACATCGTTAGAAAACGACAAGCGGAGGTCTCTTCATGAGCAACTTGTGCATTATATTTTTTGTGGAAAACGACAAGCGGCGGTCTCTTCATGAGCAACTTGTACATTATTATTTTTTGGAAAACGGAAAGCGGCAGTCTCTTTATGAGCAACTTGTACGTTATTATTTTTCTGGAATACAGCAAGTGGCGGCTTCTTTATTTGAGCAGCTTGTATGTTATTGGTTATTTTTGGAAGACAACAAGTGGAAGCTTCTTTATTTGAGCAGCTTGTATGTCATAGTATTTTTGGAAGACAGCAAGTGGTAGCTTCTTTATTTGAGCAACTTGTACGTTATTATTTTTCTGGAATACAGCAAGTGGCAACCTCTTTATTTGAGCAGCTTATATGTTATTGGTTATTTTTGGAAGACAACAAGTGTCAGCTTCTTTATTTGAGCAGCTTGTATGTCATAGTATTTTTGGAAGACAACAAGTGGCAGCTTCTTTATTTGAGCAGCTTGTATGTCATAGTATTTTTGGAAGACAGCAAGTGGCAGCTTCTTTATTTGAGCAGCTTGTATGTCATAGTATTTTTGGACGACAGCAAGTGGCGGCTTCTTTATTTGAGCAGCTTGTGTATCTACAACCATATTATTATTTCAGCATTAATTGGTATCCCTCTGGAAAAATTTCGCAGAGAAATTTGTTGTGAATCTTTGCCTTCAGAAGTCGGTAATCCGTTATCAGCAATTTGATACATCTTTTGTCTATCTTTGACCTTAGGTTGTGAACGCACCTTTATTTTGGGTCAATAATCTATTTTTTGTGGCCTATGCAAGATGTCTTCTTTGTTAGGATCAGAGGTCGTTTTCTCCCAAATTTTATTCGCCGTTAAGAGTCTATCATTCGAAGTCGATGGCTCATTTCCCCAGTAGTGTATAATCTATGTTCCTGTGGTTTGTTGGTGTTTGGTTTCTCCAGCATTATTTTTTGTCTCATACAGTATCATTCTCCATGAATTTAAATAGTACATCCATATCATAAACATAATGGCGGTATCTTAGGGCAAAAATTGCGTATTATGTATTTAAGTACCTTCAATCTCGTCGAGACGAAGATTTTAATCTTCATATCTCCGGATAGAAGAAACTTAAATAGGGGAAGCTGTCATACCCCAATTTTTGACCTAAGATCCCTGTTTCATTTGCATTATTTTTCATACGCATCAAGGTCACAAAATATGGTAGGTTTCGAATGTTTCGCTGTCAAGCTTTGACTGTGTAGAGATTACCGAGTGTTGTGAGCATTTTATGAATGACTAACCACTAATCAAGCACGAAGTGCATGTTTTGCTGTTTTATTTTCATGTGCAGAAAATAGGTCTGAAAGAAGAGCATTAGACGTTGTACCTCGATCAGGATTTCGAGTCTCAGAACAGAAATGTTGTCGTTCGTTAATTTCCAAAAGACTGGTTCATCAAATAATTTCAGAGAATTGTACGTTTATTTCCACACTCTGTCCAGCAAATGGTCTCCGTTTTCTCCGAATATTTTTCAGGAAGAGCAGTCAAAATTCTACCGGCTTTGGTTCATGTGTGTTTCACATTGTTCTAAAATACAAGAAAAATCAAGTTATACCGTCATTTTTTTTATTTCTTGGACCAAAAGTCATCTGCAAATTTTCTCACGACGCGGGTTGAATTTCGCCGAAATGGGATAATTAAATTTAAAACTGTTCTAGAAGAATTTATTCGGAATATTTGGAATTTTCTTTATTTGAATCCAGGTGATAATTAAAGAGGAGCTATTCAAGAGTTTTCATCCAAGAATATTTATTTATCACATGGAATATTTATCCAAGATTATTTTTGTGATTATTTGGGAAGATCTACATCATGGTTATTTAAATACATTGAAGTATTATTTCAAGAAGTTAGTGGGGAATTCTATTTAATTACATGAGGAATTTTATTTGATTACAAATTAATCCATGTGATTTATTTGGATTTCTATTACAAGAATGCAAGATTAAAGTCCAAGACTTTCCCAAATTTAAATGGAAGATCTTGAATTTTTATCAAGATATATCAAGATTTATGTTTATGTGAAGATTCAAGATCATTCATAACTACCCAAAGAATGGAAAATATATTGAAGAATGCATATTTATTCAATGTTACAATTTATTGGAGTTTATCACAAGGTTACAAGAAGCTACAAGTGTGTACAATATTTATTTTCAACATGAAAAAATTCAGCAAAGTGCTAGTGCAGCCCATATTTGCAACCTTTCTTCAAGCCCATTTTGTTGCATTTTTGTTGGTCAAAAAATGCTCCAAATAACCTGAAAAAATAGCAAAAGAGAAATGTTGTAAAATGCTACAAAAAAAAAACAGCAACATACAACAGCTCCAAGTGCTGCCAAAAACTTGCTCCAACCTGCATCAATGTAGCAGCAATTTGTATCAAAATGGCTAAAGCAATTTGTGAGAACAAAGTATAGAAACAGCTTGCCAAAACAGTTTGAATTTCTACTGTTTTTTCCCCTCAAATCCCACATACTCCACTATAAATAAGAGTCTTTGTCAACACAAGAGGGAGAAGAAAAATTCAGCAGTTAAAGAAAAATAGAAAAAATAGTGTGTTGTTCTAAAGTTCCAATAAGAGTGAAAACAGAAAATTGGTGTTGTTCTAAAAAAACCCAACAAAGAGAAAAGATAGCAAACTCAAGGAAGCTTACCAATTTTTGCTAGAAGCCCCATCGGAGAGGCTCCGATAGATATACTCTTTTTCTCCTCTCTATCTACTGTTGCTCTACTATTGCATATGCTCATGCTTGAATCTCTTGTTGTACCATTTTTCTTTGCCATGTAATATTTGCTTTATCATTTTTTTGTTTTGTTGTACTGTATTTGAGTTGAGTTGCTGCATAAATGTTAATATTTAAACATGTTAGTATTCATAATATTGATAATAATAATAATAAGTGCAATAAAAGCTTACTTTGCTATCCAAAAATGCCTTTGCTGTCCAAAATATGCTTGTTGTCCAAAAATGCCTTTGTTGTCCAAAATATTTCTGCTGTCTAAAAAAACATCTTTGCTGTCCAAAATGGCTTTGCTGTCCAAAATATTTTTGCTGTCCAAAGCCTTTGCTGTCCAAAAAACATTGGCTATCCTTTTTGCTTTACAAAATCTCATATCCAAAAAATATTTTGTTATTACAAATAAATAATAATATTTTGTTATTACAAATATTCAAATAAATAATAATATTTTGTTATTACAAATATTCAAATAAATAATAATATTTTGTTATTACAAATATCTAAAATAATATTTTGTTATTACCTTATCCAAAATATAGTTGCTGTTCCAAATAGCCAAAAAACTCATTTTGTTATTACAATATAAAAAATATGTTGTTCTAATATCTAGTATATAAAAATATTTTGTTCTAATATCCAGTATCCAAAAAAAATATTTTGTTCTAATATCCAGTATCCAAAAAAAATATTTTGTTACAATAGTATATAAAAAATATTTTGTTACAATAGTATATAAAAATATTTTGTTACAATAGTATATAAAATATTTTGTTACAATAGTACATAAAAAATATTTTGTTCTTAGTCCATAAAAAAAATTTATTCCAATCTGTATTGAAGAATGAGGAAGGTGTAGGTTGGGCTTACAGAATCATGTCCCTTTCTCATACGGACATCCTTTGGAGTTCTAAAGACATGGAAAGGGTAGCTGTCATTGATTGATGTGGGGAATACCCCAATGTTCCATTGCTTGGAATTCGAGGGGGAATAACCTACAATCCTTGTTTGGCTTTACGACAGTTTGGATGCGCTCGGAGAGATGGTCCCTATGAGCTGCTTCTTACAGACATTGTCTTTGACTACACGGGGGATGTTGAGGGACATCGCCGCAGGTTTATACGAGCTTGGGGCATGGTGAACAGGTCTGACCCACATGAGCTAGGACTGAAGACTTCTCTCCCGATGCAACCTTACCTCCAGTGGGTTCGAGCCCGTGCTCAAAAGCTGGGGATGCCATATGAAGCTGTTTTGCCGATGATTATAGAGCATACTAATGAAGAAGGTGTTCCTTATACAATCCTCCATCCCTATATGCCTACTGATCTTGGGGCATTGAAGAGATATTGGATCCAATTAAAGGAAGAAAGGGATACCTACAGAGAGAAGTATCATGAGCAGGAACGGAAGATCTTAAAGCTTACAAGGCAGCTTGAGAATGAGAGGACAATCAATGATTATGTCAGCACGAAAGGAAAACAACCATGAGACTTCTGATGTCTTTTATTGTTTCTAGTTTATATTTGCTTTTCAGTTTGTTTCTTTTGTAACGCCTTAAAGGCATTTGTTAAACATTGTTACAAGTTTTATCTAATAAAGTGTGTTTTATTTTGGTTTACAAATTTGAATCTCCCAAAGTCTTTGAAATCATTTCATACGCATTCCATTACCATGCACCTCATTACAGGTACCATTACAGGTTTCTTATCTTCTTCGTTGTTTATTTCAGCACAACATTTCTTCTGAAACACCTACTAATCAAGCTATTAAGGCTCTTCAAGCTCTGAATGCTCAGTTCTAGGAGATGTTTTTGAACCTGGCCAAAGAGTCAACAAGATTTGAAGACTCTCATCTTGAAGGACAAGAAGAAGAAGAAGAAGAAGAAGAAGAAGAAGGTGGTTCTTCTGAACATGGGTCACAGGTTTGGGAATAGGTTGCGAGAGGAAGTTGATTTGTCTCATTCATCTGGAGGAGGAGAGAATCAAGAGGAAAGGAAGGCTCCTAGTCCTGTGGTCTCCGATAATGACACTGATTTTGCGAAAACCAGTATCCTCCTGTCGATGATAGGTACAAACAGCTTGAAGACCGTCTGAGTGCCATGGAGGTTCAGAAGGTTCCTGGTTTGGACTTTGGAGATTTGGGGCTGGCATCTGGGGTGGTGATCCCATACAAGTTTAAGGCTTCGGTTTTTGCTAAGTATGATGGGGTATCCTGCCCGAAGCTACACCTCCACTCGTATGTTAGAAAGATTCAACCATATACTGCTGATAGGAATCTATGGGTTCATTTATTTCAAGATAGTCTATCAGGGACTCAGCTTGAATGGTTCTATCAACTGGAAGGAGCCAATATCCGCAACTGGGAGGACCTTGTTGCTGCTTTTTACAAGTAATACCAGTATAATTCCAACCTTGCTCCCACGCGTACTCAACTTCAGGGTATGTCCATGGGTGCGAGCGAAGGTTTTAAGGACTACGCTCAGAAATAGAGGGATTTGGCTGGAAGTTTTCAACCCCCTCTGTCTGATAGGGAGTTCGTGGATATGTTTCTTGGGACTTTGTCTGGTCCATATTTCAATCATTTGATCGGAAGTTCATCATCTGGGTTCACTGAATTGATTATGACAGGGGAGAGAGTGGAAGCTGGTATCAGAAGTGGCAAGATACATAAAGGTGCCTCATCAAGTACATAAAAGAAGCCTTTCAAGAAGGAATCTAGTGCAGTTTACAACTCAAGGAGCCAAAACCGACCTAAACGCCGCCAAGCAGTGAATACGGTAGTAATATCAAGACCTACTGTTGCCCCACAATGCAACAATCAGCAAAGACTAGAGAGACCGCAAAGACAGTATACTCGGCTCAGTATGACCTTATCTCAAATTTTACCGCAATTGTTGAAGACAAACCTGGTAACTCTGAGGGAAGCTCTGAAGAATCCCAGTACCACCTCTCCGCTGTATAATCCGAACACCCGTTGTGCCTATCACTCTGATAGCCCAGGGCATGATACCAACAACTGCTGTGCCTTGAGGAATAAAGTGCAAGATTTGATTGAAGCTAAAGAAATTGAGTTTGACGCACCGGAAAAGCCTAATGTCATAATTGCTCCTATGCCCAAGCATGGAGTAAATGTTGTGGATGATGATTCATTTGTGATATCCGTGGAAGACATTTCTACTCTGTTGATGACCGTTAAGAAGAACCTATTATTGGCCGGTTTATTTTCGGGCTGTGGCGAAGGTTGCCACCTGTGTTCCATCCTACCTGCTGGTTGCCATTTATTGAAGTCAAGTGTTCAGCGCCTGATGGATAACAAAGAGATCTTGTTCGAGAAAAATTTGGTTCCATTGATTCCTATTGAAGATGTTTCCATAATAACCATTTCCTCCAATTCTTCCAAGGCTTCCTCGAGAAAGCCTGTTAGGATTACATCTGTTCCGAGAGTTGCTCCACTGATCATTACTATTCCTGGACCTATCCCTTACACTTCGGATAAGGCCATCCCGTGGCACTATGGGGCCGACGTGTATTATCATGGGATTAAACAAGACTTGAAGGTTGAAGAGGCTGATACTGATGTCAGCAATATTGTTGGGACTAGCAAGGTCACCTGAAGCGGAAGACTCTTCTCTCCTGAGATTTCTCCTCCGACTGTTCAAAATCCTGTTGTCATTTTGTCCACCAGTACATCTACTACTGTTCCAATTCTTACACCAGTTATCACCCCTATCACCGAGTCATCTGACACTCGGGGCAAAGAAGTTACAGGTGGGCCTGCCCAGATGGAGGCACCTAAAAAAGTCATTGTTGAAACCTCTAGGCTGGAGATAGAGGAAATCTTGAAGATTATCAAGAAAAGCGACTACAACGTAGTCGAACAGCTGGGGAAAACCCCGTCAAAGATCTCCATGTTATCTTTATTGTTATGCTCAGAAGCCCATGCTAAGGCTTTAATTGCTCTGGAGAAGGTCTTGGTTTTCATCCTGTGTCTACAAGAATTAAGCAGGATACAGTTACTCGTTCGATACAAGAAGTTTTCCGAAGCGCAGGTTTTATCCATCAGACTCCGCCTAAAGTTGATGCTATAATAGGAGACGATTCTGAAGAGGATTTTACCCGATTTTGTAACGCATGGAGTGGTTTGCCAGAACTAGATTGCTGTTGATGTTCCTGTTGTGATGCACATTTCTGAGTAATGTTTTGTTTTTATTTTTGAAAAAAACTTTCGCTCTGCCCAAGGCGAAAAAGTATTTGTGTCGGGCTATGTTGAAAATAAATCCTTTTGCTCTGCCCAGGGCAAAAGAGAAAATGTCCGCGCTCTTTTGTTTCAAGTATTGCCGATCATGAATAAAAATGTTATTTTGTCCACTACTGTTTTATTTTTTTTCTGGGAAATAGTAATGAAAATTAATTGGTAGTAATAGGAAAATATAATAATTTTTTGTCTTATCTGTACAACCTTCATATTAATCGTTTTCTAAAATAAAGCATAATCATATGTGCAGATTAATCCATGACTTAACCATTGAAAACAATGATCCTATGCCCCTCCCAACTTTGAATTCCTTGTATTCAGAGCCGAGGAAGAAGATAGTGAAGATATTCCTGATGAAATTTCCCGTTTGCTTGAGCATGATGAAAAGACTATTCAGCCGTTTGAAGAGCCTATAGAGTTGATCAATTTGGGTAATGAAGAAGATAAAAAGGAAGTTAAGGTCGGAGCATTGCTTATCCCAGAGGCCAAAGAGAAAATGTTGGAGCTTCTAAGAGAGTATGTTGATGTGTTTGCTTGGTCCTACCAAGACATGCCAGGTTTGGATAACAATATTATGGAGCATCGTTTGCCGTTGAGACCTGAATGTCCGCCGATTAAGCAGAAGTTGAGAAGGACTCATCCCGATATGGCTGACAAGATCAAAGAAGAAGTTCAAAAGCAAATTAATGCAGGTTTCCTTGTTACATCGGTCTATCCTCAATGGTTAGCCAATATAGTGCCTGTTGCTAAGAAGGATGACAAAGTTCGGATGTGTGTAGACTATAGAGATCTGAATAGAGCTAGCCCAAAGGATGATTTTCCCTTACCACATATTAACGTATTGGTCGACAGTACCGCAAAGTTCAAAGTCTTTTCTTTCATGGATGGTTTCTCTGGTTACAATCAAATCAAGATGGCACCAGAAGATATGGAGAAGACAACTTTCATTACACCTTGGGGAACATTTTGTTATCGGGTTATGTCGTTTGGTTTGAAGAATGCTGGTGTAACGTACCAAACGGCCATGACTGCTTTGTTCCATGATATGATGCATAAAGAGATAGAAGTGTATGTAGATGACATGATTGCAAAATCACAAACTGAAGAAGATCATTTGGAACATTTGTTGAAACTATTCCAGTGTTTGAGAAAGTATAAACTCCGTCTGAATCCCAACAAGTGCACTTTTGGTGTTCATTCTGGAAGACTTCTGGGTTTCATTGTCAGTCAGAAAGGTATTGAGGTAGATCCTGATAAAGTCAAAGCTATTCGGGAAATGCCCGCACCCAAGACGGAAAAACAAGTAAGAGGATTCCTTGGGAGATTGAACTATATTTCTAGATTTATATCTCATATGACTGCTACCTGTGGGACTATTTTGAAGCTTCTTCGAAAGAACCAGGGATTTGTGTGGACAGAAGATTGTCAGAAAGCTTTTAATAGCATCAAAGAATATTTACTTGAACCTCCTATTTTGATTCCTCCGATGGAAGGAAGACCTTTGATTATGTACCTGACTATATTGGAAGATTCCATGGGATGTGTGCTTGGTCAACAAGATGAGACTGGAAGAAAGGAACATGCCATATATTATCTGAGTAAGAAATTCACAGACTGTGAGTCTCGATACTCAATGCTTGAGAAAACTTGTTGTGCTTTAGCTTGGGCTGCTCGCCGTCTGCGCCAGTATATGATTAACCACACCACTTGGTTGATCTCCCAAATGGATCCAATCAAGTATATCTTTGAGAAACCCGCCTTATCTGGAAGAATAGCCTATTGGCAGATGTTGTTATCTGAATATGACATTGAGTATCACACTCAGAAAGCAATCAAAGGGAGTATTTTAGCAGATCATTTGGATCACCAACCAATTGACGATTATCAATCCATCAAGTTTGACTTCCCAGATGAAGATGTTATGTACTTGAAAGCTAAAGATTGTGAAGAGCCGTTACCCGAAGAAGGACCTGATCCCGAATCCCGTTGGGGTTTAATTTTTGACGGAGCTGTGAATTCTTATGGAAATGGAATTGGGGCAATCATCGTCACTCCCCGAGGTACTCATATCCCGTTCACGGCGAGATTGAAGTTTGACTGTACGAACAACATGGCTGAATATGAGGCATGTATTATGGGTCTCGAAGAAGCAGTGGATCTAAGGATTACGATTCTTGATATATACGGAGACTCGGCATTGGTAATTAATCAAATCAAAGGAGAATGGGAGACTCGTCATCCTGGTTTGATCCCTTACAGAGATTATGCTAGAAGATTGTTAACCTTCTTCAACAAAGTGGAATTACATCATATCCCTAGAGATGAAAACCAAATGGTTGATGCTTTAGCTACTTTGTCTTCAATGTTTCAAATGAATGGTTGGAACGATGTGCCTACAATCAAAGTTACGCGCCTCGACATACCTTCTCATGTGTTCTCAGTAGAAGAGGTCACCGACGACAAACCTTAGTTCTATGACATTAAACGTGTTCTTCAAACTCAAGAGTACCCGCCTGGGGCATCCAATAAAGATAGGAAGACGTTGAGGAGATTGGCAAGTAGTTTCTTCCTCAATGAAGAAGTATTATATAAGAGGAATTATGACATGGTCTTGCTCAGATGTGTAGACAGACATGAAGCAGACATGCTGATGCAAGAAGTACATGAAGGATCCTTTGGCACTCATGCCAACGGACATGCAATGGCTAAAAAGATGTTGAGAGCTGGTTACTATTGGATGACGATGGAATCTGATTGTTACAAATATGTGAAGAAATGTCATAAATGCCAGATTTATGCGGACAAGATACATCTGCCACCGACCCTCCTCAATGTTATCTCTTCACCTTGGCCTCTCTCTATGTGGGGCATTGACATGATTGGAATGATTGAACCCAAAGCTTCAAATGGTCATCGTTTCATCTGGTAGCGATTGATTATTTTACTAAATGGGTGGAAGCAGCATCTTATGCTAATGTAACCAGACAGGTGGTAGTCATATTTATCAAGAATTAGATCATTTGTCGATACGGTATCCCGAGCAAGATCATCACTGATAATGGCTCGAATTTGAATAACAAGATGATGAAAGAGCTTTGTGAAGAGTTCAAGATCGAACATCATAATTCTTCTCCTTACAAACAGGAGATGAATGAGGATGTTTAAGCTGCTAACAAGAACATCAAAAAGATTGTCCAGAAGATGGTGGTAACTTATAAAGATTGGCATGAAATGCTTCTGTTTGCTCTGTATGGATACCGTACTTCAGTTTGAACTTCAACAGGCGCAACCCCATTTTCCCTAGTTTATGGCATGGAAGCAGTACTCCCCGTGGAGGTTGAGATTTCGTCTATGAGAGTTTTGATGGAAGCTAAACTTTCTGAGGCTGAGTGGTGTCAAAGTAGATATGATCAGTTGAATTTAATAGAAGAAAAGAGGTTAACAGCGTTGTGTCACGGTCAACTATATCAGCAGAGAATGAAGAAGGCTTTTGATAAGAAGGTTCGACCACGCGAGTTTAGAGAAGGTGACCTCGTGCTCAAGAAGATATTATCTTTCCAACCTGATTCTAGGGGCAAGTGGGCTCCAAATTATGAAGGACCGTATGTCCTTAAGAAGGTTTTCTCTGGAGGTGCCATGATTCTCACAAGTATGGACGGTGAAGAGCTCCCGCGCTCCGTAAACGCCGATGCAGTCAAGAAGTATTTTGCCTAGGTTTGAGTTGACAGCTCGCTAAGTTGAAAACCCGAAGGGGCGGCTTAGGCAAACTTTTGGTCAGACCAGTCTTGGCATTTGAGCACATTTCAGAATTCGAAGTTGTTAGGGAGAATAGTGATCATTGTTTTTTGTGTAACCTTTTTCTTTCATGTACTATTTCTCAAAACTTTTGTAAACCGTTGGAGTCGCGTTTTTAGCGAACTACCATTTTATTAATGAAATTTGAGCATTTATCTTTTTATGGGCAAAATTTCAGCTTTTACGGCAATATTTGAAACAAAGTTATTTAACGTATTCCTATTTTTTAAAATATGTTGTTGAATACTGAAAGGAATATTAACAGTTGTTCCGAGGATGGTCAAGCCATGAAATGCAAAACAATACAATAATTTATCCTTGCATGATGAACATGTTTTCTTTCAAAATCGTCATAAGGTGTTGGTTGTGTAACTTGCGTTTCTAGTGGCACTAAGCTTGGTGACTCCCCAACATTCCGGTTAAACTTTGTTTCAGTTATCTTTATTTGAGCAGATTTCTGAAGTGTGGTACGCTTTGTATCATGTAAGTGGTCTATTGGTGATTAGAAGATTGGATTTGAATACTTTTCTCCCAGAAGATTTGAACCTTGTAGCGTGATACGCTCTGACGTTGCTTTGTGGTTCCAGTTCCTGTTATTTTCTGTCCCTTTAAGATTGGACGAGTATCTATTATTTTGTGATATCCTATCATCTTCAAGATATTCCATCTGGCTGTTTTGTCAGCATAACATTCATTTACTCATTTACACTTATATCACGCATGCATATTCACATTTGTCGTTGATTTCTGGGTTGTATTCCTTGTTTATGTTTATTCAAATAGCGTACATGTTCTTTCCAAGAAGAATGTTAACTTAGGCAGAAAATGTGCTTCCTTTCTAAATTCCCCAACTGAGCTGATCCTCGTGGATGATTTTTTTTTTGATTTAGCCTTCCTTGTCCATTTCTAGATAGGATGAATCCCCAATTGAATTATTTTCTCATTGGGTGGAGTCTTGTTTGACTGTCTTCTCTCTAGTTTATTCCTGGAGGGAGTTTTTGTCTCTTGCATAGGCTATCTCGAGGTTTTCTCCAGGCTAGGCAACCTAGATGAATGGTGCATTTATTTTGCGCGTTTTAGTATCTAATTTCATCAAGAAGGATCTATTCATGGTTCCCTTTGAAGAAGAATTTTATTCTCTGGCAGTGTTACCGCAATTTTCTTCTGAAACATCTTTGGAAAATGGCAAGCGGCGGTCTCTTCATGAGCAACTTGTACGTTATTAATTCTTTGGAAAACGGCAAGCGGCGGTCTCTTCATGAGCAACTTGTACGTTATTATTTTTGGAAAACGACAAGCGGCGGTCTCTTCATGAGCAACTCGTACGTTATAGACATCGTTAGAAAACGACAAGCAGCGGTCTCTTCACGAGCAACTTGTACGTCATTATTTTTGGAAAACGACAAGCGGCGATCTCTTCATGAGAAACTTGTATGTTATAGACATCGTTAGAAAACGACAAGCGGAGGTCTCTTCATGAGCAACTTGTGCATTATATTTTTTGTGGAAAACGACAAGCGGCGGTCTCTTCATGAGCAACTTGTACATTATTATTTTTTGGAAAACGGAAAGCGGCAGTCTCTTTATGAGCAACTTGTACGTTATTATTTTTCTGGAATACAGCAAGTGGCGGCTTCTTTATTTGAGCAGCTTGTATGTTATTGGTTATTTTTGGAAGACAACAAGTGGAAGCTTCTTTATTTGAGCAGCTTGTATGTCATAGTATTTTTGGAAGACAGCAAGTGGTAGCTTCTTTATTTGAGCAACTTGTACGTTATTATTTTTCTGGAATACAGCAAGTGGCAACCTCTTTATTTGAGCAGCTTATATGTTATTGGTTATTTTTGGAAGACAACAAGTGTCAGCTTCTTTATTTGAGCAGCTTGTATGTCATAGTATTTTTGGAAGACAACAAGTGGCAGCTTCTTTATTTGAGCAGCTTGTATGTCATAGTATTTTTGGAAGACAGCAAGTGGCAGCTTCTTTATTTGAGCAGCTTGTATGTCATAGTATTTTTGGACGACAGCAAGTGGCGGCTTCTTTATTTGAGCAGCTTGTGTATCTACAACCATATTATTATTTCAGCATTAATTGGTATCCCTCTGGAAAAATTTCGCAGAGAAATTTGTTGTGAATCTTTGCCTTCAGAAGTCGGTAATCCGTTATCAGCAATTTGATACATCTTTTGTCTATCTTTGACCTTAGGTTGTGAACGCACCTTTATTTTGGGTCAATAATCTATTTTTTGTGGCCTATGCAAGATGTCTTCTTTGTTAGGATCAGAGGTCGTTTTCTCCCAAATTTTATTCGCCGTTAAGAGTCTATCATTCGAAGTCGATGGCTCATTTCCCCAGTAGTGTATAATCTATGTTCCTGTGGTTTGTTGGTGTTTGGTTTCTCCAGCATTATTTTTTGTCTCATACAGTATCATTCTCCATGAATTTAAATAGTACATCCATATCATAAACATAATGGCGGTATCTTAGGGCAAAAATTGCGTATTATGTATTTAAGTACCTTCAATCTCGTCGAGACGAAGATTTTAATCTTCATATCTCCGGATAGAAGAAACTTAAATAGGGGAAGCTGTCATACCCCAATTTTTGACCTAAGATCCCTGTTTCATTTGCATTATTTTTCATACGCATCAAGGTCACAAAATATGGTAGGTTTCGAATGTTTCGCTGTCAAGCTTTGACTGTGTAGAGATTACCGAGTGTTGTGAGCATTTTATGAATGACTAACCACTAATCAAGCACGAAGTGCATGTTTTGCTGTTTTATTTTCATGTGCAGAAAATAGGTCTGAAAGAAGAGCATTAGACGTTGTACCTCGATCAGGATTTCGAGTCTCAGAACAGAAATGTTGTCGTTCGTTAATTTCCAAAAGACTGGTTCATCAAATAATTTCAGAGAATTGTACGTTTATTTCCACACTCTGTCCAGCAAATGGTCTCCGTTTTCTCCGAATATTTTTCAGGAAGAGCAGTCAAAATTCTACCGACTTTGGTTCATGTGTGTTTCACATTGTTCTAAAATACAAGAAAAATCAAGTTATACCGTCATTTTTTTTATTTCTTGGACCAAAAGTCATCTGCAAATTTTCTCACGACGCGGGTTGAATTTCGCCGAAATGGGATAATTAAATTTAAAACTGTTCTAGAAGAATTTATTCGGAATATTTGGAATTTTCTTTATTTGAATCCAGGTGATAATTAAAGAGGAGCTATTCAAGAGTTTTCATCCAAGAATATTTATTTATCACATGGAATATTTATCCAAGATTATTTTTGTGATTATTTGGGAAGATCTACATCATGGTTATTTAAATACATTGAAGTATTATTTCAAGAAGTTAGTGGGGAATTCTATTTAATTACATGAGGAATTTTATTTGATTACAAATTAATCCATGTGATTTATTTGGATTTCTATTACAAGAATGCAAGATTAAAGTCCAAGACTTTCCCAAATTTAAATGGAAGATCTTGAATTTTTATCAAGATATATCAAGATTTATGTTTATGTGAAGATTCAAGATCATTCATAACTACCCAAAGAATGGAAAATATATTGAAGAATGCATATTTATTCAATGTTACAATTTATTGGAGTTTATCACAAGGTTACAAGAAGCTACAAGTGTGTACAATATTTATTTTCAACATGAAAAAATTCAGCAAAGTGCTAGTGCAGCCCATATTTGCAACCTTTCTTCAAGCCCATTTTGTTGCATTTTTGTTGGTCAAAAAATGCTCCAAATAACCTGAAAAAATAGCAAAAGAGAAATGTTGTAAAATGCTACAAAAAAAAAACAGCAACATACAACAGCTCCAAGTGCTGCCAAAAACTTGCT
Source organism: Vicia faba (assembly GCA_948472305.1). Taxonomy (NCBI): domain Eukaryota; kingdom Viridiplantae; phylum Streptophyta; class Magnoliopsida; order Fabales; family Fabaceae; genus Vicia; species Vicia faba. Next base: position 1,555,461,368 of record OX451739.1, on the reverse strand, counting down.
CCAACCTGCATCAATGTAGCAGCAATTTGTATCAAAATGGCTAAAGCAATTTGTGAGAACAAAGTATAGAAACAGCTTGCCAAAACAGTTTGAATTTCTACTGTTTTTTCCCCTCAAATCCCACATACTCCACTATAAATAAGAGTCTTTGTCAACACAAGAGGGAGAAGAAAAATTCAGCAGTTAAAGAAAAATAGAAAAAATAGTGTGTTGTTCTAAAGTTCCAATAAGAGTGAAAACAGAAAATTGGTGTTGTTCTAAAAAAACCCAACAAAGAGAAAAGATAGCAAACTCAAGGAAGCTTACCAATTTTTGCTAGAAGCCCCATCGGAGAGGCTCCGATAGATATACTCTTTTTCTCCTCTCTATCTACTGTTGCTCTACTATTGCATATGCTCATGCTTGAATCTCTTGTTGTACCATTTTTCTTTGCCATGTAATATTTGCTTTATCATTTTTTTGTTTTGTTGTACTGTATTTGAGTTGAGTTGCTGCATAAATGTTAATATTTAAACATGTTAGTATTCATAATATTGATAATAATAATAATAAGTGCAATAAAAGCTTACTTTGCTATCCAAAAATGCCTTTGCTGTCCAAAATATGCTTGTTGTCCAAAAATGCCTTTGTTGTCCAAAATATTTCTGCTGTCTAAAAAAACATCTTTGCTGTCCAAAATGGCTTTGCTGTCCAAAATATTTTTGCTGTCCAAAGCCTTTGCTGTCCAAAAAACATTGGCTATCCTTTTTGCTTTACAAAATCTCATATCCAAAAAATATTTTGTTATTACAAATAAATAATAATATTTTGTTATTACAAATATTCAAATAAATAATAATATTTTGTTATTACAAATATTCAAATAAATAATAATATTTTGTTATTACAAATATCTAAAATAATATTTTGTTATTACCTTATCCAAAATATAGTTGCTGTTCCAAATAGCCAAAAAACTCATTTTGTTATTACAATATAAAAAATATGTTGTTCTAATATCTAGTATATAAAAATATTTTGTTCTAATATCCAGTATCCAAAAAAAATATTTTGTTCTAATATCCAGTATCCAAAAAAAATATTTTGTTACAATAGTATATAAAAAATATTTTGTTACAATAGTATATAAAAATATTTTGTTACAATAGTATATAAAATATTTTGTTACAATAGTACATAAAAAATATTTTGTTCTTAGTCCATAAAAAATATTTATTCCAATCTGTATTGAAGAATGAGGAAGGTGTAGGTTGGGCTTACAGAATCATGTCCCTTTCTCATACGGACATCCTTTGGAGTTCTAAAGACATGGAAAGGGTAGCTGTCATTGATTGATGTGGGGAATACCCCAATGTTCCATTGCTTGGAATTCGAGGGGGAATAACCTACAATCCTTGTTTGGCTTTACGACAGTTTGGATGCGCTCGGAGAGATGGTCCCTATGAGCTGCTTCTTACAGACATTGTCTTTGACTACACGGGGGATGTTGAGGGACATCGCCGCAGGTTTATACGAGCTTGGGGCATGGTGAACAGGTCTGACCCACATGAGCTAGGACTGAAGACTTCTCTCCCGATGCAACCTTACCTCCAGTGGGTTCGAGCCCGTGCTCAAAAGCTGGGGATGCCATATGAAGCTGTTTTGCCGATGATTATAGAGCATACTAATGAAGAAGGTGTTCCTTATACAATCCTCCATCCCTATATGCCTACTGATCTTGGGGCATTGAAGAGATATTGGATCCAATTAAAGGAAGAAAGGGATACCTACAGAGAGAAGTATCATGAGCAGGAACGGAAGATCTTAAAGCTTACAAGGCAGCTTGAGAATGAGAGGACAATCAATGATTATGTCAGCACGAAAGGAAAACAACCATGAGACTTCTGATGTCTTTTATTGTTTCTAGTTTATATTTGCTTTTCAGTTTGTTTCTTTTGTAACGCCTTAAAGGCATTTGTTAAACATTGTTACAAGTTTTATCTAATAAAGTGTGTTTTATTTTGGTTTACAAATTTGAATCTCCCAAAGTCTTTGAAATCATTTCATACGCATTCCATTACCATGCACCTCATTACAGGTACCATTACAGGTTTCTTATCTTCTTCGTTGTTTATTTCAGCACAACATTTCTTCTGAAACACCTACTAATCAAGCTATTAAGGCTCTTCAAGCTCTGAATTCTCAGTTCTAGGAGATGTTTTTGAACCTGGCCAAAGAGTCAACAAGATTTGAAGACTCTCATCTTGAAGGACAAGAAGAAGAAGAAGAAGAAGAAGAAGAAGAAGGTGGTTCTTCTGAACATGGGTCACAGGTTTGGGAATAGGTTGCGAGAGGAAGTTGATTTGTCTCATTCATCTGGAGGAGGAGAGAATCAAGAGGAAAGGAAGGCTCCTAGTCCTGTGGTCTCCGATAATGACACTGATTTTGCGAAAACCAGTATCCTCCTGTCGATGATAGGTACAAACAGCTTGAAGACCGTCTGAGTGCCATGGAGGTTCAGAAGGTTCCTGGTTTGGACTTTGGAGATTTGGGGCTGGCATCTGGGGTGGTGATCCCATACAAGTTTAAGGCTTCGGTTTTTGCTAAGTATGATGGGGTATCCTGCCCGAAGCTACACCTCCACTCGTATGTTAGAAAGATTCAACCATATACTGCTGATAGGAATCTATGGGTTCATTTATTTCAAGATAGTCTATCAGGGACTCAGCTTGAATGGTTCTATCAACTGGAAGGAGCCAATATCCGCAACTGGGAGGACCTTGTTGCTGCTTTTTACAAGTAATACCAGTATAATGCCAACCTTGCTCCCACGCGTACTCAACTTCAGGGTATGTCCATGGGTGCGAGCGAAGGTTTTAAGGACTACGCTCAGAAATAGAGGGATTTGGCTGGAAGTTTTCAACCCCCTCTGTCTGATAGGGAGTTCGTGGATATGTTTCTTGGGACTTTGTCTGGTCCATATTTCAATCATTTGATCGGAAGTTCATCATCTGGGTTCACTGAATTGATTATGACAGGGGAGAGAGTGGAAGCTGGTATCAGAAGTGGCAAGATACATAAAGGTGCCTCATCAAGTACATAAAAGAAGCCTTTCAAGAAGGAATCTAGTGCACTTTACAACTCAAGGAGCCAAAACCGACCTAAACGCCGCCAAGCAGTGAATACGGTAGTAATATCAAGACCTACTGTTGCCCCACAATGCAACAATCAGCAAAGACTAGAGAGACCGCAAAGACAGTATACTCGGCTCAGTATGACCTTATCTCAAATTTTACCGCAATTGTTGAAGACAAACCTGGTAACTCTGAGGGAAGCTCTGAAGAATCCCAATACCACCTCTCCGCTGTATAATCCGAACACCCGTTGTGCCTATCACTCTGATAGCCCAGGGCATGATACCAACAACTGCTGGGCCTTGAGGAATAAAGTGCAAGATTTGATTGAAGCTAAAGAAATTGAGTTTGACGCACCGGAAAAGCCTAATGTCATAATTGCTCCTATGCCCAAGCATGGAGTAAATGTTGTGGATGATGATTCATTTGTGATATCCGTGGAAGACATTTCTACTCCGTTGATGACCGTTAAGAAGAACCTATTATTGGCCGGTTTATTTTCGGGCTGTGGCGAAGGTTGCCACCTGTGTTCCATCCTACCTGCTGGTTGCCATTTATTGAAGTCAAGTGTTCAGCGCCTGATGGATAACAAAGAGATCTTGTTCGAGAAAAATTTGGTTCCATTGATTCCTATTGAAGATGTTTCCATAATAACCATTTCCTCCAATTCTTCCAAGGCTTCCTCGAGAAAGCCTGTTAGGATTACATCTGTTCCGAGAGTTGCTCCACTGATCATTACTATTCCTGGACCTATCCCTTACACTTCGGATAAGGCCATCCCGTGGCACTATGGGGCCGACGTGTATTATCATGGGATTAAACAAGACTTGAAGGTTGAAGAGGCTGATACTGATGTCAGCAATATTGTTGGGACTAGCAAGGTCACCTGAAGCGGAAGACTCTTCTCTCCTGAGATTTCTCCTCCGACTGTTCAAAATCCTGTTGTCATTTTGTCCACCAGTACATCTACTACTGTTCCAATTCTTACACCAGTTATCACCCCTATCACCGAGTCATCTGACACTCGGGGCAAAGAAGTTACAGGTGGGCCTGCCCAGATGGAGGCACCTAAAAAAGTCATTGTTGAAACCTCTAGGCTGGAGATAGAGGAAATCTTGAAGATTATCAAGAAAAGCGACTACAACGTAGTCGAACAGCTGGGGAAAACCCCGTCAAAGATCTCCATGTTATCTTTATTGTTATGCTCAGAAGCCCATGCTAAGGCTTTAATTGCTTTCCTTAAAACTGCGCATGTGCCACAGGAAACATCTGCTGATCAATTCAAAGAATGTGTGGCTAGTTTGACCGCTAACAACGGGTTGGGTTTCTCCGACGCAGATCTGACTGCCAAAGGAAGGAATCACAATGATGCTCTGCACGTCTCAATCGAGTGCAGGGGCACTACTTTGGCCCACGTGTTGGTGGATACTGGGTCTTCCTTAAATGTTTTACCCAAGAAGGCATTAGATTGGCTGGATTGTGAAGGGTTGGTTCTGAAGCCGAGTAATATTGTAGTTAGGGCCTTTGACGGGTCCAAAAGGATGGTACATGGAGAGGTGGATGTCCCTATTAAGGTTGGTTCCCAGACTTTTACGACTATGTTCTATGTGATGGACATTCGACCATCTTATTCTTGTTTGATGGGTCGCCCATGGATTCATAAAGCTGGGGCAGTAACTTCTATGCTCCATCAGATGTTGAAATATCCAGTGAAGGGGAAGATTGTTACGGTGCAGGGTGAGGAGGAGTACATGATAAGTCATCTTAATTCCTTTCGGTATGTGGAGATGGATGGAGAGTTCATCGAAACCCCGTGTCAGAATTTTGAAGAGGTCCCCCAGACTCTGGCGTCGACTGAAATTGCTGCTGACAAACCTCCAATGAAGATGGCTTCCCTCAAGGATTCCAGGGTTGTTATTGAAAAAGGTGGGTGTGCGAATTGAGGCCAACTCCCTGACTTTACACACAAGACTGACAAGTTTGGTTTGGGTTTTACTGCAGAAGCTCAAAGGGTTGTTCGACGTGCACGGATTGGAAGACCTCCCCTGCGTATCAGCAATCCAGGAGTGAATGCGATTGAAGATGATAATGAAGAGTCAGATTTTGACAGCTGGATTTACCCGACTACCAGCGGTGGCTTGAACAATTGGACGACGAAGGACTTCGTTCCAGTTTCTTTTATTACACAGTAATAGACTTTTGTTTTGAGACTTGCAACAAACAATTTGAAACTTTTATGGCCCGGTGACTTGCCTGAGACACCGTGGCTTTGTTTGTGAGGGCTTATTATGTGTTATTTCCATATATCATCAATAAAGCATCGGACGTTTTTCTTGCATTACAAATTTTGCGCTCCTTGTTTTTCTTTTCTATCTTGCAAAACAGCTATTTGTCTTACACACACTCACATATCATAATACAGGTCTACATCCACTCTGGATCCCACTGATAACGACTCTGCTACTTCCAGTTATGACTTCGAAAGTCCGATCAACCAAGCCGAGGACGAAGGTAAGGATGATTGTGAAATGCCTGGGGAACTTGCTAGACTGTTACTTTAGGAAGAGAGGGCCATAAAGCCGCATGAAGAGCCAGTGGAAACAGTAAATCTGGGTACAGAGGAAGACAAGAAAGAGGTCAAGATCGGTGCAAATCTGGAGTCTAGTGTCAAGCAACGGTTGATACAAATGCTACATGACTATGTTGAGATCTTTGCCTGGTCCTATGAAGATATGCCTGGGTTGGATACTGATATTGTGGTTCACCGCTTGCCAACCAAAGAAGATTATCCTCTAGTGAAGCAGAAAGTTCGCCGAATGCACCCAAAAATGTCTGAGAAAATCAAGGTTGAGGTCATGAAACAGTTTGATGCCGGTTTTCTAGCAGTTACTTCTTACCCATAGTGGGTTTCCAATGTGGTTCCGGTGACGAAGAAGGATGGTAAGGTCTGTATGTGTGTAGACTATAGAGATCTGAACAGGGCGAGCCCCAAGGATGATTTCCCCCTGCCTCATATCGATGTTCTTGTTGACAACACCTCACAGCATAAGGTCTTCTCCTTTATGGATGGTTTTTTTGGCTACAATCAGATTAAGATGGCTCTTGAAGACATGGAGAAGATGACCTTCGTTACGCAGTGGGGTACCTTTTGCTACAAAGTCATGCCTTTCGGGTTGAAGAATGATGGGGCAACTTATCAGCGCATGATGGTCGCTTTGTTCCACGACATGATTCATCATGAGATAGAGGTTTACGTCGATGACATGATTGCAAGGTCCCAGACTGAAGAAGAACACCCAGACCATCTTCAGAAGCTATTTGACAAGTTGAAGATGTATAAGCTGGGGTTAAACCCAAACAAGTGCACCTTCGGGGTGAGGTCTGGTAAGCTACTAGGTTTCGTCGTTAGTGATAAAGGTATTCAAGTGTATCCGGCAAAGGTGAAGGCTATACAGGAGATGCTAGCTCCCCGAACAGAAAAAGAAGTCAGAGGCTGTTTAGGATGGTTGAATTACACCGCCCGGTTCATTTCACATCTAACTGCTACTTGTGAGCCAATCTTCAAGCTGCTGAAGAAAGATCAAGTGGTAAGATGGAACGATGAATGTCAGGCCGCTTTCGAAAGGATCAAGGAATATCTCCAAGAGACACCTATTCTGATGCCTCCAGTTGAAGGGAGACCTTTGATTTTATACTTGACAGTGCTCGACAATTCAATGGGGTGCGTGCTGGGGCAGCATGACGAGTCTGGCCGAAAAGAGCATGCTATTTACTACCTTAGCAAAAAGTTTACCGACTGTGAGACCCAATACTCACTGCTTGAGAAAACTTGCTACGCTTTGGCATGGGCTGCTCGCCGGCTGAGACAGTATATGCTGACTCATACTACTCTATTGATATCAAAGATGGATCTAATCAAGTATATCTTCGAAAAGCCCGCCTTGTCCGGAAGAATAGAAAGATGGAAGATGATCTTGACTGAGTATGACATTCAATACATGACCAAGAAGGCAATCAAGGGAAGTGTGTTGGAAGATCATTTGGCGCATCAGGCTGTAGATGACTACCAATCCATGAATTTCGAATTCCCGGATGAGAACATCATGTTGGTAACTGACTGTGAGAAACCTGGACCGGATGAAGGATCTGAGGCAGGATCCCGATGGTCTATGTACTTTGATGGAGCTTCAAACGCGTTGGGTAATGGCATTGGCACCGTGATCATATCTCCTGAAGGCTGTCATACTCCATTTACCGCCCGATTATGTTTCAACTGCACCAACAACATGGCGGAGTATGAAGCATGCATCATGGGCCTTCGAGCAGCTATTGACCTAAGGATCAAGTTCTTGAGTGTGTTCAGAGATTTCACTCTTGTGATCAGTCAGATCAAAGGCAAGTGAGATACGAAGCACCCAAATCTTATTCCTTACAAGGAATATATACTAACATTGCTTCTGCACTTCGAGGAGATAACCTTTGAACACTTCCCACGAGAGGAGAACCAGTTAGCGGATGCGCTAGCTACTATGTCTTCTATGTTCAAGGTCAAGTGGGACAATGAGGCTCCCCGGATTACCATCGAGAGGTTGGACGAACCCGCACATTGCTGTGATATCGAGACTGAAGAGGTAACAGATAAACCCTGGTTTCACGAGGTAAAGAGGTATCTTGAGGCTCAAGAGTACCCCAAGGGTGCCTCTGTTAATGATAAGAAGTTTCTGAGGAGATTCGCAGCGAAATTCTTCATCAGCAATGGCATCCTTTACAAGCGTAACCATGATTCAACCTTACTGTGGTGTGTGGATAAGAACGAGGCAGAAAGGATCATGGCAGAGTTACATGAAGGTACTTTCGGAACTCATTCCAGTGGACATACCATGGTAAAGAAAATCTTGTGGGCAGGATATTATTGGTCTACTATGGAAGCCGACTGTTATCAGCATTCTCGGACCTATCATAAGTGCCAAGTCTATGCTGATAAGGTGCGCATACCTCCAGTTCCTCTGAATGTCTTGACGGCACCTTGGCCTTTTGCAATGTGGGGCATCGACATGATCGGTGAGATCAGACCTACTGTGTCCAACGGGTAACATTTTATCCTGGTAGCAATTGATTATTTTACGAAGTGGGTTGAAGCAGCGTCCTTTGCTACTGTAACCAAGAACATCGTGGCACGGTTTATTCGGCACAATTTGATCTGTCGATATGGTGTACCAGAGAGGATAATCACGGACAATGGTACAAATCTCAACAATACAATGATCACTGAGCTCTGCAAACAGTTTAAGATACAGCATCACAACTCTTCTCCCTATCGGCCGAAGATGAATGGGACTGTTGAAGCGGCTAATAAGAATATCAAGAAGATTATGCAGAAGATGACAATGATCTACAAAGACTGGCATGAGATGTTACCATTTTCTCTTCATGGGTACCGTACCTCAGCACAGACGTCAACAGGGGCAACACCCTACTCTCTGGTATATGGTATGGAGGCAGTCTTTCCTATTGAAGTTCAGATACCCTCTCTTCGGATTATGAAGGATGCAGGTTTGAGTGAAGACGACTGGATCCAAACTCGGCTTGATCAGTTGAACTTAATTAACGAGAAGAGACTTACTGCTATTTGTCATGGTCAAACGTATCAAAAGCGGATGATCAAGGAATTTAACAAGAAAGTTAGACGACAAGAGTATCAAGTCGGGGATCTGGTGATCAAACGCATCATACTACCTCAAGGTGATCCAAGGGGCAAATGGACCCCTACTTACGAAGGGCCATTTGTGGTTAAGAACATTTTCTCAGGAGGAGATATGATTCTAACCACCATGGATGGTGACGACCTTCCTCACCCCGTCAATGCAGACATAGTGAAAAAATACTACGCATAATCAAAGACCCGCTAGGTTGACTGGCTAGGCAAAAATAAGGGCTTCCCGGCGAACCAAAAGGGTTCGGGCAAAAATAAGGGATGAAAATGAAAAACAAAACTGTACACCCGGCAATTCGAAAACCTGAAAAGGCGGCTTAGGCAAAAAAGGTATCCCGGTGGACTGAGAACCCGGAAGGGCGGTCCAGGAAAAAATTAGGGATCAAAGCGTAACACTATGTCTCATTGGATCACCTTGCAACCAGACTTCGGTATCGACCATCATGCTCGGACGATACTAATCAATATGATCTACCTTCAACCAAGTAGCAAAGTGATGAGATGCTCGAGGATACAAAGGCAATAGCAGAGTTGGAACCCAGTGGGATTGTTCACATAGTTGTTTTTCTTTGTTTTTCACAAATTGTATAAATTCTATCATTCGGCAGCGTTCTCTTACTAGGACGTCGGTCTCTTGTACAAAAACGCCTATTTTACAAGCCAACTTCAAAATCAATACTATTCATTTTTCACAAAGAAATTTTAAATTATTTTTCTCTTTTTTCTGTTTTGTTTTGCAAGAACGTCCAATGGTTCATTTGATATATGCATTTGACAATAATTGTCACTCATAAATATTTACATGCGAAACAAAAGACGATTACTCGTAATTTCAGAAACAGGGGAAAAAAAGAAACGTCCAGACCTTACAGTTGCTCTATTCACCAGGTACGGGGATAAACCTAGCTGAAGAATATGACTAAGTTATATTCACTCCCCGCAGAGTAAGAAAAGGACAGCGGTGTTAATTTTCCCCAGCTGAGGCTCGCAACCGCGAATGAGTCGGTAAGAGTCTCCCCAAGCAGAGTTTATCTATCACCAGCATTGGAAGATTATCCCCAGTAGAGTCTGGAAGATTATCCCCAGTGAAGTCGCCACTAAAAGTTCATCCCCAGTGGAGTTCATTCCTTCCACAAACAGGAAGTTCATCCCCAACAGAGTTATCATCACCAGCAACGGGAATTCATCCGCAGCTGAGGGTATTTCTCCAAGATCAGCAAATCCTCAGCAGAGCATTTATGCCCCACAAAGCCATTCTCTCACCAATGTATTCTCCAACAGGATTATTATCCCAATCATCTTCGGTCGTTATCCCCAGCGAGTGAAACTCTTCATATTCTCCAGCAGCAATCTGGGATTTATTTTCCCCAGTTAACATTGCACATCCATACATCATGACATGTGCATACGCATCATAAAAAAAAATCTCATTTATTTTGAGAACACCATTGCTTGGTACATATCATGCATCACATACGACTAACCTTTACCTTTCAGGAAAGATACAATCAAATTCTCACAAAACTCAAGCTATGAAGCCCAGATCCGACCGGATAGTATCTTGATTTCTACAGCATATTGTGAAGCCCAGATTATGACCAGATAACAGTATCAGACTACCGCAAAGCCTGGATTATGAATAGATAGTGGTATCTCTTAAAATCAAGCTATGAAGCCCGGATTCGAACGGATAATAGTTTAATCCCCAGCAAGCCGTGAAGTCCGGATTACGACCGGATAACAGCTCAGCAAGTTATTGTGAAGCCTGGATTACGACCAGATAGCAATATAAGACCATGAAGCCTAGATTACGACCAGATAATGGTAGAAGACGTTGTGAAGCCTGGATTACGACCAGATAGCAACCAAGAATACTATGAAGCCTAGATTACGACCAAATAGTGGTATATCTTTAATAGAAGTTATGAAGCCCAGATTCGACCGGATAGTATCTTGATTTCTCCAAACACCATGAAGCCTGGATTTCGACCAGATAGTGGTATGAGACAACGTGAAGCCTGGATTACGACCAGATAGCGATAAAAGACACTGAAGCCTGGATTACGACCAGATAACAGTGAGGGACACTGTGAAGCTTAGATTTCGACCAAATAGCAGTCTACTCGACCAATTACTATGAAGCCCAGATTCGACCGGATATTATGACCAGATAAGAAATAAGGTATTGTAAAGCCTAGATTATGACCAGATAGCAGTATAGGACACCATGAAGCCTGGATTCGACCAGATAATGGTATAAAACATCGTGAAGCCTGGATTATGACCAGATAGTGGTACAAGACACTGTGAAGCTTAGATTTCGACCAAATAGTAGTTTACCTGGAAAGTTACTAAGAAGCTCGAAGTCGACCGAATATTAGTGTACCCTAAATTCAAGTTGAATCCCGGAGGCGACTGGATAACAAGTGAATTCCTTCTGAAGCCTGGATTACGACCAGATAAGAATCGAGAAATTGCGAAGCCTGGATTATGAACGGAGAGCAAGTTTTAATCTCATCTCCCCAGTTAGTCACTGTAAATCCTGGATTACGACCAGATAGCAGTCAGTCATATCATTATGAAGCCTGGATTACGACCAGATAGTAGTTCATTTTCACCTCCTCGACTAAGAGACGGTTCCTCAGTAGAATAACGGATGACCGAAGCTCCTAAAATTCAAACAGAGACGATTCCCCAGTAGAATAACGGACAACTGAAGCTCCTAAAATTCTAGTTCTTCTAAGACAAAGAACAACATTCCCTGGCAGAATCTTCCTCAACAACAGGTATACAAGCTCTCTCTAAGGAATCTCTTATGCGGTCAACACTCCTTCGGATGGCATCTTTAAGCCCATCTCCCGTCATCAATCTCCAAATGGCATCTATAAGCACATTCCCGACATCACAAGATAAGTACCACTTCATGCGAGTGCAAATTTCTGGGCACTCCAGTGTTTAATCATCTTCCACCTTCAGATCACGAAAAGTAGACAAGCCAATCTAAATCTTCAATTTTAAGAAGATTGAACAGGGGCAGCTGTTGTACCCCAAAATTTACCCTCTCATTTTTCTCAAAACATTCCAAGAAAGAACCTCAATTTGCTCAAGGAAGTCCAACGGTTGACCAGACAAGCTCCCTCTTAAGGCAGTCTACCTCAAATTAGGGTTTCATGTTGCATAAATATGTTTGAGTCTAAGGGATCCCAAATTCTCACCAATGTGCTAATATGTTCTCAAGATCATCCATGACAATTTTCAAGCCTTGTAGAGAAAGTTTGCTCAGTTAATTGCTCAAAGGCCTGAAAATCGACTGTGTTAGGGCAAAAGTCAATTGTGGCCCACATACAGTCAAACTTCAAGATTTTCGGTCAACATCCTCATTTTGAAGTATATTTCATCATTTTATCAAGGGTTGATCATGATTCATCAAGGATTGCTCATAATTCAACAAGAACCAAAAGCTGCTAAATTAGAGTTTTATAGGAAAAGTCAACTTAACTTTGACCAAGCATAACTTTCTCATACTTTATGAGAAATGACCCATCCAAAGCTCATTTTGAAGATGATGCCATGATCTATAATCCATATTCATATCCTAAGTTCAAAATATGAACTCACAAGAAGTTATGAATTGTGACATTATAGGTCATTTTGAAAAGTCAACAAAAACACCTTTTTTGTCAAAGCTTCTTACATGAGCATGGAATATCAAATTTAGATGATACCAAAGGGGTTGCTTAGAGGACATCTCAAGATTTCTAAAAAATCAAAGAACACCTTCAAAGAGTCAAAATTGAGGAAGTTATGCATTGGTGAAGTTGACATTTTTTGTAAAATTGACAAAAGTCAACTATGCCTAAAACTTCAATTTTTGCCAAATGGGCCCAATCTTTTGAACTTGTTTTTAGTTGGCATCATGCCCCACGAGCCCTAGCCCTTTCCACTTGTCATTATCTTGTTTTTATTATTTATTTTTATTTTTATTTGAATTAAATCAAGTTAAATCAAAACAAATCATAGAAAATCCAAAATATTGAAAACTCAAGATTTTTTACATGTTTCAGGTCTTAAATTCCAGCTAGCATGAGATCAAATTCGTGTAAAGGCATGGAGTGCACAAAAAGATTGGATTTAGACTATTTATGGAAAGATATTCAAGTGTATCAAATCAAAATCAAATGCAATGATGCAGGAAGATTGAGCACATTCTTTCAACCCTAATTCATTCCTCAGTACATAAGGATCATTGGAAGACCTAAAGCAAGGCTAGAAAGAGGCGCAGTATCAAGAACAAAACTTGAAAAAAACAAGAAAAAGTGCAAACACGAATTCCTACTTAGAGGCAATTTCAATATCCTTGGACCATCTCAATCGCTTCCTGGGAGTGTAGGCAAGCAAAAGCAACCCATAACAAGCATTTCCAGGCCCTGAAACTCACTTTAAGGCATTCACGATACCTACCTTTTCTTGAATTCTGTTTTCATAATTCTGGCACGTATAGCATAATATAATCATAGATTCTTGTTCACCATTACATTTGCAAGCTTTCTATAATACTCAATTGCATTTTCATAGACTGAATCGAGAATTGCCATTGTTAGGGTTTGTGGTTCTGTTTTACGCTTTTTTTATGCAGGCAAAATTAGCCCCTATAAAGGGTACCATGATGTTCAGGATGACAAGACGGTTCGATCCATGGCATTAGATGTCATTTATGTTGCTCATGGAGGATTTTGGAACGAACCAAGCATGTAGCTATGGACGAACGTCCGTAGGTAAAAGTCTCGGACTTTTACCCATGGAGAAGGGAAGAAGATGATTAGCTGGCACCTTCCCATTGGATCAATTGAATTTCCGCGCACAGAGATTTAATGCTTTGTTGTTTCCCATATTATATTTTATGCTTATTTCATATATAACAAAAACAACTAGCTCAGCTGGTGGCCAAGCATTGGAAAGTGCCTTGGGGCCTGGGTTTGAATCCCAGGCTCCCCATTCCTTCATATTATTTTCTTTCAGGTAATCTCATGCGTACACAAGCCAAATGACCATCATACGACCTCCTCATCCAATCTGCCAAGTGGCCAGATGGCCAGATCCAAGGGCCACCAATGGAGGAACACCAAACGCCTAGTCAAACGCACGGCATGGGATCTCTGGCCAGTCAACATGGACCTTTGCTTCTTGGGCCCAGATTGCTTCTCACACCCCCTCAATTTGCTTGCAGGCCCAAGTTTCTTATTCCTTTTCTTTTTATATTTTATTTAATTTATTTATTTTATTTACTAACACAATTAATTATTTCTTTTTATCAAAAAATCACAAAAATAATATTTTTCACCAAATTAGGTTTAGACTTTATTTTTTTTAATTAAAAAATTAAATTAATTTAATTAAGTTGTTAATATTAGATAACTTTAATTCCTTTTGTAAATAATTAAAAATAATTAGAAAATTAGGGTTTTGTCTAAATTTAATTATATTTTATTTTTCCTAAAATAACCAAAATACAAAAATAGGCCATGTAATTTATTTTCTTTAAATTAATTTAATTAGCTAATCAATTTGTATATTTAATTTTGAAACCTAACCCTTTTTTATAAAAAACAACAAAAACAATTTTTTCTTTTAATTAGGTTACAAGGGTCAAAACCCTAGTTCTCTCCCGATCTAAATTTCTTCGTGCGCGCTTTATTTTATTTTTATCCTATTATTGTAACTGCTCCCAAGTTTGTAATAGTTTAATTAGGACTTTTATTTTCATTTATCACTTTATTACTTAAGGGTTTGTTTTTGGCTATGTAAATACCCGAAGCCTTGTAATAGCGTAGTTTAATTTCCGCACTTAAATTTCTGCAAAATATTAAACTGTTAGATGTATGATATTAGGATGCATGACAAGAATGTATGTAAACTTTAAAACAGTTAGCAAACCCTAAATGTACAAAGATAAATAATCTGAAATTGAATCACTCGCACATGCGCACTCCTAGGGTACACTCCCACTTGGTTGCCTTCGGTAAACGGTCATTGAGTATAGGATGCTTTAGTGGTCGTCCTTTTGTCCAAAGATCAAAGTTGCCTCGGAAAGGTTACCCCGGATATCGTTGCCTCGGATGATTGATCTAAGACATTAGGGTTATTACTAAGACGTCCTAACATTGCTTAAGTGACCGTACGTCCCTTTTTGAATTGAACCTTAAACTCCAACGACGGTGCTACCTACTCACTAATAGTGGGATAACACTGTCTAAAGGAAACAAGCATAGGACAATTCTTTTTTCGAGTAGGTAGATTAGTTCTTAAGTACTTGCTTAATCCGAACGAACTTTTTCACACTTACACTCCTTTACAAATAAAGTTTTCAAAAACACTTCATTACACTCTTGAAGACAGAAGCAAGAGTTAAATCGAAGTCAAAACAAAAACTTTTCAAATCACATAAACACAAAGAATCAATTTTGAAAATGATGAGCAAGTACCTAAGAGCCCGTAGATAAATACGGATAGAAAGGGTGCTAATACCTTCCCTTTCTATAATCTACCCCCCGTACTCCGAAATATCTCGAAAAAGGAATTTTTTGTGCTTTTTTCCTTTCCTTGTTGGATAAAATAAAAGTCTGTGGCGACTCTTGCTTACTGCGACATTTTGTGAACACAAACGTAAAACACAAACCAGCATTCCTAAAAAGCAGTCCCGGTTCTGGCCACCGTATCACAGGCACCAAACAAAGGGTTGTCGGCTATTGACTACCGACATGAGTTCATGTCAGAGAAGAAAAGCCACATTTCTGAAAACTACATGGGGAAGAATCCCATGACTCGAACCCAATGGAGATGCTTCCAGCGTCGAAAGCAAGCTGAGAGGCAAGCAGCTGCTGGCCGGATTGTTGCAAAAAAAGGTGGCAATCAGAGGTAGTATCAGGTGAAAGTCGACTACTCTATGAAAGAACGAATCAAAGAATTCGTGAATCGACCAGCTGCCAAATGTTCTGAAGAAACTACTGACGATTTTGATTCCGACTCTAAAAAGAGTTTGAATATCTTAGTCAATGTAGTATCAATTCTGCCAGCAGAATATGATTTCTTAACTGAAGTAGAGGATTCAGCAGACACGGATGCTAAGGAGATGGCTTTACACAAGCTGACGTGTTATTTTGTCATGAACAATGGTTCCATTGAGAACCAAGATTATTTCTTTGAAAAACCAGATATGGACATGAGGATCCATTTAAAGCCTCTTTTAATAAGGGATAAGGTCGAAGGGGTGGCTATCAACAAGGTGTTGGTAGACTGTGGTGCTACGGTGAACATTATTCCACACCACCTATTACGAAAAATAGGTAAATATGACACCGATGTTAGATCTCATAACATGGTCTTATCATACTACGAAGGAAGAACTAGAAAAACCATTGGTGTGATCCAAGTGGACATTACTGTCTGCTCAGTTACTAGGCCGACTATTTTCATGGTGATTCAAGGCAGGCCAAGTTACAACTTCTTAGTAGGGAGAGAATGGCTACACGAAGTGGGGGCTGTGCCATCCTCTATGCATCAGCGTTTGGTGATCTGGAGGGAAGATGGAATAGTCGAGAATATTGAAGTTGATCAAGGGTATTTTATGGCAGACATGAACAATGTCAGAAAGAAGCAGTTCGACAGGAAATTAGCTAATATTTCCCCATGTCAACCTACTGAAGATGTATATTCCAACCTTGATGAAGCATTTGTTTCATTGAAGTTACATGAAACCCATGGTTTTATGTGGGATGTAGAACCTCTTGAGGATCTATACTGTACTAATTGGCCGACAGACTGGGGAGACATCAGTGATGATGTCTGAGCTAGATGCTCTAAACAGGATTTTAGCATATATTTTCGAAAGTAAAATAAATTCGGCACTGGAAGCTGAAGAAAATATGGTTGTCGAAGCCAATAAAACACAAGTTCTAGATGAAGGAGCTACTTTGGCTATTGAGCCAAAGCTACCAGATATAGTAGAGACGGTCGAAGAAAACATCGATAAGCAGCGTCTGGACTGCATGTATGACGAAGAACCCTTAGGCTTCGAAAAGGATCCAATTGCACCAGAACAGATGCAGCCACAAGATCCTTTAGAAGAAATAGATCTTGGCGAAAAGGGGGATAAAAGACCAACTTATATCAGCGCCAACATCGACCCAAAGTTGAAATCTGAGGTAATATCTTTATTAAAAGAATTTAAAGATTATTTTGCTTGGGACTATAATGAAATGTTAGGTTTAAGTAGGGACTTGGTAGAACTAAAATTACCAATAAAATCTGGAAAGAAACCAGTAAAGCAGACGCCCAGACGTTTCGCTCCAACCATAATGTCGAAAATAAAAGAGGAGGTAGAAAGAATCCTCAAAAGCAGATTCATAAGAACTGCAAGGTATGTCAACTGGTTGGCAAACATAGTGCTAGTAATTAAGAAAAATGGAAAATCAAGGGTATGCATAGATTTTAGAGATTTAAATGCTGCTACCCCAAAAGATGAGTATGATATGCCTGTGGCAGAAATATTGGTCGACTCGACTGTTGGTTTTGAATATCTAAGTATGCTTGATTGTTATTCTAGTTATAACCAAATTTTTATTGCAGACAAAGATGTGTCAAAGACGGTGTTTCGCTGCCCTGGGGAACTGGGAACCTATGAATGGGTTGTCATGCCATTCGGTTTAAAAAATGTCTGAGCGACATATCAAAGGGTAATGAATTCTATGTTTCATGATTTTATTGAAGATTTCATGCAAGTTTACATTCATGATATTGTAATAAATTCGAACAGTAAACTAACTCATCTGCAACACCTTCGAAAGTCTTTCGAAAGGATGAGAAAACATGGATTAAAAATGAATCCATTAAAATGTGCTTTTTGTGTGCATGCAGGTGATTTTCTTGGCTTTGTGGTGCATAAAAAAGGCATAGAAGTAAATCAAAGTAAGACCAAAGCCATCATGGACATCAAACCACAGTCGACCAAAAAAGAACTTCAGTCTTTGTTGGGCAAGATTAATTTCCTAAGGAGGTTCATATCTAACTTAAGTGAAAAAACTAAAGTATTTTCACCACTACTTCGACTAAAAAATGAATATTTCGTTTGGCAAGAGGAGCATCAAGAGGCATTCGACAAAATCAAAGACTACTTAGTAAAGCCTCCAATATTGGCACCTCCTGTTAGACATAGGCCTGTGAGGTTATATATTGCAGCCTTAAATGCGACTATAGGTAGTATGTTATTCCAACAGGATGAAAAAGGTGTCGAGAGACCTGTGTATCATCTTAGTCGAATGCTAAATAATTCTGAGACTAGGTATAGTGATATAGAAAAACTATGCCTTTGCTTGTATTTCTCTTGTGTTAAACTAAAGCAATATATAAAGCCTGTTATGTGTATGTATCTTCTCATTTTGATATTATTAAGCACATGTTATCCAAACCAATTTTACATAGTCGAATTGGTAAATGGGCTTTAGCATTAACAGAGTGTTCTCTGACTTACATGCCCTTAAAAGCAATGAAAGGACAAGTAGTGGCAGATTTTTTGGTCGACCATTCAATGGTTGGTATACCTCAAAATTATGTAGATTTAGTGCCATGGAAATTATACTTTGATGGTTCGAGCCATAAGAATGGAGTTGGAATAGGAGGAATTATAATTTCTCCCAGTGGAATCCCAGCAGAGTTCAAGTATAAAATCGACGGTATATGCACAAATAATGAAGCAGAATACGAGTCTTTAATAACAGGACTTGAACTACTACTAGATTTGGGGGCAAGGAACTTCGAAATTATGGGATACTCTGAATTAGTGATTAAACAAGTATCAAAAGAGTAAAAATGTGTTAAAGAAAATTTAATCATGTATTTTGTGATTACCATCAAATTATTAAAATAATTTGAGCAAGTAAGTATTCGACACATACCTCGAAGAGAGAACGAAAAGGCCAATGACCTAGCACAAGAAGCCTCAGGATACAAGAGAGATCAAAATGAAGAACTTACCCAAGTAAGAGAGAAAGTTCGAGCAACTTTGTTATCCCCTTCAGATTTGTCGAATATAAAGTTAGGGGCTATAGATGCCGAAAATTTTCAAATTTTAACCATTGACAATGGACAAGAGAATGACTGACGAAAGCCATTGGCTAACTATCTGCACATCCCCATGGGGTCGACAGATCATAAGATCAAGTATCGTGCTCTCAGTTATGTTTTGGTAGAGAACGAATTATTTAAGAAAACTGCTGAAGGAGTTTTGTTAAAATGCCTTGGATAAAGTGAGGCATATGTGGAAGTGTCAAGTGTGCATAGTGGAACATGTGGTGCACATCAAGCAGGACACAAAATGAAATGTTTTTTGGTGCATTCAGGCGTCTATTGGCCTTCAATGCTAAAAGATTTCATCGAATTTGCTAAAGGTTGCCGAGAATGCCAAATGCATGGGGGCATACAACATGTCCCTGCAAGTGAATTACATGCAATTAAAAAGCCCTGGCCATTCAGAGGATGGGTGTGATCGGTGGATCTGGAACTGACTGTTTAACGCTGGTTCGCGAAATGTCACGGAAGCAAGAGTCGCCACCGTCTTTTATTTTCTCCAAATGGAAAGGACAAAAGCACAGAAAAATTCCTTAAAGAGATTGCTCTCGGTTCGGGAGGTAGATTATAGAAAGGGAAGGTGTTAGCACCCTTTCTATCCATGGTTATCCATGGGCTCTTAGATACTTGCTCATTGTGTTTTCAAAAATGGTTTGTTTGCTTTTCAACTGTGGGTTTAAAAAGTTTCTTTGAAAATTCCAGTTCGACTCTTGTATCAGTCCTCAAGAGTTTGAAAAATTGTTTTCGAAAGCTTTTTGAAAATGTGTTGGTGTGAAAAGTATTTTGTTTTGTTTTGAAATTTAGAGCAAGTATCTAGAGTCGTCTACCTACCCTAAGGAATTCGTCTGTGTAAATGTCCTTTAAAGTAGTGCCATCCCACCATTGAGAGGTAGGTAGCACCACCGTTGGAGGTGTTCGGGTCCATTCGAGGTTCGGGACATGGTGATCACCAGAGCAATGGGAAGACACCTTAGAAGCTACCCTCATGCCAGGTTCCCGGATCATGAGGACTTACTAAGACATCCTCTACTCGACGATCACCTTTCGAGGCAAGGCAACAGTGAGGCGTACCCTAGGGGTGGTGTGTGCGATTCGTGTGTCGTTTTCATTTGCATTTATCTTGTCATGTTAAAGTGATCTACGCTTGATTTTACTATGGTCATTCATTCTTGCATGCTTTGTTAACAGTTAAAAGTCGCGAGGGAAAATAAATCTAAAGCTATTACAAATGGCGCGGGTCCACATCGCCAAAATTAAACCAGACCCGATTTGACAGAAAAGTAAAGGAATTAAAAGAATTAAAAGTGCGAGAAGTAATTATTTACAAGGCTTCGGGAGAGGTACATAATTATTTAAATGACATAAAATAAATATGCGAAATTAAACAATTAAAAATATGGGCGTTGGACCCTTTTGCAAAAAATTAAAGTTAACGAGGAATTAAAATTAAAATTAAAAGAAAGCAAGAATTTGTTTTGGGTGTTTTTTAGTGTTTTAAGATTTAATAGAAAAAAGAATTAATGAAAATTAAAATTGAATGCAAACCCTAATTCTAATGGCTTTTAAATTTATTGTGAAAATATTAAATTGAAACCTAAATTAAACCTAATTTTTTTTATGTACAATTTAGTTATAAAAATAAATAAATAAATAATATTATGGGAAAGAAAAAATTAAAAGGAATAAAAATTATCAATTAAACCTAGTTCTACATTTTTTAGATTTTTTATGAAAAGAATTAATATTAAAACCCTAGTTTAAGGTTAAATTTATTTACATGCAATTTGTTTATGAAAATAATTAATATAAAGTATTTATTATATTTTTTTGTCCTTTTTTGATTTTCAGGCATTTTTTATATTTTGGTAAAAATAATTAATTAAATGAAAACAACAAAGAAAATAAAATAACAATTGAAAATAAAATATAATGAAAATGTGGAATTTGCAAACCAGGGGGGAATTCAGTCCCAAATTAGGAGGTATGATCCAAGAAATTTTGGCCCATTAAGCTTGATCCATTTGACTTTTCCATGCAGCGTGCACATGCGTTGACCATGGTATATGATGTGCCTTCAATTTTGCACCCTTGGATTGCTTCTGATGGACGCGTGGCTGTGGATCTTTGAGGATGCATGGTGTGTCTTAACACTGGCGCTGCATGGGAATTGCTAATGAAAAATATTATGGAAATTATACAGACCTGGGGCTCGAACCCAGGTCTTGGATGTTGAAGCAATGAGCATTTGCCAGCTGAGCCACTGAACCTTTTTGATATATTAGTAACAAGTAAATAATATAAAAGAAAAGCGAAACATTAGTGGATTAAAGCGCGCGAGATTTAAATTAGCCAATCATTGGCAGCCACGCAGTCGTCTTCCTCGCGTGCCTGAAACACAAAATATAAGGCAACGGTTTTACGTGCGTTGTCTAAGGTCAGTTTCGAGAAAATAGCGACTAGAGCTATGGTGTCCATAAATTAATCGCGAGTGGTGCTTCCTGTTCTTCCAGAGGTGTCAAGTTCAATGGTTTTGGTCTCGTCCCCCAATTTTGCTTTATTTCAAAAGCCCTAATTCTAAGCTCTGCAAACCCTAGAAATTGAACATGGTGGAATCGCCTACAACTTGCAAAAACTCAATTAATCGCATGGGTTAGTTTGCAAATGTTTCACTGATCATGAATATATAGTTAGAATGCCATGAATGTGCATAAATAATGAAACACGATAATGAAAGAATATGGAACAAGAGGGACTTCTGTATACCGTTCCAAAGCGCAAAGCTTGATGTTTTTGATTGGAATATGATCAATGATCTCCCAGGAAGCTATTGGAATAGTTTTTGTGCCTTGAAGCCCCCTGTAACAATGATTTCAGAATTGCTTTTTTTGACAAAAATTCCAAGTTTGCAATGGCCTCTTCTGCGCAGCTTTCTGTCCCTGGACATTAGGGTTATGTTTGTGCTTATGTAGTGAACGTATTAGGTCAAAAATTTCAATCAAATCTCTTGTAATTCATTGTTTTGAATATTTGATTTCTTAAGATCTTTTTTTCAATCTTTTTCAAGTGTTCTTTGCTCTCAATCATGCCAATCAATCCAATTCTTTCCTAATTAGCATATGCACGAAATCTTGAGGCTTTGGGCCAAGTGGTCGTGCACATGCTTGGAATTATGAATCATGGAAGAAAAATGGGCCCATTAGCAATTTTAGGTCATTTGAAGTATTGTTGACTTTTCAAAATATCCAAAAATTTCCCAACTTTCACAAGGCATAACTTGCTCAAATTTTAAGCTTTTCTCATGTTCTTGGACATTTTGGAAAGGTCTTTAAGTCCTCTAACCAATGTCTTTGGTCCCATGTCATTTTGATTTACCAATCTCAAGTTATGGCCTTTGACTTAAAGTCCCTTTTTGTTGACTTTTGAAAATGACCTATAATGTTGAAATTGATAACTTTTTGTGAGAGCATTTCTTGGACTTGAAGTATGAAGATGAGTTGTAGGAAATGTCTTTCTCTTCAAAATGAGCTTTGGATGGAATTTTTCTGATAATCCATGTGAAAGTTATGCCCTGGTCAATTTCAGTTGACTTTTTCGACTGTCCAAATAAGGCAACTTTTGCATCTTGATGATTTCTGAGCCAAATTTTGAGAATCATGATCAAGCATTGATCAAATGATGTTTGTGGCTTCAAAATGATATATTGACCAAAAATTTGAACTTTTGACTGTTAAATGACCATTTTGCCCCTACAGTTGACTGTAATGCAATTTAGGGTTTTGACTGTGCAATTTTGAGCTGAATGCCTTGAAACTTGATATGAGGATACTTGACCATATTTGTAAGCATGTGAGATTTGATTGGGTCTTTGAAAACTTCATTTTCTTGATCAGAACACAAACCCTAGTTTTGACTGTATAGGAGACCTTTGCACTGTGCAACCCTTGGGGAATTTTGCAGCTTGACTTGGCAATTTCTTGGAGAATATGGGAGGGAAAATTTTGGGGTACAACAGTTGCCCCTGTTCAATCTTCTTAGACCTGAGGATGCAGATTGGCTGACGTGCCTTTCGTAATCCGAGGGTGGAAGATGATTGAACACTAGAGTGCCCAGAAATTTGCGCTCACATGTTGACAGTGTGATGGGGGAATGGGCTTATAGATGCCATTTGGAGATTGCTGGATAGGATGATGGGCTTATAGATGCCATCTGAATGTTGATCGCGTGGGAGATTCCTTAGCGAGAACCTGTATACCTGCAAAACAGAAAATGAGTACCTGACACGCTGCAGGAGCTGATTTTAGATGCTTGGCATAGATATGTCCTGACTGATTACAGGAGCTGATTCTGGAGCTTCAAACGGCGATGAATGAACCAGGGATGGTTACTCCCTTAGCATGAATGGTAAGAGAACCTTGGGCGACTTTAACTCCAACAACGCTCGTTGAGAAAAATCTTGGGTGTCTTCTATTGGGATAAGAATCAGGGAGATCTTTGGGTCGATCTGACTGAACCAGAGAAGGCCTTTGACTGGGTAAGAATCAGGAAAATCTTAGGGCGATTTAGCTGAACCGGGCAAGGTCTTGAAATATCTTCAACTGGATAAGCATCAGGGAGATCTTAGGGTCGATCTGACTGAACCAGAGAAGGCCTTTGACTGGATAAGCATCAGAAAAATCTTAGGGCGATTTAACTGAACCGGTCTAGGTCTTGAAATATCTTCAACTGGATAAGCATCAGGGAGATCTTAGGGTCGATCTGACTGAACCAGAGAAGGCCTTTGACTGGATAAGCATCAGGAAAATCTTGGGGTTGATTTAACTGAACCGGTCTATATCTTCAAATGGATAAGCATCAGGGAGATCTTAGGGTCGATCTGACTGAACCAGAGAAGGCCTTTGACTGGATAAGCATCAGGAAAATCTTAGGGTCGATTTAACTGAACCGGACAAGGTCTTGAAATATCTTCAACTGGATAAGCATCAGGGAGATCTTAGGGTCGATCTGACTGAACCAGAGAAGGCCTTTGACTGGATAAGCATCAGGAAAATCTTAGGGCGATTTAACTGAACCGGTCTAGGTCTTGGAATATCTTCAACTAGATAAGCATCAGGGAGATCTTAAGGTCGATCTGACTGAACCAGAGAAGGCCTTTGACTGGATAAGCATCAGGAAAATCTTAGGGCGATTTAACTGAACCGGTCTAGGTCTTGGAATATCTTCAACTGGATAAGCATCAGGGAGATCTTAGGGTCGATCTGACTGAACCAGAGAAGGCCTTTGACTGGATAAGCATCAGGAAAATCTTAGGGTCGATTTAACTGAACCGGACAAGATCTTGAAATATGATTGAGAACTTAACTGAGTCTTTCCTGAAAGGTAAAAGTCAGTCATATGCAATGCATGATATGAATCAAGCAATGATGTTCTCAACATAAATGAGATTTGTATGATATAATGCGTCTATGCATGCTATAATGATGTATGTGATGTTTTATGAATGTGTTTTTCGCCTAAGAAAGTAAATCCTTGACGGGTGCCGGGAAGTCATATCCTGGGCTGATGTTGAAGAATAGATTTTGCTTCCGCTGGGGATGATAATTGCAAGAATACCGGTAGGAGAAGATGGCTCCGTTGCGGAATAAACTTGGCAAATGGAAGATTCTGCGGGGAGAAAAGATACTCTAGTGACTATGCTGGGAAGCAATACTCTGTGGGGATAGATATGCTTTGCTGAATTGTTGATAACTTGCTGAGGATACCCTTGTTGTGCTGGAAGTGTTGATGGACTTTGCTGGGGTAAGAAGACTTCGTCGAGGACGCTCTTTCCATGACTTTTGGCTGAGGATAACCCAGTTATATCCTGTTACGGAAATAACTCTTTGAATAAAGCCGGGAGACGCGTTCGTGCTCTGCTAGGGGATAAGCTTCCAGAATATACTGGGGATAAGCCTATTTCTTGGGGAGATAGATCCCAACCTTCCTGGGGAACTGGATTGGACTTTCTTGGGGAAGTTTTGATATGCTGGGGAAGCGATTCCTTTGAATGTTGGTCTGCCGCCGGGGAACAATCTTTAGAGCAAGACTGCCGGGGATGCTTGTTTAAGAATATGCATGCTGCTGGGGAAGTGTTGAGATCTGCTGGGGGATACCCAACTTCCTTAAGATTTGATGGCTCTACTTGGAGAAGAATGCATTGACTGCTGACTCTCTCTGGGGAATCAAGATGCCTGGTTATGTTCTTTAGCTGAACCTACCTTGGTACCTTGGAGGATGGAACAGTTAGAACGCTTAGACCACTCTTTATTGCCCCTGTTTCTGAGGTGAAGGGAGAAGATATCTTGGAGGTCGTTTGACAAATCTTCTGGCAGACAAGTGACGAGATGCCGGGACATAGTTGTACGCTTAAATCCCTAATTTTTGCCTGGACCGCCCTTCCGGGTTTTCAGTCCACCGGGATACCCATTTTTGCCCAAGCCGCCTTTTCAGGTTTTCGACTTGCCGGGTGTACAGATTTTTTTGTTTCATCCCTTATTTTTGCCCGAACCCTTTTGGTTCGCCGGGAAGCCCTTATTTTTGCCTAGGTGTGTCAACCTAGCGGGTCTTTTGTTCATGCGTAGTATCTTTTCGACTATGTCCATGTTCAGGGAATGTAGGGAGCTGCCCCTGTTGGAAGTGTTTTGTCATGCCACCAGAAGGTATATGATCAGGCAAGATTCGTTGTTGGAATGCCCCAAGTGACTCAGGCGGAGATCTGCCCCAGGCTGATAGGCTTTTGAGAGATTCTCCGAATCTTGACTTGAATGCCCCAGATGATAGACCATGATCATGCCTGCCCCTTGATTGGAAGTAATTTTGTTCACTAGGTATTCATCGTGCGAATTTCCCTGTTGTTCAAACAAAAGGTCATATGCAAACAAAGTTATGTTAAAAATGCAAAGCTTATGTCTGTCTTGAAGATTTCGAAAATGCATTCTTTTTCATAAAACAAGTGAATATTTGTAAAACGTGATGTCAACTCCGTATTTTATCGCAAGCCTTAAGGAGTCAGGATACCTTTCGTCACAGTATGCTTTCGAACTAACCCATGCTTCAGCTAGGACTTTTGAGGGTTATAACGTGGCCTGGTTCACGGTTTAAGAAACAAAGGATAAAGGCTCAAATTTTGTTTGTACCCACCCGCTCTTCGTGATGTTCTCCAAACCTAAACTCAGCTGATCATACGTTAGACCTCGTTTGAGTCTTTGCTCTGATTTTCCGGTGATAATTCAGATGTTGATAACTTATTTTGAATAGGCAGTCATTTCTTTCTTGTTTTTTTTTTAGGGTTTGTAATACCTCTTTCTTGTCTGATTTTTTTTTTGTTATCCCTATTTTTTGCCTGAGCTGTTTCCTTTTTGGAATTACAGTCAGCGGGATGCCCCAGTTTCGTAAGTCCCCTTCGTAGGTTTTGACTTATTGGGCTTTTCATTTATGATTTTTGATAACGACTGCCTGTCTTTATGATTGTAGGGAACCATCACTGTCTTTTGTTTTGTAAGGACTTTTTGGTGCCATTCGTTATGCACTTGGATCAACTGAGAGAACTACCCTGCCCCAGGTTATGATTATGGGTTTTGATTTTCGAAAATAAAAACTCCTACTTCTTTGGCTCAGAGGGGTTGACGAGGGATTATCATCCTTATAACTCCAGTGTTTAGGAATTGAAACAATGCCTGTACTTCATCAGCGGGGTCTGTTCAAAAGCATACTGTAAAGATCGTGATATCGTTTTCGTCATCCTCCCTCAAGAGGCTTAGAATTATTTAAGATCAAGAGTTGACATCAGAAAAAATATGAAAACAGTTTGCATATAGTGAATGCGAATATATTGATTCAAAAATAGACATAAGCGATGCATTAATGGAATAACAATGTTTTAACATGAATAAATGTTTAAACAAAAGAAAATCACAACTTGAATTCGAATGAACAAAAAGTGCTTTCTATCCTAGCCATGTTTTGGCAAGGGAGCAGTGATCACGTTGGGGGTCTCGGGTACTTCAAACTGAATCTCTCCAGCGTCGATCATGCCTTGAATCTTGTACTTCAGTGCCCAACAATCCTCAGTATCGTGCCCCGGGCTACCAGAATGGTAAGCGCACCTTGCTTCTGGGTTGTAGCTTGGAGAGGAGGTCTTTGGATTTGCAGGAGGGTTGATCACCGCAATCAGGTTCATCCTTAACATGTGTTGCAAGGCTCGTGACCATGGCATGTTGATATTGGTGAATTGTCTCTTAGGCTCGTCCGACCTGTTATGATCAACCCGCTGTTTTTGGCGAGGTCGTTGTTGGACCTGTGAAGTAGTAGCAACTCGGAGAGGTCTATTCACTGGACCCGACCTTTGCCCTCTTGGAAGTTGTTCCATGATCTGGTCCCTGATTTGGGCTGGTTGCTTCATGCCTTGAGGAAGCTGACTGACCATGGCTCTCAGCTCTCCTTGCTCCTGAGCTAAACCTTGAATGAGGGCCCTTTGCCCCAACATCTGGGTTTTCAATGTGTCTACCTCAGCTTGTAGACGTTTCAGCTGTTCGTCCTTGTCATCTTCAGGACTTTTTCTGATCAGATTCCCCATGAGGAGTGCCCTCAACTCTTCCTGCCCCTTGGATAGACCTAGGAAGATTTCCCTGAACTGAGACTCTTGAGCGTGAAAGTCTTGGTTATCTGGTTGGAAGGCCATTTCTGAAATAAACAGCGAGAAAGGTAAGTGCCCTACAAAGAACGGGTACCTGTAATGCAATGATATGTATGATATGCATGCAATGTTTTCAAGGATCTCGCAGGGTAAACAAGAAAATTGTTAGCATCGGAATTGGTAGCTTTGATTGAAGGAAACCCATGCTGTTGAGTATTCTTCTTGAAGGGTCAAAGGCTCACCATATCCAGTGGGTCATAGCCCCTGACTTTAGTCATCATGTTGGTTTTGATTTCCAAACAACCTTGGTTAGGGGAACCTTCTTCAGGAGTCAGAGCTCACCATGTCAAGTGGGTCATAGCCCCTGACAACCTTGGCTAGAGGAAAATAAATCCTCTTTGCCCCTTACTGGGATAGTTGATTCATCATGACCTGCATCACAAGCCCTTGAGATCCTTGGAATGGGTTAGGATGTATGCAATGGTATGATGTCATGATGCATGGGGTAATGTAAGTAACCCTGTTATGAGTCCTAATTAAGGACTGCAAACCAAAACCTGCAAGAAACTCAAGTAAAACCTGTCATGAGTCCCAATTAAGGACCAAATAAAACCTGCAAATAGTTCATGTGTCAGATAAAGCATGCAAGTAGTCAAGTACGAAGGCACACAAGTCACACAAGAGAAAGCCCTTAGAGTTTAAGGCCAGCATGAAGTTTTGGGTACTACCCTCTTGAAGTTGGTGGGCTCAACCTGTCCTATTAGAAGTAACCGGGTTCTAAGGGTCCCAATATCACGGGATTGCTTTCATTGTTCATCGTTTCGATTTAGCCACTGAACTGGCGACCGAAATATTCCAGGAAAGCAACCCTCAATTGAGTGTAGTATCGAGTATCAACCAACCTCGGACTACACCAAAGTCAGTTATCTCACTACCCTAAAGAGGCCAAGATAGTTCAATTAAGGTTCCTAAGGTCTGTTGATGCTTCACGACACCACGCGGAGGCCCCGTACTCTCCTTGACTGAACTCAAGGGTTACCGGTACACACCAAGGTGCCACATCAACGTAGCAGACTGTTTCAACCATGTCGGTATACCCCGCACAGTTCCCTCACAGCCTTGTTGCTACTTTCTAAGAAGGTATTCCCCAGATCCGGGTTAAGATCTATAGATCTCCCAAGACAGTCCCACAATTTAAAGCAGACAAGTCAATACAATTGAAAACACAGTTATGAACTACCCTAAGGTACACCTCACTTTAAGTTTGTTCCCCAGCAGAGTCGCCAGTTCTGTGATCGGTGGATCTGGAACTGACTGTTTAATGCTGGTTCACGAAATGTCGCGGAAGCAAGAGTCGCCACCGTCTTTTATTTTCTCCAAATGGAAAGGACAAAAGCACAGAAAAATTCCTTAAAGAGATTGCTCTCGGTTCGGGAGGTAGATTATAGAAAGGGAAGGTGTTAGCACCCTTTCTATCCATGGTTATCCATGGGCTCTTAGATACTTGCTCATTGTGTTTTCAAAAATGGTTTGTTTGCTTTTCAACTGTGGGTTTAAAAAGTTTCTTTGAAAATTCCAGTTCGACTCTTGTATCAGTCCTCAAGAGTTTGAAAAATTGTTTTCGAAAGCTTTTTGAAAATGTGTTGGTGTGAAAAGTATTTTGTTTTGTTTTGAAATTTAGAGCAAGTATCTAGAGTCGTCTACCTACCCTAAGGAATTCGTCTGTGTAAATGTCCTTTAAAGTAGTGCCATCCCACCATTGAGAGGTAGGTAGCACCACCGTTGGAGGTGTTCGGGTCCATTCGAGGTTCGGGACATGGTGATCACCAGAGCAATGGGAAGACACCTTAGAAGCTACCCTCATGCCAGGTTCCCGGATCATGAGGACTTACTAAGACATCCTCTACTCGACGATCACCTTTCGAGGCAAGGCAACAGTGAGGCGTACCCTAGGGGTGGTGTGTGCGATTCGTGTGTCGTTTTCATTTGCATTTATCTTGTCATGTTAAAGTGATCTACGCTTGATTTTATTATGGTCATTCATTCTTGCATGCTTTATTAACAGTTAAAAGTCGCGAGGGAAAATAAATCTAAAGCTATTACAAATGGCGCGGGTCCACATCGCCAAAATTAAACCGGACCCGATTTGACAGAAAAGTAAAGGAATTAAAAGAATTAAAAGTGCGAGAAGTAATTATTTACAA
Source organism: Vicia faba (assembly GCA_948472305.1). NCBI lineage: Eukaryota > Viridiplantae > Streptophyta > Magnoliopsida > Fabales > Fabaceae > Vicia > Vicia faba. The sequence goes on along the minus strand of OX451739.1, from coordinate 1,555,431,545 downwards.
GGCTTCGGGAGAGGTACATAATTATTTAAATGACATAAAATAAATATGCGAAATTAAACAATTAAAAATATGGGCGTTGGACCCTTTTGCAAAAAATTAAAGTTAACGAGGAATTAAAATTAAAATTAAAAGAAAGCAAGAATTTGTTTTGGGTGTTTTTTAGTGTTTTAAGATTTAATAGAAAAAAGAATTAATGAAAATTAAAATTGAATGCAAACCCTAATTCTAATGGCTTTTAAATTTATTGTGAAAATATTAAATTGAAACCTAAATTAAACCTAATTTTTTTTATGTACAATTTAGTTATAAAAATAAATAAATAAATAATATTATGGGAAAGAAAAAATTAAAAGGAATAAAAATTATCAATTAAACCTAGTTCTACATTTTTTAGATTTTTTATGAAAAGAATTAATATTAAAACCCTAGTTTAAGGTTAAATTTATTTACATGCAATTTGTTTATGAAAATAATTAATATAAAGTATTTATTATATTTTTTTGTCCTTTTTTGATTTTCAGGCATTTTTTATATTTTGGTAAAAATAATTAATTAAATGAAAACAATAAAGAAAATAAAATAACAATTGAAAATAAAATATAATGAAAATGTGGAATTTGCAAACCAGGGGGGAATTCAGTCCCAAATTAGGAGGTATGATCCAAGAAATTTTGGCCCATTAAGCTTGATCCATTTGACTTTTCCATGCAGCGTGCACATGCGTTGACCATGGTATATGATGTGCCTTCAATTTTGCACCCTTGGATTGCTTCTGATGGACGCGTGGCTGTGGATCTTTGAGGATGCATGGTGTGTCTTAACACTGGCGCTGCATGGGAATTGCTAATGAAAAATATTATGGAAATTATACAGACCTGGGGCTCGAACCCAGGTCTTGGATGTTGAAGCAATGAGCATTTGCCAGCTGAGCCACTGAACCTTTTTGATATATTAGTAACAAGTAAATAATATAAAAGAAAAGCGAAACATTAGTGGATTAAAGCGCGCGAGATTTAAATTAGCCAATCATTGGCAGCCACGCAGTCGTCTTCCTCGCGTGCCTGAAACACAAAATATAAGGCAACGGTTTTACGTGCGTTGTCTAAGGTCAGTTTCGAGAAAATAGCGACTAGAGCTATGGTGTCCATAAATTAATCGCGAGTGGTGCTTCCTGTTCTTCCAGAGGTGTCAAGTTCAATGGTTTTGGTCTCGTCCCCCAATTTTGCTTTATTTCAAAAGCCCTAATTCTAAGCTCTGCAAACCCTAGAAATTGAACATGGTGGAATCGCCTACAGCTTGCAAAAACTCAATTAATCGCATGGGTTAGTTTGCAAATGTTTCACTGATCATGAATATATAGTTAGAATGCCATGAATGTGCATAAATAATGAAACACGATAATGAAAGAATATGGAACAAGAGGGACTTCTGTATACCGTTCCAAAGCGCAAAGCTTGATGTTTTTGATTGGAATATGATCAATGATCTCCCAGGAAGCTATTGGAATAGTTTTTGTGCCTTGAATCCCCCTGTAACAATGATTTCAGAATTGCTTTTTTTGACAAAAATTCCAAGTTTGCAATGGCCTCTTCTGCGCAGCTTTCTGTCCCTGGACATTAGGGTTATGTTTGTGCTTATGTAGTGAACGTATTAGGTCAAAAATTTCAATCAAATCTCTTGTAATTCATTGTTTTGAATATTTGATTTCTTAAGATCTTTTTTTCAATCTTTTTCAAGTGTTCTTTGCTCTCAATCATGCCAATCAATCCAATTCTTTCCTAATTAGCATATGCACGAAATCTTGAGGCTTTGGGCCAAGTGGTCGTGCACATGCTTGGAATGATGAATCATGGAAGAAAAATGGGCCCATTAGCAATTTTAGGTCATTTGAAGTATTGTTGACTTTTCAAAATATCCAAAAATTTCCCAACTTTCACAAGGCATAACTTGCTCAATTTTTAAGCTTTTCTCATGTTCTTGGACATTTTGGAAAGGTCTTTGAGTCCTCTAACCAATGTCTTTGGTCCCATGTCATTTTGATTTACCAATCTCAAGTTATGGCCTTTGACTTAAAGTCCCTTTTTGTTGACTTTTGAAAATAACCTATAATGTTGAAATTGATAACTTTTTGTGAGAGCATTTCTTGGACTTGAAGTATGAAGATGAGTTGTAGGAAATTTCTTTCTCTTCAAAATGAGCTTTGGATGGAATTTTTCTGATAATCCATGTGAAAGTTATGCCCTGGTCAATTTCAGTTGACTTTTTCAGCTGTCCAAATAAGGCAACTTTTGCATCTTGATGATTTCTGAGCCAAATTTTGAGAATCATGATCAAGCATTGATAAAATGATGTTTGTGGCTTCAAAATGATATATTGACCAAAAATTTGAACTTTTGACTGTCAAATGACCATTTTGCCCCTACAGTTGACTGTAATGCAATTTAGGGTTTTGACTGTGCAATTTTGAGCTGAATGCCTTGAAACTTGATATGAGGATACTTGACCATATTTGTAAGCATGTGAGATTTGATTGGGTCTTTGAAAACTTCATTTTCTTGATCAGAACACAAACCCTAGTTTTGACTGTATAGGAGACCTTTGCACTGTGCAACCCTTGGGGAATTTTGCAGCTTGACTTGGCAATTTCTTGGAGAATATGGGAGGGAAAATTTTGGGGTACAACAATGGGCTTTAGATGTGATTGGAGAAATAAAACCAGCATCATCAAAACAGCAAAGATATATTTTAGTCGGTATTGATTACTTTACAAAATGGGTCGAGGTAGTAGCTTTAACTAACATCGACCAAGAAGTTGTTATTGATTTTATACAAAATCACATCATATGTCGGTTTTGAATTCCAGAAACAATTACGACCGACCAAGGATCAGTGTTTATTGGACGAAAAATGCATGAATTTGCACAAGAAGTTTGAATTAAATTATTAACTTCTACTCCTTACTATGCTCAAGCAAATGGTCAAGTCGAAGCTACCAATAAAGTGATAATTAGCCTAATTAAGAAGCATGTAGGAAAGAAGCCAAGGAATTGGCATAAAACACTGGATCAAGCCTTATGGGCGTGTAGAACTTCCCCTAAGGAAGCAACATGAACTACTCCATTTCGACTTGCATATGGGCATGATGCAATGTTACCAATGGAGATACATGTTCAATCGATAAGAATCCAAAGACAGCATGCAATACCATCTGAGGATTACTGGAATATGATGGAAGACGAGCTTGTTGACATAGATGAAGAAATGATGTTGGCCCTTGATTCGTTAATAAGACAGAAAGAAAGAGTTGCCTGTGCTTATAACAAAAAAGCAAAGGATAAAGTATTTGATGTTGATGATCTATTATGGAAAGTGATATTACCTATGGACAAAAATGATAGAGTCTTAGGGAAATGGTTCCCAAATTGGGAAGGACCTTTTAAGGAGATACAAGTTTTTTCAAATAATGCCTATGAGCTTGAGGAGTTAACCCCAGATCGATGGATCTTAAGGGTAAATGGAAAGTACTTAAAAAAGTATAAGCCCATTCTTTAAAAAATCAAAATCCCGACGGAATAAATATTCGTCGAACCAGCGAGTTGGTAAAATTTTGCTGAGACCAGCAAACTTAAAACACGCATAAAACGTGGAAGATACATATAAAACAAACAAAGAAAGGGTTCGTTAAAATTTGGATTAAAGCCATGAAGAAATTACAAGATAGTTGGTACAATGATTAAAAATGCTTAAATTTGGCTTGGAATGACCGCAGTTCACCATGGAGGTTGGTAGCCTGATATTCAAAACCTTATGCCTGAATCTTAAGTGTTTCAAGCTCTGTTTCGACAGAAGAAATCGCGTCACTTACAGCCACGGTGCCACAGCCATTTGCTCAGCTTTTGCTTGGGTTGGATTAATCACATTGTTAATCTCTTCCTCTTGCTTGGGGATTAATTCTAATTCCTTATTGAGAGCAGAAATCTAGTCACGTATTTCAGCAGCTTTGTTTCGTTTGGGAATCAGTTCCTATTTATTCTTTTCAATCATTGCTAACAAATCGTTAATTTCTTCAGTAACTTGCACCATCATATCCAACTTCTCTTTCACGAAGGCTTCCTTCCACTCAATCGCTTCCTCATTTTCCTGAATACTTTTAACATTTTTGCGTAGAGGAATGAAAAATTTCTCAAATGTCGTTATCATCAACCTGGATGATTCAGACATATTGAGTTCTTTCATTTGAGTAAGAGCGTCTGAGATTTATGGGCCAAGAGTTAGATCAAAAAGGAGAAGATGAGGCAGATCAGGATTCAAAGCATGAGTCCAAATTTTAGTCATCAGATTTTTGGCTTTAACTGCTTCAGGACTCATCTTGTCATTATATGCTTAAGATGGTTTGGAGTCAGAAGAAAGAGTGCGAGAACTCACAAAGCGATGTAACCTAGCAATTGCTTCTAGACCAGAAGGATTGACTCCCATGTGTTTTAGTTTAGTGGGTGAGTCGAGCTTTCTTCTCCCAGAAGAAACGAGAGGCGCGCCTTGCATGCTTTCAGGAGGGGGCAGAATTCGGGAGGTGGTGACATTTTTATTTGCTTCTGAACCCTGCAGGGAATCTGAAAGGCTAGAATCAGAACTAGTCGAACTATAACCCTTATGTTTGGCAGGACTAGTGACTGAGTCAGAGTCACTGAGACTAGCCGGAATAGTCAGGTCGATAAACTCACCATCAACAATGTCAAGATTCTCATGATGGTGAGAGGAAGAAGCTTCTGACAAAGGGGTATAGTCAGGTACACATTGTTGTTGACTGGAGATATTAACCTAAAGAAAGCAAGAAAAGGTATTAGCCAAAACAAATTCAACAAACAAAAAACGAAAGAAACTAGAAAACAACCAGCTAATACCTGTGTCGACGGATTAAGATCGACAAACTCATCCTTAGCTGAAACATTAGTAAGGTCTCTCATTGGGATTTGAACTTCATCAACCCTAGGAGCACGAGTGGGAGTAACCAAAGCTGTGTCGACCACAATGGTATCAGTACCTAAATCCGAGGTGGCTTCAGGATTTTCAACCAAGACCATGTTACGTCTCCTTCTTATAATAAGAGGAATTTCAACATCAGTTGGCTCCTCTATTTCATCAACAAGTTTCAAGCCAACCTTTTCTTCAGCACCCTGAGATATAGGTACCTTTGTCTTCTTCTTCTTTTTCTCCACCTCGCCTTCAGTAGAGGAATCTTTTTTCCTCTTATGGCTTTTGGATTTGTGGGAGTGTTGAGAGGGCTGAACATCAGGTGATGGCTAATTATCAGAGAAATATATAAGTCGAAGCAATTGTGTTAGTCGATGATGGTTGTTTTGACTAGACAGAATATACCTTATCCCTCTCAGAAGTATGCTCTTTCTCCTTCTTGGACCTTTTGGATTCGTCAGAGGGAGTAGCCAAATCCGCTGAGCGTTTTTGACTCTAGCGAACAAGGAAAATATTAATACAAGTTTAGGGCATAAACAACATAAAAATAAGAAGTATATAAATACACCCACCGAAGAAGCCTTCTTGAGTGAAGAAGAAATGGGTTCATCGTCGAAGCGTGTGTGGTCAGGAATGATCTACAAAATTAAGCTAAGTCAGATATGCCAAATCAAGAATAATAGCCGGCAGAAAGTTGAATTTTAAACTTGACGCGTCGAAGGTTTTTGTTTTCCGACAGGAACGGCACCCGCCTGATCTATTGGTATAGCTGTAAGATAAGTGTAACACAATTAGATAAGCAACCAAAGTAAAATAGGCTAGGGGGTAAGCTTTCCAAAAATCGTTACCAATTTGTGTAGTCGAAAGTACTCTAACATATCAGAGATCATAATGAAGATGCCCTGAATAGTTAGGTAGGTAATACTTCATAGGTACCACTCTGTCGGCCTTTGTCTTATAGGAATTTTGCATATCCGGTATAGAGAAATACCACCAATCAGGAATAGGTGGGCCAAAGGGCTGGATGGAAAAGGAGGAAATTTGATGTTTCCAAAATGAAGCGCGTAAAGATATTTATGTTTCGCATAATCAGGGATTTTTAGTGTCGGGATTCTATCGGTTACCTTCTCCTTTAATTCGACAGCAGCCTCATAGATGGTCCGACAAAGATCATATGGTCGATACACAATTCAGAAGTAATTCTGGAAAGCTCGAATTGGTTTAATGTGAGTAATCTTACACTTGGTCGCTTTTGCCTGCAAATTTGAGAAAGTTGTAGTTAGCTCAGTCAGCTTGGCATTTGAATCACCAATGAATGTAACAAAATATGACTGCCACCAAGTTTCAAATTCTTTGGTGTAGTAGAAAGACAGTTGGAAAGGAGTGAGAGTGAGTGTGGGTCTTCTTGCCCATAGATTCCCTATATCATCCTTGATCATTTCGAAGTGTTGGTCAATTATGATGTCTACCAGCAGCTCGTGAGAATTGAACAAAGACTTATGAACAAGATGACAGAGTCCAAATTGTCGAGCCACCAAGTTAGGCTGATAAGCAACCAAACCCGGGTTCACACTGACAATCACAGTAGATAAGAATTGGGGAGTCAAGTAAAGCCTCCAGAGGATTAAGGAATTTTTCTTGTCCTCTTCTCTTGCGGGTAGAAAAGCCCTAATAAACCATTATGGGCCATCTTGTCTATCATAAAATGGGGCCATCGAGGGTGTGAAATCGACTCTTGTCAACATAATGGTAAACAGCAGTCTGAAGACTTCAGGATTTAGGGAGCCCTTGTTGATAGGAGTCAGAGGGAGAAGGCATTGCCAAACGATATGGCTTTGAGATGGAGGGCATGCTACCTTTCTGTTTCTAAAGGGCTTAATCTCCTTAGAGAAAGTGGAATTCAAACATAGCTGCAAGAGCCAAAAAGGACCATGGACTAAGACGTTCTTTTTCTTTGAATTATTAGGGTTAAAACGCTTTATTTGGTTAGCAGCATCAGTCAAAGCTGCATAGAGAGAGGCCAAAATTAGCTGGCCTAAAGCAACATTCTCACCCATGTGCAATTGGGTAGCCAAATAAGAAAATTGTTTGGCCACCTGCATCGACCTAGAACAAAAAACAAAGCGAGACAGCCATAAGGTTAGAAACGCCACATGCACTTCATCAGTTACAGGACCAGAGGTTTGAGCATGATGGTCAATGAAATTATTATATGTTGGCTTTCCAGCTTCACCCACATAGAACCTTAGTGGCACAGGTTCAACATCTCTATAGTTGAAAACCGTTCCAGATGGTTTTAGCCCTGTGATGGCAGCAACGTCGAACAGGGTAGGAGTGATCATACCATATTTAGTATGAAAAGTGTTGGTCGATCCCTCCCAGAAATGTATGGCGGCTAGGAGCATGCCACTAGAATAAGGTTGACCACATCGAGAAAGTTCTAGCAGGGTATAAATACCCATCCTTTTCTATTGGCCTCCTTTGACAATTTCTAAGCATGCCATCCAAGCACGAAATTTAGGGCAATGCAGAGGTGGAGCGGTTCTAAAGTTCCTGTCAATATATTTAAGTGATATAGGGTTTGGAGAAGAGATGATGGGTCTAGTAGTAGTACTAGTAGGAAAAAACACCTCCTTATCATCTACATAGATTTCGGAGGGTGCATCAGCAGGAAGTAATCCTAAAAAGGCTAAGGGTTTCTGCTCAAGAGAGAAAGGGATAAGTACCTGAGATTGCCAGATTTTGGCTTTCTCCTCAACAAATGGAGGTTCCGACACATAATCTTTGCCATCAACAAGGCGCGGTTGAAGAGCGATTACTGGAGAGGAAGTTTGATTTTTAACATTCGCCATTGTAAAAGGTTTGGAGGAGGATGAAGATGAAGAACAACGATGGTGTGTAGTTTCTGGGTTTTTTTTCTTTCTAAAAGCAATGGTTGAAGAAGTGAAGAAAAATATAAAAAATGAGAAATAAGGGTATTTATAGACCCTGAGGAAAGAGGAAATAATGGGAAAAATCTTTTGTGATTTCCCAAGTTCAAATCACGTCAGTTTATGGGACGCGTGCCACAAGATCAACGTGAGTTAGTGGGGCATGTTTCCCACTAAAAGTGCAATGATGGCAAAAATTAATGTCACGTGTCTCGAAACTGATAAGCGTGATACGTTACCATGATTACGTGACGTCACGGAAAAGACAGAACAGTAATGTTCATTTTTAGATAAATGGAAACGACTTGGTCGAATGGTGAAACCGACCCTTCAGAGATACCATTGTCTCATATTTGTCGAAATTCGAAAATGGCATCTCTGGGGGGCATTTAGTTACCTTGGAAAATCTTAAGGTATTCAAGTACATGTAGTAAATGAAGATATTCTCAAAATCTAAGATTCGTCCTCTAAAATAAGGTTTTTCCTGGGAAACGGGAGCCAGTGTTTGAAAAGCTGATTTTATTAAGTTAGAGTTAATGCTTGAAAGGAGTCACACTGAAACTGTCGAAATCGAACTATGTCGACTAGGAAGAAATAAAAGAAAATTTGTCAAGAGGTTAAAATTAGTTTAGTCGACCAAAGGGTAAAACACAAGGACTTGTTTGAAAATGGTTTTAGTCGACAAAAAAGGGTTTCTTGGACTTAGAGGAAGTGTGGTTATTCTTTTCCAGAAAGAAAGTGTCGAAGCAAGGAAGAAGCGGTTTATGTTAAATAGGTTTAGAGGAATCATGGGCAGTTACCAATAGTCCACAACGTGTTCAAGCGCCAAATAGGTGGAACTTCAAAATCATGAGCAGTTACCAATAATCCACGATGTGTTTGAGCGCCAAATAGGTGGCAAAATCTAGTGAAGCAGTTACCTTAAAATGTTAATATTAGCCGTAGATTTTACCTAGGTAGTTACATTGTAAACACTATAAATAGCCAGATTTAGTATAGTTTGTGGGTGTGTTTACTTGTACTCTCAAATCACTTGTCAAACTCTGTCATTCCGAGCTTCAGGAAATCAAGAGTGAAGAGTTCTTGATGTACGTGAATCACCATTTTTATTTCAATGCAAATCCGTTACCTTTAATTTATAACTTTCGAGTACTTATCTGTTTTCTCTTTACTATCGAGCAAGATCTATATGTTATCTTCTATTTCACATAAACAATTCGACACTATCTGTTGGTCACGAGTCACCAGTCAATTAGTTTAGTGAGTCTCGCTTTTGTATGAATATCTTCTTTCGGTCACGAGTCACCAGTTAGTCGATTAAATCATAGTGTGGAAAACCATTACACCCATTCCCCCAGTCAAAAGAAAACCATCTCCCTGGACTAATATTTCGATGGAATATGTGTGATAGTAAAAACTCTTAGCACGCATCTTGAGATCAACTGGTCGATCTCGCAAGTTACCCTCAATCTAGGACTCTGGGAGGACCAGCGGTTGTTTACCATTTTCCACAGTAAACAAACACATAAAAATACAAATACGAATTCACATGATTATTGGAACCGGTGATGCATATGCGTGCGTTTTTAACAACTTTTCTTTCAATAACGACCCATTCTTACCCTATGAACCCTACAGAGATGATTGCAACGCTTGGTTTGGATGGAAATGGGTTGAATCAAACTGTAGGCATCTGCACTGAGTTCAGAAAATTTGAAACAACTTCAAGGTTTTGTGGAGTTTTTAGTGGGGCAATCTATACGCGTAGGAAATTCTTTGTGTATAGGCAATGTGTGTCTGTCCTCTTTTGCTTGTGCTTTAGCTCTATATTTATAGGGGTGCAGTAATGAACGAAAATGGCAAGAATCAGCCATTAACCATGGCTTTGAAGGCAGAATCAAAACTCTTAAAAGGTTGCCATTGTTGATGATTTCTACCATTTTGGGTTTTTGAGTGAACCTGGACCGGTTTCACTCCCACATCTTGACTTTTCGAATGCTCTCAAGTTTTATTTTTTGATGGTTCTGAGTTCCGATTCTAATGGTCCAAGGCCTCATCTTTGTGGATTCTTCGATTGAGCCACTATCTGCCTTAATTGCTTGATCTAAAAACTATCCAATTATCCCAATCGAACAGTTCTTGTTCCTTTCGATTTCCTTTCCTTCAATTTGACCACCTCTTCCTCTTGGTTTGTCAAAGCTTTATTTTTTCATCTCCTTCGAATGTAGTTGTGCAGGTGGCTCTTTGATTCCAACTCCCACCCTTTGCTTATGTCTACAAAAATATCTTAGTTGCTGATCACTAGTTCACCTTCGATTTTTGAATATAGCTTATATGCGCCAATCGAAGGATGACTTATGAGCACCAAGCCTTTACTTTGATTACCTAACTCCTTCCTTGCTTTTTCAGGAACATGCCTGAAACACATTGATCCCCAAAGTTCTAAGATGACTCATATTTGGTTGATTCATCTCTAATTGTCCTTCGATCACGCCCTGCTTGAAGATGGCATGTCCTTAGAACCAATAGATTTCCACGTGTTTCTTTGGATAAGATAAGAGCTTTTTGAATTCCAAATATTCTTCTTTTTGAAGCGCCCATTCAGGCAACATGTCAATTGAAAGGTGTCTTCCTTGTAACTCTTCGAATGGCTTACATATCCATGTTCGAAAACGAACCTTTCGGTGGCGCTCATTACCAGTTCTCCCAATCGAAGGCTTCATAAAAGCCTTCTCACTCTTTCTTTCAAACTAGCCCTCCTTCGATCCTAGTTTTTCATTGGGCATGAAATTAGTCTGCATATTACTATCGAAGCTGCTTTGACCAAAAAGCCCTTAGGCATATTTTCAGCCTTCGACCTACACTTTGTCATGTACACTTCTTTTCTTTCTTTCAGTTGTGCCATTATGCTGAGGCATATAGGGTGTCATGGAAATCATTTGAAGCTCTGGAACTCACACATCTTGGTGAAAAGTGAAATTAGTTGAAAGGCCATTGCTTAGGAGGAGAATTTATCTTATCAGTTTTTGGTCAACCTTGAGCAATTGGGGACCTTAATGAGTATGCCTTGAATAAAAATGTGAGGGAAAATTTTGGGGTACAACACCATGTTACCCCTGTTGTTGTGTTCTGAAGCCCATGCTCGGGCTTTGGTGAAGTTCTTGAAATCTTCTCATGTACCGCATGAAATCTCTACTGATCAATTCGAAAATTATATTACTAGCCTAACAACTGATAATGGGCTAGGCTTTTCTGATGCTGAATTGACTCCTGCAGGAAGGAACCATAACAATGACCTGCATGTCTCTATTGAGTGCATGGGCACTACCTTAGCTCATGTGTTAGTTGACACGGTTTCTTCATTGAATGTCTTACCGAAGGGTGCTCTAGAAAGGCTTGACTGTGAAGGGGTTGTGCTGAAACCCATTGATATTGTGGTGGGAGCCTTTGATGGTTAAAAGAGAATAGTGCATGAAGAGGTTTATCTTCCAATCAAAGTAGGTTCTCAGGTATTCAACTCTACCTTCTATGTGATGGACATTCATCCAACCTATTCCTATTTACTTGGACGCCCTTAGATTCATGGGGCAGGCGCCGTTACTTCCACTTTACACCAAAAGTTGAAATATCCCGTGAAAGGAAAGATTGTTACAGTTTATGGTGAAGAAGAATACATGGTAGGCCAATTGAACTCCTTCAAGTATGTTAAAATGGACAGAGAATTCATCGAGACTCCCTGCCAGAACTTTTAAGTTATTACTCAGATGACTATCGTTACTAAAGACATTTTTGTTATCCCTAAGGTCACCAGGGTTCTTCCCAGAATGGCCTCTCTGAAAGACGTTAGAATTATGATAGAAGAAGGTGGTTGCACTACTTGGGGTCAGCTTCCCGACACTCCTTACAAGTCTGATAAGTTTGGTTTGGGTTTCACCTCAGAGGCTCAGAGGGATGTTCGTCGTGCTTGTGCTGTGAGACCACCATTCCGCATCAACGACAATGGAGTCAACACGGTGGAAGATGTTGATAGTGACTATGACATAGACAATTGGATTTTCCCTACTACCGGCAATGGGCTCAATAATTGGAAGGCCGGAGACTTTATATCAATCTCCTTTAGTCAGGAGTAAATGCTATTTTCTGTTTTCTTACTTTTGGTTATGTAATTTAAATAATAACTTTAAACATTGTGCCTTACCCAAGGAACAATGGTCCATTTGTTAGGGTTGTCATTTTTCATCCGCATATTTTCATTTAATAAATCATTGGACGTTTGCATTCAAATTTTGTGCTCTTTGTCTTTCTTTTACTTTATTACTTTCAAAATAGCTATGTGTTCTTACACACAGCCACACAACAAATTACAGATCCATATCCACTATGGATCCCATTGATAACAATTCTCCTATTGCCAATTATGACTTTGAAAATCCGATCTACCAAGCCGAGGACGAAGGTGAGGAAAATTGTGAAGTTCCTAGAGAACTTGCTAGACAATTAGAGCAAGAAGAAAAATCCACACAACTGCATGAAGAGCCAATCGAGGTTGTGAACTTAGGTAATGAAGAGGACAAGAAAGAAGTCAAGATAAGTGTCAACCTAGAAGGCAGTTTCAAAAAGAGATTAATCCACATGTTGCATGACTATGTTGAGATCTTTGCTTGGTCATACGAAGACATGCTAGGGCTTGATACTGACATTATGGTTCATCGTCTACTGATGAAGGAAGGTTGTCCCCCGATAAAATAGAAAGTTTGCCATGGGTGTCCCGAGATGTCTGAAAAGATCAAAATTGAGGTTATAAAGTAGTTCAATTCAGGTTTATTAGTTGTTACATCCTATCCTCAGTGGGTTCCAAATGTGGTTCCATTGCCTAAGAAGGATGAAAAGTGTGTATGTGTGTAGACTACATGGATCTGAACAGGGCGAGCCCCAAAGATGACTTTCTGCTTCCGCACATTGATGTTCTGGTTAACAACACTGCTCAGCATAAAGTATTTTCCTTCATGGATGGTTTCTATGGTTATAATCAAAACAAGATGGAACCTGAAGACATAGAGAAGACTACCTTTGTCACATAGTGGGACACTTTCTGTTACAAGTTTATGCCTTTTGGTTTGAAGAACGTCGGTGCAATGTATCAGCATGCTATGATAGCTTTGTTCCATGACATGATCCATCACGAGATATAGGTTTATGTTGATGACAAGATAGCAAGGTCTTAGACTGAAGAAGAACATCTTGACCACCTACACAAGCTATTTGAGAGATTGAAGAAGTACAAGCTGAGGTTAAATTCGAACAAGTGCACCTTTGGGGTAAGATCCGGTAAGCTCCTAGGTTTCATCATTAGTGGTAAAGGTATTAAAGTTGATCTTGCCAAGTTTAAAGTCATTCAAGAAATGCCAGCTCTCTGTACTGAAAAGGAAGTCAGAGGTTTCTTGGGACGTTTGAACTACATTGCCAGATTTATTTCCCATTTGACCGCTACTTGTGAGCCAATCTTCAAGTTACTAAAGAAAGATCAAGTAGTGGAGTGGTACAATGATTTTATGATAGCCTTCAACAAAATAAAGGATTGTCTCCAAGAACCTTCGATCCTAATGCAGCCAGTTGAAGGAAGACCCCTTACCATGTACTTAACAGTGTTAGAGAACTCAATGGGGTGTGTATTGGAGAAACACGACGAGTCTGGTCGAAAAGAGAATGCAATATACTACCTTAGCAAAAAGTTTATCGACTGTGAAACAAGATACTCACTGCTCGAGAAAACTTGATGCGCTTTGGCATGGGCTACTCACCGACTAAGACAATATATGTTGACTCATACTACTTTGTTGATCTCTAAGATGGATCCAATAAAGTACATATTTGAGAAGACCCCTCTCTCCAGAAGAATAGCAAGATGGCAAATGGTCTTGACAGAATGTGACATTCAGTGTACTACTCAGAAGGAAATCAAAGGAAGTGTACTGGCAGATCATTTGACTCATCAAGCGGTAGACGACTATCAATCTATGAATTTCGAGTTTCCGGATGAGAATATTATGCTAGTTTTAGATTATAAAGAACCTGGGACGTATGAAGGACATAAGTTGGGATCCCAATTGACTATGGTTTTTGATGGAGCTTCCAACGCGCTTGGTAATAGAATTGGTGTCATAATCGTCTCTTCCAAGGGTTGCCATATGCCTTTCACCGCCAGATTATTTTTTGACTGTACCAACAACATGGCAGAATACGACGCATGCATCATGGGTATCAAGGTTGCTATCGATATGAGAATCAAATTCCTGAATGTATATGGGGACTCAGATTAAGGGAGAATGGGATAAGAAGCATCAAAATCTCATTCCTTATCAAGAACATGTGTTGACATTAATTTCGTACTTTGAGGAAATAACTTTTGAACATATTCCACGAGAAGAGAATCAATTGGAAGACGCATTAGCTACCATGTCATCTATGTTTAGAGTCAGATGGGTCAATGAAGCTCCTCGAATTACTATTGAGAGACTAGATGAACCGGCACATTGCTACAAAGTTGATACTGATGGAGTAGAAGAAAAGCCTTGGTTTCATGAGGTGAAAAGATACCTCGAGGCTCAAGAGTATCCTGATGGGGCATTTATTAATGATAAGAAATTTCTATGGAGGTTCTCTGCCAAGTTCTTTTTGGGTAACGAAGTTTTGTATAAGAGCAACCACGATTCGACTTTGCTTCGTTGTGTAGACAAGAAGGAAGCTGAGAAAATTATGGAAGATATGCACAAAGGAGTCTTTGGTACTCATTCCTGTGGACATACAATGTCTAAGAAGATTCTGAGAGCGGGTTATTATTGGTCTACTATGGAAACTGATTGCCATCATCATTCTAGAACTTGTCACAAATGCCAGATTTATGCTGACAAAGTACATGTGCCTCCGGTTCCTCTGAATGTCTTGACTGCTCCTTGGCCGTTTGCAATGTGGGGCATAAATATGATTGGAGAGATTAATCATACCGCTTCTAATAGACCTTGTTTCATCCTGGTCGTTATTGATTACTTCACAAAGTGGGTTGAAGCAGCCTCGTTTGCCTCCATCACCAAGAATGTTGTGGCTCAGTTCATCAAGCATAGTCTCATTTGTTGATGTGGCATTCCTGAAAGGATCATCACAGATAATGGTACTGATATCAACAATACAATGATCACAGAACTATGCATGCAGTTCAAGATTAAACACCACAATTCTTCTCCATATTAACCAAAGATGAATGGCGCAGTGGAAGCCGCCAACAAGAATATCAAGAAGATCTTGCAGAAGATGAAGGTGACGTACAAAGATTGGCATGAGATGTTACCATTTTCTCTTCATGGTTACTGCACTTCAGTACACATACAACTGGGGCAACCCCATCCTCTCTAGTCTATGGTATAGAGGTTGTCTTACCTGTCGAAGTCCATATTTCTTCCCTAAGGATTATGAAAGATGCAGGTTTAGACGAAGACAAGTGGATTCATACTAGGCTGGACCAGATAAATTTGACTGACGAGAAAAGGCTTGCGGTTGTTTGTCATGGTCAGATGTATACAAAATGCATAATCAAGTCCTTTAACAAGAAAGTCAGACATCAGGTGTATAAGGCTGATGATTTGGTGATAAAGCAAATTATCCTACCATAAGGTGATCCCAGGGGCAAATGGACTCCCACATATGAAGGGCCATTTGTGATCAAGAAGATATTTTTTGGCGGTGCTATGATACTTACCACCATGAATGGTGAAGATTTTCCACACTCTGTAAACGCGGACATAGTTAAAATATACTACGCATAAAAGAGACTCTCTAGGTTGACTGGTCTAGGAAAAAACAAGGGCATCTCGGTGAACCAAAAGGGTCGGGTAAAAATTAGGGAGATATATATTAAAAAAATTATACACCCGGAAAATTGAAAACCTGAAAAGGCGGCTTGGGCAAAAAAGGGTATCCCGGTGGACTGAAAACCCGAAAGGGTGGTCCAGGAAAAAGTTAGGGATTTAAAGCGTATGAATATGCCTCGTTGGATCATCTACTTACAACAGGCTTTGTTATCAATGTCAAGTTCAAATAGTACCGCTCAATTCAATCAACTTCTTCCTACGTCAAGGGATGAGATGCTTGAAGACATAGGGGAAATAGAAAAGTTGAAACTCGATGTGATCGTTTACACATATCTATTTTTTTTGTGTACCTTTCCTTCATTTTTACGACAATTTCCTCTTACTAGGATTTCTGTCTCCTTGTATAAAAACGGCTTGCTTATCGGCAAACTTTCTAAATCAATACAAGTCAATTTCAAAATTCAAAATTGTTTTACTTTCTCTGTTTTGTTTGCAAAAACATCCAATGGTTACATTTGAATGAAAATATGCATTTGAACATGATTACTGTTAACAAATATATGCATAAAAACAGGATTGACATTTACTAAAGACCCTAGGAAATGGAATAAAGTTTCAGCTATTCTCAAAATCCCCACAGAGCTATCCCCATCTGAGATCGTATCCTCAACGTAGTTTACAAGAATTCTCTTCTCATGCAGGGTTTATTTCCCCAACAGAGTTTATTTCTCTGATATTACAATTCCTCGACAGGATTCTCTTCCCGGCTAGATGTCATTAAATTTTGTCCTCCCCAGGAGAGTTGACATCCACACCTGAAACTTGGTCAGACAGCACGTCAGAGGATTATCCATCTCTTTTATCCCCAGTCAGGGTACATAAGAATCCAATCCTTTAAGAGAATGATGAACAATTAATTTCCATGGAATTCTTCTATCCCCAAACATAAGTCAAAACGTCTCTAGCGGAGTGCCCTCAAACAGAAAGCAGGAATCCCCAGCAAAGATGTTCTAGACGAGATTGAAGATTCATATTCTTCATTCCCCAGTGTGATACGGTGGGAGAACTGACTTGGGATTTTGCGTTTGTGTTCGCACTTGTTCGGTTTAGCAAGAGTCGCCACCGACTTTTTATTTTATCCAAAGGAAAGGTCAAAAAGCACAGGAAAGACCTTTGAGATGTTTTCTTGGGTTCGGGGGGTAGATTATAAAAAGGGAAGGTGCTAGCACCCTTTTCATCCATGGTTTTCCATGGGCTCTTAGTTACTTGTTTTAGATCACTTGTGTTTGTTTTTCAATTGTTTGAAATGGTGCTTTGTGTGTGGTTTTAAAAATGTTTTGAAAAAGATGCCTTGTCTAGGCAACCTTTGTAATGATTCTTGTTTGAATATATACAAAGGTGTGTGTCTTTTTGAAAAGATAATTCAATGTTTTGAAAGTTGTTTTGAGATTGTTTTGAAGTTGTGTTGTGAAGTGTGTTTGAAAATGGCAAGGATGTTTTGCATGATTTTTGATCAAGTAACTAAGAGTTGTCTACCCTATTTTACTCAAAGATCTTTCTTATGTTTTTAACCCTTTTAACAGTGTTGTTTCACCATTGTATTTGGTGAACAACCTTGTGTTAGGATGTTAAACGGGACAGGCGCGGGTCATCGTATACAATCATTGAAGGCAACTTGTGAGACACTCTAGCAATTTTGTAAGGGACGATATCGTTTTATCGAAGGCAACGTCGAGGGTCATCGAGGGACTACGATCTTTGTTTATTGAAGGGACATTTGCTAGGGTGTCTCATACTCGAGGGACATGATTGCATTTTTCGAGGCAACAAGCGAGGTTACTCTAGAGGTGCAAGTGTGAATTGTGTATTGATTTTCATGCATTTATCTTGTATTAGGTCATCTAGCGATTGATTTTGAATCTTCGCATACAAACCCTAATTACTACACAGTATATTGAAAGCGATAAATTGCGGGAATTTAAAGTCTAAGTTATTACAAATAAGTATCCGGGAATGGGGGTACAAATGTTTACAAATGGGGATGAGTCCTATCAGAATAGTAATGTCCAAGTATATATTACAACCAAATTGAACTGTCGCATTCTCAATCTAAAATTATAACAAAGTATAAGATAATGAAAATCAAAAGAAGTATGAGATGCGTATATTTATTTACAAATGATCAAATGAATTTTTAACTAATGAAAGATTAAGTAATTATTATTGTATTTTTTGGTTAATTATATAAACAAAGAATTTTAAAGAAAAGAAAGAAAAACTATTTAAGTTAAAATTCTATTATTTACATACTTTTGTGTTATAAAATGTAATAAATATTTAAAAAAAACTATTAAGAAAAATTTATACAAAAATTTAATATATTCTTTTTATTTAACAAATGAGAAAAAAAAGAATTAGATTATAAAAAATGAAAATAAAGTGATAAAAAAGTATTAATTTTAAAACATTAAAAGGAAAAAAGAGATAAATGGGCCTGAGAGTTATGGTCCAAAAGAATGAAGAAGAACAACTCAATAATGCCAGAAATGAAGGAAAGGGGGGTGTGGCGCTGGAAAGTGTATTGGGCTTAAGTGTTGTATGGGGCAAAGGCCCAATTGAAATGCACAGCGTTTTGTAGGGTTTGTGCTTCACGTATTCAGAACTAGGGTTTTCAGTTTTTGTTAACGGCGCCGCTTTCTTCTTCATTCTCTCATCTTTTCTCTCAGGCGAGGCTTTGACTATTCCTCCAATCTCCAAGTTGCTAGAGCGCTGCTTTCATCCTCTCCTCTCCATGACGCCGCAAAGCGATGGTTCGAGAGGTATATTTTTTTATCTTATTCTGATTCTTTAGGGTTTTTCCAGTTTACATTTGATTCTTGCATGTTATCATTTGCAAAGTTTTAATCTTTGATGTTTAAGTTGTGAGATGTAGAAAAATTGAGGGAAAAGAAACCAATACCTTTGGTGCTTCGTTTCTGGAGAGTGGATGGTGGATTGGAACGGCGGCGCTCTAGGTGGCCGGAGGAGGAGGACCGTGATGACAGCGTTTCTTACTTCTGGTATTTCTGTGCTTGATTTCTATTGATGAATGTTTTATGATGATGTTGTTCTAAAAACTATGCTTCTGAATCTCTCTTTTCTCCTTTGGTTGTTGACTTTTGATGATGAGGGTATATTCTGAAAAAGAAAAACTAGCTATTGTACTAAGTTTGATTTTCGTTGATGATGAATAAATGTTCTGAGACTTTTTGTTTTTTCTTCTAAAACTCTTCCTTTCTTTGGTTTTATCAATGATGATGGGGTTCTGAGATTAGCTCATTGTTGTTGCTTTGATTTGAGTTTGATGACGGTGAAAATGAAAACCATTGCTCCTTTTTTCACTTCTGGACCTCTTCTTTTTCTTTGGATGTCGGATATTTGATGATGGTCGAACTGAAATTTGCTATTGTTGATTTGGTTTTGTTTATTACTGATTGTTTGATGATGAAAACCTAATTTGAGAACTTTTTGTTTTGATGGCTCGATAATTTGGTGTTTGATGTTAGCTTGTAGATTGCTTGAGTATGGTAAACAGGTTTGTTTGGTTTGCTTGAGAAGTAGTTTACAGGTTATGCAGGCAGGCTTGTGTGATTTGTTCTTTGTTTGTTAGGCAGGATTGAGTTTGTGTATGCAAATTTGGGCTTGGCCTGAGTATTTTGGGCAAACAGACTGGAGTTGTTTTTGTTTGGATTTTGAACTTGCTTGTATTTAGGCAAGTTTTGCAGTTTGGATATGCTTACAGGTTTGTTGTGTAGTTGGGCAGGTTTGTGAGTTTTTGGTGAAGGTTTAGCAGTTTTGCTCACAGGTTTGTTGGCCTGAGTGTTCTAGTTTTTGAAAACAGGATTGTGTTATTTGTTGTGCTTTTGGAAGGCAGTTTTGCAGGTTGAACAAGTTTTGGAAAACAGGCTTGTGTTATTTGTTGGTATGTTTAGGCGGGCTTGCTGTTAGTTTGCTTGCTTCTGGTATTGTTGGAAGCAGGCTT
Organism: Vicia faba; assembly: GCA_948472305.1. Classification (NCBI taxonomy): domain Eukaryota; kingdom Viridiplantae; phylum Streptophyta; class Magnoliopsida; order Fabales; family Fabaceae; genus Vicia; species Vicia faba. The sequence goes on along the minus strand of OX451739.1, from coordinate 1,555,411,758 downwards.
CAGTTGGAGGTCTTTATGCAGGCTTGTTATTTGAACAGTTTTTCTTGTTATTGATAAGGCAGGCTGTGTGTTTCTTAAGCTTGCAGTTTTTTGCCCTCTCTATCTCGTCCTCTCTGAACTGTTAGACTTGTTCTGTTTATTTTCTTTCTCACTGCTTTTTACAGCCTGCCAAAACTGTAAACCCCACTTCACTCTCTTTCTCTCTCCATAAAAGCATTTTTAATTGCTTATTTTATTTTAATCTGAAAAGCTTGTTGGGCAGAACATGATGATGAAAGATTGACAAGCCTTCTTGCTTGTAACTTGTTTTATCTCTGCATTATGTACTTGTTTCCATATTTCCTGCATTGTATGCTTTCTTTGACAGCTTTTCTGCTTTGACAGCTTGGTAACTTAGTTTGACATTAGTTTGCATTTGTAGTTAGCTTGCCATACTTGCTCATGCTTACTTAGTTGACTAATGCAATTTGGAATTTAGTTTGCTTTGCCTTGCTGCCTTATATCTTTGCATTTTAAATTAATTGTATGCTTGCAAATTATTTTTACTTTCCTCTTTGTGAACCAAGAAGAGAAATCTTCTTGTGATTTGCAAAGAGAACAAGTAAAACATGATGAACCCAATAACAATCTGATTCTGGCCAACAAGCTTTAATGATGACTTTTTATTTATCTGCTTGAAAAATGCTTTTCAGTTAATTGCACTGATTTCCTTTTTCTTTTGTCCTTTGTAGGTAAGTACCAGTTGAATAATGGAGGACGCAGTAAAGGCCAAAGATTTCAAGAGACTTAGGCTTTAGATTTATTTTATTTTCTTTTCATTTATTGTAATAAATATTATTGTAAACACTGTAAATTGTAAATTTACAATATTCGAATAAAATTTGTAACAAAATTTGAGATAAATAAAATAAAAAAGTCTTTGTCCAATAAGAATTTCCTACTGTCAAATATTCCATTCTTTCCCTTGTACTGTCTATTTAATTATTTAAATCTCTTAAATTAAAATAATTGGAAATGTATCCCAATAACTTTAATCCGGATGAAATAAATAATCAACAAACTTTGCCGTCTCGCAACCTTGCATTAATAATGATACGCCTGGTATTCCAATTAGCATATGCTTTGTTCAGTTAAACAAACAAACATTCCAATGCCTCAAAGTTTCAAACAAAAGCCTCAGCTCCTATCCCAGATAACTGGGTTTTGAGAAACAACCAACAATCTTGAACAAGCGTAAAAAATGATGTAACAGTCAACTGAATTTCTGAGGATTCAGTTTCTTCCGAGAAATGCGAGCTCAAACCCTAATCCTGGGTTACTGTCAAAGAAAGATCTGTCTGATTGATTCCTGAGCCAATCTCAACAAAATCAGTGGAAACCCTAATTCTGGATTTACTGATAAAGAAAAGTCTATTTGACCGATTCTTGAGCCAATCTTGAAAGATCAGGGAAAACCCTGAAGTTGTGATTTCTTGTGAAAAAGGAAGGGCAAATTTTGGGGTACAACAGTTGCCCCTGTTCAATCTTCTTAAACCTGAAGAGTTAGATTGGCAATTTTGCCGTTCGTGACTCGAAGGTAAAAGATGATTGGACACTAGAGTGCCCAAAAATTTGCACTCGTCAAAGCATTGTTGAGGGAATGGGCTTAAAGATGCCATTTGGAGATGTGACAGAAATCTTGTCAGAGATGGGCTTAAAGATGCCATCCAAGAATGTTTGTTGAACTGTATGTTATAGGTGAGTGGATGAGTATCAGAAAGGTATCCATGTTTGGAACGTCTCTGAGTTGGTGGTCTGAATAGGCAACAGATTGACATCCATGTTGGGAGGCATCCGTAAACTGTTTTCAAAAGTTGAATCTGAACAAGCGATAGATTATCATCCGCGTTTGGAGAATTCGTAAACTGTTTTCAGAAGTTGAGTTTGAACAAGCGATAGGTTAACATCCGTGTTTGGGGAATCCGTAAACTGTTTTCAGAAGTTGAGTCTGAACAAGCGATAGATTAACATCCGTGTTTGGAGAATCCGTAAACTGTTTTCAGATGTTGAGTCTGAACAAGCGATAGATTAACATCCGTGTTTGGGGAATCCGTAAACTATTTTCAGAAGTCTTGAAGTTGAATAAGCAATAGATTAACATCCGTGTTAGGAAGCATCCGTAAACTGTTTTCAAAAGTTGAATCTGAATAAGCGATAGATTAACATCCGTGTTTGGAGAATTCATAAACTGTTTTCAGAAGTTGAGTCTGAACAAGCGATAGATTAACATCTGTGTTTGGGGAAACCGTAAACTATTTTCAGAAGTTGAGTCTGAACAAGCGATAGATTAACATCGGTGTTTGGAGAATCCGTATACTGTTTTCAGAAGTTGAGTCTGAACAAGCGATAGATTAACATCCGTGTTTGGAGAATCCGTAAACTGTTTTTAGAAGTCTTGAAGTTTGAATATTTACTAAACTTATCCTGCGAAGGGTGAAGTATTAGTTGAAACACAAAGTCATGCTGTATGATGCAATGTGTGTGTTATATCAATGCTTATGATATATGAATGTAATGAATGTGCATGTAAGTTGATTGGCCGTCTTGCTGAGGAAGATAAAACCTGGATAGCTGGAGATAATAAAATATTTGACCGCTGTCGGGGAAAATAAATCTCTGACTGCTGCCGAGGATTGAAAATCCTTTGAACGTTGAAAATGAGAAGTCCTGGGACCGCTGTTGGGGAAATCAGGAGTTTGGGTTGTATGCCAATCTACTGGGAATTCCTGATTTGAGGAGATCTTCACCGGGGAATATCTGAAAAACTCTGAGGAATTGAGAATGAGAGTCTTCATTCTGCTTGGGGAATTAGTGTTGAGGAGCCAAGAACGAGAATCTTCGATTTGCAGGGGATTTGAAATTCTAACAAATTCAAACTGAGAGTAAAGAAAAATTTGGAGAATCAAGGATGAGAATCTTGATTTTGTTTGGGAATAAGAAACTCTGTGGGGAATAGCCATACTGTTGAAAAGTAGCTATCCTGTTGGAGGGGTTTATTCCTGTTTGGAGCAAGTTCATAAGTCAAGTCGTATGCCACTTTGAGAATGAGAATCTTCATTCTGTCGGGAATATCAGGAAGCTGAATTGTATACCACTTTGAGAATGAGAATCTTCATTCTGTCGGGGAAAATCAGGAGGTTAGGTGTATGCCACTTTGCTAGGGAAGCCTAAATTGAGAATCTTCATTCAGGTCTTGGGTTAGAAGGTTGGGAGTATACCAATCTCTTGAGGTTTCAAGGATGAGAATCTTCATTCTTGAGAGAAACAGATTTTTAGGAGCTTCAGTTATTCGTTATTCTGTTGGTGGGTATCAGGAGCTTGGGAGTATACCAATCTCTTGAGATTTCAAGGATGAGAATCTTCATTCTTGAGAGAAAACAGATTTTTAGAAGCTTCAGTTGTCTGTTATTCTGCGGGTATCGGGAGCTTGGGAGTATACCAATCTCTTGAGGTTTCAAGGATGAGAATCTTCATTCTTGAGAGAAACAGATTTTTAGGAGCTTCAGTTGTCCGTTATTCTGCAGGTATCAGGAGCTTGGGAGTATAACAATCTCTTGAGGTTTCAAGGATGAGAATCTTCATTCTTGAGAGAAACAGATTTTTAGGAGCTTCAGTTATCTGTTATACTGCTGGTGAGTTGTTTCCGTTTGAGATTTAGGAACTTGCCCGTAATTCAACTGAAGTAAAAGGTTTGTCGAGATTTAGGAACCTGCCCGTAATTCGACTGAGAAAATATCCATGCTGAGATTTAGGAACCTTTCCTTTTGTTGGGGAAAATAAATCTCAAGCTAGTGAAGGAGAAAGGAATTGGGTTCTTCATCTCTGATAGTGAAGAGATCAGAATAAATCACTGAGAGATTTATCTGAAATATCAAAAACCCGGAAGGTCTTATATTGGCATAAGAATCAGGGAGATCTTAGTGTCGATCTGACCAAAATAGAGAGGGTCCTGGATTAAATTTGATTCAACCGGATGATGGAAGAGTTCTTTGACGATTGATCAATTTGAAATGTAATTTGTTTTGGAGGATAAATCCTTGACAAGTGTTGGGGAAATAAGCCCATGACTGCTGGTCTGCTAGAGAGGTGATGAACTTCTCGAGGACGCTTGAATTTCTTTTCAGAAAGATTTCGGAGAGATTCGTCACTGCCCCTAATATCAAGTGCTTGTGGCACTTCCAGGAAACTTGGACTGTACGTAACCCTTTGTGGAGATTGACGTTTTAATGCCCCAAGTGATGGTGAGGGAGACTTGCCCCAGGTTACTCTGCACTTGAGAGATTTGTTGAAATCTTGACTGGACTGCCCCAGGTTTACTGAACTTTGTAAGATTTGTTGAAATCTTGACTGGACTGCCCCAGGTTTACTGAACTTTGTAAGATTTGTTGAAATCTTGACTGGACTTCCCCAGATTTACTGGACCATACCGAACCAAGTCCTCATTCTTGTTGGTAGGAGATTTTTTTAACGGAAGTGTCATCCCACCTGAAGTGATTATTATTCACTGAGAGAGATTTCGTTCCTCCGAACATTCATTATTGTGAATTTCTTTGCTGTCAAACAACTAAACATGTGCAAACAACAATATTCAAATAATGCAAAGTTTATGCTTGTCTCGAAGTTTTGAAAAATGCGTTTTTTAGCAGAAAACTTTTTATAAGACAAATTCAACACAAGATTTAGAGCAAAGCCTTATAGGAGTCAGGATACCTTTTGTAACAGTATGCTTTCGAACTAACCCATGCTTCAATTAGGACTTTTGAAGGGTTGTAACGTGGCTTGGTTCACGGTTTAAGAAACAAAGGATAAAGGCTCAAAGTATATTTGTACCCACCCGCTCTTCGTGATGTCCTTCAATCCTATACTCAGTTAATTATGCGTCGAACTCTATTCGAGTTTGGAACGATGTTTTGGTGATGGTTCATACAAGTTGAATTTTGGAAAGAAAGTCATTTTTGCAACATTTTTCATGTTGTTGAGGATTTATAACGACCTCTTTATTTTTGATTTGTTATCCCTAATTTTTGCCTGACTGTTCCTGTTTTCGGGATTACAGTCAGCGGGATGCCCCAGCTTTCTTAAGCCTCCTTTGTAGATTTTGGCTCATTGGGCTTTTCTCTTTTGAGAGGTAATGACTGCCTATGAGATAAGGAACCATCACTATCTTTTGGTTCCAAAGGAATGTTTTTGATGTCATTCGTTGTATTTCAAACTGAGAGTTTGTGACTTCAATGTGCATCTTTTGAACTAACTGAGAGACTACCCTGCCCCAGGTTTAAAGGTTTCAATTTGTGTTTAAAACATAAAACTTCTACTTCTTTGGCTCGAAGGGGTTGACTAGGGATTATCTTCCTTATAACTCCATTATTTAGGGTTTGAAAGAAATGCATGTACATCGTCAGCAAGGTCCGTTCAAAAGCATACTGTATGAGATTATGGTATTGTTTCGTCATCCTCCATCTAAAGGCTTATAGCTTTTTTGCAAGAGCTAAACGTCATAAAGAAAGTAGAAAGTATAGTTCAAGAATAGTGAAAACGAATGGATGAATTCAAGACAAACATATGCAATGCATTAATGAAACAGAGTTTGACATCAATAGATAATTGTTTGAATAACAAAAGAAATTACAACTTGAAAATTCAAATGAAACAAAAGTCTCTTAGTTCGAACTTGTCATTTCAAGTGGAGAACCCTCAGCGAAATATTTTCATCTCGCCATCCGGCATGAATTCCAGCACTCCTCCGTCAATCAAGTCTTGGGTCTTGTTTTTCAAAGCCCAACAATCATCGGTGTCATGTCCAGGACTATGGGAGTGGTATACACAAAATGCATCGGGGTGATAGCCAGGAGCAGAGGTATTGGTCTTCTGAATAGGATCCTTTAAAGCAAGCAGATTGACCTCCAACAAGCGTTTCAGTATTAGAGATGATGGTATGTCAGTCTCAGAGAAATGTCTTCCAGACGTATTTTGCTTACGCCAATTACCCCGTTGACGCTGGCGAGGTTGTTGTTGGGCTTGTGACCCTGAAGCAAGTTGGGGAGCTTTTCCCTTGTCTTCTTGTCTCAAAGGAGGTTGAATGATGACTTGATCTTCGACCCTAGCTGTTTTCCCCACTTGGTTATCTCGAAGCAGTTTGTTGAAGAGAACCCTGAGCTCTTCTTGTCTTTGAGCCAGGTCTTGAATGAGAGCCATCTGGCCCACCAGTTGTCCCATCATCTAGATCTTCATTGTGGCCAGCTCAATCTGTAGTTATTCCAACTGATCATTCCTGACACTGCCTAAATTCCCTAGGACCATGCCCCTTGTGAGGAGAGCTTTCACTTATTCTTGCCCATGGGACAGGTTCAAGAACAATTCTTGAAGTTGAGCGTTTTGATCCTGGATATCTTTGACAGTCCTTTCTAGAGCCATCTCTACTGACATAAACAATAGGAGAATAAGGAAACCTGAAAAGGAAAACCTGTTATGATCCAATGCATGATATGTGGATGCATGTTTTCAGGGATCTCGCAGGATAAACACAAGAAAATGTTAGAGATTGAACTCCGATCAACATCTTTGATTGGAGAACTTTGTATCGGTGGATGTCTTTCCACGAGAATCAAGCTCACCATGTCGAGTGGGTCATAGCCCTTGATTCAAGTTGTTGTACTTGATCTTTGACGATGTTTTTTTAGAGGAAAATCCTCTTGCCCTTCGGTAGATGTCTGGTTTAACGTGACCCTGCATCAAAAGACCCTCGAGATTCTTGAAATGGTCATTGAAAATGCTATGGTATGATGTCATGATGTTATGTACAGGTATGCAAAAGTAAGCAAGTGTATATACAGGCAATCATATTCACACAAAGCAAACAAGTCCTTAGGTTCAGGCTTGCATGGGGTTTGTAGGTAAGTACCCTCTTGAAGTTAGTTGGCTCAACCTGTCCTAAAATAGAAACCGGGTTCTAAGGAGCTCAATATCACTGGATTATTTTGTGTTCATGGTTTCAGTTTAGCCACTTTTCTGGCGACCGAAACATTCCAATAAAACAATCCTCAATGAGTGTAGTATCTAGTATCTACCAACTTCGGCATGCACCAAATCCGGTCATCTCACTACCCCTAATAAGGCCAAGATGGTTAAGTAAGGTTCTAAGAGTTCATTAGTGTTTCACGACATCACTCAGCGGCCCCGTATTCTCTTTGATTAACTCAAAGGCTACCGGTACTCACAAATATGTCACACTAATGTAGCTACTGCTTCAACCATGTCGGTATACCCCGCATAGTTCCCTCACGGTTTATTGCTACTTACCTAAAAGGTGTCCCCAAATCCGGGTGTAGGATTTAAAACAAACCCAAACAATGAACCCAAAAAGTAAAGCAATCAAAGCAATCAAGGTAAGCATGTAAAGGTGATCTAAAACCCTAAGGTAACCCCACTTTTAGAAGCATCCCCAGCAGAGTCGCCAGTTCTGTGATACGGTGGGAGAACTGACTTGGAATTTTGCGTTTGTGTTTGCACTTGTTCGGTTTAGCAAGAGTCGCCACCGAATTTTTATTTTATCCAAAGGAAAGGTCAAAAAGCATAGGAAAGACCTTTGAGATGTTTTCTTGGGTTAGGGGGTAGATTATGAAAAGGGAAGGTGCTAGCACCCTTTTCATCCATGGTTTTCCATGGGCTCTTAGTTACTTGTTTTAGATCACTTGCCTTTGCTTTTCAATTGTTTGAAATGGTGCTTTGTGTGTGGTTTTGAAAATGTTTTGAAAAAGATGCCTTGTCTAGGCAACCTTTGTAATGATTCTTGTTTGAATATATACAAATGTGTGTGTCTTTTTGAAAAGATAATTCAATGTTTTGAAAGTTGTTTTGAGATTGTTTTGAAGTTGTGTTGTGAAGTGTGTTTGAAAATGGCAAGAATGTTTTGCATGATTTTTGATCAAGTAACTAAGAGTTGTCTACCCTATTTTACTCAAAGATCTTTCTTATGTTTTTAACCCTTTTAACAGTGTTGTTTCACCATTGTATTTGGTGAACAACCTTGTGTTAGGATGTTAAACGGGACAAGCGCGGGTCATCGTATACAATCATTGAAGGCAACTTGTGAGACGCTCTAGCAATTTTATAAGGGACGAGATCTTTTTATCGAAGGCAACATCGAGGGTCATCGAGGGACTACGATCTTTGTTTATTGAAGGGACATTTGCTAGAGTGTCTCATACTCGAGGGACATGATTTCATTTTCCGAGGCAACAAGTGAGGTTACTCTAGAGGTGCAAGTGTGAATTGTGTATTTATTTTCATGCATTTATCTTGTATTAGGTCATCTAGCGATTGATTTTGAATCTTCGCATACAAACCCTAATTACTACATAGTATATTGAAAGCGATAAATTGCGGGAATTTAAAGTCTAAGTTATTACAAATAAGTATCCGGGGATGGGGGTACAAATGTTTACAAATGGGGATGAGTCTTATCAGAATAGTAATGTCCAAGTATATATTACAACCAAATTGAACGGTCGCATTCTCAATGTAAAATTATAACAAAGTATAAGATAATGAAAATCAAAAGAAATATGAGATGCGTATATTTATTTACAAATGATCAAATGAAATTTTAACTAATGAAAGATTAAGTAATTATTATTATTGTATTTTTTTGTTAATTATATAAACAAAGAATTTTAAAGAAAAGAAAAAAAAACTATTTGAGTTAAAATTCTATTATTTACATACTTTTGTGTTATAAAATGTAATAAATATTAAAAAAAAAACTATTAAGAAAATTTTATACAAAAATTTAATATATTCTTTTTATTTAACAAAAGAGAAAAAAAGAATTAGATTATAAAAAATGAAAATAAAGTGATAAAAAAAGTATTAATTTTAAAACATTAAAAGTAAAAAAGAGATAAATGGACCTAAGAGTTATGGTCCAAAAGAATGAAGAAGAACAACTCAATAATGCCAGAAATGAAGGAAAGGGGGGTGTGGCGCTGGAAAGTGTATTGGGCTTAAGTGTTGTATGGGGAAAAGGCCCAATTGAAATGCACAGCGTTTTTGTAGGGTTTGTGCTTCACGTATTCAGAACTAGGGTTTTCAGTTTTTGTTAACGGCGCCGCTTTCTTCTTCATTCTCTCATCTTCTCTCTCAGGCGAGGCTTTGACTATTCCTCCACGACAGTGCAAAGCGATGGTTCGAGAGGTATATTTTTTTGTCTTGTTCTGATTCTTTAGGGTTTTTCCAGTTTACATTTGATTCTTGCATGTTATCGTTTGCAAAGTTTTAATCTTTGATGTTTATGTTGTGAGATGTAGAAAAATTGAGGGAAAAGAAACCAATACCTTTGGTGCTTCGTTTCTGGAGAGTGGATGGTGGATTGGAATGGCGACGCTCTAGGTGGCCGGAGGAGGAGGACCGTGATGACAGGGTTTCTTACTTCTGGTATTTCTGTGCTTGATTTCTGTTGATGAATGTTTTATGATGATGTTGTTCTGAAAACTATGCTTCTGAATCTCTCTTTTCTCCTTTGGTTGTTGACTTTTGATGATGAGGGTATATTCTGAAAAAGAAAAACTAGCTATTGTACTAAGTTTGATTTTCGTTGATGATGAATAAATGTTCTGAGACTTTTTGTTTTTTCTTCTAAAACTCTTCCTTTATTTGGTTTTATCAATGATGATGGGGTTCTGAGATTAGCTCATTGTTGTTGCTTTGATTTGAGTTTGATGATGGTGAAACTGAAAACCATTGCTCCTTTTTTCACTTCTGGACCTCTTCTTTTTCTTTGGATGTCGGATATTTGATGATGGTCGAACTGAAATTTTCTATTGTTGATTTGGTTTTGTTTATTACTGATTGTTTGATGATGAAAACCTAATTTGAGAACTTTTTGTTTTGATGGCTGGATAATTTGGTGTTTGATGTTAGCTTGTAGATTGCTTGAGTATGGTAAACAGGTTTGTTTGGTTTGCTTGAGAAGTAGTTTACAGGTTATGCAGGCAGGCTTGTGTGATTTGTTGTTTGTTTGTTAGGCAGGACTGAGTTTGTGTATGCAAATTTGGGCCTGAGTATTTTGGGCAAACAGACTTGAGTTGTTTTTGTTTGGATTTTGAACTTGCTTGTATTTAGGCAAGTTTTGCAGTTTGGATATGCTTACAGGTTTGTTGTGTAGTTGGGCAGGTTTGTGAGTTTTTGGTGAAGGTTTAGCAGTTTTGCTCACAGGTTTGTTGGCCTGAGTGTTCTAGTTTTTGAAAACAGGCTTGTTTTATTTGTTGTGCTTTTGGAAGGCAGTTTTGCAGGTTGAACAGGTTTTGGAAAACAGGCTTGTGTTATTTGTTGGTATGTTTAGGCAGGCTTGTTGTTAGTTTGCTTGCTTCTTGTATTGTTGGAAGCAGGCTTCAGTTGAAGGTCTTTATGCAGGCTTGTTGTTTGAACAGGTTTTCTTGTTATTGATAAGGCAGGCTGTGTGTTTATTAAGCTTGCAGTTTTTTGCCCTCTCTATCTCCTCCTCTCTGAACTGTTAGACTTGTTCTATTTATTTGCTTTCTCACTGCTTTTTACAGCCTGCCAAAACTACAAACCCCACTTCACTCTCTTTCTCTCTCCATAAAAGCATTTTTAATTGCTTATTTTATTTTAATCTGAAAAGCTTGTTTGGCAGAACATGATGATGAAAGATTGACAAGCCTTCTTGCTTGTAACTTGGTTTATCTCTGCATTGTGTACTTGTTTCCATATTTCCTGCATTGTATGCTTTCTTTGACAGTTTTTCTGCTTTGACAGCTTTTCTGCTTTGACAGCTTGGTAACTTAGTTTGACATTAGTTTGCATTTGTAGTTAGCTTGCCATGTTTGCTCATGCTGACTTAGTTGACTAATGCAGTTTGGAATTTAGTTTGCTTTGCCTTGCTGCCTTATATCTTTGCATTTTGAATTAATTGTATGCTTGCAAATTATTTTTACTTTCCTCTTTGTGAACCAAGAAGAGAAATCTTCTTGTGATTTGCAAAGAGAACAAGTAAAACATGATGAACCCAATAACAATCTGATTCCGGCCAATAAGCTTTAATGATGACTTTTTATTTATCTGCTTGAAAAATGCTTTTCAGTTAATTGCACTGATTTCCTTTTTCTTCTGTCCTTTGCAGGTAAGTACCAGTTGAATAATGGAGGACACAGTAAAGGCCAAATATTTCAAGAGACTTAGGCTTTAGATTTATTTTATTTTCTTTTCATTTATTGTAATAAATATTATTGTAAACACTGTAAATTGTATATTTACAATATTCTAATAAAATTTGTAACAACATTTGAGATAAATAAAATAAAAAAGTCTTTGTGTAATAAGAATTTCCTACTGTCAAATATTCCATTCTTTCCCTTGTACTGTCTATTTAATTATTTAAGTCTCTTAAATTAAAATAACTGGAAATGTATCCCAATAACTTTAATCCGGATGAAATAAATAATCAACAAACTTTGCCGTCTCGCAACCTTGCATTAATCATGACACGCCTGGTATTCCAATTAGCATATGCTTTGTTCAATTAAACAAACAAACATTCCAATGCCTTAAAGTTTCAAACAAAAGCCTCAGCTCCTATCCCAGATAACTGGGTTTTGAGAAACAACCAGCAATCTTGAACAAGCATAAAAAATGATGTAACAGTCAACTGAATTTCTGAGGATTCAGTTTATTCCGAGAAATGCGAGCTCAAACCCTAATCCTGGGTTACTGTCAAAGAAAGATCTGTCTGATTGATTCCTGAGCCAATCTCAACAAAATCAGTGGAAACCCTAATTCTGGATTTACTGATAAAGAAAAGTCTATTTGACCGATTCTTGAGCCAATCTTGAAAGATCAGGGAAAACCCTGAAGTTGTGATTTCTTGTGAAAAAGGAAGGGAAAATTTTGGGGTACAACACCAAGCAACAGTCAGGGATTTATTTTCCCAGCCAAATATGTTATATGAAGCTACCATTAGTGACATCTTGCATCCATACATCATTTATAGAATATCATAGCATATGCATACATAACGCATATAATATTCTCTTTTATTTTGAGAGGATCATTATGCAATGCATTTCATACATCATGGCATTGCATAAAACTAACTTTGTTTCTTTTCAGGTTAGTTCACAAATAGATAAATATTTCCAATAGTTTATCATCCTTCAGATACAATCAGTCGATAATTCATTCTGATACTCTTTTAAATACATTCGGAAGTAGACTCATTCCAATACATATTCAAGATACAGTTCAGATACGATCAAGACATAGATCCATTCTGATACTCATTCTTGTACATATTCCGTATACAGTTCGGATATGATTAATATGTAGATCCATTATGGTATTCATTCTGGTATATCTTTAGATACAGTCAGGCATAGACTCATTCTAATACAAATCTCAGATACAGTCGGGCGAAGACTCATTCTGGTCCTTTTTTATATAAATTCGGGCGAAGACTCATTTTGATCCTCTCATAGATACATTCGGGCAGAGACTCATTCTGATCTTCTTTAGATACAGTCAGGCGTAGACTCATTCTAAGAAAAATCTCAGATACAATCAGGCGAAGACTCATTCTGATCCTCTTTCAGATACAGCCAGGCGAAGACTATTTCTAATCCTCTCACAGATACATTCAAGGCATAGACTCATTCTATAACATCATTCAAATATAATCGTGACATAAGATTCATTCTGAAACTCCCAAGAACCTCTGCTAGATATAGTCGGACACAAACTCATTCTAGTATACTTCTCAGATATAGTCAAGTGTAGACTCATTCTGATACTCCTATCAACAATTACTTTGGATGAAATCTATAAGCCCGTCTCTGAAGGCACTCGATCACCTCTCCGAATGGCATCTTTAATCTCATTCAAGCAATATAATCAACCATCATTTTAACTTCTTGCACATGTGAGTGCAAATTTCTGGGCACTTAAGTGTTCAATCCTCTTCCACCTTCAGATCACGAATGGCGAGCATGCCAATCTAACTCTTTAGGTTTAAGAAGATTGAACAGGGGCATATGTTGTGCCCCAAAATTGTCCTTCCCATTTTCTTCAAGATATCTCCTCATGCTCCTAGGGTTTTCAATTGCTCAAGACTACTCAAGGGTTGGCCAGGCAAACCCTTCTCCTAAGCAGTTGACCTACAACTAGGGTTTTACTTATCTCAAGGAAAATTGGACTTCTAATGCCTCAAGTGGATCTCATGCTTTCTCATATGTCTCAAAGAATCTTCATGCCAAATTTCAAGCCTTGCATCATAAGATTGCTCAGTCAATTGCTCAGATGATTGAAAATCAAATGTATTGGACAAAAAGTCAATTATGGTCAAGATATAGTCAAACTTCAATATTTTTGGTCAACATCAATATTTTGAAGTCACATTCAGCATTTGATCAAGGGTTGATCATGACTCATCAGAAAACTCAAGATTCATCAAAAGTCAAAAGTTACTAAATTAGGGTTTTCTTAAGGAGAAATCAACTAAACTTTGACCAAACATAACTTTCACATGCTTATCAAAATTTTCTCAACCAAATATCATTTTTAAGGAAATTAAATTCTATACAACTTTGTCTCTCTAAGTTCAAGTCCAAAAAATGCTTCATCTGAGAGATATGGGCCAAAATATTATAGGTCATTTCAAAAGTCAACAAAAAGACACTTTTTATAAAAAGAAATTTACATCAAGATAAAGTATTCAAATGAAAAATAATAAATATAGAGATTGTAGGGGACATCTTGAGCTTTCCAAAAATCCCATGATCACCTTAATATGATAAATATTTAGAGAGTTATGATTGGTGCAAGTTGGACAATTTTGAGAAAATGCATGAAACCCAACAAACATCAGGCCACGTTTGTACTTGAACTTGGGAACCATGAAAATTCATTTAACTTGATTTTTACGTTTTCAACCAAACCATAGTTTGTCACCTTACAAATATGGTTACTCCAACATCTCTAACCTTTTCTCTATAAATATAGAAACCATTTGCAAGCTAAAGGGGAAGACTCTTGTTGTGTTGAAAAATCCTCAAACACTCCCAAAGCTCTCAACAACTCAGAACAAGCACACAAGCATAAAGCCAAGCACAAAACTTGGCACATCCTAACTTTACACACACAAAATCTCAAATCCCTTCATATGTTAGCGAGCCTTTAGATCCATCCCCTAGCTCCCATATATTAGCCTTTCGACTCACCCCATATCTCCCATATATCAGCCTTTTGATTCACCCCCTAGCTCCCATATATCAGCCTTTTGATTCACTCTATAGCTTCCATATACTAGCCTTTTGATTCACTCTCTAGCTTCTATATACCAGCCTTTTAATTCACTCCCAGTTTCCATATACCAGATTTTTGATTCAGTGACTTTCAAGGCAAAGTAGTAACTGGAATAACTTCAGGAAGGTCGAAGCAGGCTTACCCCCATCATCGAATCATTCCTGGAAGTCATACAGAGCTCATTCGAATTTCAATTCACGAGGTAAGTTTCTTTCAAAACTTAGCACTCTTCATTCAAGCATTATTTGTATATACATTGTAAATAAAAATGTAGACATCATGTCTAGGAAGCTGACCATGCTCTTAGTTTTGATTTTCATTGCTTGTGTCTTGAGAATTTCAATTCTGACTAGTTATGTTTTGATTTTGGTACTGAACAAATTCATGCTAACCTTCAACCCATAATTGTTGAAATTATGTGGTTAGATTCGTTTTTAGACTTTAGACACGTTTGATATTTATATCTTTCGATTTGGCTGAGAAATGAAGCCTTTCGAAGCTCAACATTGGAGTCTTGCATCCCTGCGCTCGAAGGAATAAGATGAAGCCATGTTTAAACATTCAGAACTGAATTCATTTTATATTTAGTGCAAGTTGTATAACCAACGGCTGAAACAGACTACCCCAGTGGTACAAACAGCGCACACTAAAAGCCTTGCCATGTAGAAGGTCATGGGTTCAAGCCCGAGCGAGACCTTTTGTTCATTTTTCATATCTTCTCACTTTGTCTTGTTTGCAAGAAGCATACATGGGCCTCTACAGTTGGGCTTCAGCCTTTTTTATGTTTCTAACCCCCTGTTTACTAACTAACAAACAGGCCCTGAGCCCAAACATAGAAAAACTGTTTTCTACACAAAAACAGTTTTAAACACAAAACAGTTTTTCTACACAAAAAACTGTTTTAAACACAAAAACTATTTTCTACACAAAAACACCAAAAATATGTTTAAATTATTTTAGTTTATTTAACTTCTTACAATGAAAAATACAAAAAACATTTTCCTATTTATTTTCTTTTCTTTAACTTAATCTTTATTTTTCTTTATTTTTCATTTTAGTAAAATAGGCCAAAATCTTTTCTTAACAAAAACAAAACAAATCTTTTCCTTTTTCTATTTTGTCTTGTACATTATATTCCTTATACATTATTCAAGTTTCAATATGGTTGTAATAGATAATTAGGATTTAATTTCTTGCATCCCCATTTGTAAATTTGTATACCCCATCCCCAAATGATGTAATAGCATAGTAAATTTACTTTACGCAATTTAGCGTTTTCATATAAATACAAGTAAATTAGGGTGTGTATGGCAAGACTAAAATCAATCCTAGACAAACCTAATCCAAGACAAAAATCAAGCATTAAATATAAACACTTGCACACTTACACCTCTAGGGTTAACTCCACTTGTTGCCTTGAGAAAATGGTCATAATATGCATGTGAGACATCTAAGCAAAAACAATCAAAATTACAAGATCACAGTCCCTCGATGACGCTTCAAATGTTGCCTTTCAAATGATCTTAGTCCCTCAAGGGAAATGATAAGATATCTCACAAAATTTCTATTCATGACTATATGATGACCCACGCGTGTCCCTTTACATCCAAAGATAAGGCTTCTTACCAATCAATGATAAGATAGCAATATCAAAGGAAGGAATGAACAAAAAGAATTTCGAGTAGGTAGAACGTTCTTAGTTGCTTGCTCACAATCCATATTCAAAACAAACATCTTTCAAACACAACAAACACTTTCAAAACATGAAAATAATTTCAAAAAGTCCAACACTTTATATCCATTCTTATAGAGACGAGAATCATTACAAAGTTTTCTGAAATGAATGCGCTTTTCAAAATACTTTCAAAATCCACCACAAGCACATTTTCAAACAAAGCATTTTCAAAGTAATCTAGCAAGCAACTAAGAGCCCATAGATAACTATGGATGAAAAGGGTGCTAACACCTTCCCTTTTCATAATTTACCATCGAACTCAAGAAAACATCTCAAAGGTCTTTCCTATTCTTTTCACCCTTTCCTTTATTAGATAAAAGAAAAGTCAGTGGCGACTCTTGCTATCCGCAACAATTGCGATCAAACGCAAAACAACCAAGTCAGTTCTCCCACCGTATTATAGAACTGGCGACTCTGCAGGGGAATCTTAAAAGTGGGGTTACCTTAGAGCTAGATCACATTTAATTTCTTTCATTGTTTGACTTGATTGATTTACATTTATGGGTCCTTGTTTGGGTTTGTATTGATCCTCTACCCGGATCGGGGAACACCATTAGGTAAGTAGCAATAGATTGTGGAAATAGTGTGAGGTATACCGACATGGTTGAAGCGATGGCTACGTTAGTGTGACACATTTGTTGGTATCGGTAGCCCTTGAGTTTAGTCAAGGAGAATATGGGGCCGCTGTGTGGTGTCATGAAGCACTAACTGACCTTATAACCTTAATTGAACAACTTGGCCATTAGGAAGTAGTGAGATAGACGGCTTTGGTGCAGTCTAAAGTTAGTTGATACCCAATGCTACACTCATTGAGATTGGACTTTCGGGATATTTCGGTCACCAATAAAGAGGCTTGCACTGAAACAATGCTCGATGAAGAAAGATTAATGATATTGAGATTCCCTAGAACCCAATTACTTTCTAGGACAAGTTAAACCAACTAAACTTCAAAAGGGTACTTACCTATGAACCTTATGAAAGCCTAAACCTAAGGACTTATTTGCTTTGTGTGTATATGTTTGTTTGTACATAACATCATGACATCATACCATGGCATTTTGCACTAACCATTTCAAGGACCTAGAGATTTACTTTTGTTCTGTTTTGTAGGACATGACTTCCACTCGCAGAAATACTATCCAAGTCAACCTAGTAAGAGTGCCTCCTCAACTCAAGGAATTGGCATCAAGGGTCCCCAATGATTCTCCTTTCACCAAGAAATACGGTCGTCTCGTCAACTTGGTTACGACAAGCTTTGAAGAGGATATGGTGAAAGTGTTATTCCAATTCTCTGACCCTTTGCACCATTGCTTTACTTTTCCTGATTACCAACTCGTGCCCACCATGGAAGAATTTTCTCAACTTTTGGGGATCCCTATCCTTGATCAACTATCCTTCAACGGTATTGAAAGAGACCTAAGACCTGAGGAGATTTCTCAAGCTCTACATTTACAATGATCTGATGTTGTGGCCAATTGGGAAACGAGAAGTGGTGTCAAAGGGTTCCTAGCCAAGTTCTTGTTGGAGAAGGCTCAAGATTTTTGGGAAGCTTTGGACCTACAAGCCTTTGAAGAAGTATTGGCTCTTATCATCTATGGGATGGTACTGTTTCCCATTTCAGACCAATTTTTAGATGTGAATGCAGTCAAAAAATTTCTATCTCACAATCCGGTGCCCACTTTACTTGGGGGTATCTTGCATTATCTTCACTCTCGCACCATGAAGAGAAGAGGAATTCTTATGTGTTGTACTCCTCTGTTGGCTAGGTGGTTTATTTCGCACCTGCCCCAGTCTGTTGTGAAGAATGATCAAGGCTTAACATGGTCTAATAGATTGATGTCACTCACACATTCTGATATTTATTGGTGTGCTCGATCTATGGAGGACATTACTATTATTGAACGTTGTGGGGAATTCCCCTATGTCCCTCTACTTGACATTAGGGGATGTATCACTTACAATCATTGTTTAGCTCTGTGACAGTTTAGGTATGCTAGGAGGGATAGCCCTCATGATAGACTTGTCCAAGGAATTGCATTTAACTATGAGAGTGATGCCCAAGGTTATCGTCAGAGATCCATACAAGCTTGGGGCATGGTTAAAAAGGTTGATAGCAAGACGTTGGGGCATAAGAACTCCATTCTTTTGGAGCCTTATCTCAAGTGGGTACGAACTCGCACCCAAAACCTCATGATGCCTTATGAAGCCATCCTACCTATCATTATGGAGCCCGTTATTGAGGGAGACACCCCTTACACTCTTCTTCATCCTGACATGCCTACCAACTTCGAAGATTTACAAAGATCTTGGATTCAGATAAAGGAAGAGCGAGATACCTTCGAAACCCAGTTCTACGCAAGTGAAAAAGAAGGTTTTTGAGCTTACAAGACAACTTCATGAAAAGCGAAGTTTGAACACCTACATTGCGCCAAAAAGGATGTGCTCGACCTTTTTGTCTTAGGAGTTTATTTTGTGTTTATTTCCTCCATTGTAAGCCCAAGAGGCATGTTTGTAATCAATTTGAAATTATTAATACAATTTATGTTTGTCTAAACAAATTTAAATCTTCTAAGTCCTTGAAAGCATTTGCATACGCATTAACATACATCATATCATGACAGATTTTCTCCACACAGGTTTCTCATCTGCTTACTGTTTAATTCAGTAGAGATGGCTCTAGAATAGAATATCAAGGATCTTCAAACCCAAAATGCTCAGCTTCAAGAAATGTTCTTGAACCTATCCAAGGGGAAAGAAGAGGTGAAAGCACTCCTTACTAGGAGCATGACCAAGAAGAATCCCGAGGACAACAGGGATGACCATTTGGAACGGTTACAAACTAAGATAGCCACAATGAAAATCTAGATGATGGGACAGATGGTGGGCCAGATGGCTCTTATCCAAAACTTGGCTCAGGGACAAGAAGAGTTGAGAACTCTCGTCAGCAAGCTTCATCAAGATGGATGCAAGCGTATGAAACAAACAGTCGAGGTTAGGGATCAAGTCATTAATCAGCCCACAAAGAGACAAGAAGTTGGCTTGGTGGAGAGTAGACCTTTCCAAATTGCTGCTACATCACGAGCCCAACAACAACCTCTCCAACAACGATAGGGTAATCGGCATAAGCAAGATATATCCAATAGGAAATATACCAAACTCAACATGTCGATGTCACAAGTCTTGCAACACATGTTGAAGTTGAATTTGGTCACATTGAAGGATCCTCCTCGGAATCCTAATACTTATGACCCTAGTTACCATCCCATTGAAAGGTGTGCATATCACTCCAACAGCCCGGGGCATGATACTGATAGTTATTGGACGTTGAAATATAAGATTCAAGACCTGATCGATGAAGGAGCGTTGGAATTTGCACAATACGGTCAACTAGAATTTTTCTGTCATCCCTCCAAGGCACATCATCTGAAGTGACGAAGTTTAGGCAGAGAAATTTTTGTTCATTCAAATTTTCAGTTGTAATTTTTTTGTTTTGTTTAAACACTTATCTTTATGTCAGACTTTGGTTACTTTCATTAATGAATTGCATATGTTTGTCTTGATTTAATCCATTCATTTTCACTATATTTAAACTGTGCTTTTATTCCCTTTTTCGTGATATTCAACTCTCGTTAAAAGTTGAAAGCCTTTAGAGGGAGGATGATGAAAACAATACCATAATCTCATACAATATGCTTTTGGGATAGACCTTGCTAACGATGTACAGGCGTTTTTTTTTTCAATTCCTACATAGTGGAGTTATAAGAAAGATAATCCCTAGTCAACCCCTTTGAGCCAAAGAAGTACGAGTTTTCTTTTTCACACAAATTGAAACCTATAATCAAAACCTGGGGCACAGTAGTTTCTCAGTTAATTCAAAAGTGTGTTCAGTCACAAGCTTTCACTTCATACACAATGAATGACATCAAGAACATCCTTATGAATCAAAAGACGGTGATGGTTCCCTATAAAATAGACAGTCGTTATCTCTCAAAAGAAAAGCCCGCTAAGTCAAAACCTACAAAGGAGACTTAAGGAAAAAAACTGGAGCATCCTGCTAACTGTAATCTCAAAAACGAAAAAAAATAGTCAGGGATAATAAATAAAAAAAGAGTTCACTACAAACCCTCGACAACATGAAAAATGTTGCAAAACGACTTCCTTCTCAAATAAACTTCCAAGTTTCTGAACCATCACCAAAATAACATTCCATATTCAATAGGAATTCAAACGCACAATTAACTGAGTTTAGGATTGGAGAACATCATGAAGAACGGGTGGGTACAAATAAACTTTGAGCCTTATCCTTTGTTTCTTAAACCATAAACTAGGCCACGCTACAACCCTTTTAAAAATCCTAATTGAAGCATGGATTAGTTTGAAAGCATACTGTTATAAAAGGTATCCTAACTCCTGTAAGGCTTTACTGTAAATCCTGTGTTGAATTCACATTCTTACAAAATTCTTTTATCTGCTAAAAATGAATTTTCAAACTTGAAGACAAACATGAACTTTGCATTATTTGAATATCGTTGTTTGCATATATTTATTTGTTTGACAACAGAGAAATTCACACGACGAATATCCAATGAAGAAAAAATCTCTCAATAAACAAATTTGTTTCAAATGGAAAAACACTTCTAAATGACAAATCTCTCATAATCAAGAGGCACGGCGTGATATTTGTCCAACGCATCTGGGGCAGTCAAGTCTAGATTCCAAGAAATCTCTCATAAAGTCATGAATAGCCAGGGGAAAGTCTTCATCACTTGGGGCATCGAGCATGGTTTCCATCAAAGGAGCACGTATAATCAAACAAAATTGTCCGGCATTGCTAAAACACTTACAAAGTTCTTTTCATAAGGAGATCCCAAGTGAAGTCGCTAGATCAATATCTATAAGGATATCCCCCACAGAATTATCCCTACAAAGTTGGATTCATCTAATCCCTAGCCAGAGTTTCAGTCTCCGGAAAACCTCTCCCCAGCTGAGTTGGTCTTAAAAGGAATCCTCGAGGAGTTCTGCCAAAAGAATACATCTCCCCCGCAGTTCGTCAAATATTCTCTTCAACCGGGTTTATTTCCCCAACAAACTACAGATTCCTCAGCTTAGGTTTTTGCCTCGCAGACTATCACAAATGAAGGGACCATGACCCCTAATTCCCAGTGAAGTTGTCAACAGAGTCATTACTATCTCCAAAATTATTGTAAAGCATGGAACCCGATAAGATAACAGTCAACTTCATCCTTTCAAGTAAGTTACTAAAGCCTGGACCCGAGCAGATAATAGTTTAACTTCTTCAATTGCTGAAACCTGGACCCAACCAGATAATAGTTTGAGTTTCTGAAACCTGGACCCGACCGGATAACAGTTAATCTCAATTTTAAGTTACTAAATCCTGGACCAAACTAGATAATAGTTTAACTTCTTCAATTGTTGAAATATGGACCCGACCAGATAACAATTTGAGTTTCTAAAACCTGGACCCGACCGGATAACAATTAATCTCAATTTTAAGTTACTAAAGCCTGGACCCAACCAGATAATAGTTTAACTTCTTCAATTGCTTAAACCTGGACCCGACCAGATAACAGTTTGAGTTTCTGAAACCTGGACCCGACCGGATAACAATTAATCTCAATTTTAAGTTACTAAAGCCTGGACCCGACCAGATAATAGTTTAACTGCTTCAATGGCTGAAACTTGGACCCGACCAGGTAACAGTTTGAGTTTCTGAAACCTAGATCCGACAATAGTTAATCTCAATTTTAAGTTGCTAAAGCCTGGACCCGACCAGATAATAGTTTAACTTCTTCAATTGTTGAAACCTGGACCCAACCAGATAACAGTTTAAGTTTCTGAAACCTGGACCCGACCAGATAACAGTTAATCTCAATTTTAAGTTACTAAAGCCTGGACCCAACCAGATAATAGTTTAACTTCTTCAATTGCTAAAACCTGGACCCGACCAGATAACAGTTTGAGTTTCTGAAACCTGGACCCGACCAGATAACAATTAATCTCAATTTTAAGTTACTAAAGCCTAGACCCGATCGAATAATAGTTTAACTGCTTCAATTGATGAAACCTGGACCCGACCAGATAACAGTTTGAGTTTATGAAACCTGGATCCGACCGGATAATAGTTAATCTCAATTTTAAGTTACTAAAGCCTGGACCCGGCCAGATAATAGTTTAAATTCTTCAATTGTTGAAACCTGGACCCGACCAGATAACAGTTTGAGTTTCTGAAACCTGGACCCAACCAGATAACAGTTAATCTCAATTTTAAGTTACTAAAGCCTGGACCCGACCAGATAATAGTTTAATTTCTTCAATTGCTAAAACCTGGACCCTGCCAGATAAAAGTTTGAGTTAATGAAACCTGGACCCGATCGGATAACAGTTAATCTCAATTTTAAGTTACTAAAGCCTGGACCCGGCCAGATAATAGTTTAACTACTTCAATTGCTGAAACCTGGACCCGACCAGATAATAGTTTGAGTTTTTGAAACCTGGACCCTACCGGATAACAGTTAATCTTAATTTTAAGTTACTAAAGCCTGGACCCGACCAAATAATAGTTTAAATTGCTTCAATTGCTAAAACCTGGACTCGACCAGATAACAGTCTGAGTTTCTGAAACCTGGATCCGACCGGATAATAATTAATCTCAATTTTAAGTTACTAAAGTCTGGATCCGACCAGATAATAATTTAACTTCTTCAATTGCTGAAACCTGGACCCGACCAGATAATAGTTTGAGTTTCTAAAACCTGGACCCGGCCAGATAACAGTTAACCTCAAGATCAAATTGCTAAAGACTGGACCCGATCGGATAACAGTAAACCTCAATTTCATGTGGCTAGATCCTAGACCTGACTAGATAGTAACTTAAATTCTCTATCTACTGCAAAACCTGGACCTGACCAATTAACAGTTCGAGTTGTTGAATCCTGGACTCGACCAGATAACAGTTTAAAAGCTCCTCTCCCCAGTAGAGTTTGCCACTATCTTTAGTGAGTTGCTGCGAAGCCTGGAATCTAACTAGATAACAATTAACTTCTTTATCCCCAACAAGATGTTAACTTCCATTCTCTCCAATCAAGAGATAACTCCCCAATAGAGCAACGAATAACTAAAACTCCTGAACTCTTTTCCCCAAGCAGAAATCAACACTCTCCATGGAGTTTCCTTCAAGCAAAGTCAACATTCGCCAGTGAAATTCTCCTCAAACAACAGAACAGGAATCCCCAGCGGAAACATCCTAAAACGAAGTCTGGAGAGGAGCATACTCTTCATCCCCAGCAGCAGTACGAGATTTCATTTCTCAAGGCTCACCAGCATTTGTCAAGGATTTATTTTCCCAGACAAAGATACATTTCAATAACATTTCACATTCATACATCATATAACATACACATTCAACATAATCTCATTTATTTTGATAACATCATCACGCCACGTATACTTATGCATGCAACTAACCCTCTTCCTTGCAGGAAAATTCAATCAAATCAAAGACCTCTTCTGGTTAGATTTATTTCTTCTAGTTAAAGATAGGCGAATTAAAGACCTCTTTTGGTTAGATTTGTTTCTTCCAGTTAAAGACAGGCGAATCAAAGACCTCTTCTGGTTAGATTTATTTATTCTATTTAAAGACAGGTGAATCAAAGACCTCTTCTGGTTAAATTTATTTCTTCCGGTTAAAGACAGGTAAATCAAAGACCTGTTTTGGTTAGATTTATTTCTTCCAGTTAAAGACAGGCGAACTAAAGACCTCTTCTGGTTAGACTTATTTTTTCCAGTTAAAAACAGGCGAATCAAAGACCTCTTCTGGTGAGGTTTATTTCTTCTAGTTAAAAACAGGCAAAACAAAGACCTCTTCTGGTTAGATTTATTTCTTCCAGTTAAAGATAGGAGAATCAAAGACCTCTTCTGGTTAGATTTACTTCTTCGAGTTAAATACGGGCGAATCAAAGACCTCTTCTGGTTAGATTTATTTCTTCCAGTTAAAGACAGGCGAACCAAAGACCTCTTTTAGTTAGACTTATTTCTTCCAGTTAAAAACAGGAAAATCAAAGACCTCTTCTGGTGAGATTTATTTCTTCCAATTAAAAACAGGCGAAACAAATACCTCTTCTGTCACTATGGATGGCATCTGTAAGCCCATCTCTGACAACTCTCCATCATCCTTCCAAATTCCATCTTTAAGCCCATTCCCTACACAATCAACTAACACATTATCGAGTGCAAATTTCTGGTCACTCTACTGTTCACTCATCTTCTACCTTCAAGATACGAACGACGACGTTCCATTCTCGCTTTTCAGGTTTAAGAAAACTGAACAGGGGCAGCTGTTGTACCCCAAAATTTTCCCTCTCATTTCTCAAAGATTTTTCTTACAAGATTTATATTGGGTCAAGACTGCACAAGGTTTGATCAGTTCAAGATACTTCCTCAACACTGATGACTCAAAACTAGAGTTTGAATTTTCACAAGTACAATTGGACTTTTAATGCCCCATGTAGTTTCCATGGATCATATTGAGATCTCAAGCATCAAATCAAAGAAGAGCAAGTTTGCTTTGATTCACAAGCTCCGGTTGGGCATTTGGCCTCCTTCTAGCAAGCTTTAGTTCACAAGCTTCGATTAGGCATTTGGCCTCCTTCGAGCAAGTTTAATCCACAAGCTTCGATTGGGAATTTGGCCTCCTTCGAGCAAGTTTGGTTCACAAGCTTCAATTGGGCATTTGGCCTCCTTCAATGCAAGCTTGGTTCACAAGCTTCGATTGGGCATTTGGCCTCCTTCGATCAAGTTTAATCCATAAGCTTCGATTGGGGCATTGGTTTCCTTCGAGCAACCTGTTTTGAAGAATATTGATTAAATCTCATAACCTTATCCTCCAAATCTCACTTGTCAGGCTATGTTGCTTCTAGATCTTTACATAATCAGAGGTTTACACAAATTTGTGATGCATTACACAAAGATTTGAAGCTTTATCCACTGGATTATACCATTTTTGGATGAAATGTCAAAAAGCTGTGTATCTTTTTTCATAAAGATTACTTTAATCACAAAGTCAATTTCTTGAGCTCCCAACCTGATTTTATCTAAACACAAGCAATGTCAAAAGCGTATGTCAAATCTCCTGCATCCAACAACCGTCATGCCATGTTTGTACTTGAACTTGGGAACCATGAAAATTCATTTAACTTGATTTTTTCGTTTTCAACCAAACCATAGTTTGTTATCTTACAAATCTGGTTAGTCCAACATCTCTAACCTTTTCTCTATAAATAGAGAAACCATTTGCAAGCTAAAGGGGAAGACTCTTGTTGTGTTGAAAAATACTCAAACACTCCCAAAGCTCTCAACAACTCAGAACCTGCACACAAGCATAAAGCCAAGCACAAAACTTGGCACATCCTGACTTTACACACACAAAATCTCAAATCCATTTATATGTTAGTGAGCCTTTCGATTCTTCCCCTAGCTCTCATATATCATCCTTTGGACTCACCCCCTATCTCCCATATATCAGCCTTTCAATTCACCCCCTAGCTCCCATATATCGGCCTTTCGATTCATTCCCTAGCTTCTACATACTAGCCTTTTAATTCACTATCTAGGTTATATATACCAGCCATTTGATTCACTCCCAGTTTCCATATACCAGTTTTTCGATTCAATGACTTTCAAGGAAAAGTAGCAACTGGAATAACTTCAGGGAGGTAGAAGCAGGGTTAACCCATCATCGAATCATTCCTGGAAGTCATACAGAGCTCATTCTAATTGCACTTCAAGAGGTAAGTTTCTTTAAAAACTTAGAACTCTTCATTCAAACATCATTTGTATATACATTGTAAAGAAAAATGTAGACATCATGTCTAGGAAGCTGCCATGCTCTTAGTTTTGATTTTCATTAATTGTGTCTTGAGAATTTCAATTCTGACTAGTTACGTTTTGATTTTGGTAGTGAACAAATTCATGCTAACCTTCGACCCATAACTATTGAAATTGTGTGGTTAGATTCATTTTCAGACTTTAGACGGGTTTGATATTTATATCTTTCGATTTGGCTAAGAAAATGAAGCCTTTTGAAGCTCAACATTAGAGTCTTGCATCCCTGCGCTCGAAGGAATAAGATGAAGCCATGTTTAAACATTTAGAACTGAATTCATTTTATATTTAGTGCAAGTTGTATAACCAACAGATGAAACAGACCACCCCGGTAGTACAAACAGCATGCGCTAAAATCCTTTCCATGTAGAAGGTCCTGGCTTCAAGCCCCAGCAAGACATTTTGTTCATTTTTCATATCTTCTCACTTTGTCTTGTTTGCAGGAAACATACTTGGGCCTCCACAGTTGGGCTTCAACCTTTTTTATGTTTTTGACCCCCTGTTTACTAACTAACAAACAGGCCCTAAGCCCAAACATGAAAAAATTGTTTTCTACACAAAAACAATTTTAAACACAAAACTATTTTTCTACACAAAAAACTGTTTTAAACACAAAAACTGTTTTCTACACAAAAACACCAAAAATATGTTTAAATTATTTTAGTTTATTTAACTTCTTACAATGAAAAAGACCAAAAACATGTTCCTATTTATTTTCTTTTCTTTAACTTAATCTTTATTTTTCTTTATTTTTCCTTTTAGTAAAATAGGCCAAAATTTTATCTTAACAAAAACAAAACAAATCTTTTCCTTTTTCCATTTTGTCTTGTACATTATATTCCTTATACATTATTCAGGTCTCAATATGGTTGTAATAGATAATTAGGATTTAATTTCTTGTAATCCCCATTTGTAAATTTGTATACCCCATTCCCAAATGATGTAATAGCATAGTAAATTTACTTTCCACAATTTACCGCTTTCATATAAATGCTAGTAAATTAGGGTGTGTATGGCAAGACTAAAATCAATCCTAGACAACCCTAATCCAAGACAAAAATCAAGCATGAAATACAAACACTTGCGCACTTACACCTCTAGGGTTAACTCCACTTGTTTCCTTGAGAAAATGGTCATAATATGCATGTGAGACATCTAAGCAAAAACAATCAAAAATATAAGATCATAGTCCCTCGATGAAGCTTTGAATGTTGCCTTTCAAATGATCTTAGTCCCTCAAGAGAAATGCTAAGATATCTTACAACATTTCTATTCATGATTATACGATGACCCACGCTCATCCCTTAACATCTAAAAATAATGCTTCTTGCCTATCAATGGTAAGATAGCAATATCAAAGGAAGGAATAAACAAAAAGACTTTCGAGTAGGTAGAACGTTCTTAGTTGCTTGCTCACGATCCATATTCAAAACAAACATATTTCAAACACACCAAACACTTTCAAAACATGAAAATATTTTCAAAAAGTCTAACACTTTGTATGCATTCTTATAGA
The DNA here is from genome assembly GCA_948472305.1 of Vicia faba. Classification (NCBI taxonomy): domain Eukaryota; kingdom Viridiplantae; phylum Streptophyta; class Magnoliopsida; order Fabales; family Fabaceae; genus Vicia; species Vicia faba. Next base: position 1,555,384,258 of record OX451739.1, on the reverse strand, counting down.
GATGAGAATCATTACAAAGTTTGTCGAAACGAAGGCGCTTTTCAAAACCCACCACAAGCATATTTTTGAACAAAGCATTTTTAAAGTGATATAGCAAGCAACTAAGAGCCCATAGATAACTATGGATGAAAAGGGTGATAACACCTTCCCTTTTCATAACCTACCCCCCGAACTCAAGAAAACATCTCAAAGGTCTTTCCTGTTCTTTTCACCCTTTCCTTTATTGGATAAAAGAAAAGTCGGTGGCGAATCTTGCTATCCGCAATAATTGCAATCAAACGCAAAACAACCAAGTCATTTCTCCCACTGTATTACACAAGGTACCCAAGCCCATTCCTTTAACCTAATTTTCTCCTATAAATGTCCTTTATCTTCAGATAAGAAGAACCACGAAACCCTTGCAAGAAATCACCTTCCAAAATCTCAAAATTTTGTCAAACTAGGGCAAATCGAAACCCTTATTCACAGCCTTCCTCAAGGCCAAAAAACCATCTAAATCAACTCTAGGGACATTATAGAGTAAGTATCGATCACTCTTGATGATCAAATAAGCCTGAAACACACATCCATGCATCACCGGTTTCCATATTTACATGAAATTCGTATTTTATTTCTTGTGATATTTTGATGTGAACTAACGTTGCTAATGTGTTCATGAGGTATATTAGTATAGGTCTAAGCCATCTCAGGGGTCCAATAATGCCAGGATGAGTAATTTTCATTCTTGAACCGATTTACCATATTTGCTTCGTATTTCTTTATACAGGGAGAATTAACAAAAAGCAAGGCCACCATTGAACTCACAAGGGTCAAATTAGGCGGGGGGCGGGGGGGGGGGGGGATAGGGTCCCTTTGGATCACTAACACGCTCTATTTTGCAGGTTGAAGAAAATAAGTCAGTTCTCCCACCGTATTACAGATAATGAGATGTCACAACAAGTAGTGTTTCGTGATTGAGTTTCATGTTCATTTGTTTCATGTTAATGGTTACTTTTATAAGTTATTTGTGTTTGTTGGTTATGTTGCATGATAATGGTTCATTTGTGTTTTTTGAGTTCTGCTCATCTGAACTATAATTAGATGGAATAAAATTATTAAAAGGGTGCATATTTCTAGTACCTATGGTATGATTTAATTAGACTTCTATGTGATGGAATACAATGACGTGTGTTGTATGATGAGTTGTTGATCCTATGATGATACTATGTTGTTGCTATGATGTTATAATGATGCCATGTATATGTATGATATATGTGATGATATTATTATGATTACATAAATGAATGATGCGTTTGACTAGCAGTGGTCATGTTTTATTATGTTGTTGTGTGTAATACGGTGGGAGAACTGGCTTGGTTTTATGTTTTATCACAAATGTTGTGGATAACAAGAGTCGCCACCGAATTTTATTTTATCCAATAAAGGAAAGGGTGAAAAGAACAGGAAAGACCTTTGAGAATTTTCTGAGTAAGGGGGGTAGGTTATGAAAAGGGAAGGTGTTAGCACCATTTTCATCCGTAGTTATCTACGAGCTCTTAATTGCTAGCTCACTTTTGAAAATTCTTTGTGAATGTGTAAGTTTTGAAAATATTTTGAAAAATTCCTAAGTGTGGAAAACTTTGTAATGATTCCCATATCGTTGAGAACGCATACAAAATGTTTGTTTTGAAAATATTTCAGAAAAGAAGTGTTTTGTGTGAAAACTGTTTTTGTTTGTGTGCAAGCGACTAAGAGCTATCTACCTACTCAAAAGTCTTTTGTTCTTTTCCTCTTCCTTTATATAGTGCTATCCTACCATTAGTTAGTAGGAAGCCCTATCATTGAATGTTTTAGGGACAGGCGCGGGTCATTATACATTCATAAAGGAAACATATAAGGATACCTTTAGCAATTCGAAAGGACTATCATCATGTATTCATAGGAAGCATCGAGGGACAAAATCATTTACTGAAGGCAGCATCTAAGGTTTGTCGGGGGACTATGATCTTTATAATGATTTTTAACCGAGGGTCTTTGCTAATGGTATCCCTATGTTCGAGGGACATGACTATTGTTTTTTCCGAAGGCAACAAGGGGTAGGCTACCTTAGAGGTGTACGTGTGCATAGTGATTCAATTCAGATATATCATATTGATTATGGTTTTCTATGTTTTGGTTTTAAATCTTGCCATACAAGCCTATTACTAATAGTTAAATATATACAGACAAGTAAGCATAATATAGGTGCAAAAAGTAAAAGCACGGGAAATAAATCTTAAGTTATTACATCACATGAGCAATTACATAATAGAAAAAAATGTGAGAAAGTAAACTACAACTATTACAAAAATATCCATGCGACCTATACATTTATTTCTAGAAATTTAAATGACAAAGAAAAAATAAATGTTAGAAAAAATGTTTTAAAGTCCTAAAATCTAAAACGTTAGAAATTAATTTTTTTTCTGTATTTTTGGTTTGATTTGAATTATAAAATAAATAGACTTTAAACATAAATTAAAGATTTAATTAATTATAAAATAAACCTATGTCTAATTAATTAATTAAGAAAAATATTGTCTAGAAATTAAATTAACCTATTAAAAGTCTAGTTCTGATTTTATTATATTCTTTTGTGATTTTATTGATTAAAGGAAATGATTAAAAAGAAAAGTTAAATTAATTAGACAAAATGAAAAAGAAAAATAGAAAAGGTTAAAAAGTATTTAAAATAAGAAAAGAAAGGAGAAGACGCTGGGGTTTGAACCCACACCCTTCTATTTATAGTCTCCATCCTTTGCCATCTGAACCATGCACGCTTGGTGTTTGAAAAATGAGATTTGATCATTATATGATAAACCTGCAAATACTGGAAAATAATAGCAAAAATATATCCTGCATTGTTGTACCTCCGAAGATCATTAGTGGTGGTAGTATGCAATAAAACAAAATGAAAACAGAAAAATGAATTTGCAAGAAATTAAATAAAAAACGGCGTAACATGTATGCTCATTTCATGCTCTTTGGATCATTACAAATAATCCAAACTTACCTTATAATGCTCCTGGAAGTGAATGGAAAGGTTGGTTTGTTTTGATCGTGGCTACAACTAGAGTTTACAGCTTGCGCTAGCTTTGAGAATTTTGGAAATTTTGAGTGCTTTTTTGGGAGCAGCTTTTTTGTGTCCTTTGCACTTGTGTATTGCATGTATTTATAGAGGAATGAAATGGAACAAGAACAAGACAAGAATCTTGTACCATTATGTCACAATTCATTGCAAAAAAACACATTGAAATCTTTCCAAAATTGTTGTAAAAACATTCCAAGCTTGAATATTCTTGTTCCCAACATTTTTTTATGGTTTTAGCGAGCTCTTATGAGGCCTTGGGCCTTCTAGAAGGTACCCAAAAGAAGCCCACACGCCCTTTGGTCCATCAACTCATATTTTATTTGATTTATTTTGAATTAATTTGAATAAAATCAAAATAAATAAAAATAAAAAATCAAAGTAATGTATAAATGGGCTTAGAGGTCCTCTAAAATGTTATAAACATGTTTAAACCTTTCATGCATTTTCTCAAAAATTGCCCAACTTGCACCAATCATAACTCTCTCAAATTTCATCATTTGAAGGTGATCTTGGACTTTTTGGAAATATCAAGATGTGCTCTATAATCTCTATGTTTATCATTTTTGAATTTGAAGATTTATCTTGATGTAAGTTATCTTGACAAAAAAATGTCTTTTTGTTGACTTTTGAAATGACCTATAATGTCTTGGCCCATATCTCTTAAATGAAGCATTTTTTGGACTTGAGCTTAGACAGACTTTGTTGTAGAGAATTGAATTTCCTTCAAAATGAGCTTTGGTTGGGGAAAACTGATGAAGCATGTGAAATTTATGCTTGGTCAAAGTTCAGTTGACTTTTCCTAAGAAAACCCTAATTTGGAAACTTATATATTTTAATGATTTGAGGGCTTTCCTTGAGGAATCATGATACCCTTTGATCAAATGATGAAAATCACTTCAAAATTTTGATGTTAATAAAAAATCTTGAAGTTTGACTGTATGTTGACCATAGTTGACTTTTTACATACAATTGATTTTCAGTCATCTGAGTCATTGACTGAGCAAACTTGTGATACAAGGCTTGAAACTTGACATAAACATTTTTGAAGACATATGGAGAACCATGGAAACCACTTGAGACCTTTTCAACCCAAACTTCCTTAAAAAACACAAAACCTTAGTTATGGACCCATTGCTTAGGAGGAGATTTTGTCTTGATCAATTCTTGAGCATCCTTGAGCATTTGAGAACCCTAGAAGAATGTCTTGAAGAAAATGAGAGGGAAAATTTTAGGGTACAACATTATGTATCATTGCATTCATGGCATATATTAGGACTTCGGTCCAGTGATGTTGTTAGGATGATTGGTCCAGTGATGGCGATGGGACATTGGTCTAATGATGGCCTCAATCCCATAGTGTAGATCTAGTGAATTATTATGATGTGCTTTGGTTCCAAGTGATAATTGATCCTATTGGTGGGTATATTTGGAGAAAAGATGGCTGAGTCATCAGTAAATTTTTGGTAACACATGCATGACTCTATGATGTTGCATTGGATTATTTGTGACATTACATAATGATTAATTAAATGACATTGATGGTGTCGTGATCTATATGGTGTTTTGGTGATGGATGTTATCATGATGATATAATGATATGTTTGATATGTATTGATGATGTAAAAGTGTGAGTATAATTATGAAGTGTGATAATGTGTGGAAATTGTGATGACCTATTGTTATGCTACTATATTTGTTCCATATATCTTTTATAATAGTTTGTGATTACCCACCCTTTCTGTTTGGAAATGTTGTCTCTATACGTGGGTAACTTACAGGTGATCAGGATTAGTGTGTGGAAGCTTAGAGGATAGCTTCGGAGTGCATCATTTATTTCTGTTAAATAAGAGAGTCTTGCTCTGATATGTAACATCGGAGTTGGGAACGTTAAATTTTGGAACCATTATGTTCTTTCGCTTATTTTGAGATTTTGGATTTACCTTTCTTGGTATTTGAAACGTTTTGATTTGTGAACCAAACACAATGAATTGTGATTAAGTTGCTTTTGAAGTATTTTTATAGAGATATTTTTGAGCCTATGATTCCACTACGATAATTTGAAACCGATCTTGATGATATTAAAGAATTAGTTGTTTTAAATATTTTGAAAATCCGTGTTATGGAGCAGGATGTTTTATATGATGTTTATATGAAGATGTGACACCCTTGTTGGTGATTTTAAATTAATTATTTCTCGTAAATTTTATGCGAAATATATGTGGGTAAGAAGGGTGTTACAAGATGCATCAAACATGACTCATCGTCCAATGTAAGAGATGAAAAAATGGCATCATAGAGTCACATCTTTCAAGAAACACTGACAGCATACCAAATTAACAGTAGAATAATCGGGCATGCATAAATTTTGCATCACAAATATCTGCTTCGCATCGTTTTAAATCAATTAATAATTTTTAAGATTTATTTTAAATTAAATTAAAATTTTAATTATAAGTACCAATATCTAATTAAAATTAAAAAATACTTAATAATAAAAATTTAAAAAAAACAATGATAAACGTATCAGTGATTTTCATACATTTAAGATGTTCATGTATCTAAAATGCTTGGAGGGATTTTTAATTGTTAAAGGAGCTTGGTCTGGATTAAGTTTTTAAATGTAAGCAAATTCAGAGTGCACCTCTCTAGGTTATAACTTACTAGTGGTGGACAAATTTTCCTAACACAACCCAAACTGATCTACCTAAGTGATCCAACAATGTGCGGTCGGGTCAGCGGGTTAACTATTTGCAAAAAAGACAGGTCCAAATGGTTACAAATGGTTGGTTTAGGATCCTGGAATTGGACCTATGCATGCTAACACTAGACCGGCCCAAGAAGGAGAGTTATACTGGTTTGTTAATTAATTGGACTTGGGTCAATGGAAGTCCATTATACTTGGCACAATACTCAAATCCAAATTTTCTCACATAGTGTTGGCTGAAGATTTCGATAATATTATTTAGAAGCCAAAAGAGATAAACGTTCTGATCGAAATGGAATTCAACGCCATATTTCGAAGTTGCAGAAGCAGTGTTTCGAATAAGGGTGTCAAAGCGTGAAGCTTCGAACGGCAATTATGGGAACATAGTTAAAGGAGTCTCGGAACAACAGCGAGGCTGTGTTTGGAAAGAACGCTCGAAATAGAGAGACACCAAAAGCATTTAAAATTCAAATGGAAGCGGGACTTTCATAGTTTGAAAGTTATGTGCTGGAGCATTTAGGGACACGTGGAAAGAAGAAAGAGGCATTGTCTTGCATGTTCGAAACGTGGCATAATCCTGTAGCGAGACCGTTAGGGTCGAATTAGTATAAATAGAAGTCTTAGTATTAGGATTTCGTGTGTCATATCTGTTATACAAAATACTCAATAACATTCAAACTACCACATGGCAAGGGAAACGAATGCAAGAGAAATGTATGTATGATAGCACCATGTATTTCTAACTTAATGAAAACCTTTTACCATTTCCAGTACTTTCCTCTTTTCTCTTTGTCAATAACATTTGCAAGTTTTCCTATTTACAATCTTTTCATTTCGAAGTCTTTTCCTCAACGTTCTACATTTTACCGTTTTCTATACATTTCGAGCACTTTATATTTCAGAGAACTGTCACATTTTCAAAACCTTTACTTTCAAGTATTGTTCTTCAAGCGCATACTTTTACTTAAAATCATTTACAGATTTCTTGCATTAAACGCTTTTGAATATTTTAAACTTCTACATTCCAGAAACCTTTTATGTTAAACGTTTTTGTAAGTCGAAACCATTTACTTCATTTTTCATGCAGTTTTATATGTCTCTACAACCAGCATTACAATTAGCATTTATTCGTATAACTTAGTTTTCATATACATTTTGACTACATCTTTAGACTCTTAGAGAGAGGGATCGAAGTAAGCCAAACACTTATACAATAGCAACCATGAATAATTGTTCGATTGTGAGAGTAACCTTAATATCCAAGGAGTCCTAGGATCAATCTAGTCGATCCTGTGAGTTACCAGAGAGATTGAATAACAGTAAGAAAGATTATTCGATAGTTTGGAAGACTAGCGGTTGTTTACCAGAAATCACTGGAAACAAATTGGCACACCCGGTGGGACCAATAATTGGATATCAGAATTAAGGATTGTCGAGACGTAGCCATTACAAAAACGTAGGAACCTAAGAAGTTTGTTGTTTTATGAACCTGAGAAGTGGTAAGATAACCAACAGTAACCAACCTTTATCCAGAAGAAAACGTTTGGACAAAATGTCTAATTCAGACAATCAACAAGGAGACCAAGGTGGCCCACATGCAACAGGCACTAACGCGTCCCTTTCGAGCGGAACATCTAATGTAATCCCTTCGAATGCATAGTCTGTTGCATCTTCAACCAGTAACATAGCCACCAATGGAGTAAGTGGCATATCAACTAATAGTTCGATCTTAGGAAATACTGGAACCATGGGCTACCCTGGGGGATTCGTTCCACCATCAGGGACACAATCCCATTTCGCCACACCATTAACTAGACCACCCGACTTCGATGGGAATAGAATTAGAAGTTCTTCTTACGGAATGCCAACATCTTTTATGGCAGGTTTACACAATTCCACATCGAATTCATCTCCACAACTAGGATCTGGGTCTGGGGCGAATCAGTTTATGACAAATAAACAAGGGTCAGTGGGTTATAGCACGTTGCCTATCCTAACCACAGATAACCAGTTGGCTTTTAGGCAATTGATGGATGACAGCAACCACAATATGATAGGGGTGTTAGCGCAAACCATGCAGGAAATATTTGCCCCAATAGTTCAGAATGTGACTGTGACGAACAGGGAAAACGCTGACAATATGAGTCGAATAGCAGATTTCTTTGCTCCCACAGAAAGGCATAGGCAGAGCCAGGCGGGATTTCAAACAAACATGCCTGTTATAGAACAAATTGCTAACGACCCAATTCATAGACCACCCAGAGAAGAAGTTAAATTAGGGGCCAGAGCACCAAGGTTAGAAGCCCCAATAATCCCGGGTCCACAAAGGGAAGTTATGGAACCAGGGGCAAGGATCGAAAGGCCAGAAGCCCCATGTGATCGGTGGATCTGGAACTGACTGTTTAACGCTGGTTCGCGAAATGTCGCGGTAAGCAAGAGTCGCCACCGTCTTTTATTTTCTCCAAATGGAAAGGACAAAAGCACAGAAAAATTCCTTATAGAGATTGCTCTCGGTTCGGGAGGTAGATTATAGAAAGGGAAGGTGTTAGCACCCTTTCTATCCATGGTTATCCATGGGCTCTTAGATACTTGCTCAATGTGTTTTCAAAATTATTTGTTTGCTTTTCAATGTGGGTTTAAAAAGTTTCTTTGAAAAAATTTCAGATCGACTCGTACGTCAGAGTGTTTGAAAAAATGCTTTCGAAAGCTTTTTTGAAAATGTGTTGGTGTGAAAAGTATTTTTGATTTGTTTTTGAAATTAGAGCAAGTATCTACGAGAACCTACCTACCCTAAGGAATTTGTCTGTGTAAATGTCCTTTAAAGTAGTGCCATCCCACCATTGAGAGGTAGGTAGCACCACCGTTGGAGGTGTTCGGGTCAATTCGATTTTAGGGACATGGTGATCACCAGAGCAATGGGAAGACACCTTAGAAGCTACCCTCATGCCAGGTTCCCAGATCATGAGGACTTACTAAGACGTTTTCTACTCGACGACCACCTTTCGAAAGGCAACAGTGAGGCGTACCCTAGGGGTGGTGTGTGCGAATCGTGTGTCATGTTTCAGTTATTTGTCTTGTCATGTTTGTCGTGTTCTACGCTTGATTTTATTAAGACATTCATTCTTTCATGCTTGGTTAACAATTAAATATTTTGCGGAAAAAAATAAATCTAAAGCTATTACAAATGGCGCGGGTCCACATCGCCAAAATAAACCGGACCCGATTTAGCGGAAAAAATAAATAAGGCGAAGAAATAAAGTGCAAAAAGTAGAATTACATGGCTTAGGGACAATTACATAATTATATAAACGATAAAAAGTAAATGCGCGAAATAAAGGAATTAAACAAAACTAGGGCGTTGGACCCTTTTGCAAACAATTAAAATTAATGAGAATTAAAGATTAAATGATTAAATGTTTTTTTGGTATTTTAGATTTGAAAGAAAAAAGGAAAAGAAGTCAATTAAAATTAAAATGCTAAACCCTAATTCTAGTATTTTTTAAATTTATTATGAAAGAATTAAATTAAGATCTAAATTAAACCTAAAATTTATTATGTACAATTTAATTTATGAAAATAAAATAATAAATAAATAGTATTGTGAGAAATAAAAATTAAAAAGACATTAAAACTATCAATTAACCTAATTCTACATGTTTTTGGATTTTTATTAAAAAGATTAGAATTATAACCTAATTAAACTAAATATTTACATATATTAATTTATTGATGAAAATAATTACAATAAAAATTAGATTTTTTTGGTCTTTTCTGAATTTTATGATGTTTTTATATTTTGTTAAAAAATAATTAATTAAATAAACATAATTGAATAAAAGTAATAAAAAGAAAAATTAAAGAAAGAATAAAAAATAAAAATGATAAAGCAAACCAGGGGGGGGGGGGGGGGTAGTCCCCAAATTAGGAGGTAAGGCCTGGTAATTTAAGGCCCATTAAGCTTGATTTCGCTGACTTTCCTTGATCTTGTATGGCACGTTGACTGGCCTCCATGGTATGCCTTCAATCTGACCCTTTGATTAAATCTCCAGGACGCGTGGGCGATGAATATTGAGTGTGTATGGTGAACTTTCATGTTAGGCCTGCATGGGATCAATTATAGAAAAATAATATTGGATTTTGCCAGACCTGGGACTTGAACCCAGGTCTTTGAGGTCACAAGCGTTGTTCCTGTCCACTGAGCCATTATGTTTCATTTAACATATAATATCAATTAAATAACAAAAAGCAAGATCAATGCATAATGGGCAAAACGCGCGTAAATTTGAAACACCCAACCAGGGCCTGCCAACGCATCATCGTCTTCATCCCCTTTTTATTTTTTCTGAAACATAAGCAAACGGCAACGGTTTTAGAAACGTTGCATTAGGGGGGATTCAAGAAAATAGCGAATAGCCCCCCTTGATACATAAATCCATCGCGAGGTATGTTTCTCGTTCCTGGGAACACGCTGATTGCAATGGTCTTAATCTTGAATCCCAATTGTTCCTTGGGTGAGAAACCCTAAATCAAGAACTCTGAAAACCTAATTTTTGACAATGGTGAAAACGCATATATGGCACAAAAAATCAATTGAATGTAATGGTTAGATCAGAAACATCATTGCAAGCAATAATCCATAAAGAAAAATGCAAAAGAATGCTTAATTCATGCTATGCGATTTGGCAATTTTTGCTTCACAGTTTGAGGTCGTGATACCGTTTCAAGGGGTTTTTGCTGTTGTTAATGATTGGAATGTGTCCAAGGATGTCTCAGGATGCTAATGGTATAAGAATTAGAGCTTGACTCGGCTTAAAAACTGGTTTTCAGTGTTTGAGTTTTTGTGAAAAATTTCAATATGCAATGCTTGTTTTGGGCGCAGCTTGCAGTCTGCTTGGCATTAGGTCTTGTTCTTGTATATGTAAGGAACGATTTAGGTCAAAAATATTGAACAAAATCCTTTGCCATGATGATTTCAATCTTTGATTTGTTAAGGATCTTTTCTAATCTTTTTCTCATGCATTTTGGTTCAATCATGATCAATTAGCACCAAATCTTGCCTATTTAAGATATGCACGAACTATTAAGAATAAACATGCATGAAAAGATTTTTTTAGGTTAAGTTTGATATTTTTCATATATTAAAATCATTTAAATGAATATAAATTAATATTAATTCAAATAAATAATTAAAAAATATGAGAATACTTCCCTTTGGGCCTAGTGGTCGTGCATAGGCTTGGCATGAAGAAACTTGGAAGAAAAATGGGCCCATTTGCATTTTTAGGCCTTTTGCATCAATGTTGACTTTCAAAAATTTCCAAAAATTTCCCAACTTCCACAAGGCATAACTTGGTCAATTTTTAAGCTTTTCACATGTTCTTGGACATTTTGGAAAGGTCTTTGAGTCCTTTAACCAATGCCTTTGGTCCCATGTCATTTTGATTTACCAATCTCAAGTTATGGCCTTTGACTTAAAGTCACTTTTTGTTGACTTTTGAAAATGACCTATAATGTTGAAATTGATAACTTTTTGTGAGAGCATTTCTTGGACTTGGAATATGAAGATGAGTTGTAGGAAATGTCTTTCTCTTCAAAATGAGCTTTGGATGGAATTTTTCTGATAATCCATGTGACAGTTATGCCCTGGTCAATTTCAATTGACTTTTTCAGCTGTCCAAATATAGCAACTTTTGCATCTTGGATGATTTCTGAGCCAAATTTTGAGAATCATGATCAAGCATTGATCAAATGATGTTTATGGCTTCAAAATGATATATTGACCAAAAATTTGAACTTTTGACTGTCAAATGACCATTTTGCCCCTACAGTTGACTGTAGTGCAATCTAGGGTTTTGACTGTGCAATTTTGAGCTGAATGCCTTGAAATTTGATATGAGGATACTTGACCATCTTTGTAGGCATATGAGACTTGATTGGGCCTTTGAAAAGTTCATTTGCTTGACCAGAACTCAAACCCTAGTTTTGACTGTATAGGAGACAGTTGAGCTGCACAACCCTGGGGGAATTTTGTGACCTTGACTTGGCAATTTCTTGATGAATATGGGAGGGAAAATTTTGGGGTACAACAGTTGCCCCTGTTCAATCTTCTTAGACCTGAGGATGCAGATTGGCTGACATGCCTTTCGTAGTCCGAGGGTAGAAGATGATTGGACACTAGAGTGCCCAGAAATTTGCGCTCACATGGTAGCAGTGATGGGGGAATGGGCTTATAGATGCCATTTAGAGGTTGCTGACTAGGATGATGGGCTTATAGATGCCATCTGGATGTTGATTGCGGGGGAGATTCCTTTGAATGGAACCTGCATACCTGCAAAAGAGAAAATGAGTACCTGACACGTTGCAGGAGCTGATTTTAGATGCTTGATATAGATATGTCCTGACTGGTTACAGGAGCTGGGTCTGGAGCTTCAAACTCTGATGAATGGACCAGGGATGGTTACTGCCTTAGCATGGATGGTAAGAGAATCTTGAATGATTTCAACCTCAACAACGCTCGTTGAGAAAATCTTGGTGAGAATTACCATCTTCGTAGTGTCAGGAAGAGAACCGAAGGACATTATAATCTCAAAGGGAGTCACCTCACTCACCGTTGGAGAGGGAACTATAGGAAATTATAATCTGAAAGGAAATATCACCTCACGCTCATGCCAGAGAGGGAAACATCTTAAAAAGGAATTACCACCTCACACGCCGTTGGAGAGGGGACCATAGGAGAATATCACCTCACGCTCATGCCGGAGAGGGAAACATCTGAAAAAGGAATTACCACCTCACACGCCGTTGGAGAGGGGACCATAAGAGAATATCACCTCACGCTCATGCCGGAGAGGGAAACATCTGAAGAAGGAATTACCACCTCACACGCCGTTGGAGAGGGGACCATAAGAGAATATCACCTCACGCTCATGCCGGAGAGGGGAACATCTGAAGAAGGAATTACCACCTCACACGCCGTTGGAGAGGGGACCATAAGAGAATATCACCTCACGCTCATGCCGGAGAGGGAAACATCTGAAAAAGGAATTACCACCTCACACGCCGTTGGAGAGGGGACCATAAGAGAATATCACCTCACGCTCATGCCGGAGAGGGGAACATCTGAAGAAGGAATTACCACCTCACACGCCGTTGGAGAGGGGACCATAAGAGAATATCACCTCACGCTCATGCCGGAGAGGGGAACATCTGAAGAAGGAATTACCACCTCACACGCCGTTGGAGAGGGGACCATACGAGAACTTCTACTGAGTCTTTATCAGAAAAATCTGTTTGGAGTCGATTTAACTGGACTAGAGAAGTCCTTGAAATATGTTTGAGAATTTCAACTGCATCTTTCCTGAAAGGTAAAGGTCAGTTATATGCAATGCATGATATGGATCAAGCAATGGTGTTCTCAACATAAATGAGATTCGTATGATATGATGCAGTGTGTTATGCATGCTATGATGATGTATGTGAAGTTTTATGTATGTTTTCGTCTAGGAAAATAAATCCTTGACGGGTGCCGGGAAGTCATATCCTGGGCTGATGTTGAGGAAGAGATTTTGCTTCCGCTGTGGATGATTGTTGCAAGAATACCGGTAGGAGAAGATAACTCCGTTGAGGAATAAACTTGGCAAATGAAATAATTCTACGGGAGAAAAGATACTCTAGCGATCATGCTGGGGAGTGCTACTCTGTGGGGATAGCGATGCTTTGCTGAGTTGATGAAGATAACTCCGCTGGGGATACCGTTGATGAGTTATGCTGGGAGATTTGATGAATTCCGCTGGGGATATCCTTGTTGTACTGGAAGTGTTGATAGACTTCGCTGGGGGTAAGAAGATACTTTGCCGAGGACGCTCTTTCCGTGGCTTTCGGCTGAGGATAACCCAGTTATATCCTGTTACGGAAATAACTCTTTAAATCAAGCCGGGACGACGCGTTCGTGTTTTGCGAGGGGGTAAGCTTCCAGAATCTATTGGGGATAAGCTTACTGCTTGGGGGATATGACTTCCAACTTTGTTGGTGAAGCTGGATTGGACTCTTCTGGGGAGTTTGATATGCTGGGGAAGTGATTCCTTTGAATGGTGGTATACCGCCGGGGAACAATCTTTAGACCAAGACTGCCGGGGATGCTTGTATAGGATACGTGCTGCTGGGGAGGTATTGAGATCTACAGGAGGATACTCAATTTCCTTGATCTTTGATGATTTGCTTGGAGAAGAATGTGTTGTTTTGTGGAACCACTCTCTGGGGAATTAAGATACACTTGGCCGTGTTCTTTAGCTGAACCTTCCTTAGTACCTTGGAGGATAAAACAATTAGACTGCTCAGACAACTCTTTATTGCCCCTGTTTCTAGTGTCACCTGCAATGAATTCCTTTGTTTCGTATGCAAATATTTATGAGTTAGCAAACTATTGTCAATGCATACATCACAAATTGAACCTTAGACGTTCTTCGCAAAACAAAACAGAAAAAGAAAAACACTTGGGCACGTTTAACTGGAAATATATTTTTATTGATTTTGAATGGCCTGAATAGGCGTTTTGTGTACAAGAGGCTGACGTCCTAGTAAGAGGTACGCTGCCGATCAAAAGAGTTTATACAAGTTTTGTACAAAAAGAAAATAAAACAGCTATGTGAAAGATGTATGATCCACTGGGTTTCAACTCTGCTATTGCCTTTATAACTCCGAGCGTCTCGTCACTTGATGACCTTGGTTGAAGGTGAAGCTGACTGATCGATGCCGTCTGAACTTGATGTAGATACCGGATTCTGGATGCAAAATGATCAATGAGACATAGTTTTACGCTTTTACCCCTAACTTTTGCCTGGACCGCCCTTTCGGGTTTTCGGCCCACCGGGATACCCATTTTTGCCCAAGCCGCCTTTTCAGGTTTTCGACTTGCCGGGTGTACAGATTTTTTCATTTTCATCCCTACATTTTGCCCGAACCCTTTTGGTTCGACGGGAAGCCCTAACTTTTGCCTAGGCATGTCAGCCTAGCGGGTCTTTTTCATGCGTAGTATTTTTTAACTATGTCTGCATTGGCGGGGTGAGGAAGGTCGTCACCATCCATGTTAGTTAAGATCATTGCTCCTCCTGAGAACACATGCTTAACCACAAATGGCCCTTCGTACGTAGGGGTCCATTTGCCCCTTGGATCACTCTGAGGAAGGATGATTCTCTTGATAACCAGATCCCCAACTTGATATTCCTGTGGTCTGACTTTCTTATTAAATGCCCTGATCATCCGTTTCTGATACGTCTGACCATGACAGATAGCAGCAAGTCTCTTTTCGTCAATGAGATTGAGTTGGTCAAGTCGTGTCTGGATCCAATCATCTTCGTTCAGGTTTGCATCCTTCATTATCCGGAGAGAGGGAATTTGCACTTCGATCGGCAAGACTGCCTCCATGCCATAAACCAGAGAGAAGGGAGTTGCCCCGGTTGACGTCCTAGCTGAGGTACGGTACCCATGCAGAGCGAACGGTAACATCTCGTGCCAATCTTTGTACGTTACTGTCATTTTTTGCACGATCTTCTTGATGTTTTTATTTGCTGCTTCTACAGCCCCATTCATCTTCGGTCTGTAAGGAGAAGAATTGTGGTGCTGTATCTTGAACTGTTCGCAGAGCTCAGCGATCATCTTATTGTTCATATTGGTACCGTTGTCTGTAATAATCCTCTCAGGGACGCCGTATCGACAGATCAGGTTGTGCCGAATGAACCGTGCCACCACAGTCTTGGTTACTGTAGCATGGGATGCTGCCTCAACCCACTTCGTGAAATAATCAATCGCTACTAGAATGAAGCGATGTCCATTGGATGCTGTGGGTTTTATCTCGCCGATCATGTCTATGCCCCACATTGCAAACGGCCAAGGCGCAGTCAGAACATTCAGGGGAACCGGAGGAACATGCACCTTATCTGCATAGATCTGGCACTTGTGGCATGTCCTCGAATGTTGGTAGCAGTCAGCTTCCATTGTGGACCAATAATATCCTGCCCGTAGGATCTTTTTAGCCATAGTATGCCCACTGGAATGCGTACCAAAGGTCCCTTCATGTAGCTCTTCCATGATTCTTTCTGCTTCAGTTTTATCCACACAACGCAGTAAGGTTGAATCATGGTTTCTCTTGTACAAGATGCCGTTGCTAAGGAAGAACTTGGCTGCGAACCGCCTCAGGAATTTCTTATCATTGATAGAGGCACCTTCAGGGTATTCCTGAGCTTCCAGATATCTCTTCACTTCGTGGTACCAAGGCTTCTCAGTTACCGATTCAGTTTCGAGATCACAACAGTATGCCGGTTCGTCTAGTTTCCAAATGATGATCCGGGGAGCTTCGTTATCCCATTTAACCTTGAACATTGAAGACATTGTAGCTAACGCGTCCGCTAACTGATTCTCTTCCCTTGGAAAGTGCTCAAAGGTTATCTCTGTAAAGTGGGGGATCAGGGTCAACACACATTCTCTGTAAGGAATCAAGTTTGGATGTTTCGTATCCCACTCTCCATTGATCTGATTGATCACTAGAGCGGAATCTCCGAAGACACTGAGGAACTTGATCCTTAAGTCAATCGCAGCTTGAAGACCCATGATGCACGCCTCATACTCCGCCATGTTGTTGGTACAGTTGAAACACAGCCGGGCAGTGAGTGGAGTATGAGTACCTTGTGGAGATATGATGATGGCGCCGATACCATTTCCCAAAGCATTAGAGGCTCCGTCAAAGTGCATAGACCATCGGGATCCCGGTTCAGGTCCTTCATCCGGTCCAGGTACTTCACAATCAGTTACAATCATAATGCTTTCATCCGGAAACTCGAAGTTCATTGATTGGTAGTCATCTACAGCTTGATGAGCTAAGTGGTCTGCCAATACATTCCCCTTGATGGCTTTCTGGGTTGTATACTGAATGTCGTATTCCGTCAAGATCATTTGCCATCTTGCAATTCTCCCAGACAGAGCAGGCTTTTCGAATATGTACTTTATAGGATCCATTTTTGAGATCAACAAAGTAGTGTGAGTCAGCATATACTGTCTCAGCCGGCGAGCAACCCATACCAAAGCGCAGCAAGTTTTCTCAAGCAGTGAGTATCGGGTCTCACAGTCGGTAAACTTTTTGCTAAGGTAATAAATGGCGTGCTCTTTTCGGCCAGACTCGTCATGTTGCCCCAGCACACACCCCATTGAGTTGTCCAGCACTGTCAGGTATAGGATCAGAGGTCTCCCTTCAACCGGTGGCATCAGGATAGGTGGTTCTTGGAGATACTCTTTGATTCTGTCGAAGGCAGCCTGACATTCATCGTTCCAACGTACTACCTGATCTTTCTTCAGCAGCTTGAAGATTGGCTCACAGGTAGCAGTCAAATGAGATATGAATCGAGCAATGTAATTCAGGCGCCCTAAAAAGCCTCTGACTTCCTTCTCTGTCTTAGGAACTGGCATCTCTTGAATAGCTTTGACCTTAGCAGGGTCCACTTGAATGCCTTTATCACTGACCACGAAGCCTAGCAACTTCCCAGATCTTACCCCGAAGGTGCACTTGTTCGGGTTCAATCTTAGCTTGTACAGTTTCAACCGGTCAAATAACTTCTGCAGATGATCTAGGTGCTCTTCCTCAGTCTGGGACCTAGCGATCATGTCGTCCACATACACTTCGATCTCATGATGGATCATATCATGAAATAAGGCAACCATGGCACGTTGGTAGGTTGCACCAGCATTCTTTAATCCGAACGGCATGACCTTGTAACAGAAGGTGCCCCACTGAGTGACAAATGTAGTCTTTTCCATGTCTTCAGGTGCCATCTTGATCTGATTGTAACCTGAAAAGCCATCCATGAAAGAGAATACCTTGTGCTGAGCTGTATTATCAACAAGGACATCAATGTGAGGCAAGGGGAAGTCATCCTTGGGGCTGGCCCTGTTTAGATCCCTGTAATCAACACACATTCTGACCTTGCCGTCCTTTTTAGGTACCGGCACCACATTAGCAACCCACTGAGGGTAAGAAGTCACTGCAAGAAACCCGACATCAAACTGTTTCATCACCTCGGCTTTAATCTTCTCGGACATCTCTGGACGCATCCGACGAACCTTTTGTTTAACTGGAGGGCAGTCTTCCCTAGTCGGTAAATGATGGACAACAATATCGGTATCCAACCCTGGCATGTCTTCGTAGGACCAGGCAAAGATCTCCATATAGTCATGTAACATCTTGGTTAACCGTTGCTTCACGCTGAGCTCTAGGTTGGCACCAATCTTTACCTCTTTCCTGTCTGCCTCAGTACCCAAGTTTATGGTTTCCACTGGCTCTTCATGGGGTTGAATTGCCCTCTCTTCTTGAAGCAACAGTCTTGCAAGCTCGCCAGGCACTTCGCAATCATCTTCACCTTCGTCTTCGGCTAAGTTGATCGGATTTTCGAAGTCATAATTGGCATTAGCAGAGTTGTTGTCAGTAAGATCCATAGTGGATTGGAACCTGTATGAGTGAGTGTGTGTGTAAATACAGCTGTTTTGAAAATTATGTAAAGGAAAGGAAAGATAGAAAAGGAACACAATATCTGCAATGCGAAAAGTACGTCCAAGATTTTCATTCATGATGTATAAAATGACAGTTCATATGCCCTCACAAATAGAACCACGGTGCCTCGGGTAAGACACCGGGCCATAGAGTTTATCATTGTTTATTACAAAAATAACAAAACATGGGAATTCATTACTGTGTCACAAAGGTAACAGGGGTATGATCCTTTGCACTCCAATTGTTCAATCCCTCTTCGGCCGTCGGATAAATCCAGCTGTTGAATTCGGCTTCGTCCACTTCAAGGTCTTCCCCGACAGCATTCGCTTCTGAACTTTTAATAAATACCGGAGGCTTTCCGATCTTCTCTTTCCTCATAGCTCTCTGCCCTTCTGAGGTGAAACCCAGCCCAAGTTTATCAGTCTTCTGGGTGAAGTCTGGAAGTTTGCCCTAGTTGGCACCTTCACCTTTTTGCACTACAGCCCTGGCATCCTTTAGGGAAGCCATCTTCAGAGGACCACCTGCTTCTGCTGTTTCTGCTGCGATTGGAAACACCTCCTCGAAATGCTGAAAGGGGGTCTCAATGAACTCCCCATCCATCTCAATGTATCTGAACGAGTTTAGGTGGCTCACCATGTATTCTTCCTCACCTTGCACGGTGACGATCTTCCCTCTGACGGGGTACTTCAATTTTTGATGCAAGGTAGAGGTCACTGCCCCAGCCTTATGTATCCAGGGTCGACCCAGCAGACAAGAGTAAGATGGACGGATGTCCATCACATAAAAAGTGGAGTCGAACACCTGAGAGCCTACACGAATCGGAATATCCACCTCCCCATGGACCATCCTCTTTGAACCATCAAAGGCCCTGACAATGATGTTGCTGGGTTTCAAATCCAGGCCTTCACAATCTAGACGATCCAGAGCCTTCTTGGGTAGCACATTCAAAGATGACCCAGTATCAACCAACACATGTGCCAAGGTGGTGCCCCTGCATTCGATTGAGACATGCAGAGCATCATTATGATCTTTCCCCTTTGAGGTCAAATCAGCATCTGAGAAGCCCAAGCCATTATCTGCCGTCAGACTTGCCACACAATCAGTGAACTGGACTGCCGAGGTTTCATGTGGCACATGGGCCTTCTTGAGGAATGAGATGAGGGCCTTTGCATGGGCCTCAGAGCACAGCAGTAAAGAGAGCATGGATATCTTGGAGGGCGTATGCCCCAACTGTTCCACAACGTTAAAATCGCTCTTCTTTATAATCTTCAAAATCTCCTCCATCTCTTGTGGGGAGGCCTCAGCAGCTATGGGTATGGGTACCTCCATCTGGGCAGGCTCAGTTTCAATTCCCTTGCCCCGAGCATTGGATGACTCGGCAGCAGGAGAAACAATAGGATCAGCAGCAGGAATAACAACTTGATCAGCAACGGGAGTAGGTGTACTTGCAGGAATTATCAGGAGTGGTCTTCTAGCAGCAGGTGGCGCAATGTCAGGCGAGAAGAGCCTGCCACTGCGGGTAACTTTGGTCGGGCCAGTGATGTCACAGATGCTGGCGCCAGCGTTGAGCTCTTGTTTAACTCCGTTTATATATACATCTGCCCCATAGTGCCACGGGACAACTTTGTTAGATACATAGGGCAGGGGCCCAGGAACAGTGATAGTAACAGGTGCAACAGTCAGAATTTGGACGGGCTTCTTCTGGAGAGCCGGGATCGGATTGTTGAAGATAGTCACCACAGAGACCTCTTCCATTGGAACCATACGAACAGCAGACTTCTTGAATAGAATCTCCTTACTATCCATTAAGCTTTGGATGCCTAACTTTAGCAAGGGACAACCGGATGGGGACACAACACAGAACAGGCAATCCTCACTACAACCCGGAAATAAATCGGCCTGCAGTAGGTTCTTCTTAATGATCTTTAAAGGAGTGGCTAGATCATCCACAGAAACAGCATAAACATCTTCATCAATAGCATTTACCCCGTGCTGAGGCATAGGGGCAGTAACTACATTCGGTTTTGCGGGCGCTTCGAATTGTATCTCTTTAGCATCGATAAGGTCTTGCACCTTATTCTTTAACGCCCAACAGTCATCAGTGGCATGCCCCGGGCTGTCTGAATGGTAAGCACAACGAGCATTCGGGTTGTACTTGGGAGAGGTAGTGTTTGAGAACTTTGGCGCCTCCTTGACAGTCACCAAATTGGTGGATAGCAACTGCGGCAGGATTTGCGATAGGGTCATGCTTAACCGGGTGAACTCTCTCCGGGGTCTATCAGCCCTTTGAGGATTGTTTGGCCGGGGAGCGGCAGCAGGCGTAGCGATCATGACCGCACTGACAGATTGGCGGCGATCCGGTCTTTCTGATTTCCTGGAGCCATACACGGCACTAGACTCCTTCTTAAATGGTTTCTTGTCTGGCCCAGATGATGATGCAGCCTTTGCAATCTTCCCAGACTTCAACCCGGCTTCAATTCTCTCTCCAGTTAAGATCAAATCAGTGAAACCAGCAGACGAATTCCCAATGAGATGGTTGAAGAACGGCCCAGATAGGGTCCCCAAGAACATGTCCACTAACTCTCGATCAGTCAAAGGTGGCTGCACCCTGCCAGCCAGGTCTCTCCACTTCTGCGCGTACTCTTTAAAACCTTCACTTGCACCTAACGACATACCCTGGAGTTGGGTACGTGTGGGGGCAAGGTCGGCATTATACTGATACTGCTTGTAGAAAGCAGTAGCCAGCTCCTCCCAGTTACGAACTTTGGTCCCATCCAGCTGATAGAACCATTCGAGATGAGTCCCTGAAAGACTCTCCTGGAAGAAGTGGATCCATAGATTCTTGTCCGCAGAGTACGGCTGAATCTTTCGAACATAGGACCTCAAATGCAGCTTGGGACAGGATGCCCCGTCATACTTGGAAAAGGTTGGAGCTTTGAACTTGTGCGGGATAATTACACCAGTCGACAAACCCAGATCTCCGAAATCCAGCCCAGGTGCCTGTTGCACCTCCATAGCCTTCAACCTGTCTTCTAGTTGTTTGTACCTGTTGTCTTCAGGAGGGTATTGCTCTTCATCAAAATCCGTCTCGTTGTCGGAGACCACTGGAGTAGGAACCTTGACTTCTGCCTGAGAAGGACTCCTGCCAACAGAAGAACCAGCCTCTTCATGTTGCAGAGTATTACCCAACCTTCGGCCCGAGTTGAACAGAACAGTTCTTCTCTTCTTCTTCTTTTTTAGGAGCATAGTCTTTAGTTCCTCTTGGCCTTTAGCTAGACCCAGGATTAGCTCTTGAAACTGCGCATTCTGCACCTGGAGAGCCTTGATTGATGTCTCTGTTGATTCAGATCCGGGATTCATGATGCTGAAATAAACAGCGAAGAACTGTAAGCAACCTGAAAAGGGGAAAAACCTGCTATGCACATGATGTATGAAATGCGTATGCAATGCATTCAAGGGTTCGAAAGTTCAAATTCATTGTAGACAAGGAAAGAACACACGTTATCATTAAAGAAATCATTGTTTAATACATCAAGGCCTCATGGGCAAAAAGAAATACAAAAGTCAAGTCAATCCCAAAATACACTGCGCATCCTCTTCGGAGCTATGTAGGTGTTGAGATTCCTCTCCTCATGCAACAGACGGGTGAGCTCCAAGACTTTCTTTTCACTGGCATGCAGACTAGTCTCGAGAGAATTCCTTTCCTCCTTAAGCTGGATCCAGCTCTTCTGCATCTCTTCCCAGGACGTGGGCATATCAGGGTGCTGAATAACATGAGACACTTCCCCTTCCAAGACAGGTTCTTTGATTACTGGAAGCATGTGAGGATAAGGCATCACTAACTTCTGAGAGCGGGCGCGTACCCATTTGAGATAAGGCTCCAAAGGGATGGAGTTCCTGTGCCCCAGTGTCTTGCTGTCTATCCTACTAGGCATCCTCCAGGCTCTGATAAATCTCTGACGAAGTCCTTGAGTATCAATGTCGAAGTCAAAAACTATGTCGGGAATTAACATGTCATGAGGACCGTCCCTCCGAGCATAACCAAACTGTCTCCAAGCCAGGCAGGGGCTATAAGTAATACCTCCTCTGATTCCAAGTAAAGGAACATTAGGGTACTCCCCACAACGATCAATGATAGTGACATCTCCTCTGGATCTAGGACACCAATGTATATCTGCATGTGTAAGAGTCATCAACCGTTGTGACCATCTCAAACCCCGTTCATTCTTCAGGACTGATTGGGGAAGGTGCGAAATAAACCACCTTCCCAGGAGGGGAGTGCAACACATAAGGACACCTCTTTTTCTCATGGTTCGAGTGTAACATGAGTGAAGGATGTCCCCCAGCAATGTAGGTATAGGATTCCTGGACATAAAGATCTGAACGGCACTGATGTCAATGAGCTGATCTGGGTTAGGAAACAACACCAAACCATAAACAAGGAGGGCCACAACCTCTTCAAAAGCTTGCAAGTCAAGAGAGTTCCAACATTCAAGGGCCTTCTCAAACAGAAACCTGGCTAAGAACCCTTTGATACCACTTCCGACTTCCCAATGTCCCTTGAGGTCAGATGACTGTAGGTGCAAGGCTTTAGCAATCTCTTCGAGCTTAGGTTCCTTTTCTGTACCGTTGAAAGGTAGCTGATCAAGGATAGGGATCTTCAGGAGCCGGGAGAACTCCTCCAGTGTAGGTACCAACTGATAGTCCAAGAAGGTAAAACAGTGATGCAGAGGATCAAAGAACTGGAACAAGACCTTTATCATATCTTCCTCAATGTTGGTGTTGACCAAGCTGATGAGGCTTCCATGCCTGTCACTGAATGAAGAGTTCTCGGGAATCCTGGATATAAGCTCCTTAAGCTGAGGAGGGATCCTTACAAGATTGATCTGAATTGTCTTTCTACGAACAGTTTCCATGTCCTACAAAACAAGAACAAAGATGAAAATTCGAACCCCTGAAATGGTTAGTCAATGCATATGATGCTGGATGATGTCATGATGCTATGATTAAACACACCACAGATATTTACAAAGACAAACATGTAAGGCACACAAGGCACACAAGACAGGCCCTTAAGGTTTAAGTCCAGCATGGGGTCTGGGTATTACCCTCTTGAGTTGGTGGGTTCAACCTGTCCTAATCAAAGTAACCGGGTTCTAAGGTTCCCAATATCACGGGATTGCTTTCATTGTTCATCGTTTCGATTTAGCCACTGAACTGGCGACCGAAATATTCCAGGAAAGCAACCCTCAATTGAGCGTAGTATCGAGTATCAACCAACCTCGGACTGCACCAAAGTCAGTTATCTCACTACCCTAAAGAGGCCAAGATAGTTCAATTAAGGTTCCTAAGGTCTGTTGATGCTTCACGACACCACGCGGAGGCCCCGTACTCTCCTTGACTGAACTCAAGGGTTATCGGTACACACCAAAGTGCCACATCAACGTAGCAGACTGTTTCAACCGTGTCAGTATACCCCGCACAGTTCCCTCACAGCCTTGTTGCTACTTTCTAAGAAAGGTATCCCCCAGATCCGGGTTAGGATCTATAGAACTCCCAAGCAACCCACAATTTAAAGCACACAAGGAAAACAATTGAAAACATAGTTATGAGCTAGCCCTAAGGTACACCTCACTTTATAATAATTCCCCAGCAGAGTCGCCAGTTCTGTGATCGGTGGATCTGGAACTGACTGTTTAACGCTGGTTCGCGAAATGTCGCGGTAAGCAAGAGTCGCCACCGTCTTTTATTTTCTCCAAATGGAAAGGACAAAAGCACAGAAAAATTCCTTATAGAGATTGCTCTCGGTTCGGGAGGTAGATTATAGAAAGGGAAGGTGTTAGCACCCTTTCTATCCATGGTTATCCATGGGCTCTTAGATACTTGCTCAATGTGTTTTCAAAATTATTTGTTTGCTTTTCAATGTGGGTTTAAAAAGTTTCTTTGAAAAAATTTCAGATCGACTCGTACGTCAGAGTGTTTGAAAAAATGCTTTCGAAAGCTTTTTTGAAAATGTGTTGGTGTGAAAAGTATTTTTGATTTGTTTTTGAAATTAGAGCAAGTATCTACGAGAACCTACCTACCCTAAGGAATTTGTCTGTGTAAATGTCCTTTAAAGTAGTGCCATCCCACCATTGAGAGGTAGGTAGCACCACCGTTGGAGGTGTTCGGGTCAATTCGATTTTAGGGACATGGTGATCACCAGAGCAATGGGAAGACACCTTAGAAGCTACCCTCATGCCAGGTTCCCGGATCATGAGGACTTACTAAGACGTTTTCTACTCGACGACCACCTTTCGAAAGGCAACAGTGAGGCGTACCCTAGGGGTGGTGTGTGCGAATCGTGTGTCATGTTTCAGTTATTTGTCTTGTCATGTTTGTCGTGTTCTACGCTTGATTTTATTAAGACATTCATTCTTTCATGCTTGGTTAACAATTAAATATTTTGCGGAAAAAAATAAATCTAAAGCTATTACAAATGGCGCGGGTCCACATCGCCAAAATAAACCGGACCCGATTTAGCGGAAAAAATAAATAAGGCGAAGAAATAAAGTGCAAAAAGTAGAATTACATGGCTTAGGGACAATTACATAATTATATAAACGATAAAAAGTAAATGCGCGAAATAAAGGAATTAAACAAAACTAGGGCGTTGGACCCTTTTGCAAACAATTAAAATTAATGAGAATTAAAGATTAAATGATTAAATGTTTTTTTGGTATTTTAGATTTGAAAGAAAAAAGGAAAAGAAGTCAATTAAAATTAAAATGCTAAACCCTAATTCTAGTATTTTTTAAATTTATTATGAAAGAATTAAATTAAGATCTAAATTAAACCTAAAATTTATTATGTACAATTTAATTTATGAAAATAAAATAATAAATAAATAGTATTGTGAGAAATAAAAATTAAAAAGACATTAAAACTATCAATTAACCTAATTCTACATGTTTTTGGATTTTTATTAAAAAGATTAGAATTATAACCTAATTAAACTAAATATTTACATATATTAATTTATTGATGAAAATAATTACAATAAAAATTAGATTTTTTTGGTCTTTTCTGAATTTTATGATGTTTTTATATTTTGTTAAAAAATAATTAATTAAATAAACATAATTGAATAAAAGTAATAAAAAGAAAAATTAAAGAAAGAATAAAAAATAAAAATGATAAAGCAAACCAGGGGGGGGTAGTCCCCAAATTAGGAGGTAAGGCCTGGTAATTTAAGGCCCATTAAGCTTGATTTCGCTGACTTTCCTTGATCTTGTATGGCACGTTGACTGGCCTCCATGGTATGCCTTCAATCTGACCCTTTGATTAAATCTCCAGGACGCGTGGGCGATGAATATTGAGTGTGTATGGTGAACTTTCATGTTAGGCCTGCATGGGATCAATTATAGAAAAATAATATTGGATTTTGCCAGACCTGGGACTTGAACCCAGGTCTTTGAGGTCACAAGCGTTGTTCCTGTCCACTGAGCCATTATGTTTCATTTAACATATAATATCAATTAAATAACAAAAAGCAAGATCAATGCATAATGGGCAAAACGCGCGTAAATTTGAAACACCCAACCAGGGCCTGCCAACGCATCATCGTCTTCATCCCCTTTTTTATTTTTTCTGAAACATAAGCAAACGGCAACGGTTTTAGAAACGTTGCATTAGGGGGGATTCAAGAAAATAGCGAATAGCCCCCCTTGATACATAAATCCATCGCGAGGTATGTTTCTCGTTCCTGGGAACACGCTGATTGCAATGGTCTTAATCTTGAATCCCAATTGTTCCTTGGGTGAGAAACCCTAAATCAAGAACTCTGAAAACCTAATTTTTGACAATGGTGAAAACGCATATATGGCACAAAAAATCAATTGAATGTAATGGTTAGATCAGAAACATCATTGCAAGCAATAATCCATAAAGAAAAATGCAAAAGAATGCTTAATTCATGCTATGCGATTTGGCAATTTTTGCTTCACAGTTTGAGGTCGTGATACCGTTTCAAGGGGTTTTTGCTGTTGTTAATGATTGGAATGTGTCCAAGGATGTCTCAGGATGCTAATGGTATAAGAATTAGAGCTTGACTCGGCTTAAAAACTGGTTTTCAGTGTTTGAGTTTTTGTGAAAAATTTCAATATGCAATGCTTGTTTTGGGCGCAGCTTGCAGTCTGCTTGGCATTAGGTCTTGTTCTTGTATATGTAAGGAACGATTTAGGTCAAAAATATTGAACAAAATCCTTTGCCATGATGATTTCAATCTTTGATTTGTTAAGGATCTTTTCTAATCTTTTTCTCATGCATTTTGGTTCAATCATGATCAATTAGCACCAAATCTTGCCTATTTAAGATATGCACGAACTATTAAGAATAAACATGCATGAAAAGATTTTTTTAGGTTAAGTTTGATATTTTTCATATATTAAAATCATTTAAATGAATATAAATTAATATTAATTCAAATAAATAATTAAAAAATATGAGAATACTTCCCTTTGGGCCTAGTGGTCGTGCATAGGCTTGGCATGAAGAAACTTGGAAGAAAAATGGGCCCATTTGCATTTTTAGGCCTTTTGCATCAATGTTGACTTTCAAAAATTTCCAAAAATTTCCCAACTTCCACAAGGCATAACTTGGTCAATTTTTAAGCTTTTCACATGTTCTTGGACATTTTGGAAAGGTCTTTGAGTCCTTTAACCAATGCCTTTGGTCCCATGTCATTTTGATTTACCAATCTCAAGTTATGGCCTTTGACTTAAAGTCACTTTTTGTTGACTTTTGAAAATGACCTATAATGTTGAAATTGATAACTTTTTGTGAGAGCATTTCTTGGACTTGGAATATGAAGATGAGTTGTAGGAAATGTCTTTCTCTTCAAAATGAGCTTTGGATGGAATTTTTCTGATAATCCATGTGAAAGTTATGCCCTGGTCAATTTCAATTGACTTTTTCAGCTGTCCAAATATAGCAACTTTTGCATCTTGGATGATTTCTGAGCCAAATTTTGAGAATCATGATCAAGCATTGATCAAATGATGTTTATGGCTTCAAAATGATATATTGACCAAAAATTTGAACTTTTGACTGTCAAATGACCATTTTGCCCCTACAGTTGACTGTAGTGCAATCTAGGGTTTTGACTGTGCAATTTTGAGCTGAATGCCTTGAAATTTGATATGAGGATACTTGACCATCTTTGTAGGCATATGAGACTTGATTGGGCCTTTGAAAAGTTCATTTGCTTGACCAGAACTCAAACCCTAGTTTTGACTGTATAGGAGACAGTTGAGCTGCACAACCCTGGGGGAATTTTGTGACCTTGACTTGGCAATTTCTTGATGAATATGGGAGGGCAAATTTTGGGGTACAACACCCCAGAATTGCGAGAAGAACAACCTAGGGGAGTTGTTTTGGTTGGTCGAAATCAAGATGCTGATGCCGTCGTTCATAGGATTCGAAACGATAACATCTTGGCAGAAAATAACCTAACCACCATGATAGAGAGGATCATGGCCCAGAATGGCCTCAACACGGGAATGAGGAGGCCAAATTACGCTTCTCCTATACTGGATTGTATAATGCATACTGATTTACCAAGGGGATATAAAGTCCCTAAATTTACAAAGTTCGCTGGGGATACCAATGAGTCAACAGTCGAACACATAGCGAGATATCTAACCGAAGCGGGAGATATAGCCAATAATGAAGATCTCAGGATCAAATACTTCCCAAGTTCCTTGACAAAAAACGCCTTCACTTGGTTTACCACGTTGCCTCCTGGGTCTATTGACACTTGGGCTCTTTTAGAGAGATTATTCCATGAACAATTTTACATGGGACAATCGAAAATAAGTTTGAAGGAATTGGCCAGTGTTAAGAGAAAGTTCACCGAACCCATAGATGATTATTTGAATAGATTTAGGCTGTTAAAATCCAGATGTTACACAGTAGTGCCTGAACATGAGTTAGTCGAAATGGCCGTTGGGGGCTTGGATTATTTTATTCGAAAGAAACTATACACTCAGTATTTGAGGGATATGGCTCAGTTAGCCGATAGGGTTCGACAGGTCGAAAGACTAAAGGCCGAAAAAGCCAGAGTCTTTAAGAATAGTAAGAAAGAAAGGATTTCCTATGTTGGGACTGAGGAAGTAGAAGAATATCCTGAATTCGAATTCGAAGAGGTCGAAATAGACCTCGCTGAATTAAAACAGGCCCCGCCTTACTCCTGCAAAATGTTAGTTCCCACAAAAGGGAAAGATATTGTTGAAAATGAGAAAAGTGACAAGTTTTCAAAGAAGGTTTATACCTTCGACGTCACTAAGTGTGACGAAATTTTTGACTTGCTTGTCAAGGATGGCCAACTAATTGTGCCATCAAATGTCAAAATACCTCCTTTGGATCAGAGGAAGAAGAGGGGATTTTGCAAATATCATAGTTTCCTAGGCCACAAGACCTCACAATGTTTTCTTTTCAGGGACTTGATTCAAAACGCGATTAAAGACGGTAGACTAAAGTTCGCTGATAAGATGAAGATGAAAGTGGACGAAGATCCTTTGGACGTCGCAGACACCAACTACTCCGAGCCTGCATGCATTGGAGAGGTCAACATGGTGGAAACTGATCGAAGCGACGCCCTAACAGAAGAAAAGGACACTGGAGTCGAAAACTGGGTGATGGTCGAAGTCAGCGAGGAAGTCACTGAAGACATCCAGAATACGCCAGACACTTCGATTGCTGCACCTGTGGCTGTTGCAGGAGAAACCCAGGCTACTGAAGGCCAAGGGAATCAAAACGAAGGATTAACACAAGTCACTGAGGGCTTGAGGCTGGAATTGGAGAAAGTCCAAATTACGCAGCCAATTCCCCTTCAGAAGGAAATATGGGACACTCTAGGGGAACCCAGTGGAAAATTTGACTATCTGGTCAAATATTCTGCCCCAGAGAGTTCGAAGGTCCAGATTGAAGATATAAAGCCCACAGGATGGGGCGATGACGAAACTAAAGAGGGGGATGTGGAAATAAATATGGTGGATATGGAAAGACCCCGCTCTGAGATGGAGGAAGTGAAAAAATACTTAGAAAAAGAAAAGTACAGAATGGGGGATAATCACACTGGAGATGCTAGTCTCAAAGACTATCTCATGACATGCCACAAAGGAGATCCAGGCATGATATTATGCCCTAGGTGCAGCATCCTCTGCAACCAAAGAATTGCTGCAAATTTCGAAAGGGTACAGAGGGCTCGAACTGGCAACAATTGGCGCCAGGATAACCAGCTTTTTAGGTGCTATCCCAAGGCTGGAGAGAGTTTGTTGGAGTTTGTTTTTCGCTGCTACAAAGGGGCAACCAAGTGTTTGATTTGCCCAAGGTGTTCTGCTGTGTATGACCAAAGCATGGCCAGGGCCTTCGAAACGATTCCCTTCGCCCCTTGCTGGAACCATCAAGAAACTGCCCAGATGGGCCCGCGTTTCGACAGCAGATACAAACAGCAAAGGCCTGATAGCCCTCACCCCAAAGTTGCTCGAAGGGTGACTTTCAAACTCCCTGCTGAAGTGCCAACCGATATATGGCTACAAGTCAGAAATGACAAAGGCAAAGATAGATGGAGGAATGCTGAACGAAATGCACGCCATGTTGTGACATACAGGAGGCAATTCAACACACAAAAAAGGGAGGAAGTGAGATTAGAGAATTACAAAGGAAGGAACCCCATGTCAAGATCCCAGTGGCGTAGACAGCAAAGGATTCGAAAGGCTGAGAAAGAAGCTGTGGCAAACAAAGGGGATACTTCAACGAAAATACAAGGTGAATCGAGCACCAACAAACCAAAAAATCAAACTGAAGATAAACCTCCAGTCAATAGGAGGCTTTTTTCTGAAGACCAACGAGACGAACCAAAGGAATACACTCCAGGCCCGGAAGAGGACGAAGATATGATAACAGATAACTTCGAATCAGAGGGGGAGTCGTCATTCAACTTAAACTGTAACGTGGTGTCTGTGCTTCCCTGCGAATTTGGGCAGGAAACCGAAATCAATGAATATGAGGAGGAAGATACCACAGATTTAATGAAACATAGGCCCGTGTGCTACTACGTGATGGACAATGGGGCTGTTGAGGAACAAAATGCGTTCTTCGAGCGTCCAGAACCTGCAATGAAGAATCATCTCAAGCCACTTTTCATTCGGGCGAAAGTAGGTGTCCATGGTGTGAACAAAGTTCTAGTGGATGGGGTGCTGCAGTCAATCTGATACCCCATTTCATGCTAAAAAGATTAGAGATCCGCGAAGGAGATATCAAGCCCCATAATATGGTTCTGTCCAATTATGAGGGAAAAGTGGGCAAAACACTGGGGGTGGTCCAGTTGGAATTGACAATAGGATCAAGTTGCAGGCCCACCATGTTTATGGTGATCGAAGCCAAGGCCAACTATAACTTGCTGCTGGGAAGAGAGTGGATCCATGGCGTGGGGGCAGTTCCTTCGTCTATGCATCAACGACTAGTTCTGTGGAGAGATGATGGAATCGTGGAAAACATCGAAGCAGACCAAAGTTACTTTATGTCAACTGTCAATTTAGTTGACAAAAGGGATTATGATAAAAATCTGGCAAAGATTGCTCCATGTGTTCCAAATGATGAGATGAATGAAACTAGAAACGCCCACTACTACATGACACTTCGTCATGATGGCCTTTACTGGGATAGAACAATAATCAGTGATGGAGAGGAAGTTGAGGGTGCTATACAAAAACGGCCAGCAGGCCGGGACTTCGACAACCTTAACCATGACTGAGTCTACCTTCTTCGAAAGGATTTCGGCCTATATGGCTGAGAATGAATCAAAAGCGGCCTTAGAGGCTGAAATAAATGAATCAACTATAAAGACGAATGAAGTTAGTGGGGGGGGGGGGGGTTCGAAATGCTCACCCATCAAAAAGTTGGAGATGGATCAAAGGTTGGATGCCATCTATGATAAAGAACCCTTAGGCTTCGAAAGGGACCCCATAAACTCAGGTGTCAAAATGTTGGCACAGGATCCGCTCGAAGAAGTCAACTTAGGGGATGAAAAAACGAAAAGAGTAACTTACATAAGTGCTAAACTTAGCCCAGGCCTCAAGAAGAAAGTGATCGAAGTCCTTAAGGAAAACAAAGATTGTTTCGCATGGGATTATGATGAGATGCCTGGTTTAAAGAGGGAGTTGGTCGAACACAGACTGCCAATCAAAGATGGCAAGAGGCCCATCAAACAAACTCCCAGGAGATTCGCACCAGCGGTCCTTAAAAAAATTAAAGCTGAGATCGAAAGGTTGCTGCGCTGCAAATTCATCAGAACAACAAGGTACGTTGAATGGTTAGCAAACATAGTACCTGTTATTAAGAAAAATGGTTCGTTAAGAATTTGCATAGATTTTAGGGATTTAAACACTGCAACCCCTAAGGATGAATATTCCATGCCCGTGGCAGAAATGCTAGTAGATTCTGCTGCAGGGTTCGAATACTTGAGTATGTTAGATGGATACTCTGGGTATAACCAGATTTTCATTGCTGAAGAAGATGTTGCAAAAACAGCATTTCGTTGCCCAGGAGCCTTAGGCACCTACGAATGGGTGGTGATGCCTTTTGGTTTAAAAAATGCTGGGGCAACCTATCAAAGGGCGATGAATTCAATTTTTCATGATTTCATCGAAACCTTCATGCAGGTGTATATTGACGATATAGTCATCAAATCTACATCTGCAGAAGCACATTTGCATCATTTAAGCCAATCATTCGAATGAATGAGAAAGCATGGCTTAAAGATGAATCCCCTTAAATGTGCATTTTTTGTGCAGGCTGGAGATTTTCTTGGTTTTGTGGTCCACAAGAAAGGAATCGAAATCAACCAGAACAAGACCAAAGCCATAATGGAGACGAAAGCACCTGCGTCAAAAAGGGAGTTGCAATCTTTGCTAGGGAAAATTAACTTCCTCAGAAGATTCATCTCGAACCTGAGTGGAAGAACCCAAGCTTTCTCTCCGTTACTTCGTTTGAAGCAAGGTCAAGCCTTCGAATGGAACGAAGCTCACCAGGAGGCGTTTGACAAAATAAAAGAATATCTTTCTCAGCCTCCTATTTTGTCTCCACCATCATGGGGGAAGCCCATGAGATTGTACATATCTGCCTCTGAAGTTAGTATAGGTAGTATGTTAGCACAAGAGGATAACAATGGCGTCGAAAGAGCCATATACTATTTAAGTAGAGTGCTAAATGATGCAGAGACCAGATATAGCAATTTAGAAAAGCTATGTCTCTGTTTATATTTCTCTTGTATGAAACTCAAGTATTATATAAAACCTGTTGATGTTTACGTTTCATCTCACTTCGATGTCATTAAACATATGCTTTCAAAGCCAATAATGCATAGTAGAGTTGGCAAGTGGGCTTTAGCTTTAACAGAATATTCATTGACTTTCATGTCTTTAAAAGCTATGAAAGTTCAAGTGATTTCCGATTTCATTGTGGATCATTCGTTGGTTGAGCAGACAAGCATGAGTTACGTCGAAATGCAACCATGGAAATTGTACTTTGATGGTTCAACCCACAGGAATGGAAGTGGTGTTGGAGTCCTTCTAGTCTCTCCTGAAGGAATTCCAACAAAATTCAAGTATAAATTGGATGGTCCTCGTTGTTCGAACAACGAAGCTGAGTATGAAGCGCTCATTGTTGGACTTGAAGCTTTGTTGGAATT
Organism: Vicia faba; assembly: GCA_948472305.1. Classification (NCBI taxonomy): domain Eukaryota; kingdom Viridiplantae; phylum Streptophyta; class Magnoliopsida; order Fabales; family Fabaceae; genus Vicia; species Vicia faba. The sequence continues at coordinate 1,555,351,179 of OX451739.1, read as the reverse complement.
GGGGGCAACCAGAGTCGAAATTAAAGGAGACTCTGAATTGGTGGTCAAACAAATCACAAAGGAATACAAGTGCATAAAGGAAAATTTAATGGTATACTTCGTCATAGTCAATAGGCTATTAAGGAAGTTTGAATACATGGATATTCAACACATACCAAGATTAGAGAACCAAGAAGCAAATGACTTAGCGCAGTTGGCTTCAGGTTATAAAGTGTCTACCAAGAAATTTAAAGATTTGGTCGAAATAAGGGGAAGAGTTATGGCCACTAGATTCACACCATCGGATCTGGAAAATATGAGATTGGGATATGCTGAGAAACAGGGGTTCGAAATACTAGCCATCAATACTTTGTCTGACGCAGATTGGCGAAGTCCATTGAGGAGTTATTTAGCAGACCCAACTCTAAAAGTGGACAGAAAAACAAAATATAGAGCATTGTCATATCTCCTCATGGGGAACGAATTGTTCAAAAAGACCCAAGAAGGTGTATTATTGAAATGCCTAGGAGAGAGTGAGGCATACTTAGCATTGTCTGAAGTCCATAATGGGGCATGTGGGGCACACCAAGCAGGCCATAAAATGAAATGGTTGCTATTTCGATATGGTTTGTATTAGCCTAGCATGCTCAAAGATTGCATAGACTTTGCTAAGGGATGTGAGGAATGTCAGAAACACGCAGGAATTCAACATGTTCCTGCAAGTGAGTTGCATTCGATCATCAAACCATGGCCATTCAGAGGATGGGCATTGGATTTGATAGGAGAAATAAATCCTGCTTCGTCTAAAGGGCAGAAATACATCTTGGTGGGAGTAGATTATTTTACCAAATGGATCGAAGCTATACCTTTGGTAGTTGCTGATCAAGAAGCAATTATTGAATTTATACAAAAGCACATTATCTATAGGTTTGGATTGCCAGAAAGTATAACTACAGACCAAGGCTCTGTATTTACTGGTAGAAAGATGCAAGGATTTGCCCAAGAAATGGGGTTTAGATTGCTAACATCAACACCATATTATGCTCAAGCAAACGGACAAGTCGAAGCAGCAAATAAAGTAATAATAGGATTAATCAAGAAGCATGTTGGCAAGAAGCCAAGAAATTGGCACAAAACTCTGGACCAAGTGTTATGGGCTTGTAGAACATCTCCTAAGGAAGCCACTAACACTACGCCTTTCCAACTTACATTTGGTCATGATGCAGTGTTACCAGTAGAAATTCATCTGCAATCAGTTTGAATTCAGAAACAAAACGAAATTCCAGCTGCATTATATTGGGAAATGATGATGAATGAATTAGTTGAATTGGACGAAATTAGATTACATGCGTTGGAAATTTTGATGAGGCAAAAAGAAAGAGTGGCCAGAACATACAATAAAAGGGTGAAGAAAAAAGTATTCGTAATTAATGACTTGGTTTGGAGAGTCATATTGCCTATGGATAAGAAGAACAAAGCGTTAGGTAAATGGTCACCTCATTGGGAAGGACCGTTTCGAATAATAAAAGTATTCTCAAACAATGCATACGAAGTCGAAGAACTCTTGGATGATAAACGTGTCCTAAAGGTTAATGGGAAATATTTAAAGAAATATAAGCCAAGCCTGCGGGAGATTCGAATAGTAACAACGTAAATAAAATATCATAAAAAGCCAAGATGGCAAGATAGAATGCCAAAATGGAGTTGTTCGAATATTACATGTAAAAAACCAAAGATATGGTCAGATAAACATCAAAATCTAGAAATAAACATTGTTTTTCAATCGATTAAAGGTGCTTCGAAATGTTTCAAGTTTTTGCTGAGCGAACCGCCTGGCTCCTTCCAAGGTTGCCACTTCTCCTTTAAGTTGTTCTGCAGTCTCCATTTCTGCAAGCCCCTGGTTGAGAAGCTCTTCGAATTGGTTACCTGCGGGATTAGTTTCGAAGGCTAGTTGTTGTTCCTTAGCCTCCTTAACTTTCTGCTGAAGTTCCAGAATCTGCCTTTCCCAAATAAGAATGGACTCAGCTCGAGCCTCATATTCAGTTTTCGCCTGCTTCAGATGCATAGCTTGATCCTCAGCTTCTTGAGAAAGTTTCGAAGCTTGTTCATAAGCGGCATCCATGGCAATGCGTTTCTCGTGAACCTTCTTGGCAGCAGATTCGTCTTGGAGAAGGTAGCCAGTTATGTTGTCCAGCAAATTCTGAAGATCAAACAAGAGAGTACTAACTGGCAAGGAGCAGTTGGAAAGATTGACCTTTGTGAGCAGCTCCTTCATAGTATAGCAAGCAGTACTATCTTGCTTAAGCACTTCGAATATATCCACATTGAGAATAGTTCTCCTAATTTTGTTGAGAAGAATAACTCTTTCATCTGTGGGAAGAGGATAGCTGGTTGAACTTGTGCCAGCCCTAGCGAGTGGGACGTCCCTCTGAGCCAACTTTGCCTTCATGTACCCAATGGGGTCATTTCGCCTCAGAAGTGCCAGTTCCTCGTCAGTCATTCGAGACAGAGAGGATTGGGGGAATTCCACGCGTAGGGGAACCACGTTTGTTTCAACCTCTAGGGTTTCGTTGATTGCATCACCATCCCCTTCATTTGCTTCGTGCTCTTGGTTTTCTTCATCCTCGTCCAAATCTACCACTTCGATACCATCCCTTTCGCCGCTATTTGCGTTAGACTCCGTCCCGGCAGTCGAACCATCATTGACGTTTTCCTCGTCATTGGCGTTTTCCTCCTCAGATTCTTCGTCTGCAGATTCTTCGGCTCCTCGCCCAGAATCAGTTTTTTCTTCTTCAATCTGAGTATCCTTTGGGTCCTCTTGAAGAGTTTCAAGAGGGGACTTTTGAAGAACCCTTTGCGAATCCTCTGCAGACGTTTGAAGTATCGTTTCGTTCACCTCTTTCAGAGGAATGGAGGTACCTTGGTCATCTGGCTGTTCAGAAGTTCCAGCCAGAACCGCCACATTGGAAGAACCTTTGTTTTGGACCAAGTTGCTGGAATCTCCTTGAGGAGAGGAGTTAAGCGGAGCAGCAGCTCTGGATGGTGAGGTCGAAATGGTAGAAGTGGGATTCAAAATGTTCTGCAAAGAGCAGCAGAATGTTAAAGAAAAATATTCACCAAGATGATAAGAAGTTAAACATTTTTTTAGAAGAAGTTCGATTTACCTGTGGACCCTTAGAGGAGAGGTTACTAGCTATGCGTTCCAACGGTGGGTTGGAGGTCGAAGGTGGATTTTTGGATTTAGGTAAGGGAGCAGCATCCCTGGAATCGAGTCCAGAGACACTAATCAGAACAGTGCTTTTAGGAGTAGCTTTCTTTAGCTTCTTCTTCGAAGCAGTATTTGAGTTTCCTCCAGCCTTGGGGTCTTCCCCAGTAGTGCTTGGTTTCCGCTTCTTGGGAGTAGTAGGAGGAAGTTTGTTGGTCTGAACGAATTTTAACGAAGTTAGATATAAACCACAAAGCTTGAGTGAATTCGAAACATCAAAAACTAAGTGATTACCGTTGGAATTGGGGCACTTGTTGTTGTTGGCGTTATTCTTGTTGTTGTTGTGGCAGCAGTAGTAGTTGTTTTGGGTGGATTAGCTTTTTCGGTAGTTTCGTTGGAGGCTTGAGAGGCACTCCCTTCCTTCGATTTCGAGGCAGCTGTCTTTATCCTGATAGCTGAAAATCAAAACAATTAAAGCAAAGGTTAAAGATATGGAAAATAAAAGGCATTTGGGATTTTTCCCAAGCATTCGCACCTGTGCCTTGATCAGATTTAATTGACATGGCAGAAAGGTCGTATCGAAGGTGTCCTGGGAAATCATGAAGCCAGTTCGAGCCCATGTCACAGTCTCAGATGGCTTTGGTTTCCTTTGAAGATATTTGAACATCTCTTTGCAAGTAAACCACCATGGATATGGGGGAAACCAAGCCAGAGCCAGTTCTGAGGTAGGTAATCTGGGAAATTTAGGTGGATGCATTTCGAATGCCAACCTATACCTATCCTCAGGTGACAGCCCTGAAGGAAGTTTTAGCTTAGAAACTTTTTGTTTAAATTTTTCCTTCAAGGTCTCAGCTGCTTGATGCACAGTGGAGTCCAAGCGCGTGGGGTCGTAAGTAGTTTCAAAATAATTTTGAAAAGCTTTTATCTCTTTGGCATGAGTAAACATACCTTTCTTTGCTGGTACCTGCACATCGAAGGCATCAATTAGTTTCTGTCGAATTGTAAGTGTATCGAACATACAAGTTTGATAAAACTTAATCCACCACTCCAGAAATCCTTTGGCCGCGAGATGGGTAGGTTCGAAGGCTATCAGCTCAAATTGGGCAAAGCCTTGATATTGTTCTTGCTGGATCTTGGCTTCCCTTGCCTTGAAAGTTCGACCAGAAGTGATGGCGCTCTCAGTTTGGAACAAAGGTTCAGGAATCAGTTGGCATAAGCCAAACTGCCTCGAAACGAAGTTTGGTTGGTAGGCAAAAAGAAGAATTTGGTTCTTGGCTGGGGTTATCCTTGAGGAGATGAGTCTAGGCAGCAAGAAAGCTCTCCATACATCCTGAATCTCCTTGCTCTTGATGGCTTCTGAGAGAGCCATGGTGAACCAAGAAGGTCCATGGGCCCTCGAAGCAAAAGGCGCCATGCTCTCTTCGAACTTGTGCCTTTTGGAGAGTATCATGATGTACTTCGAGAATTGAACCTTGAAGTCATCCTTGTCATCATTGGGAGTTAGTCTTCGAAGCCTAGTGCCTTCGACTATCCTATCACTTATTTCAGAATCTTGCTCATCTATGGTGTTGGCGGTTGATAAGGAAGGTTCGAACATGGCATTTAGCCATAGTTGGAGTAACCAAAATGGGCCAGCTAATAGAATGTTTTTGGAGGTGTGGGATTTGAGGCTCGAAACAGCTGACCTCAGGCTCTCATAGAGGTCAACTAAGAGTAATTCACTTAGGCACACTTTGCGATTTTCGTGTAAATCCCTAGCTAGAGGAATGAACCTACTAGCTACCTGCAGGGATCTACTGCAGAAAACGTATCTAGACAGCCACAGGGTCAAGAAAGCAATGTGCTCTATGTCAGACACATTGTCCCCTTCAGCATGATAGTGGCTAATAAATTTGGAAAAGCTGGCTAATTTGACTTCGAAGTCAATTATGCTTGAGTGCTCTTCGTTGTCAGGAACATAAGTTTCTCCCACTGGCGACAGCCCAGTAATGGCCGCTATATCGAAGAAGGTTGGGGTAATCATTCCACCTGGGAGATGGAAAGTGTTGTAGGTACTATCCCAGAAATAAAGGGACGCAAACAGCAGGGGATGGCTATAGGTGAATCCAGGTTTCGATAGCTTAATGAGGTTATAAATGCCTAATTCTTCCCATTGCTGGGATTTCTTGGCCTCTACTTTCGGGAACCAATTTTGATAAGCAATATCAGAAGTAGGGCAAGATCGAAATGGTTTAAAGTTGCTTTTTACATAATCCAAAACAAATGGGTCCTTGGGAGGAACAGTTGGGGTTTCTACGGTATTCGAACTAAGAGATTCTACTGCCCTAGGGGCATCCATTTTGTTGAATAAGGGTTTGAAGCTATAACAGACGGGAAAAATTGTCCTGGTGTCCTTTAATATTTCAAAAACTGTAAGAGGGCCATTTAAGGCTAGCCTCTTACCAGCAACATGGGTAGGGATGAGTACCTGTGATGCGTACAGCATTTCTTTTTCTTTGGAAATCATTTGAGGAGCAAGAGCAGATTGGCCTTGAATGGTGATGATTTTACTCTCCATGGTTGCTTCTGTAGTTTTTCCTTTTTTCTTGGAGACTTTCTTGAGTTGGGATGAAGTGGAAGAAGACATTTTTGTTGTTTGAAAGCTTGGATTGTTTTATGAGAGAAGAAGGGTAAAAATTCTGAGTATGAAAGGTTTAGAGTGTAAAAAGAAAAAGGAAGATTAAGTTGATGTTTTATAATGAGAAGTTTAAACATCCACCGAATAAAGGTGTGATACGTGGAGATCATGGGTTGGTGTGATGAAGAGGTGGCGTGAAGTTGATATAGGTAATAGGCGTGATTTAAAAATAATCATTACTTATAACTGCACCACGCTGTGAAGTGACTCTGGGCGGTTAAGGAACCCAAAAGGTGTTATGATTGATGTGACTGGAGTCAAATGCATTAAATGTTACGATGATTCGAAAATCCTATCGAAATCTTGTGTAGATGTTTAAAATAGGTATTTCTCAAAGGAATCGAAATACATATTTTAAAGGGGCAATTTGTTGGCTGAAGATTTCGATAATATTATTTAGAAGCCAAAAGAGATAAACGTTCTGATCGAAATGGAATTCAACGCCATATTTCGAAGTTGCAGAAGCAGTGTTTCGAATAAGGGTGTCAAAGCGTGAAGCTTCGAACGGCAATTATGGGAACATAGTTAAAGGAGTCTCGGAACAACAGCGAGGCTGTGTTTGGAAAGAACGCTCGAAATAGAGAGACACCAAAAGCATTTAAAATTCAAATGGAAGCGGGACTTTCATAGTTTGAAAGTTATGTGCTGGAGCATTTAGGGACACGTGGAAAGAAGAAAGAGGCATTGTCTTGCATGTTCGAAACGTGGCATAATCCTGTAGCGAGACTGTTAGGGTCGAATTAGTATAAATAGAAGTCTTAGTATTAGGATTTCGTGTGTCATATCTGTTATACAAAATACTCAATAACATTCAAACTACCACATGGCAAGGGAAACGAATGCAAGAGAAATGTATGTATGATAGCACCATGTATTTCTAACTTAATGAAAACCTTTTACCATTTCCAGTACTTTCCTCTTTTCTCTTTGTCAATAACATTTGCAAGTTTTCCTATTTACAATCTTTTCATTTCGAAGTATTTTCCTCAACGTTCTACATTTTACTGTTTTCTATACATTTCGAGCACTTTATATTTCAGAGAACTGTCACATTTTCAAAACCTTTACTTTCAAGTATTGTTCTTCAAGCGCATACTTTTACTTAAAATCATTTACAGATTTCTTGCATTAAACGCTTTTGAATATTTTAAACTTCTACATTCCAGAAACCTTTTATGTTAAACGTTTTTGTAAGTCGAAACCATTTACTTCATTTTTCATGCAGTTTTATATGTCTCTACAACCAGCATTACAATTAGCATTTATTCGTATAACTTAGTTTTCATATACATTTTGACTACATCTTTAGACTCTTAGAGAGAGGGATCGAAGTAAGCCAAACACTTATACAATAGCAACCATGAATAATTGTTCGATTGTGAGAGTAACCTTAATATCCAAGGAGTCCTAGGATCAATCTAGTCGATCCTGTGAGTTACCAGAGAGATTGAATAACAGTAAGAAAGATTATTCGATAGTTTGGAAGACTAGCGGTTGTTTACCAGAAATCACTGGAAACACATAGTCATCTAGGTTTCTTCATTTCTCTCATTCGTTTCTGCCGCTAGGGTTTGTGAAGCTGCAACTTTCATCTTCTTTTTCAATTTGTCATCGTTGTTTGGTCCACAACGACCAACACCATGAAACAAAGTCACGATTCACCATGGATTTTGTAAGTTTTTCTACGTTCTGTTTCTTTTTCTCTTTGTTTCTCCTTTGATCTTTATTCTTCTTTCGGCACCGATTATTTTAATACTAAGTACATGGTTTTCAACTTTTAGTACTTATATGTTAGTTTTAATACTTAGATGTTTGTTTCAATAGCTATTGTTTTATATGTTATTATTATTTGAAGATGGATGTTGTACCCTAAAATTTTCCCTCTCATTTCTCAAGAAATCTCCCACAAGATTCAAGACTGCACAAGGTTTGATCAGCTCAAGACACTTCCTCAGCACTGATGACTGAAAATTAGGGTTTGAGTTTGCACAAGGACAAATGGACTTTTAATGCCCCATATGACTTTCATGGATCATTTTGGACCCTTAAGATAGTTCATGTCAAGTTTCAAGTCTTGGATCACATTTTTGCTCAGTCAATTGATCAGTTGACCTAAAATTAGCTATATTGGGGAAAAAGTCAACTGTGGTAAATTTACAGTCAAACTTCATAATTTTTTATCCATATCAATATCATGAACTCATATATGTCATTTTATCAAGTTTGGATCACAATTCCTCAAGAAATTTGATCAGAACATCAAAAGGGCAAAATGGTCAAAATTAGGGTTTTGACTGAGAATGTGCAATTTTTAATTTTTGACCTAGCAATTGACTTATTGGTTTGAGACATATTCTAAAGGATTAAAATACTTAATTTCAACATAATGACATGGCTCAAAACTTCTCTCAAGATCAATTGATTGATAGTTGATTTTCAATCAACTGATGAAAAGTCAATTGTACACTGAAAAGTCAAACTTTGACCTTTTGATCAAAATCAAGTTTCAAATATTACAATTCATCAAGACGTGTCAAAATATGAAACTGTTTCATCAAGAAATAAAAAAATTCAAGGTTTTATTTTGAAAAGTCAAAATTTCTAAACTTAGAATTTTTTCTAAGTGTTGGAAATTCACATTTTTTTCATAACTTTGAGCCAAATTTTCACCATGATGCAGGATGATTCAAGAGAAACTTCCAACATGAAAGTTGTAGATCCAAATGAAATATAAAACATTGTAGAGCATAACCTTTTATATAAATGCTTATATTTCAATTTATGATTTTGTGAAGACATGTTCATGAAACTTGAAGACTTAGTGAAATTTTGCCCTAGTTTAGGCAGGATTTTGACCTAACTTCATGTCAATTTTTCACCTAGTTCCAAGATGAATCTTCAAACATTTCCAACATAGAGGTTGTAGAGGATGTTACAAGAATTCCAAAATTTCCAAGAACTCATTAACATTATACTTGAGCAAAGAGAATCGAAGGCAAGAAGTTAGGCTTTCATTCTTGAATTACAAGTCATTTCTTGATGAACACATGAACCAAATCCATGCTAGGCTGCATAATCTTTACTTTGAAGGCCTCAAACTTGTTTGTCACTCCATAATTAATGTTTTACACAGCTTCTAGAAGCTTTTATCCAAGCATTCAATGCATTGCCCATGCTTAATGCCATTTTAGGAAGAAAGGCAACATTGTCACTTTGGAGAAGTGGCTTTTATGCACAAAGTCAATTCTTGAGCCTCTCACTTGTTCCCTCTGATCATACCCCATATAAAAAGTCAGAAGCAATGTGATAAAAGTGATTCAACCACTCTAGATTGTTGGTACAAACCTTGAAACTTGATTTTCTCACTTTTCTTCAAAAAACAAGCAAAGTTGCCAGAACTTGTGATTTCAAATTATGATTTGTTGTAACACTTGAAACCTCTTGCCTATAAATATATGCACTATTTGCAAGCTAAAGGAGGAATGCACAAGCCCTAAAACTCTCCCAAACTCAGAAGCGTATAAAAAACCTCCATTGTTGCACATTCTGACCAAAAACTCCATATTCAGAATCCACTTGTGCGTTTCTTGGCTTTTCACTTCCAAAAGTCCCTAAACATCATCTACAAACAGTCCCACACCCTGTTACATGACTGTAACTCCATCTTCATCATCCTTCATAACCAAAAACAGAGCTTTGCAAGTTGACTTCTCTAGGCCATTTCAGTCATCCATTGCTCAACCTAATCATTGCATTAGCTTCCTGGGAACTTGAGGAAGCTAACCTGATCATTGCAGCACCTTGAATCAAGCTCATTTGCATTTCATGATTTCCAGTTTTTAGGTACATTTTCTGAACTTCTATCTTTTCATTTAGGCATTGTTAAGCTTGCATTTGTGAAGATAAAATGTAGACATCATTGTCCTTAAACTGTACATGTCCATAGATTTCATTTATATTGATTGAGCTTAGAGAATTTTAGGTTTGGATCTCTGAAAAAAGTTAGGTCAGAATTTGGTACTTTTAGAAATTATCATTCATCTTTGATTTATAGCTTATGATATTTATATGGTTGAATTCGTATGGAAAAATAGAGCAACTTTCATGTTTGCATCTTTCATTTTTGTTGAGAAATGAGCAAGTTACAGGAACCATGACTGGAGGTTGAAGATGAAGTCATTTTCAGGACTTGACTTGTGTTATGTGTTTATTGTTTTGTTTATGTTACCGGATGTACAGTCACTCTAGTGGCAAAGGTAGCACAAGTCTCTGCACTACCTTTTCTTCTTTTTTTTCACATTTTCCTTTCCTTTTTGTCACAAACAGCAGCGCCTGGGCCTCCTCTCAGTTGGGCCTTACCATTTTGTCGCACCATCCCCCCTGCCTCCTTTCACACACTTGGCCCAACTTTTTATTATTTCATTTTTATTTATTTTCTTTTTCTTATTTTATTTTATTTCAGTTTTCTTTTATTATTTTTTACTATTATTATTATTATTATTATTATTATTATTATTATTATTATTATTATTATTATTATTATTATTATTATTAAAAAATCCAAAAATATTTTTATTTATTATTTTCACATTTTATGTTTATTTTCTTTATAAAACAAAAAGAACAAAAACTTTTTTTTAACAAATTTAATTTCTTTTTTTAATAAATAATAATTGGATTTAGCTTTAGTTATTTTCTTTTTCTTAATTAACTTAGCACTTAAGTTTCTTTTAATTAATTAATTTTCATACTATTTTTATTAAATTAGAAAACCTTTTCATAAAAACCCTAAAAAATGTTTCAAACTCAATTTCTTTTCTTAATTAGTTTAGGTTTAATTTTATTTAATTTTAATTAATTATCTGCTTAATTAGGTCAAAATCAAACCCTTTCATTAAAACCAAACAAAAAAACCATTTCCTTTCCATTTATTTTCTTGTACATTATATTTTCAATTCTTGTATATTATTCAATATGGTTGTAATAGATAATTAGGTTTAATTTTCTTGCAATCCCCATTTGTAAATTTGTATACCCCCTCCCCTAATGATGTAATAGCGTAGTAATTTTAATTTCCGCAATTTATCGCTTTCAATATAAATGTTATTAATTAGGATTTGTATGGAAAGACAAAATCAACAAGTAGTAAATCCTAATCCAAGATAAACAATGCATGAAAATCAAACACACTTGCACACTTGCACCCTTAGGGTAATTCCACTTTGTTGCCTTATAAAAATGGCCATGTTATGCATGTGGGATATCTTAGAAAAAACAAATCAAAAATACAAGATCATAGTCCTTCGATGACGCTATAAATGTTACCTTTCAAAATGATCTTAGTCCCTCAAAAAGAAATGCAAAGATATCTCAGAATATTGCTATCATGACTATACGATGACCCACGCTTGTCCCTTTACATCCAAAGATAAAGCTTCTTACCAAATCAATGGTAAGATAGCAATATCAAAGGAAGGAAGAAATGAACAAAGACTTTTGAGTAGGTAGATTGTTCCTAGTTGCTTGCTCATTTTCAAATCAAACATCCTTGCTCATTTCCAAAATAAACATCAAACACTTTCAAAAACAAACTTTCAAAACATAAAATATTTTCATAAGTCCAATACTTTGTATACGTTCTTACGAACGAGAACCATTACAAAGTTTTCCTAAACGAAGGCGCCCTTTCAAAATACTTTCAAAATCACCACAAAGCATATTTTCAAACAAAAGCAAGTGATCTAGCAAGCAACTAAGAGCCCATAGATAACTATGGATGAAAAGGGTGCTAATACCTTCCCTTTTCATAATCTACCCCCCGAACTCAAGAAATAATCTCAAAGGTCTTTCCTGTTCTTTTCAGCCTTTCCTTTTAGATAAAAGAAAAGTCGGTGGCGACTCTTGCTAACCGCAACATTTGCGATCAAATACAAAACACCCAAGTCAGTTCTCCCACCGTATTACAAATTTGGCGACTCTGCTGGGGATAATAATTAAAAGTGGGGTTACCTTAGGTCTATATCACCTTTACTTGCTTTCATTGTTTGATTTATTTTCTTTACATTTTGGTTTCTTGTTTGGGCTTGTTTTAAATCCTCTGCCCGGATTTGGGATACCTTATAGGTAATTAGCAATACGTTGTGGAAACTGTGCGGGGTATACCGATATGGTCTAAGAAATAGCTACGTTAGTGTGACACATTTGTGGGTACCGGTATCCCTTGAATAGTCAAGGAGAATACGGGGCCATTGTGTGGTGTCATGAAGCACTAACTGACTTTTAGAACCTTTACTTGACCAACTTGGCCATTAGGAAGTAGTGAGATAACCGGATTTGGTGCATTCTAAAGTTGGTTGATACTCGATACTACACTCATTGAGATCAAACTTCTCGGGATATTTTGGTCGCCATTAAAGAGGCTTACGCTGAAACTATGCCCGACAAGAAAGATCAGTGATATTGAGATCCCTTAGAACCCGGTTACTATTTCTAAGATAGGTTTGAGCCAACTAAACTTCAAGAGGGTACTTACCTATGAGCCTCCATGCAAGCCTAAACCTAAGGACTTGTTTGTCTTGTGTATATATGCTTACTTGTACATAACATCATAAACATCATAACATCATACTCATTCTCACTAACCATTTCAAGGATAATTGGGATTTATCTTTGTTCTGTTTTATAGGACATGGCTTCTATTCGCAGGAAAACCATTCAAGTCAATCTCGTAATAATTCCTTCTCAACTCAAAGAGTTAGCATCAAGGGTCCTAAACTTGGTCACCTATAGCACAAATGAAGATATGATGAAGGTGCTTTTCCAGTTCTTTGATCCTTTACACCATTGCTTCACTTTTCCCGATTATCAACTTGTGCCTACTATGGAGTAATTCTCTTAACTCTTGAGGATTCCTATTCTCAATCAACTACCTTTCAACGGTACGGAAATAGATCCAAGACCTAAAGAGGTTTCCCGAGCACTACACTTGCAACAATCTGATGTCACGGATAATTGGGAAACAAGGAGTGATTTCAAAGGTTTCTTAGCCAAGTTCTTGTTTGAGAAAGCTCAAGATTGTTGGAACTCTTTGGACTTACAAGATTTTGAAGAAATATTGGCCCTTCTCATCTATGGGATGGTTTTTGTTTCAAACCCTGACCAACTCATAGATGTAAATGCTGTAAAAATCTTCATGTCTCGCAATTCGGTGCCTACTTTATTGGGAGATATCCTACATTCTCTCCACACTCGCACTATGAGGAAGAGAGGGGCCCTCATGTGTTGCACTCCTCTCTTGGCCAGATGGTTTATTTTGCATCTTCCCCGATCTGTGTTAAAGAACGAGCAAGGTTTGAGGTGGTCCCATAGGTTGATGACGCTCAAACATTCAGATATCCATTGGTGTTCTCGATCCTTGGAGAATGTTACTATCATCGACCGTTATGGGGAATTACCTAATGCCCATTTACTTGGCATTAGAGGAGGTATCACTTACAACCCTTGCTTAGCCTTACGCCAGTTTGGATTTCCTCGAAGAGATGGTCCACACGATATGCTCATCCAAGGAGTGGTATTCGACTATGAGAGCAGCAGTCAAGGTTACCGCCAGAGGTTTATACGAGCTTGGAGGATGGTGAACAAGGTGGATAGCAAGACACTAGGACACAAGAATTTTATTTCCCTTGAGCCTTACCTTAGGTGGGTACGAGCTTGTGCTCAGAAACTTGTGATGCCTTATCCCTCCATCTTACCAGTTATAATGGAACATGTGGTTGAAGGAGATGTCTCGTACACTGTCCTCCATTCTAACATGCCTACTTCTCTTGAAGACTTGCAAAATGGTTGGATTCAGATGAAGGAGGAACTAGATACCTTCAAAGCTCAATTCTACGCTAGCAAGAAAAGAGTCTTAGAGCTTACAAAGCAGCTACACGAGGAGCAAAGTGTGAACGCCTACATTGTGCCAAAGAGGATGCATTTGGTCTTTTTATCTTAGAGATTTATTTTGTAAGCCCAAGAGGCATGTTGTAGTCATTTTGAACTGATTAATGAAAATTGACAATTGTTCATGTTTTGTCTATACAAATTTATATCTCATAAATCCTTGAAATCATTTGCATATACATCTTCCATGCATCATAACATAACAGGTTTTCACACAACATGTTTCCTTATCTTTCTGTTGTTTATTTCAGCAAGATGGATCTAGAGAAAATAGTGAAGGACCTTCAAGTACAAAACTCTCAATTCCAATAGACTCTACTGGCCCTAGCCAAGAGGCAACAAGATATGATGGCATTGCTGGCAGCTAAAAAGAAACCCAAGAGGAAAGCTATGGTCAACATGGGTAGAAGGTCTAAAGAGTCGGTCCGTCAGATTCCGGTAGTGAAAGACTCATCTGAGGAAGATGAGAATCAGATTGGAGAAGCTAGAAGTACCCAAGCTGGGTGCATCAACGATCAAGCGTCTGATGATGATTATTTTGATGAGCAGTATCCTCCCGCCGACGTCAAGTACAAGCAGTTAGAAGACAGATTAAAGGCTGTTGAGATCCAAGCCGTCCCCGGTTTAGATTTTGATGATTTGGGTTTGATCTCTGGGGTTTTTATTCCCCACAAATTCAATATACCAGTCTTTGCAAAGTACGACGAAGTTTCCTATCCAAAACTTCATCTGAAATCTTATGTGCGCAAGATACATCCGCACACCGCTGATAAGAAACTATGGGTTCACTTTTTTCAAGAAAGTGTGTCTGAAACACAACTAGAGTGGTTCTACCAGTTGGATGGTTCCCGTATCAATACATGGGAGGACTTAGACACCGCCTTCTACCACCAATACCAGTATTGCCGACTTGGCTCCGATAAGAGTTCAGTTGCAAGATATGACAATGCGGAAGAATGAAGGATTCAAAGAATATGCACAAAAGTTGAGAGACCTTGCCAGTAGGGTTCAACCACCTTTGACTGATAGGGAGCACATTTACATGTTTATGGGTACTTTATCTGGTCCATTCTTTAACTTGTTGGTTGGCTTTTCTTCTTCCAGTTTCATCGAGTTGATCTTAATCGGTGAAAGAGTTGAAAGCGGCATCAAAAGTGGGAAGATTTCCATGGCATCTGCCTCCACCTCCAATCCTGTAAAGAAACCTTTTGTCACAAAGAAATAAGTCAATGTTGCGTATGGGGAAAGGGCCCATACCAAGAAGGATGACCGTCAGTCTATTAATGATGTCTGAAACTCCAATCCAACTCTTGCTCAAATACCATCTGCCAATCATCAATGTTTTGAAACTCCGAGAAGACAATTCACGAGGTTAGGCATGTCACTATATAAAGCCTTACAACACTTACTAAAGGCTAATTTGGTGACGTTGCGCGATCCTCCGGCCAATCCAGATACCTCTTCATCAAAGTATAATCCAAACACTAAATGTGTGTATCATTCAAGTAGTCATGGGCATGAGACTGACCAATGCTGGGCCCTGAAGAATAAAATTCAGGACTTGATCGATAACAAGACCATTTAATTTGATCCTCCTCCAACTCCGAATGTAATCACCGCACCTATGCCAAATCATGGCAAGGGTGTCAATGTTGTTGAAGATACCGTTTTTGTTTCTTCTGTCGAAGAATTGACTACTCCGTTAATCATCATCAAAGAGAATTTGTTGAAAGCCAGGATTTTCCATGGCTGTGTGAAAGACTGTGTTTGATGTACCAAACAACTCAATGGATGCGAAGGGTTGAAGGAAGGCATTTAACGCCTGACGGATAGCCACGAGATCCAATTTGATAAGACTCTGCTTGCCAAAAGTTTTACTAATTAATGTGAAGATCTCTCCATTATAACCATCTCAAACAAACCTCTTAGGATCTCCTCCAAGGGTCCTATCAGGGTTTCAAATGAACCAACTATTTCTCCCCTAATAATTACCAATCCTGGACCAATTCCATACTCTTCAAACAAAGCAGTGCCATGGAACTATGGTGCTGAGGTGTTTTACCATGGGATAAAACAAGACGCATGGATTGAAGAAGACAATGCTGATAATGTTGGTAACATAACTGGCTCAAGTAAGGTAATCCGAACTAGGAGAATCTTTTCACCCAACATCTCACCACCAGTTGTTATAAAGGCACCTATCTGCATCACTGTTGTCAAGCCAAGTATTGATACAAGAGGGAAGGAGAGAGTTGTTGAGCCTGCCGTGATAGAAATACCTGTAAAGAACATTGCTGATGGAGAACCTTCCGCTCGTGAAATGGACGAGATCTTAAAAATTCTTAAAAGGAGTGACTTCAAGATTGTATAGAAGTTAGGGTAAACCCCTTCAAAGATTTCCATGTTGTCGTTGCTACTCTGTTCTGATGCCCATGCTCAGGCATTAATCAAATTCTTGAAGAAGTCTCATGTCCCTCATGAGACCACAACTGACCAGTTTGAGAATTGCGTGGCAAGCTTAATGGCCGATAATGGTTTAGGGTTCTTAGATGTTGATCTAACACCACTTGGGAGGAACCACAATAAAGCTCTACATGTTTCTTTCGAGTGCAAGGAGACCACCCTAGTACATGTTCTGGTCGACACTGGCTCTTCTTTAAACGTACTACCCAAGGGGACGTTAGACCGTCTAGACTGTGAAGGTTTAGTTCTAAAACCCATTGATATCATTGTGAGGGCCTTCGATGGATCAAAAATGATAGTTCATGGAGAGGTAGATCTTCCAATCAAGGTGGGCTCAGAAATTTTCTATTCCACCTTCTACGTCATGGATATCCGTCCTGCCTATTCTTGTTTATTGGGTCATCCTTGGATCCATGGAGCTGGGGCAGTAACCTCAACTCTTCATCAAAAGCTCAAGTATCCGGTTAAAGGAAGAATTGTCACTATCTGTGGTGAGGAGGAGTTCATGGTAAGCCACCTCAACTCTTTCAATTACGTGGAGATGGATAGAGAATTCATAGAGACCCCGTGTCAAGCCTTTGAAGTTGTGCCACCAATGATTGCCACTGCCAAATGTTCCTCTGATGTGTCCAAAGTTGTTAAGGTCGTATCGAAGATGGTTTCAGTCAAAGATGCCCGTACTGCAATTGAAAAAGGAAGTTGTGATACTTGGGGGAAACTCCTCGAGATCCCATTCAAAGCGGACAAATTTGGTTTGGGTTTCACTGTCAAGGCTCAGAAAGAAGTGAGGCACGCTCATGCAGGAAATCCACCTCTCCGTATTGGAAGCCATGAAGTTAACGATGTAGGTGATTCTAATGAAGAAGTTGCATTTGAAGATTGGGTGTATCCTACTACAACGGAGCTCAAGAATTGGCATGAAAAGGACTTCGTTCCCATCTCCTTCATTGAGGAGTAATCAACTTGTTTATTGCTTTTTATTAATTCAAGAACATTTTGTCTGTAATATTTAACAATGACTTTTGAGCCATGTGCCTGGCCCGGGGCACTTTGGTCCATTTGTCAAGGTGTTGTACCCCAATTTTTTCCCCTAAGATCCCTTCATCATACCATGTTAATTCAATCACAACAAGATCACATTAGGGCTTTTGGTTCTTCTCCCTATCTTTAGCTTTGCTCTTTGAGGAATCCCAAAGCACCTTGACTTGTTTTCTTTTGTGATCATGAATATTTTGCTTTGATTTTCTTTCTAATTAATAAAATGCAATGTTGGTTTTTCTTACTTGTTAATAATGTAGGTAAAGGCAATGAGGTTTAGCAAGTTGCTTCATGGGTTCATGAGTTTATTTCCATGCCCTAGTCAATAAATCTTGAGAAATTCAAACCTCACCATTGAAGTTGTTTTTGAATAAATGGAATGACAAGGCTTATTTTGGTTCAATATATTTCAAAGTTATCAAAATTGATTCAAAAGTACAAGGGGTTTAGGGAAGAAGTTGTCATGATTGGACAAGGTCTTGTTCCTATTGGTCACAAGAGCACATTGCTCTCAAATTTCAAGATATGGAAGTGGTTTTGGTGGCTATGAGTCCTCATCATCATCCTCAACAACTTCTATTCACAAAGAAAGAATATTGGCACAAGAAGTTTATTCAAACTTGTCAAAGTTCCTCAAAGCATTATCTTGATCTAGAGGCTAGGGTTTTGAACTTCAAAGGAGCATATCTTGCTCACCTTTTGGTATTTTTGAGTGATTCCAAAGACATCTTTCTCTTTAAAGAGTTACAAACAAATCACTTCAAAAGTTCCAAGGAGTTTTCATGTGGAAGGAACTTGGTGAAGAAGAAAGAATACAAGTCATCCAGATGAATCCACAATTTTCTATATGTGACTTCAAATGGTCATATCTTGGTCAATTTTTATCACATTGAGTCCATTAATTTTCCATGATGATCTTAAAGATGTGTACTTTATGCCTTATTTTATGTGCAAAGTGAGAAAATGGATGGAAGTTTCCTTAAATATGCAAAAGATTATAGGTTATTTCATGATTGTTGGCCAACTTCAACAAGTCATAACTTGCTCATTTTTTAGATATTTTGAGTGGTTCAAATTTCAAAATGTCATTCAAGAGATCTACTTCATTCCATCTTTTTTGGTCAAGAGCAAATTCTAAGTGGAAGGCCATGTTTGGATACAAAAGATTATAGGTCATTTTTGAAGAAAAATTTGAAATATTTCTAAGTATGGAAAGTCAACTCTTTTTCTTCAACTTTGACTCCATGTAACTTTCAGCTCAAGCATCCGTTTGATTCCATTCTTTTTCCATTGCAAAGCTTGTAACCTCATATTTCCAAAGCATCAAGAATTATGCCCTAAGACCCCTTGAGTTGGAAATGCCATGGATTTGAATTTGGTAACTCGAAACTGAATTTTTCACAAAGTCAGAATTTTGAAATCCATAATGTGACTTCTAAACACAAGATTTATGCGTGTTTTTGATTTAAACTTGATTAGAAAACTTTCCAGAAGTGATTAGCACCCCAAAATGCAAAATTTGGCTGAGTTTTGATGGAAATGAAGTCACACTTCACTCGTGCTCGACCTTCACTCAATTTCCCTCCAAACTTCCTTGTTTCTTCAAATTTTCATTCCCATTCGCTTCCCTATAAATAGAGGGTCATCCCCCATCCATTTTCCCAAGCTTAGAGAGCTAAGAACACCCTGGCAAAACCTCACACGAACCCACTTTTTTTTTAATTCAGTTTCTGAGACTTAAGCTTCCTTTTCCAAAATTCTTTGCGCATTCTTCATCCTTGAGCATCATATAAACTCTCCAGCACTTAAACCAGTCAAAACAAGCCATCATTCAAGCTACAGAAGTCCAGTTTCATAGCTTCTTACTTGAACTTAGAAAAGGTAGAATTCTCCATCATTTGGATCCAAATCAAGCACTAATATATTCTACTTCTTATTCTGATTCTAATGCTGCTTACAATTTTTAAATCCATTGAGAATTGAGAGGGAAATCTCAAATTGAAGGTGCTCGTTATTTTCTGGGTTTTTGATTCATATCTCTCTCCATACCTTATATAAATTTGACGCGATGGTTGTGTTAGAATCGTCTTGAAGAGACGAGTTCAATGATGCTAGCCTGGGTTCCTAATTTTTCCATTTGAATGATCTCACAAAATCCCCATTGCAGGGTGTCTGGAGGTTAAAGACGATAACATGTCTCGTCTCAGCCAATGATAGTGTGTCAAATGTTTTAATTTCATTGGTTGCCCTTTTTCTGATCACATGTGTGTTTCACTAAGGTCCATATCAAGCACAACTGTTTGGTCCATTGGATTAGCTTACTAACGCGTTTTGACTATGATCTGATGGTCCACATCTTTTTGGTTTTATTTTATTTTCTTATTTTATATTTTTATTGATTAAATTTTCAAAAATTCATAACTCTTTTATTTTTTATCCAAAAATCATGAAAAAATTCACAAAAATACTTTGAATTATTTCTGATCTCATGAATATTTTTTCACATTTTTATTTTGACATTTGGTATTTTTTATATTTTTTGTATTATTTGCTTTCTTTTAATTACCTAAAAAATACTTTCTGATATTTTTTAATTCTGAAAAAAATTCAAAAATATTATTTTGCATATCTTTGACTTTCTGAAAATTTTATGGAATTTTATGTTGAGGTTTACTATTTTTTTTACCTATTTTATGTGTGTTTGAACAATTTTAAATAGTTTAAAAATAGTTTCTGACTTTTAAAAATTACCAAAATTTTTATAAAAATATTTGGATCCATTTCTAATTTTTCTATGGCCTTACTTTTCATTTCTTGATTAATTTGAACATAATTGATATTTTCCTCATTATTTTCTATTTTTAAACATTTTTTAACCTTTTAATATATATATTAAATGTGATATTATTTTGTGATTATTTTCTGGCTGATCTTGGGTTAGGTTTTGGATCATGAACTTTATTAACATCATTGGATCCATGGTGTTGAGTTTAACTCCACAAAAAATGGATGAATGATTTTAATAATAGTTTGATTAAAATTTAATTATAATGTGGTTTGTATATTCTTTTTTACCCTAATCCTCTTCATCTCATCCCCTTCTTATTGCACTAAATGTTGTTGGAGCATGATCTCTATATCATGTCTCAAAACAAATGATGCATAGATTGCTATTGATCAGCCTCAAAATAGGTACGACTTCTATATAAGTCCACTTACGATTGCTTAACATAGCGCTAAATTTTGTCCCGGTTCGAATAAATGATCATTCGTGGCCCAAACTTATGATTGCAAGCCCAAGTATGTTAATTTGATCTCTTTGATCCAATAACCTTGAGATTCATTGTGTGGAGGTTTTGGTTCTACCAATCCTCTAATGGATCTATAACACCTTTGGTCAACGCGGATCACTTAAACATCATTGATCATTAAATGGTACTTGTGAGAATTCCAAATGGATGATATACTTGACAAAAAGCAAATACAACTTGTTATATGGAGGCTTTGGTTCTACCAATCCTCTAATGAGTTCTAAATGCAAGTTTCAAGATGGTCATCTAACTAACCACTAATTATTTACTTGTTTTATCTAATGCTTTTATTCTTTTTTATGTTTTATGTACTATTTATTTTTTAGCATTTACATTTCATGCCATTTTCATCTTTGCTCATTTGAGCATTTATTTTCTTGCCATTTTTACTTTGCTCACTTGAGCTTTTTTTTCCTTTCTTAAGATACTTAATAATCAACATAAACCCTAAAAACCATTTAATGTCACTTGGACTATTTGGTTACTATCCTTGGCATTATGGAGCATGGGTCTTTTTCTTGGACTTAGGATTAGAAACCTTGGCCTATCTTGGAGACATTGTGATCTTATCTGATTATTTTGTATGGAGTTCTTGAGGTTTACCTCAAGACATTGGGTTACTTGTTTGTTTTTGTGTGCAGGTTTTTGTGATTACACTCTTTGTTTGTAATCTGGAATTCACTCGTATACAGTCGTTACTCTGCCCAATTTTTGTGAAGACTTACTACACTTGAAGTTTGGTTCTCTCAAGAGGTCTAGTATCTTTGCTTGCTTGGTTTCAATCCAAAGAATGGTAATTCTATCTCGACACATAATGACAAGTATTGGCTTCTTGTTGGTTAGATGGTTCTTGTCCTTAGCTTTTACCTTATGCTTTAGGATAGCCTCGTCTACTCCTCCCATCTTCTTTAATTTCAAAAATCTTCTCCCTCCTTTTTAAACTCTTCTTGTTTCTAAACTTGAAACACTTTCATAATAAACTTGGACTTATGTCCATGCATTTTCAAAATATTTTCATAAATAAACTTCAATCAATTTAATAATACCTTGACATTTTTTGTGTGAAGACTAAAAGTCAATCAATCTCATTTCAAATCATTTTGCCACTTTGGCATTTACCTTTAAACTTTTCTCAAGAGATTAGACTCTTGTCAATCCTTGTAGTGATACAAGCAACTATACTTCTACAATATGTAGTGAAGTGAGATATTTTCCACTTGGGTGTTGAGTGAGGCATTGTTGATTTTAAAATCCAAGCCATATCCTCCACTTTAAGGAGATGCAAATTCTCCTTTCTCATGATTGTGGGTAGTAAGTATGCTTTTCCACACGGACAATGACGATGATGTTTTATCTCATAAAAATAACCAATACACTTGTGTTTCAAATTTTTAAAAGAGGAACTACGTGTACCTTGATCCCCTATTGCACGAAAGGTGGTACATAGGCACTAAAGGTTCGCAACCGCGGCGGATGCAAAAATCATAAAAAATACTTCTCTTCTCACCTCTACCATCTAATACCTTCCCTTTGCATAACCAACCCCCTTATCTTGAATCTTTCCCCCTCTTTTTGGGTTATTCGCTCTTTTCCCATTCCTTTGGAAACAATAAAGCGCGGTGGCAATTTTTTTATTTTGATTTGTATAAAGTCTAGTCAATCCAATGGCTTAGTCTTGAACATTTATACCACTATAGAAAAATGGAGACTTCACTGGGGAAAGATTGACCTCTTGCTGGTCCATCCCTAAGTGGGTTGAGCCTATCTTTGTTTATATCTGTATATGTGCTATTGTTGTTTATGTGTTATATTTTGTATATATGTTTGCCTGGATTTTCCTGGTTTTCAGGGTGCTTGGTGATTACGCATAAGTCCTATAACCGGACTTGGGCAAACTTTAAGATAGGACGAGCGGTATAGTCATGTTAACTTTGAGGGAGTAATCCTAAAAAAGGAGGAATGAGATCCCCCACTCAGTGGAGGCCCATTTGACTGTAGTGTCGTTTACCGAGTAATCGGGAAGACGTACTGCTTTTGACCTGGGGGCCTACTGAAACTGAGGACCGTAGAATACCAAACCCATCTTGGCCTTTTAGGTGTAGTGCGGAAGCTATGACGGAGTAATCCAGAAATAGTTGTCACGCGATACTAAGCTTGGACGAGTATTTCTTGAGAATATTACTAATTACCGAGTTAATCGGGAAGTTGGTAATATCCGAAGGAAGGATATAGACTCTGGGAACCTCTAGAACCTTGTTCAGCAAGTGATAACTTTTTTATACCAACACCTTATGGATAGTACCTTCGACCTCATGCTCATGACGTTGAACCTATGAACCCTATATGTGTGATCTTGTGTGCGATTATTGCATCATGCATCCATGCACTCATAAGTATCTTTTGAAGAAAACAATATTTCAAGAGATTTAAAGGTTGACTATTTGTGAATATCTCAGGTACTTTTAACCATGGATTCTGGAAAGAGAAAGACAGGGAAATACAGTTTCAAGGATCCTAAGATAGATGCGTTGGTCAGTCTAATTCTAGAGATCGAGTGTTTTGCAGACTTTCGGAAGAAGTATGGATCCATTATTCCTCTCATGAAGTTGAAGATGAAGGAGGGTATTCTCTCGACCTTGATCCAGTTCTATGATCCGGTGTATCACTTCTTTACTTTTCCCGATTATCAGTTGATTCCTACACTGGAGGAGTATTCTTATCTATTGGATTTACCTATTACCGATCGTGTTCCTTTTACTGGTTTGGAGGGTGAGCCAAAACCACATGAGATTGCTGTTTTGATTCCTC
Source organism: Vicia faba (assembly GCA_948472305.1). NCBI lineage: Eukaryota > Viridiplantae > Streptophyta > Magnoliopsida > Fabales > Fabaceae > Vicia > Vicia faba. The sequence goes on along the minus strand of OX451739.1, from coordinate 1,555,327,754 downwards.
TGGGAAAGTCTAAGGTGGAAGCCCATATGACTACTAAAGGAGGGATTATAGGATTACTAGCTCAGTTCTTATTGGAGAAAGCTCGTTACTTTGCCAGAATGAATAGTACAATTGCTTTTGAGGCCATCTTTGCTCTACTTGCTTACGGATTCTTATTTCCTAATGTGGATAAGTTTATCGACATTAACGCTATCAGGATTTTCATAATTGGAAACCCGGTTCCTACATTGTTGGGTGATGCTTATTACTCTATTCATCTTTGGAAATCTTATCATGGGGTAATGATTATCTGTTGCACGCCTTTGTTGTACCGGTGGTTCATCTCTCATATGCCTCAGTCTGATGCTTTTTAGGATGTCGAGAAGGAACCCTGTTGGTCTCCTAAGATCATGGAACTTACTCACTCGGATATTTATTGGTACCATCAAGCTTATCAGGATGTGGAGATTATTGACAGTTGTGGTAGTTTCCCCAATGTACCTCCTCTTGGTACAAAGGGAGGAATTAACTATAACCTTGTTCTTGCACGGCGACAACTTGGTTATCCGATGAGGGATAAACCGAATAGTATTCATTTGAGTAATTTCTTTCTGAAGGAAGGATAAGACCATAGGGAAGCTAGGGAGCCGATTGCGAAGGCCTGGCATCACATTCATAAGAAGAGTAGGAAGGATTTGGGACCTAGGGGTGTTGTTTCTTTGGAGCCATATCTTCAGTGGGTCCGATCGAGAGTCATTCAGTTGAAGATGTCGTGTACTCGGGAGACATCCATTCGTGATCTATTTGTGAAGACCACTCCTCCCTTATTAGATGATCTATAAGAGTTGCAAGTCGCTTTGGTTAGGATGCAACAGGAAAGTGATGCTTGGAAGAACAAGTTCCAGACTTTAGAGAGTTCCTACAGAGCAGACCTGAAGGAGAAAGATTATTTGATCAAGATCCTTGAGAGTCGAGCGGTAGAGTCTATAGAGAGGCAAGGGGATTTATTTTCCCCTAAGCCTCAAACAGGTGTTGGTTACTCACTTCCTGATCTAGATGATTGGAAGGAAGTTGCCATCAGACATGTGGAAGAAAACCAGAGGTTGAGGGCTCAGATTGCCAGGCTCACAGGGAAGCGCTAGCGTACAGATTGATCTCCATCAGTTCTTTTTCTCAGGATTTTAGATTGTATTTTCATCTTGTACTTGGGATCATTGAAACTTGTAATCCATTTTGAAGTTATTAAAATAAAAAATTTCAGTATTTCAAAAGCTTTATTACTTTGATGTTTGCAATATTCCTATAAATCTTAAATCCCTTGAAATATTAAATAATGAAGTAAAAATAATCATGTGCATTGCATGTCATGCATCATATTGCACATATTTCTTGCATTTATTATGCATATCCAGGTGCCTTACCCATCTTTTTACTTCATTCAGCAAGTTGACTCATCACTACAACACTCGGACTAATTTCAAAAAGAAGATGGACAACTTAGAACAGGAGAATCGCGAGCTGCATGAAGAAGTTTCTGTTTTGAAGGACAGCTTGGCCAATTTGACTTCTCTGATGGAAGCTCTGGTGGTTGCTCAGAATCATCCACTGAGTGTTATACCTCAACCAACAAGGGCAAATACTGAAGTTCTGACTGTTCCTGTATCCGCTACTCCGGTTGTTGTTCAAAACCGTATGCCTCAAGGTTATCCATGGGGAATGCCAGAGAACTTCGCACACGAAGGTTTCAATCTTGGTCCTCAAGATCCCCCAGTGGCTCAGACTGTTGTTACTCCGGCACCTCCTGTGGTGCATACTGTTCCTGCTGCACCTCCTTCGGTGAATTTGGTTTCGTTTGTTAATGAAGATGTGTGTCTGTGACCGGTGGAAATAGAACTGACTGTTTTTTAAGCTGGTTCGCGAAATGTCGCGGTAAGCAAGAGTCGCCACCGTCTTTTATGTTCTCCGACATGGAAAGGACAAAATCACAGCAAAATTCCTTATTCGATAATGTTTCTCGGTTCGGGAGGTAGATTTATAGAAAGGGAAGGTGTTAGCACCCTTTCTATCCGTGGTTATCCACGGGCTCTTAGGTACTTGCTCTTATGTTTTCAAAATTGTTTGCTTTTCAAGTGTGTGTGGGTTTTGAAAAAAGTTTCGTTTGAAAAATTTCTAAGTAACTCTTGTATCAGTCCTCAAGAGTGTATGAAAAATTTGTTTGAAAACTTTTGAAAGTGTAGGTGTGAAAAGATGTTTTTGTTTGTTTTGAAAAGAGCAAGTACTTAAGAGAAATCTACCTACTCTAAGGAATTAGTCTGTGTAAGAGTCCTTTAGATAGTGCTATCCCACCATTGAGAGGTAGGTAGCACCATCGTTGGAGGTATTCGGGTCAATTCGATTAAGGGACAATGTGGTCACCGAAGCAATGGTAGGACACCTTAGAAGTAACCCTAATGTCCTAGATCCTTTGTATCCGAGGCAACCGTTTTGAGGCAACTGGATCTTAGACAGGAGGGCAACCTCTAAAACATCCTATACTTGATGACCACGTTCGAGGCAACCAGTGAGGCGTACCCTAGGAGTGGCATGTGCTTTGTGTGTTGTTTTTCAGTTAATTGTCTTTGTACATGTTATTTGTGAGCTACGGATTGGTTTTATTTACATACATTCTTGCAGGCATTTTTTAACAGTTAGGGGTGCGGAAAGTAAATTGCAGAAAGATAAATCTAACTATTACAAGGCGCGGGTCTATACATCGCCAAAAACAAAACAAAAAACCGTTTTGGAAAATAAAGTGCGAGAATTTAAAAGAAAGCGATAAAGTTCTAATTATTACACTTCCTGAGCAGATACAAAATAATGAATTAAAAATAAATACGCGCGAAAGATTGAATCGGGAAGTCATGAGGGTTTTGACCCTTTTTTAAGAAAAGAATTGAATTTTGTCCTTTTTGCAATTAATCAAAATTAAAACTAATTACTAATTAATTAATTTAATTAAAGGAAAATATTTTTGTGTTTTTTATGTTTTTAATAAAATAAAATAAAAAATTAAAAGTTGAAAGTCCTAATTCTAAATTGTTTTTATTTATTGTAAAAAAGTATTAAAGTTAATTAATTAAGCTAATTTAATTTAATTTACATTTTATTTACAAAATAAGTTAATAAATAATAAAATGTTTTTTTTTTGTTTTTTCTGAATTTTATGGAAAAAATTAGTTTGTTAGGTTAATTAACAATAATGATGATAATTAAAACAAAGAAATTATAAGGGCAAGAAAAATAAAAAAAGTAACAAAACCATGGGGGGTTTGGGACCTTTTTGGAGGTGTTGATTGCAGTTTTTTGGCCCACTACACTCAGCCACGTTTGACTTTTGCAATTGCCTGCATGTGCTTTGACTGAAGGACATGGTACTCCTCCTCTCATGGCCTTTGGATGGCTGATTGTGGACATATGGCATGTGGATTGGTGAGGCGTATGGTGGAGCACATTGACTAGCCTGCATAGGAATTTGTTAGACAAAATAATATTGAGTTTTGGGGGACCTGGGAAAACTTACAGCACGGTATGATGGACCTTAGGACGTGGAAAGGGTTGCTTTAGCTTCAGAGTATGGCAAAGAAGAGAGTCATGTTCTCCTTTTGGCCTGAAAATGCTTGCAACACTCCTTTTGATCTCACACTTTTTTTTGACACTTTTTGGATTTTGCTCTGGCCGTTTGTGCACACTCTAGGTTGTGAATGAGGCTTGCAAGGCTTGTATATATAGTAATGAGTGAGAATAAGTCACATTTAGGAGCCTTTAACCATTGCAATTAAGCTTTGCATTTTGTCTTAACCACCATTAAAGGCCTTTCAAAGCTTGTTCAAAATTTGAATTTTCATGCCTAAATAAGCTTAGCACGAAATTGGTAGGTTGAAAATGCTTCATGAAGGCTATTCAAACCATAAGATACCATTTAATTAAATTTTTTAGATTTACTTGAATTATTATGGATTAAAATGAATTAAATCCATAAAAATTAAATAAAAATAGAAAAATAATTATTTGGTCTTGAAATTGATCATGGGACACGTGGGTGGCATGACAAGGCTGAATCAAGTGGAAGAAAGTGGGCCCTTTTGTCAAAATTTGAAGTTTCAAGGATAGTTGACTTTTGTCATTTCACAAAAATTTCCCAACTTCTCCAATGCATATCTTGCTCAATTTTGATCATATGAACATGTTCTTGGACATTTTGGAAAGGTCTTGAAGTCCTATAACCAATGCCTTTGGTCCCATGTCATTTTTATTTACCAATCTCAAGTTATGGTCTTTGACTTAAAGTTCCTTTTTGTTGACTTTTGAAAATGACCTATAATGTTGAAATTGATAACTTTTTGTGAGAGCATTTCTTGGACTTGGAATGTGAAGATGAGTTGTAGGAAATGTCATCCCCTTCAAAATGAGCATTGTATGGGATTTTTCTGATGAACCATGAAAAAGTTATGCCTTGGTCAAGTTACAGTTGACTTTTCAGTTCTCCAAAAATAGAAACTTTTGACACCTTGATGATTTTTGAGCCATTCTTGTGAAATCATGGTCAAGATTTGATCAAATGATGATTGTGGCTTCAAAATAAGATGTTGACCAAAAATTTTGACTTTTGACTGCCAAATGACCATTTTGCCCCTGCAGTTGATTGTGAAGCAATTAGGGTTTTTGACTGTGCAACTTGACCTTGTGAGCCTTGAAACTTGGCATGTAGATGCTTGACAATGTTTATGGGCATGTGGGACTTGATTGAGCCCTTGAAAGCCTCAATTTCCTTGCAAGAACCAAAACCCTAATTTGACTGGCTTAGGAGGGTGTTTGAACTGTGCAACCCTTGAGTAGACTTGAGCAAATTGAGATGATGCTTGTCAAAACTTTGAAGAATATGGGAGGGAAAATTTTGGGGTACAACAGTGTCGTCCTTTCCCTCCGCCGAGTGAAGACTTGGGTATTTGTAACAGAATGAATGATTTTCAAGAGCAGTTTGATAGAATGCAAATAGAGATGAAGGCTCTTAAAGGAAAAGAGTTATTTGGGCAGAATATGAATGAGCTGTGTTTGGTCTCGAATATTAAGATACCTGCTAAGTTCAAGGTCTCGGAATTTGAGAAGTACAAGGGCAACAGTTGCCATCGTGCCCATTTGGTAATGTACGTGAGGAGAATATCTACCCACACTGATGATCAGCATCTGCTGATTCACTTTTTTTAGGATAGTTTGACTGGCGCAACACTGAAATGGTATATGAGCTTGGACAGTGCCAACATCCATACTTTTAATGATTTGGGAGAAGCCTTCATCAAACAATACAAGTCAAATGTGGACATGGCGCCCGACCGTGACCAACTTAGGGCCATGGTTCAGAAAGACAGGGAATCGTTCAAAGAGTATGCACAGAGATGACGCGAAGTAGCTGCCCAAGTGATTCCTCCCATGGAAGAGAAGGAAATGACTAATATTTTTCTGAAGACGCTGGGTTCTTTCTACTACGAAAGGATGGTAGAAAGTGCGCCAAGTGATTTCACAGAGATGGTAGGAATGGGTATCCGCTTAGAAGAGGTGGTAAGAGAAGGCCGTTTGACGAAGAGTGAAGGATCCGGAGGTGTGAAGAAGTCATCTTATGGGTTTACCAAGAAGATAGAAGGGGATACAAATGTTGTTATACAAGAGAGGAGGTTAAACCCTCCTAGAAGGAATTATCAGCGTCACCAGCAAGTCGCCTCAGTTACTCTTGTGATGAGTGTCGCTCTGACTACCGTTTCTTATCAAAGACCGTCCCAGCAGGGGAACCAAGGGAATAATCAGAGAAGGGAGAACTATGACCCTATTCCCATGAGTTATGCAGAGCTACTACCGGCATTAATTCATAAGAAGTTGGTCCAGACATGACCACCTCCCGCCGTATCATCACCATTGCCTTGGTATTACAAGGCAGACCAAATGTGTGCTTTTCATCAGGGAGCACCAGGGAATAGTGTTGAGAATTGTTATCCTTTGAGGACTGAAGTGCAAAGGTTGGTGAAGTCTGGAATTCTATATTTCAAGGACATGGGACCTAATGTGAAAGATAATCCTCTACCCAAGCACGGGGGAGTAAATGCTGTAAATATGGTGGCCGGTTGTCCAGGTGACTTCTGGATTTTTGACATTAATCTGGTTAGAGGAGATTTGGTGAAAATGCATGCAGACCTCTGTGAATTCACCTATTATACGCATGACCATGCCGATTGTGCTGTTTGCAGTATAGACATACAGGGTTGCGAGAAGATAAAGGCCTATTTACAGGAGATGATGGATGAGGGGTTAATCCATATAATCAGGCCTAGGGAAGAGTATGAAGAGGAAGTGAATATGGTTTCTAGATGTCCTGGTGAATTCAGAATTTTTGATGTGGAGTATTTGAATGAGGATCTCGTGCAGTTGCATGCTACCTTCTGCCGAACTGCTGGTCAGGTGGAACACCAATATGGGTCTTGCATAGTTTGTTGTCGAGACCCCCGAGGATGTTCTATTGTGAGGGGGGTGTTCATTTGCTGTTAGACAATGGAACTATCAAGATCACAGGTCAGAGGGATGATTATCATGAGATTGATATGGTTGAAGTTTGTTTAATGGAAGAAGAGTCAGAGGAAGAGTATGCCTCAGTGGATGAGTATTTCTCTTCAGACGAAGATTTGTTTGCTAGAAATGACTTTTTGATGTCTGATTGTGTTGAAGAAGGGGTAAACGTTATTGTGCCTTTTTTTGGTGCACCCGCTCATTTGGAAGTGGAGTACCATAGAAAACCAGTTGTTACCCCATTGGTAATTAGTCTACCAGGTCCTATTCCCTATAAATCAGATAACGTTGTGCCTTACAAATACAACGCTACAATCTTAGAAGATGGGGTGGAAGTTCCCATCGAGCCAATGCCTGATGTTGGAAATATAGCTGAAAATAGCAGGGTGACCCGTAGCGGTCGTGTGTTTGCACCGGTTTTAAGAAGAGATGTTGTTGCTGGAAATAAAATTGTTGAGAATGATGAGCCTAAGAAGGCTACAGGAGAGACTAGTGGAGCTACATTAGAGAAATAAGTGGATGATATTTTGAAGATAATTAAGATGAGAGACTACAGAATTGTAGATTAGCTACTGCAGACTCCTTCAAAGATATCTATCCTAGATTTATTGATGAACTCCTCTGCTCATAGAGAATCATTGATCAGAGTACTAGACCAAGCTTTTGTGGAGAGTGACATGCCATTAGATCAACTCAGCAACATAATTGGAAACATTATGTCATGTAATAACTTGACTTTCTGCGATGATGAATTACCAGATGAAGGGAGGAATCACAACTTGGCCCTCCACATATCTATGAACTGCAATAATGATTTGCTATCTAATGTGCTAATTGATAATGGATCCGCGTTGAATGTTATATCGAGGAGTACTCTCATGAAGTTAAAGTATCAAGGAGCACCTATGCGCCCGAGTGGCATCATTGTGAAGGCTTTTGATGGGTCGAGGAAAACTGTCATCGGTGAAGTGGACTTACCCATCCATATAGGACCACATGTGTTCCTAATAACCTTCCAGGTCATGGACATTATTCCCGCATATAGTTGTTTTCTAGGACGGCCATGGATACACGAAGCAGGGGCTGTCACTTCAACTCTGCATCAAAAGCTAAAGTTTGTGCATGAGGGGAAGGTAGTGATCATAAATGGGGAGCAGGCGTTATTGATATCCAATCTATCCTCTTTCAATATTGTAGAAGAGGATGAGGCTGCTGTTGGAACCCAGTTCCAAGCCCTATCCATTGACAACATAAGGAGAAATGAGAATTTTTTGGTTTCGCTGAAGGACGCGCAGCAGGTTGTGCGCAATGGTTATAATATAGTTTAGGGACGACTTGTGGATCCACTCGTGAACAAAAATAGAATTGGTTTGGGTTTCTCTTCGAAGAATGGAAAAGGAGAAAGTTTGAAGTCAAAGTCTACTGTGAACAGTTATCAGGATGTTTTCCGTAGCGGAGGCTACCTCCATCCAATTGACTCTGGAATTAATGTTGTCAAAGAGGATGAAGCAGAGCAGGAAGTACTGAATTATGTGACGCATGGAGTCAGAGTTCAGAACTGGGTCACCATTGATGTTCCTTCTTGCATACATGTTTTAAAGTAATTTGTTTTGTTAATCTGTTTCTTTCTTTTGAAAAGCTTTCACTCTACCCAAGGTGAAAGTATTAATGTTGTAGGGCTTATCTGTTTGCTGTGACTTTTAAGATCAATAATAAAAGTTGTATTTGCTTCCCAAATTATGTCTTTGTCTTCTGCTTTTTCTTGGAAAATGTTAATCAGAAAAAACCTTTCAAAATAAATAATAACTGAAAATCAATCTGCATGATCACTTATTACATGTGCCAGTTTCTAAAAGCAATCATAAATCATATGTGCAGATTAATTAAAAAACACGTTGAATACAATGACCCTGCACCCTCTCATAACTTTGAATGTCCTGTGTTTGGGGCTGAAGAAGAAGATTATGATGAGATTCCATAAGAGGTCTCACGGTTGCTTGATCAAGAGGAAAATACCATTCAACCATATAAGGAGCCTTTGGAAGTGATCAATTTGGGTTCAGAAGAAGATCCGAAAAAATTCAAGATTGGAGCATCGTTGTATCCCATGTAAAGAGCGGGTTGATTGAGTTGTTGAAAGAGTATGTGGATATTTTTGCTTGGTCTTATCAAGATATGCCTAGTCTAGATACAGATATTGTCAAGCCTCGTTTTCCATTGAAGCCAGAGTGTCCGCCAGTTAAACAAAAATTGAGAAGAACCCACCCAGATATGGCAGTAAAGATCAAAGAGGAGGTCCTAAAGAAGATTAATGCTGGTTTTCTTATAATGTCAGTGTATCCTCAATGGATTGCCAATATTGTCCCAGTACCGAAAAAAGACGGAAAAGTCCACATGTGCGTAGATTACAGAGATCTAAATAAAGCTAGTCCAAAAGATGATTTTCCATTGCCTCACATCGACATGTTAGTGAACAGAACAGCAAAATTCAAAGTATTCTCGTTCATGGACGGATTTTCCGGGTATAATCAAATAAGAATGGCTCCAGAGGACATGGAAAAAACAACATTTATCACACCCTGGGGAACATTCTGTTACAGAGTGATGCCCTTCGGGTTGAAGAACGCTGATGCAACGTACCAAAGGGCTATGACAACCCTATTCCATGATCTGATGCACAAAGAAATCGAAGTATATGTTGATGATATTGAAATTCTGGAAGCAGATACTCAATGTCACAGTGAATGTTATGACACCGTATCTGACTTTCTATAAGACAGTAAATAACACAGTCAATTGTTTACCCAGTTCAGTGTGAAACAACACCTACTCTGGGGGCTACCAAGCCAGGGAGGAAATCCACTATAAGAGATATTAATTCAGGAATAAACCAACCAGTTTATCTCCTTCACTTAAGACCTACCCAATGCAACTTCAATCTAAGTTCAACTTAAACCTGAGTTCCTACTCACTCCCCCTCAATCACAGCAGTGATACTAAACAATTGACTAATGAAATAATGAAGACACTCTTCAGAACATACACTTGATTATGCTTCACAGCTTTTAATCAAGTAACACAATCACTCGTGCTTCAAAGCTTTGAGTGATACATAAACATAACTTGACCTTGCTTCAAAGCTTTAGTCAAGAGACACAAACACTCTTGCTTCAAAGCTTTGAGTGATAACAACCCTTACAATCAAAACCTATTCCAAGTCACTTATCACAATGATACTTGCTTGGATTACAGTAGTTAAAACTATACAGCCCCAAGTTGTTCTTTTGTCTAAGAGTTAATTTCCAATCAGCTTTCCTGTTGAATATATATGCAGCTGTTTCTTCAGTTAGGACTTCCACGAAAAGCTAGGGTTAATTAGGGTTAACCTCAAGACTTGGTCACAAGACTTTATCAACCAGATTAGGGTTGAGCTCAGTTAACCTAAAGTCCACGTGAGATTCTGTTCTAGAATGTATGAACCAAATTCCTGAAAAATATCAGAATTAACCAAACTGCATAACTGTTAGATCAGTACAGGATGTCTTAACATCTGTTATGACAACAGAAATCCTGTTTACTGATTTTGGTAGAAAGTAATAAATGTGATCATTGCAAAATGCTCAGATACACACTCATAAATAGCAGCTTCTATATGCCATTCTTTTTCTGCATAAAGTACCTAATAATCCAGAATGTTATGACATCAGTCATGACATTCACACACCTGGTTTTACCAAAAATACATGCCAATAACTAAACACTTACAAACTCCCCCTTTGGCAAATTTTTGGCTAAAACCCCTAAGCAATCAGAGAATAGAGAGCAACAGAATGAATATGTCTGCAGAAAAAAATAATGTCTACCAAGTAATTAACACAAAATATCTCCCCCTCTTTAGCCACAAATAGGCCAAAGATACATGTACTTATATGTTATACAGTCATCCAAAATGAGTAATAAAAACAAAAAAAATCTGAAATCACTTGCAGCAACAGGAACCAGCATCAAGCTTGACAACTCCACCAAACTTTAAGCATTGTCATCTTCAGAGGAGGCACTTTCTTCAGCATTGAGCTGATCTTCAGCAGCATCCTCTTCCCTTCTTTGTCCTTCAGTCTCCTCCTGTTCTAATCTGGCAATTAGGTTCTCAAGAGTCTTTTTCCTTGTCTCCATCTCTTTGCAGGTTTCCTTCAGCACAGCTATAACATCAGATGTCTTGGACTGAGTTTTTACAGTTGATGTCTCAGCTGATGTCATGACAATGTCAGGAACATGAGATCACTGGAATAGCTTATAGTGCAACCCAAGAGCAGGGGCTCTTTTGCATACAGTATCTCTTTCCACCAGAATGTCTGGATACTGAGCAAGGACAATACCACATAGGAGGGAGGGAAAGGCAATAGGGCCTTTAACAGCATAGCTTCCAGCATGTTTTAAAGTTTGATCAAAGATATACCTGCCATAGTCAAATTCAGTCCTGGTTCCAACAGCATAAATGAATCTCCCCAATCCTGTGGAGATGGTTGATTTATGGTTGGTAGGAACCCAGTTGGCTGCACCAATCTTGTGCAGGATGGCAAATTTCATGCTCAGCTTGCTAGCATTCAGCTTGCCTTTTAAGGGCCAGCACTTGACTTGTCTTGCAGTAATGGTTTGGCATACTTGATTGTCAGTAACCTCTAGTTCAGGGCAAGCCTCATCTGGTCTTCTAAGGAATTTGTTAATTTTAGAGGGAGAGAAATTAACCTTTCTTCCTCTCACATAGACACATTTAAAGTCAGCTGACCTTCCATTAGCACATTCATCAGATAAATTCACTATGAATTCTTTGACAAGATTTTCATAGCAATTGGTAAACTTTACCACAGTATTCATTAGTCCAGCAGATTTGATTAGGTCCATGATTTCCCTACATTCCATGGCACCATTGTTAAGTTCTCTTTCCAAGGCTATTCTTTTCAAACAAACATACTTTCATCTGTTGGCATTTTCAGGGTGGTGAAAAGAAATGTTGTCAGTGGGGACTTCAGCCATTTTGCTTAAAGGGACTTTCCTTCTGAGAGGAATGTCTTCAGCATCTATGTTAAATTATGATTCCTCATCAGAATCAGAAGGTTCAGGCTCTTTCCTTTTATTTTCTATTGGTTGTCTCACAGGCTTTGAGAGACTCCCAGCATGTACTCGGGTTTTCACCTTCCCTTTGGACAGTCCAGTCTTCACAGTTTCTACACCAGTCTTGCCTTCAGACCTGGTTTTCTTGTGAGCAACATCAGCAGTCTTCTCTTTGGTCAGACATTTTGTAGCATCCGGCTTGCCTTTTCTGTTCATCATTCTCCTAGCTATGCTAGGGTTGATATTTGCAATTAGGTCATTGTCTGAGTAGTCTTCATCCACATCAATAACCGGTGGTTCAACATTCTTCTCTGAAGGGTTCTGGATATCATCAAGATTTTCAGATGATTTCTGAATGTTGTCATTTGGTGTCTCAACATTCTCAGAGACATCTGGATTTATTTCAACATTTGGACTTGCTGATTCTTGATTTAATGGAACTGAAATCCCAGGTACAGAGTGGTTCTCACTCAGAATTCTTATAACAAGCCTAGCTATTGCTTGATGAACATAAGCTGAGCCTTCCCTATTTGGAACAGAAGATGAAGGTTGAGAGGGATTACCGGATGAAGTAGCTTGAGACCTTCCTGCATGCCTTGTTCTCAGCTTTTTAACCTTAGAGGTGTTAGTTGCCATTACTCTAAGAGGAGTAATCTCCAGGACTTCAGAATCCATGCATGATGTGATTGCCCTAGAATCTCGATCAGAGGATGAGGATGAAACAGTCGTCTTGGAAGAGGATGATGTTTGAGGCATTTTGATAGTCTTAGAAAACCAGTAGCAACGAGAGAGAAAACTTTGATTGAGAGAATGGGATTTGTTGCAGAGCCGAGAGAGGAAGGAGGTAAAAGAGTGTCTATTCAACTTCTTAATAATTTTGAAAGCAATGGGAAAACATATGATTAACCCAATCAAACTAGACTTAACAAAAACAACTCCTTCAACCCTTGTTTTAAGCAAAATTAATTGCTACAATTCCTCATGTTGGCAAATACCCAACTTGCCCCTCAAATTTTCAAATTGATTTGCATCAAGAGCCTTGGTAAAAATGTCAGCCAGCTGTAGCTCAGTGGCAACATGTTCCAGTTTAATCGTCTTCTCCTCTACAAGGTCTCTGATAAAGTGATGTCTAATGTCAATATGCTTGGTCCTGCTATGCTGAATAGGGTTCTTGGAAATGTTGATTGTACTCAGATTGTCACAGTATAATGTCATAACATCTTGTGTGACGTTATACTCAGTAAGCATCTGTTTCATCCAGATCATTTGAGAACAGCTACTACCAGCTGCAATGTATTCAGCTTCAGCAGTAGAGAGAGACACACAGTTCTATTTCTTGCTGAACCAGGAGACCAGATTATTTCCTAAGAAGAAACATCCTCCAGAGGTGCTTTTTCTATCATCAGCACTTCCAGCCCAATCAGCATCACAATAACCAGTCAGAGTTGGTTCACAACCATGAGAGTACAGCAAGCCATAGTTGTAAGTTCCACTTACATACTTCAAAATTCTCTTCACTTGGTTGATATGACTGACTTTAGGATCAGCTTGGTATCTTGCACAAACTCCAACTGCAAAAGCAATGTCAGGTCTGCTGGCTGTTAAGTACAGCAGACTTCCTATCATGCTTCTGTACAGGCTTTGGTCCACCTTAACCCCACTTGAATCTTTGGATAGCTTTAAATGAGTAGGTGCAGGAGTCCTTTTTTGACTGGCATTCTCCATACCAAACTTCTTGACAATGTTCTTTGCATACTTGCTTTGAGATAGAAAAATTGAGTCCTCCATCTGTGAGACTTGCAGTCCAAGAAAGTAGGTCAGTTCTCCCATGAGACTCATTTCGAATTCATCCTGCATCTGGTCAGCAAAATGTTTAACCATTTGATCTGACATTCCCCCAAACACTATGTCATCAACATATATTTGAGCTACCATTAACTTCCCTCCTTCATTTTTGACAAAGAGGGTTTTATCCAAGCCTCCTTTTCTGTATCCTTTGTCTGAGAGAAATTTTGTTAACCTGTCATACCATGCTCTAGGAGCTTGTTTCAGGCCATATAAAGCTTTCCTCAATTTGTAGACATGATCAGGGTGGTTTGGATCCACAAAACCTTTAGGCTGTTCCACATAAACTTCCTCATTTAAGTACCCATTTAGGAAAGCACTTTTTACATCCATCTGAAATAACTTGAACTTCAGGAGACAAGCAATTCCCAATAGGAGTCTGATAGATTCCAGTCCGACTACAGGGGCAAAGGTCTCATCAAAATCAACCCCTTCAACTTGAGTGTATCCTTGGGCAACAAGTCTTGCCTTATTCCTGGTGACAACTCCTTCAGCATCTGATTTGTTCTTGTATATCCATTTTGTGCCAATGATGTTTATTCCCTCTGGTCTAGGAACTAACTCCCAAACTTCATGTTGCTTAAATTGGTTCAATTCATCTTGCATTGCACCAATCCAGTATTCATCAGTTAAAGCCTCCTTAACATTTCTTGGTTCAATTTTAGACACAAAGCAAGAGTTTGAGATGATTTCTCTAGATCTTGTAATGACTCCACTGTTAGGATCCCCTATGATGAGTTCTTTAGGATGATCTTTCTGAATTCTGATGGAAGGGATTTTGCTAGCTTCCTTGGATTCAGAGTCTGCTGTAGTGGTGTTAGGTAGGTCATTCTGTTGAGTTGGAGTCTCAAAGAATGTCTCAACATTACAAGGGACATTTGTTTCTTCATGATAATCATCAACTATGACATTTATTGATTCCATCATGACTTTGGTCCTGGAATTGAATACCCTATAAGCTCTGCTGTTGGAGGAGTATCCTAGAAATATACCTTCATCACTTTTAGGGTCCAGCTTTCTCCTTTGTTCACGATCTTCCAGAATATAGCATTTGCTACCAAATACATGGAAGTACTTTACAGTTGGATTTCTTCCTTTCCAGAGTTCATAAATGGTGGATGAGGTTCCCTTTCTCAAAGTGTCTCTGTTATGGACATAACAGGCTGTATTCATAGCTTCAGCCCAAAAATGAATAGGAAGTCTTTTGGCATGTATCATTGCTCTGGCAGATTCCTGTATGGTCCTATTTTTCCTTTCTACAACTCCATTTTGTTGAGGAGTTATAGGAGAAGAGAATTCATGACTAATTCCTTCTGAGGAACAGAACTCATTAAACTTACTGTTTTCAAATTCCTTGCCATGATCACTTCTGATTCTGACAATACATCCTTCTTTTTCTCTTTGAATTCTTTTGCACAGTTCTTTAAAAACTTCAAATACATCAGATTTTTCCCTAATGAAGTTAATCCAGGTGAATCTGGAAAAATCATCCACAACAACATAGGCATATCTTTTTCCACCAAGACTTTCCACCTGCATTGGTCCCATCAGATCCATATGTAGAAGTTCTAGAACCTTAGAGGTGGTCAGATGTCTTGACTTTGGATGTGACATCCTAGTCTGCTTACCAACCTGACATTCACCACAAACTCTCCCTTCATCAATTTGCAGTCTTGGAATCCCTCTGACTGCCTCCATGGATATAATCCTTTTCATTCCTCTTAGATGAAGATGGCCAAGTTTTTGGTGCCACAGTTTCACCTCTTTTTCTTCTTTGGCAATAGAACACACAGTGGAGTAATTAGTGTTCTCAGGCTCCCACAAGTAACAGTTGTCTTTAGATCTGACTCCTTTCATTACAACTTCTTGTTTTTCATTAGTTACAAGACATTCAGATTTTGAGAAGTTGACCTTGAATCCTAGATCACATAATTGACTGATACTAATGAGATTAGCAGTCAAGCCTTTTACCAATAGTACTTCATTTAGATTTGGAACTCCAGGGCAGTCCAAATTACCAACTCCTTTGATTTCTCCTCTAGCACCATCTCCAAAGGTCACAAAACTAGTGGTGTGAGGTTTAACATTATTGAGAAGGTTCTTGATTCCAGTCATGTGCTTAGAATACCCATTGTCAAAGTACCAGTCTTCCTTTGCAGAGACTCTAAGGGAAGTGTGGGCTATCAGGGCAGTAGCCTTTTTCTTCCACTGTGGAGTATGTGGTACCTTGTTAGACTTAGGTTTGACACCTGGGTTCTGATTAGGGTATCCATACAATCTGAAGCTGAATAGCTTTATGTGACCAAACCTCCCACAATGATGACATCTCCATCTTTGGTACTTTTTCTTCATATTTCTCTGTTCTCGATGTTGAGTGCTATGTTGTGACATCTGCTTTGACATTTGTTTATCAGGCCTGATCTTCTTGTCTGCACCAGATTTCTTTGCTGCCACAAATCCTATACCAGACTTGTTTCCCACATTTTGTCCAACCTGAAGGATTTCTTCCAATTTGTCAGTTCCATTTGTCAGCATCTTGACAGATTTGGTCATCTGGTTCAGTTTTGAGTTCAGCATTTGAACTTCCCCTTCTAGATGACTTATAGTTTCAATGTCTGCCCTTTTTTCAGCCTCCAACTTTATTATGAGTTTTGTTTGTCTCTCATTTTGCAGACAGACTTCAGCACTTCTGATACATAATTTCTTGTAGGTATCAGCCAGTTCTTCAAATGTCACTTCCTCATCACTAGTGTCACTTTCAGAGGTACAAACACCAGTTAGTGCAGTAACTAGTTTGGCAGATTCTTCTTCAGAATTACTTTATGAATCACAGTCAGACCAGGTAACAGACATTCCTTTCTTTTGTTTCTTAAGAAAGGTAGGACATTCAGCTCGAATGTGCCCATATCCTTCACATCCATGGCATTGAATTCCTCTGCTTTGATTTCCCTTCTCTTCAGACTTTGGTCTTCTGCTGGAGTCAGAAGATCTGTTAATGTCAGAAGGGATGTTCTTAACATTTGACCTTGACTTTAGATCCATTCTCTTGATGAGTTTGTTGAATTGTCTTCCAAGCATGGCTATAGCTTCTGAAATATTTTCTTCTTCATCCTCCTTGTTTTCATCTTCAGTGTTGGACACAAGTGCTATGCTCTTGTTTTTCTTGTTAACATTGTCACTAATCCCCATCTCAAAAGTCTGAAGAGACCCAATGAGTTCATCCACCTTCAAATTGCTGATATCCTGGGCTTCCTCTATAGTATTTACCTTCATTGCAAATCTTTTAGGCAAGGATCTGAATCTTTCTCACCAGTTTTTCTTCTGACATCTTTTCTCCCAATGCTCCTGAGGTGTTGGCAATCTCCAAGATGTTCATGTGAAACTCATGAATGGTTTCATCTTCCATCATCCTTAGGTTCTCAAACTTGGTAGTCAGCATCTGAAGCCTTGACATTTTTACTTTGGATGTGCCCTCATGGGTAGTTTTGAGAGTGTCCCACACTTCCTTGGCCAGTTCACATTGATGTACTAGTCTGAATATGTTTCTATCAATTCCATTGAACAAGGCATTTAAAGCTTTGGAATTACACAGGGATAACTCATCTTCTTCTTTTCTCCATTCTTCCTCAGGCTTCAGACTGATTGTCCCATCTTTCTCAGTTATGGTGGGATGGTTCCATCCTTTGTCAGCAGCTCTCCAAGCCTTTTTGTCCAGTGATTTTAAGAAGGCAATCATACGAGGTTTCCAGTAGTCATAATTTGATCCATCCATAATGGGTGGTCTGTTTCCAAAAACTCCTTCTTTGTCCATAGTGCCAGAAAGTGATATCCCTAGATCTCACCCAGTAAGACAGGCAGGGTGCCTGCTCTGATGCCAATTGAAATTCTGGCAGTAGATACTCAATGTCACAGTGAATGTTATGACACCGTATCTGACTTTCTATAAGACAGTAAATAGAAAAACAGTAAATAACACAGTCAATTGTTTACCCAGTTCAGTGTGAAACAACACCTACTCTGGGGGCTACCAAGCCAGGGAGGAAATCCACTATAAGAGATATTAATTCAGGAATAAACCAACCAGTTTATCTCCTTCACTTAAGACGTACCCAATGCAACTTCAATCTAAGTTCAACTTAAACCTGAGTTCCTACTCACTCCCCCTCAATCACAGCAGTGATACTAAACAATTGACTAATGAAATAATGAAGACACTCTTCAGAACATACACTTGATTATGCTTCGCAGCTTTTAATCAAGTAACACAAACACTCGTGCTTCAAAGCTTTGAGTGATACATAAACCTAACTTGACCTTGCTTCAAAGCTTTAGTCAAGAGACACAAACACTCTTGCTTCAAAGCTTTGAGTGATACACAACCCTTACAATCAAAACCTATTCCAAGTCACTTATCACAATGATACTTGCTTGGATTACAGTAGTTAAAACTATACAGCCCCAAGTTGTTCTTCTGTCTAAGAGTTAATTTCCAATCAGCTTTCCTGTTGAATATATATGCAGCTGTTTCTTCAGTTAGGGCTTCCACGAAAAGCTAGGGTTAACCTCAAGACTTGGTCACAAGACTTTATCAACCAGATTAGGGTTGAGCTCAGTTAACCTAAAGTCCACGTGAGATTCTGTTCTGGAATGTATGAACCAAATTCCTGAAAAATCTCAGAATTAACCAAACTGCATAACTGTTAGATCAGTACAGGATGTCTTAACATCTGTTATGACAACAGAAATCCTGTTTACTGATTTTGGTAGAAAGTAATAAATGTGATCATTGCAAAATGCTCAGATACACACTCATAAATAGCAGCTTCTGTATGCCATTCTTTTTCTGCATAAAGTACCTAATAATCCAGAATGTTATGACATCAGTCATGACATTCACACACCTGGTTTTACCAAAAATACATGCCAATAACTAAACACTTACAGATATGATTTCCAAATCCCAGACTTAAGAAGGGCATATAGAAGATTTGTTGAAGTTGTTTCAGCGTTTGAGGAAGTATCGTCTCCACTTGAATCCAAATAAATGCACCTTCGGTGTTCAATTGGGGAAATTGTTCGGTTTCATTGTTAGCCAGAAAAGAATTGAAGTTGACCCTGATAAATTCAAAGCAATTCAAGAAATGTCAGCACCAAGAACTAAAAAGCAAGTCAGAGGTTTCCTCAGGCGTTTGAATTATATTTCCAAATTTATTTCTCACATGACTGCAACATGTGAACCGATCTTTAAGTTGTTAAAGAAAGATCAAGGTTGTGTGTGGATGGATGACTGCCAAAGGGAATTTGAGAGTATTAAAGAATATCTGCTTGAACCTCCTATCTTGCTCCCTCCCGTAGAAGGAAGACCGTTGATTATGTATCTAACAGTGTTAGATAAATCCATGGGTTGTATTCTGGGACAACAGGATGAAACAGGGAAGAAGGAGTTCGCCATTTATTATCTCACTAAAAAATTCACTGATTGTGAGTCGCGGTATTCCATGCTAGAAAAGACATGTTGTGCTTTGGCCTGGGCGGCAAAGCGTTTGCGGCAGTATATGTTGAATCATACCACTTGGTTGATCTCCAAAATGGATCCAATCAAGTATATTTTTGAAAAGCCTGCTCTTACTGGGAGAATTTCCCGCTGGCAGATGTTGTTATCTTAATATGATATCGAGTACCGCACTCAAAAGGCTATTAGAAGTAGTGTGTTGGCAGATTACCTTGCTCACCAACCGGTGGAAGATCATCAGTCTGCAGAATATGAATTCCCCGATGAGGATGTGATGTTCCTGAAAGTGAAAGATTGTGATGAACCATTGCCTGAGGAAGGCCCTGACCCTGAATCTCGTTGGAGTATGATTTTTGATGGAGCGGTGAATTCTTATAGTAAAGGAATTGGTGTTATGATTGTCACTCCTCATGGATCGCACATTCCTTTTACTGCAAGGTTAACATTCGATTGCACTAATAATATGGCAGAATATAAGGCTTGCGTCATGGGTCTTGAGGAAGCTATTGATCTCAGAATCAAAATTCTAGATGTGTATGGTGAATCAGCTTTGGTAATAAATCAGATTAAAGGAGAATGGGACACTCGTCACCCTGGCTTGATCCCTTACGAAGACTATGCTAGGAGATTATTACCCTTATTCAATAAACTTGAATTCCATCACATCCCTAGAGATGAAAATCAAATGGCGGATGCTTTGGCAACTCTGGCTTCCATGTACCAAGTGAATACTTGGAATGATATACCTCGAATTACAGTTCGACGGCTGGATAGGACCACTCATGTGTTTACGACAGAGGAGGTAGCAGATGAAAAACCTTGGTACTATGATATCAAGCATTTTCTTCAGACTCAGGAATACCCGATTGGTGCAGAGGAAAGATAGAAATACACTGAGAAGATTGGCAGGCAGTTTCCTCCTCAATGAAAATTTGTTATACAAGAGAAATTATGACATGGTCTTGCTCAGATGCGTGGATAGACACGAAGCAGGCATGTTGATGCATGAGATTCATGAAGTTTAATTTGGCACTCATGCTAATGGACATTTGATGGCTAAAAAGATTCTAAGGGCAGGTTATTATTGGTTGACAATGGAATCTGACAGTTACAAATTTGCAAAGAAGTGCCATAAATGCCAGGTTTATGCAGATAGGGTCCATGTGCCTCCGACACTTCTCAATGTGATTTCCTCCCCATGGCCTTTCTCTATGTGGGTTATAGACATGATCGGGATGATAGAACCCAAAGCTTCAAATGGGCACCGTTTTATCTTGGTAGCAATTGACTACTTCACCAAATGGGTAGAGGTAGCTTCATATGCCAATGTTACCAAACAGGTGGTTGTGTGTTTCATCAAAAATAATCTTATATGCCGGTATGGTGTGCCGAGCAGAACCATCACCGACAATGGCTCGAATTTGAACAACAATATGATGACAGAACTGTGTGAAGAATTCAAGATTGTCTATCATAATTCATCTCCATACAAGCCAAAGATGAATGGGGCTGTTGAAGTTGTTAATAAGAATATCAAGAGAATTATCCAGAAAATGGTTGTTACTTATAAAGATTGGCATGAAATTCTCCCTTTTTCTCTGCATGGATATCAAACATATGTTTGCACTTCAACAGGAGCAACCTCGTTCTCCCTGGTGTATGGAATGGAAGTTGTACTCCCTGTCGAGGTAGAGATTCCCTCGTTGCGTGTGATAATGGAAACCAAATTGACAGAGGCTGAATGGGTCCAAAACAGGTTTGACCAATTGAATTTGATTGAGGAAAAGAGAATGACAGCTTTATGTCATGGGCAGTTATATCAGAGAAGAATGAAGAAAGCATTTGATAAAAAGGTCAAACCTCATGAATTCTGAGAAGGTGACCCCGTGCTCAGGAAGATCATGTCTTTCAACACTGATTCTAGGGGCAAGTGGACTCCCAATTTTGAAGGCTCGTATGTTTTCAAGAAAGCCTTCTATGGTGGTGCATTAATTCTTGAAACTATGGATGGCGAGGAGTTCCCACGTCCCATGAATGCTGACGCAGTCAAGAAATACTTTGCCTAAAGAAATAAAAGAACAGCTCGCTAAGTTGAAAACCCGAAAGGGCGGCTTAGGAAAAAAGGAGCGTCTCGGTAGGCCGAAAACCCGAAAGGGCGATCTAGGCAAAAATTAGAGACATAAACATAATAAATTTCCCGCTAAGTTGAAAACCCGTAAGGGCAGCTTAGGCAAAAGTTAGGGATTTTTCTTGGCAAGTAACTACGTCAGACAAGACTTGATCTTTGAAGCAACATCTTCTCGGATCCTTACCATACTTCAACAAAAACTGCTGCCCAGGATTTCAAAAGTCGTTGGGGGGAATAATGGTCATTGTATCTCAATGTATCTTTTCCATTATGTGTTACCATTTCCCAAACTTTGTAATCATCCATGGAGTCTCGCCATTTGCAGACTACCATTCTATTAATGAAATTCGATCTTTTACCCAATTCTTTGTGTTCTTATTTTATTTAGCTTGCAAAGACTCCATTTATTACTGATGATAACTTTCAAAGCAAAAAGATTAAAAAGCAAAATTGACTTTTCAAAAAAGAAGAGATATTTACAATTCAATTCACTTTGAGATTAGTGAAGACACAATGACAACAAAAAATGGTGATCCCAGGAATGAACAAACTTCGGTTGTTTTAAGAAGATTTACTTCCTTCATGAAGGTTCTCTCAGGTCATTTTGCTGGTATGTGTACGATCTTTGTATGTTTCTCAGATAGTTAAAGACGATACCAATCAATGTAAGGTGTGGTATTGGGTTTGTGATCCCATTGTCCCCAGTCAGGTCTTGGTTCATGTTTGATTTTGGGTTTGCATGGTCAGAAGCCTCTGTCCCAGATTCCCCAGTGAAGTTTTCCCTCATATGATGAAAGGTTTTATTCCCTTGGTGTGCTGAGATGTCGCTCTTTCTGCAATATTGGCATTATTGTTGGTATTTATTTCCAAAGCAACTAGACCAGGGCAATATCTTTTCTGAGAAGTGTTGAAATGATTATAAACCTTTGGGTTTTCACCCGCCAAGTGCTGGGTTTGATTTAAAATACCCATGAGTTTGACCTCTTTCTATAATGTTGACTTCTTGATTCCCTGGGAAGGCTATCCCATGGCATCTTTTGTTGGAATAAGTTTTCATGCTGTAAAGTTTCAATCCGCATCTTTCTCTAGGGAGGTAGGCTTGAATTCCCCAGTGAGGTTTGATTGTTTTGGCGTCGGTCTGCTTTATTTGAGGCTAGTCTTGCAATCTCTGGTAGGCATGTTTCTTTTGGAAAAAACTGGTTTCTCCGGTGAAGCCAGAAGAAGGATGTTATATCCCGGTATCTGTTTAATTTGTCTACCTCCGAATTATGTTTCTGTTTAGTAAAGTTAAAGGCAGGCAATAGGTTTGGTTTCCGCAGTTGGCCTTTACCTTTCTTGGAATGATTTTTCTGGTTGAAGTTTAGCCAAGTGTTGTTAGTACCCGAGGAGGTTTTGTTTGTTTGTTCCTACTGATTGTGTATCTGTTTTACCAGCATACACACGATAGCACTCATACATTCATACATACATCATGCATGGCTAAAATTGACAAATCATTGTTCATTGACATTTTGCTCTGGCCTTCCTACAACGCTCCTTGCTTAGATGGATTCGGTTTTCCCTCTTGAGTTTATTTCTCAAAAGATGTATCTTCGTTGGCTGTCTTGCTCCAGTTTATTTCTGATTTGGATCTGTGGTTGCATGACAATGTTATTTACTTTGGATTCCTGAAAACTTTGAGTTTTAGTTTGTGCATTTATTTTGAACGAGAAGACTTTATCTCCTCTGCAGTAATATCGTGGCATTTCCCCGGGAAGTCATATTTATATCCCCAGAAAGTCATTTCTTTTTGCAATTCTCCATGACAACAAGTAACAAGTCTCTTTATTTGAGACAACTTATGTTTGATCTTTTCCAGGCAGATTTCCTTGGTTAAATAAAAAGTTGAGACCCGTTCTAGGTGAAACACTCGAATTTTGGGGAAAACTTGATTTGATATTCTCTTTCTACCTTCAGTGAATGTTGGTAGGACATCGGCAGTGAACGTCGGTGTTTATTATCTTTTTGATATCTTTAGTGAACGTTGATAGTTTATCGTCAGTGAACGGCGGTGATATGATATATTTTCTCTTTCTACCTTCAGTGAATGTTGGTAGGACATCGGCAGTGAACGTCGGTGTTTATTATCTTTTTGCTATCTTCAGTGAACATTGATAGTTCATCGTCAGTGAACGGCGGTGATATGATATATTTTCTCTTTCTACATTCAGTGAATGTTGGTAGGACATCGGCAGTGAATGTTGGTGTTTATTATCTTTTTGCTATCTTCAGTGAACATCGATAGTTCATCGTCAGTGAACGGCGGTGATATGATATATTTTCTCTTTCTACCTTCAGTGAACATTGGTAGGACATCGACAGTGAACGTCGATGTTTATTATCTTTTTGTTATCTTCAGTGAACGTTGATAGTTCATCGTTAGTGAACGGCGGTGATATGATATATTTTCTCTTTCTACCTTCAGTGAACGTTGGTAGGACATCGGCAGTGAACGTCGGTGTTTATTATCTTTTTGCTATCTTCAGTGAATGTTGATAGTTCATCGTCAGTGAACTGCGGTGATATGATATATTTTCTCTTTCTACCTTCAGTGAATGTTGGTAGGACATCGGCAGTGAACGTTGGTGTTTATTATCTTTTTGCTATCTTCAGTGAACGTTGATAGTTCATCGTTAGTGAACAGCGGTGATATGATATATTTTCTCTTTCTACCTTCAGTGAAAGTTGGTAGGACATCGGCAGTGAACGTCGGTGTTTATTATCTTTTTGCTATCTTCAGTGAACGTTGATGGTTCATCGTCAGTGAACGGCGGTGATATGATATATTTTCTCTTTCCACCTTCAGTGAATGTTGGTAGGACATCGGCAGTGAACGTCGGTGTTTATTATCTTTTTTCTATCTTCAGTGAACATTGATAGTTCATCGTCAATGAACGGTGGTGATATGATATATTTTCTCTTTCTACCTTCAGTGAACGTTGATAGTTCATCGTCAGTGAACGGCGGTGATATGATATATTTTCTCTTTCTACCTTCAGTGAACGTTGGTAGGACATCGGCAGTGAACGTTGGTGTTTATTATCTTTTTGCTATCTTCAGTGAATGTTGATAGTTCATCGTCAGTGAACGGCGGTGATATGATATTCTCTTTATACCTTCAGTGAAAGTTGGTAGACCATCGGCAGTGAATGTTGATGCTTGTTATCTTCCTCTCTGATTCAGTTCTTTTGGTCCACCAGTGATTTATTTTCCTGGTGGAGTTGCTCCTTTGTTTCTTTATTTTTGTTGCATCCCCAGTGATACTTTGCGTCTCTTTGGTATTGTTCATATGCATTCATATGCATAAGCATTTGCATGGCATCTTAAGGCCAAAAATAGGGTTTGTTTTATATTTAAGTATCTTCGATCATGTCGACACGAAGATTTTCAACCTTCGTATCTCCGGATAGAAGAAACTTAAATAAGGGCAGCTGTTGTACCCCAATTTTTTCCCCTAAGATCCCTTCATCATACCATGTTGATTCAATCACAACAAGATCACATTAGAGCTTTTGGTTCTTCTCCCTATCTTTAGCTTTGCTCTTTGAGGAATCCCAAAGCACCTTGACTTGTTTTCTTTTGTGATCGTGAATATTTTGCTTTGATTTTCTTTCTAATTAATAAAATGCAATGTTGGTTTGTCTTACTTGTTAATAATGTAGGTAAAGGCAATGAGGTTTAGCAAGTTGCTTCATGGGTTCATGAGTTTATTTCCATGCCCTAGTCAATAAATCTTGAGAAATTAAAACCTCACCATTGAATTTGTTTTGGAAGAAATGGAATGACAAGGCTTATTTTGGTTCAACATATTTCAAAGTTATCAAAATTGATTCAAAAGTACAAGGGGTTGAAGGAAGAAGTTGTCATGATTGGACAAGGTCTTGTTCCTATTGGTCACAAGAGCACATTGCTCTCAAATTTCAAGATATGGAAGTGGTTTTGGAGGCTATGAGTCCTCATCATCATCCTCAATAACTTCTATTCACAAAGAAATAATATTGGCACAAGAAGTTTGTTCAAACTTGTCAAAGTTCCTCAAAGCATTCTCTTGATCTAGAGGCTAGGGTTTTGAACTTCAAAGGAGTATATCTTGCTCACCTTTTGGTATTTTTTAATGATTCCAAAGACATCTTTCTCTTCAAATAATTACCAACAAATCACTTCAAAAGTTCCAAGGAGTTTTCATGTGGAAGGAACTTGGTGAAGAAGAAAGATTACAAGTCATCCAGATGAATCAACAATTTTCCATATGTGACTTCAAATGGTCATAACTTGGTCAATTTTTATCACCTTGAGTCCATTATTTTTCCCTGATGATCTTAAAGATGTGTACTTTATTCCTTCTTTTATGTGCAAAGTGAGAAAATGGATGGAAGTTTTCTTAAATATGCAAAAGATTATAGGTCATTTCATGATTTTTGGACAAGTTCAACAAGTCATAACTTTCTCATTTTTTAGAGATTTTGAGTGTTTCAAATTTCAAAATGTCACTCAAGAGATCTACTTCATTACATCTTTTTTGGTCAAGAGCAAATTCTAAGTGGAAGGCCATGTTTGGATACAAAAGATTATAGGTCATTTTTGAAGAAGAATTTGAAATATTTAAAAGTATGGAAAGTCAACTCTTTTCTTCAACTTTGACTCCATGTAACTTTCAGCTCAAGCATCCATTTGATTCCATTCTTTTTCCATTTCAAAGCTTGTAACCTCATCTTTCCAAAGCATCAAGAATTATGCCCCAAGACCCCTTGAGTTGGAAATGCCATGGATTTGAATTTGGTAACTTGAAACTGAATTTTTCACAAAGTCAGAATTTTGAAATCCATAATGTGACTTCTAAACACAATATTTATGCGTGTTTTTGATTTAAACTTGATTAGCAAACTTGCTAGAAGTGATTAGCACCCCAAAACGCAAGGTTTGGCTGAGTTTTGATGGAAATGAAGTCACACTTCACTCGTGCTCGACCTTCACTCAATTTCCCTCCAAACTTCCTTGTTTCTTCAAATTTTCATTCCCATTCACTTCCCTATAAATAGAGGGTCACCCCCCATCCATTTTCCCAAGCTTAGAGAGTCAAGAACACCCTTCCAAAACCTCACACAAACCCACTTTTTTTGAATTTAGTTTCTGAGATTTAAGCTTCCTTTTCCAAAATTCTTTGCGCATTCGTCATCCTTGAGCATCATATAAACTCTCCAGCACTTAAACCAATCAAAACGAGCCATAATTCAAGCTACAGAAGTCCAGTTTCAGAGCTTCTTACTTGAACTTCAAAAAGGTAGAATTCTCCATCATTTGGATCCAAATCAAGCACTAATCTATTCTACTCCTTCTTTTGATTCTAATGTTGCTTACAATTTTTAAATCCATTGAGAATTGAGAGAGAAATCTCAAATTGAAGGTGCTCGCTATTTTCTGGGTTTTTGATTCATATCTCTCTCCATACCTTATATAAATTTGGCGCGATGGTTGTGCTAGAATCGTCTTGAAGAGACGAGTTCAATGATGCTAGTCTGGATCCTAATTTTTCCATTTGAAGGATCTCACAAAATCCCCATTGCATGGTGTCTGGAGGTTGAAGATGATGACATGTCTCGTCTCATCCAATGATGGCGTGCCAAATGTTTTAATTTTATTGGTTGCCCTTTTTCTGATCACATATGTGTTTCACTAAGGTCCATATCAAGCACAACGCGTCTGGTCCATTGGATTAGCTTACTAATGCATTTTGACTATGATCTGATCACATATTTTTGGTTTTATTTTATTTTCTGATTTTATATTTTTATTGATTAAATTTTCAAAAATTCATAACTCTTTTATTTTTTATCCAAAAATTATGAAAAAAATTCACAAAAATACTTTGAATTATTTCTGATCTCATGAATATTTTTTCACATTTTTATTTTGACATTTGGTATTTTTTATATTTTTTGTATTATTTGCTTTCTTTTAATTACCTAAAAAATACTTTCTGACATTTTTTAATTCTGAAAAAAATTCATAAATATTATTTTGCATATCTTTGACTTTCTGAAAATTTTATGGAATTTTATGTTGAGGTTTACTATTTTTTTACCTATTTTATGTGTGTTTGAACAATTTTAAATAGTTCAAAATAGTTTGACTTTTAAAAATTACCAAAAATTTTATAAAAATATTTGGATCCATTTCTGATTTTTCTATGGCCTTCTTTTTTATTTCTTGATTAATTTGAACATAATTGATATTTTCCTCATTATTTTCTATTTTTAAACATTTTTTTAACCTTTTAATTTATATATTAAATGTGATATTATTTTGTGATTATTTTCTGGCTGATCTTGGGTTAGGTTTTGGATCATGAACTTTATTAACATCATTGAATCCATGGTGTTGAGTTTAACTCCACAAAAAATGGATAATTGATTTTAATAATAGTTTGATTAAAATTTAATTCAAATGTGGTTTGTATATTCTTTTTTACCCTAATCCTCTTCATCTCATCCCCTTCTCATTGCACTAAATGTTGTTGGTACATGATCTCTATATCATGTCTCAAAACAAATGATGCATAGATTGCTATTGACCGGCCTCAAAATAGGTGCGACTTCTATATAAGTCCACTTATGTTTGCTTAACATAGCGCTAAATTTTGTCCCGATTCGAATAAATGATCATTCGTGGCCCAAACTTATGATTGCAAGCCCAAGTATGTTAATTTGATCTCTTTGATCCAATAACCTTGAGATTCATTGTGTGGAGGCTTTGGTTCTACCAATCCTCTAATGGATCTACAACACCTTTGGTCAACGCGGATCACTTAAACATCATTGATCATTAAATGGTACTTGTGAGAATTTCAAATGGATGATATACTTGACAAAAAGCAAATGCAACTTGTTGTGTGGAGGCTTTGGTTCTACCAATCCTCTAATGAGTTCCAAATGCAAGTTTCAAGATGGTCATCCAACTAAACACTAATTATTGACTTGTTTTATCTTATGCTTTTATTCTTTTTTATGT
Source organism: Vicia faba (assembly GCA_948472305.1). Taxonomy (NCBI): domain Eukaryota; kingdom Viridiplantae; phylum Streptophyta; class Magnoliopsida; order Fabales; family Fabaceae; genus Vicia; species Vicia faba. The sequence continues at coordinate 1,555,299,540 of OX451739.1, read as the reverse complement.
TTTATGTACTATTTATTTTTTAGCATTTACATTTCATGCCATTTTCATCTTTGCTCGTTTGAGCATTTATTTTCTTGCCATTTTTACTTTGCTCACTTGAGCTTTTATTTTCCTTTCTTAAGATACTTAATAATCAACATAAACCCTAAAAAACCTTTAATGGCACTTAGACTATTTGATTACTATCCTTGGCATTATGGAGCATGGGACTTTTTCTTGGACTTAGGACTAGAAACCTTGGCCTATCTTGGAGACCTTGTGATCTTATCTGATTATTTTGTCTGGAGTTCTTGAGGTTTACCTCAAGACATTGGGTTGCTTGTTTGTTTTTGTGTGTAGGTTTTGTGATTACACTCTTTGTTTGTAATCTGGAATTCACTCGTATACAGCCGTTACTCTGCCCAATTTTTGTGAAGACTTAATACACTTGAAGTTTGGTTCTCTCAAGAGGTCTAGTATCTTTGCTTGCTTGGTTTCAATCCAAATAATGGGAATTCTATCTCGACACATAATGACAAGTATTGGCTTCTTGTTGGTTAGATGGTTCTTGTCCTTAGCTTTTACCTTATGCTTTAGGATAGCCTCTTCTACTCCTCCCATCTTCTTTAATTTCAAAAATCTTCTCCCTCCTTTTTAAACTCTTCTTGTTTCTAAACTTGAAACACTTTCATAATAAACTTGGACTTATGTCCATGCATTTTCAAAATATTTTCATAAATAAACTTCAATCAATTTAATAATACCTTGAAATTTTTTGTGTGAAGACTAAAAGTCAATCAATCTCATTTCAAATCATTTTGCCACTTTGGCATTTACCTTTAAACTTTTCTCAAGAGATTAGACTCTTGTCAATCCTTGTAGTGATACAAGCAACGATACTTCTACAATATGTAGTGAAGTGAGATATTTTCCACTTGGGTGTTGAGTGAGGCATTGTTGATTTTAAAATCCAAGCCATATCCTCCACTTTAAGATGATGCAAATTCTCCTTTCTCATGATTGTGGGTAGTAAGTATGTTTTTCCATACGGACAATGATGATGATGTTTTATCTCATAAAAATAACCAACACACTTGTGTTTCAAATTTTTAAAAGAGGAACTATGTGTACCCTGATCCCCTATTGCACGAAAGGTGGTATGTAGGCACTAAAGGTTCGCAACCGCGACGGGTGCAAAAATCATAAAAAGTACTTCTCTTCTCACCTCCACCACCTATTTCTATACAACACATTTTATAGCCAAAATATATAGATTTTACAAAGAGGTTCCTGCGGAGTACCATAGATGTTTAGGGTGCTAATACCTTCCCTTTGCATAACCAACCCCCTTACCTTGAATCTTTCCCCCTCTTTTTGGGTTATTCGCTCTTTTCCTATTCCTTTGGAAACAATAAAGCACGGTGGTGATTTTTTATTTTGATTTGTATAAAGTCTAGTCAATCCAATGGCTTAGTCTTGAACATTTCTACCGCTACACAAGGGTTTTGTTTATGTTCATCTTATCATATGATCATTCAATACAGATCATTGGACTCTTTTGCATTCAAATCTTTGTGCTCATTTGTCTTTCTTTTCTTCAAATACATTTTTCAAAATAGCCATGTATATTACATGCACACACACACTCTTGCAGGTCCTCATCCACTCTGGATCTTATTGCCAATGACTCTACTATTGCCGACTATGACTTCGAGTGTCCAATTAACCAAGCCGAAGACGAAGGCGAGGAAGATTATGAAATACCGGGAGAACTAGCCAAACTTCTATTACAAGAGGAAAAAGCTATTCAGCCGCATGAAGAGTAAGTTGAAGTCATCAATCTCAGTACCGAGATAGACAAGAGAGAAGTTAAGATCGACGCTAACCTGGAAAGTAATGTTAAAAGCAGGCTGGTTCAGATGTTGCATGACTATATGGAAGTGTTTGCTTGGTCGTATGAAGATATGCCAGGGTTGGATATTGACATCGTAGTTCATCGTCTGCCGACAAAGGAAGATTCTCCTCCTGTCAAACAAAAAGTTCGTCGCATGAGGCCTGACATGTCTAAAAAGATAAAAGCTGAAGTGATGAAACAATTTGATGGTGGATTCTTAACTATGACATCTTACCCCCAATGGGTTGCCAATGTGGTGCCAGTACCGAAGAAATACGGAAAAGTTCGCATGTGCATAGATTATAGGGATCTGAATAGGGAAAGCCCCAAGGATGACTTCCCTCTACCTCATATTGATGTCTTAGTCAATAACACTGCTCAACATAAAGTCTTATCTTTCATGGATGGTTTCTCAGGCTATAATCAAATTAGGATGGCTCCTGAAGACATGGAGAAGACCACTTTCGTTACGCAATGGGGAACCTTTTGCTATAAGGTCATGCCGTTCGGATTGAAGAATGTAGGGGCAATACATCAAAGAGATATGGTAGCTTTGTTTCATGACATGATTCATCATGAAATAGAGGTATATGTGGATGATACGATTGCCAGATCACAAACTGAAGAGGAACATCTTGATCACCTGTACAAACTATTCGAGAGGCTGAAAAAGTATAAGTTGAGGTTAAACTCTAACAAATGGACATTTGGAGTACGATCTGGAAAACTTCTAGGTTTTGTTGTCAGCAGTAAAGGCATTGAAATCGATACTGATAAAGGTAAAGACCATCCAAGAAATGACAGTCCCCCACTCTGAAAAGGAAGTTAGAGGATTCTTGGGTCATCTCAATTGCATCGCCTGCTTCATATCTCACTTGACTGCTACTTGTGAGCCAATCTTCAAACTCTTGAAGAAAGATCAAGTAGTCAGATGGAATGATGAATGCCAAGTTACCTTTGATAAAATCAAAGAATATCTGCAAGAACCTCATATTCTCATGCCTCCAGTTGAGGGAAGACCCTTGATCATGTACTTGACAGTGCTAGAGAACTCTATGGGGTGTGTTTTGGGCCAACATGACGAGTCTGGACGAAAAGAGCATGCTATTTACTACCTGAGCAAAAAGTTTACCGACTGTGAAACCAGATATTCACTGCTCGAGAAAACTTATTGTGCTCTGGAATGGGTTGCTCGCCGGCTAAGACAGTATATGTTGACTCATACCACTCTGTTGATTTCTAAGATGGACCCAATCAAGTGCATCTTCGAGAAACCCGCTCTTTCCAGACGGATAGCAAGATGGAAAATGATCTTGACTGAGTGCGACATTCAATACATAACACAAAAGGCCACCAAAGGAAGCATACTAGCAGATCATTTGGCCCATCAAGATGTTGATGATTATCAGTCTATGAACTTTGACTTCCCAGATGAGAACATCATGCTGGTAACAGACTGCGCGAAACCTGGACCATATGACGGACCTGAACCAGGATCCTGATGGACTATGGTATTCGATGGGGCTTCCAATGCCTTGGGTAACAGAATTGGTGTTGTAATCATCTCCCCTAAAGGTTGCCACACTCCTTTCACTTCTAGACTTTGCTTCGATTGCACGAACAATATGGCTGAGTACGAAGCATGCATTTTGGGCCTAAAAGCTGCCATTGATTTGAGGATCAAACATTTGAATGTGTTTGGGGATTCCGCTCTAGTGATCAGCAAAGTAAAAGGAGATTGGGAGACTAAACACCCTAATCTCATCCCTTACAAGGAACTTGTGCTATCCCTGATTCCTTACTCGAAGAGATCACCTTCGAACACTTCCCTAGGGAAGAAAATAAGTTGGCTGACACCTTGGCAACAATGTCTTCTATGTTCAAGGTCAGATGGGACAACAAAGCTCCTATGATTACCATTGATAGATTCTACGAACTTGCACACTGCTGTGAGCTTGACACTGACACAAAATCCTTGGTACCATGAGGTGAGGAGATACCTTAAAGCACAAGAGTATCCTGAAGAAACATCCGTCGATGACAGAAAGTTCTTACGAAGATTTTCAGTCAAATTCTTCCTAAGTAACGGAATCTTGTATAAACTTAACCATGACTCTACTCTACTTCGATGTGTGGACAAGAAGGAGGCAGAGGAAATTATGGAAGACATGCACGATGGTCTCTTTGGCACTCACTCAAGCGGACATACGACGGCCAAAAAAATCTTGAGAGCTGGCTACTATTGGTCAACAATTGAGACTGATTTCCATCAACATTCAAGAACTTGTTACAAATGCCAAATCTATGCTGACAAGGTCCATGTACCTCCTATCCCTCTGAACATCATGATCACTCTGTGGCCATTTGCAATGTGGGGTATTGAGATGATTGGAGAAATCAAGCTCACTGCTTCCAATGGACATTGCTTCATTCTGGTCGCGATTAATTATTTCACCAAATGGGCCGAAGCCGCTTCATTTTCCTCAGTCACCAAGAATATGGTAGCTAGATTCATCAAACACAACCTCATATGCCGCTATGGTATCCCCGAAAGGATCATTACCGACAATAGGACTAACCTCAACAATGCTATGATTACTGACCTTTATACTCAGTTTAAAATCAAGCATCATAATTCTTCTCCTTATAGACCTAAAATGAATGGTGCAGTGGAAGCGGCCAACAAAAACATTAAGAAGATTGTGCAGAAGATGGTAGTAACCTATAAGGACTGGCATGAGATGTTACTGTTTTCTCTTCATGGCTACCATACTTCAGCTAGGACATCAACTGGGGCAACTCCCTTTTCTTTATTCTATGGCACGAAAGTTGTTCTGCCATTGGAAGTTCAGATTCCCTCACTAAGGATTATGAATGAAGCAGGTCTAGGAGAAGCTGAGTGGATTCAAACGAGATTGGATCAGTTGAACTTGATCGACGAAAAACGACTGGTTGCTGTTTGCCAAGGTCAGACGTACCAAAAACATATGATCAAGGCTTTCAACAAAAAGATCAAGCCTCGAGTATATCATGCTGGTGACTTAGTGATAAAGTGCATCATTCTGCCACAAGGCGACCCCAGGGGCAAATGGACTCCCACCTACGAAGGGCCATTTGTTGTCAAGAGAGTGTTCTCTGGTGGTTCCATGATGTTGAATACCGTGGATGGTGAAGACTTCCCACATCCTGTGAACGCGAACATAGTTAAAAAAATACTACGCATAAGAGACTCGTTAGGTTGACACACCTAGGCAAAATAAGGGCATCCTGGAAAACCAAAATGTTTGGGAAAAAATTAGGGATATATGCAAAAGATTGTACACCCGGTAAGTTGAAAACCCGAAAGGGCGACTTGGGCAAAAATGGGTATCCTGGTGGGCTGAAAACCCGAAAGGGCGGTTCAGGCAAAAATGACTTTATCACCAAGGTCCGAGTTCAAATGGTCCAAGATCAATTTAATAAACTTCTGTCAACGACGAAAGGGCATTCGAAGACATTGGGGCAATAGTAGAGTTGGAATGCAATAAGATCATTTCCACATGGTTATTTGTTTTTGTTTTCAAAATTTTGTTTTCCTTTCGACGATTTCCTCTTACTAGGATCTCCGCCTCTTTGTACAAAAACGCCTATTCATTGGCAAAACATCAATACAAATATACTTTAAAGTGCAAACTTTCTGTTTTTGTTTTGAGTGCAAAAGTTGTCCAATGACTAAAATTGAACGAACATATGCATATGAACATAATTAAAACTATTTGGCACATGTGTCCTGCTAAGTAGCAGCAAGCATCTCTTTAATGTATATGGAATATCCCCACATAGTTATTTCATTAGCATTATCCCCACAAGACCGGCTACAATAAACCTTTCCTTAACAGAGTTACCCACAAAGTCTCTCGGCATAGGTTGATTCCCAACCAGAGTCTCAATCTCTTGACGTCTCTCTCTCTCTCTCTCTCTCTCTCTCTCTCTCTCTCTCTCTCTCTCTCTCTCTCTCTCTCTCTCTCTCTCTCTCTCTCTCTCTCTCTCTCTCTCTCAGCTAAGTTGGTCCTAAAAGAAGAAGCCTTATGGATCTCTTCCTCAAAGAACTCACCTCATCAGCAGTTCATCAAGTATTCATTAACATGGTTTATTTCCCCAACAAACAATGAGTAACATGACTCCTCAGCTGAGTTTGTATTCCTCCAGCATAGTCTATCTTCCCAACTGAGTCTGTCTTCCCTGACTGAGTCTATACTCTCTAGCTTGAGTTTTCATTTCAGACTATTACAAATCAGAGGGCCACAACCCCTAATCTCCAGTAAAGTCATCAACAAAATCTTTACTATCTCCAAAAGTTTCCGTGAAGCCTGGATCCGACCAGATAATAGTCAACTTCATTCATTCAAAACATTGTGAAGCCTGGACCCGACCAGATATTAGTGTAACTTTTCAAATGCTATGAAGACTGGACCCGACCAGATAATAGTACAAATTTCCAAATGCTGTGAAGACTGGACCCGACCAGATAATAGTGTAACTTCTCCAAGTACTTTAAAGCCTGGACCCGACCAGATAAAAGTTTAACTCTTCAAGATATTGAAGAACCTGGACTCAACCAGAAAAAGTATTAACTTCTTCTCCCCAGTAGAGTTTGCCTCTACCCCAGAAGGTTACTGTGAAGCCTGGACCCGACCAGATATCAGTTTTCAACTTCATCTTTTCAAGTAAGTTATTGTAAATCCTGGATCCGACGAGATAGCAATTCCCCTCAGAAGTTCATTGTGAAACCTGGAATCCGACCAGATAACAACTAAGTTCCCAGCAAACCTGTGAAGCTTGGACCCGACCAGATATCAGTTCAAATCTTCCTCTTCAGACAAGTTTATTGTGAAGCCTGGACCCGACCAAATAGCAATTAACTTCATCCACCTCAGAAATCTGCAAAGCCTAGAATCCGACCAGATAGCGATTTAATGTCATTAAGTTACTGTGAAGCCTGGATCCGACCAGATAGCAGTTCAACTTCGTCTATTCAAGCAAGTTATTGTGAAGCCTGGACCCGACCAGATAACAACTAGCTATAATCCCCAACAAGACACTATAAAGTCTGGACCCGACCAAATAATAGTATAGCTCTTCAAAAACCATGAAGCCTGGACCCGACCAGATAGTAGTTACCACTTCAAGTTATTGTGAAGCCTGGACCCGACCAGATAACAGTTCAACTTCAAGAAATTTTCTGCAAATCCTGGAATCCGACCAGATAATAGTTAACTTAATCTTCCCCAGTAAGTTACCGTGAATCCTGGATCTAACCAGATAGCGGTTGACTTCCTTATCCTCAGCAAATTATTGTGAATCCTGGACCCTACCAGATAACAACTAACATTCAAGAGATAATCCCCAGCAGAAGCATTCTATCAACAAAGTTTGAAGATATGTATATTCTTCATCCCCAACAGCAATCCGGGGTTCAGCTTCCCAGAACTTCTCAGCAGCAGTCAGGGATTTATTTTCCCGAACAAATATGCATCTCACATTCATACATCATAGCATATACATACAAAATGCATATAGCATGATATCATTCATTTTATGAACATCACGCATACATCTGTATTTAACTAACCCTTTTTCCCCACAGGTAAAACATCAAGTTTTAGTATAAATAGACCAAAGATTTATGCTGATACTTCTTCTATTTTACCATCATTCCTTCAAATGGCATTTGTAAGCCCATTCCCAATACATCTTTGAGTGCAAATTTCTGGGCACTCTAGTGTTTAATCATCTTCCACCTTCAAGTCACGAATGGCGGATCCGCCAATCTAACTATTCAGGTTTAAGAAGATTGAACAGGGGAAGTTTTTGTACCCCAAAATTTTCCCTCTCATTTCTCAAGAAATCTCCCACAAGATTCAAGACTGCACAAGGTTTGATCAGCTCAAGACACTTCCTCAACACTGATGACTAAAAATTAGGGTTTGAGTTTGCACAAGGAAAAATGGACATTTAATGCCCCATATGACTTTCATGGATCATTTTGGACCCTCAAGATTTCTCATGTCAAGTTTTAAGTCTTGGATCACATTTTTGCTCAGTCAATTGATCAGTTGACCTAAAATCAGCTGTATTGGGGAAAAAGTCAACTATGGTCAATTTACAGTCAAACTTCATAATTTTTTATCCATATCAACATCATGAACTCATATATGTCATTTGATCAAGTTTAGATCATAATTCCTCAAGAAATTTGATCAGAACATCAAAAGGGCAAAATGGTCAAAATTAGGGTTTTAACTGAGAAGGTGCAATTTTTAATTTTTGACCTAGCAAATGAGTTATTGGTTTGAGACATGTTCTCAAGGATTAAAATACTTCATTTTTACCTAATTTCATGGCTCAAAAATTCTCTCAAGATCAATTGATTGATAGTTGATTTTCAGTCAACTGGTGAAAAGTCAACTGTACACTGAAAAGTCAAACTTTGACCTTTTGATCAAAATCAAGTTTCAAAGATTACAATTCATCAATACATGTCAAAATATGAAACTTTTTCATCAATAAATCAAAAAGTCAAGGTTTCATTTTGAAAAGTCAAAATTTCTAAACCAAGAATTTTTTTAAGTGTTGGAAATTCACATTTTTTTCATAACTTTGAGCCAAATTTTCACCATGATGCAGGATGATTCAAGAGAAACTTCCAACATGAAAGTTGTAGATCTCAATGAGATCTAAAACATTGTAGAGCATATATAAATGCTTGGATTTCAAGTTATGGTTTTGTGAAGACATGTTCATGAAACTTGAAGACTTAGTGAAATTTTGCCCTAGTTTAGGAAAGATTTTGACCTAACTTCACGGAAATTTTTCATCTAGTTCCAAGATGAATCTTCAAAAATGTCCAACATAGAGGTTGTAGAGGATGTTAAAATCTTTCCAAAATTTCCAAGAAGTCATTAAGATCATACTTGAGCAAGGATAATCGAATGCAAGAAGTTAGGGTTTCATTATTGAATTACATGTCATTTCTTGATGAACACGTGAACCAAATCCATGCTAGGATGCATAATCTTTGATTTGTAGACCTTAAACTTGTTTGTCACTCCATATTTAATGTTTTACCCAGCTTCTAGAAGCTTTAATCCAAGCATTCAATGCATTGCCCATGCTTAATGCCATTTTAGGAAGAAAGGCAACATTGCCATTTTGGAAAAGTGACTTTTATGCACTAAGTCAATTCTTGAGCCTCTCACTTGTTCCCTCTGATCATACTCCATCTACAAAGTCAGAAGCAATGTGATAAAAGTGACTCAACCACTCTACATTGTTGGTACAAACCTTGAAACTTGATTTTCTCACTTTTCTTCAAAAATAAGCAAAGTTGCCACAACTTGTGATTTCAAATTCTGAGTTATTGTAACACTTGAAACCTCTTGCCTATAAATGTATGCACTATTTGCAAGCTAAAGGAGGAATGCACAAGCCCTCAAACTCCCCCAAACTCAGAACTGCATAACAAACCTCCATTGTTGCACATTTTGACCAAAAACTCCAAATTCAGAATCCGTTCATGCGTTTCTTGGCTTTTCACTTCCAAAAGTCCCTAAACATCATCTACAAACAGTCCCACACCCTATTACACGACTGTAAATCCATCTTCATCATCCTCCATAACCAAAAACAGAGCTCTGAAATTTGACTTCTCCATGCCATTTCAGCCATCCATTGCTCAACCTAATCATTGCATTAGCTTCCTGGGAACTTGAGGAAGCTAACCTAATCATTGCAGCACCTTGAATCAAGCTCATTTGAATTTCATGATTTCCGGTTTTGAGGTACATTTTCTGAACTTCTATCTTTTCATTTAGGCATTGTTAAGCTTGCGTTTGTGAAGATAAAATATAGACATCATTGCCTTGAAACTGTACATGTCCATAGATTTCATTTATATTTATTGAGCTTAGAGAATTTTAGGTTTGAATCTCTGAAAAAAGTTAGGTTAGAATTTGGTACTTTTAGAAATTCTCATTCATCTTTGATTTATAGCTTATGATATTTATATGGTTGAATTCGTATGGAAAAATGGAGCAATTTTCATGTTTGCATCGTTCATTTTTGTTGAGAAATGGGCAAGTTACTGGAACCATGGTTGGAGGTTAAAGATGAAGTCATTTTCAGGACTTGACTTGTGTTATGTATTTATTGTTTTGTTCATGTTACCGGTTGTACAGCCACCCTGGTGGCAAAGGTAGCGCGCGTGTATGGTTAGGGCCATGGGTTCAAGTCCCAGCGCTACCTTTTGTTCTTTTTTTCACATTTTCCTTTCCTTTTTGTCACAAACAGCAGCGCCTGGGCCTCCTCTCAGTTGGGCCTTGCCATTTTGCTGCACCATCCCCCTCTGCCTGCTTTCACAAACCTGGCCCAACTTTTTATTATTTCATTTTTATTTATTTTCTTTTTCTTATTTTATTTTATTTCACTTTTCTTTTATTATTTTTTATTACTATTATTATTATTTTTTATTATTAAAAAATCCAAAAATATTTTTATTTATTATTTTCACATTTTATGTTTATTTTCTTTATAAAACAAAAAGAACAAAAACTTTTTTTAACAAATTTAATTTCTTTTTCTTTTTCTTAATAAATAATAATTAGATTTAGGTTTAGTTATTTTATTTTTCTTAATTAATTTAGCACTTAAGTTTCTTTTAATTAATTAATTTTCATACTATTTTTATTAAATTAGAAAACCTTTTCATAAAAACCCTAAAAAATGTTTCAAACTTAATTTCTTTTCTTAATTAGTTTAGGTTTAATTTTATTTAATTTTAATTAATCATTTGCTTAATTAGGTCAAAATCAAACCCTTTCATTAAAACCAAACAAAAAAGCCATTTCCTTTCCATTTATTTTCTTGTACATTATATTTTCAATTCTTGTATATTATTCAATATGGTTGTCATAGATAATTAGGTTTAATTTTCTTGCAATCCCCATTTTTAAATTTGTATACCCCCTCCCCTAATGATGTAATAGTGTAGTAATTTTAATTTCCGCAATTTATCGCTTTCAATATAAATGTTAGTAATTAGGGTTTGTATGGAAAGACAAAATCAACTAGTAAACCCTAATCCAAGATAAACAATGCATGCAAATCAAACACATTTGCACACTTGCACCCTTAGAGTAATTCCACTTTGTTGCCTTACAAAAATGACCATGTTATGCATGTGGGACATCTTAGCAAAAACAAATAAAAAATACAAGATCATAGTCTTCCGATGACCCTATAAATGTTGTCTTTCAAAATGATCTTAGTCCCTCAAAAAGAAATGCTAAGATATTTCACAACATCGCTATCATGACTATACGATGACCCACGCCCATCCCTTTACATCCAAAGATAAGGCATCTTACCAAATCAATTGTAAGATAGCAATATCAAAGGAAGGAAGAAATGAACAAAGACTTTTGAGTAGGTAGATTGTTCCTAGTTGCTTGCTCATTTTCAAATCAAACATCCTTGCTCATTTCCAAAACAAACACCAAACACTTTCAAAAACAAACTTTCAAAACATGAAATATTTTCAAAAGTCTAACACTTTGTATACGTTCTTACGAATGAGAACCATTACAAAGTTTGCCTAAACGAAGGCGCCTTTTCAAAATACTTTCAAAATCACCACAAAGCACATTTTCAAACAAAAGTAAGTGATCTAGCAAGCAACTAAGAGCTTATAGATAACTATGGATGAAAAGTGTGTTAATACCTTCCCCTTTCATAGTCTACCCCCGAACTCAAGAAATAATCTCAAAGATCTTTCCTGTTCTTTTCAGCCTTTCCTTTTGGATAAAAGAAAATTCGGTGGAGACTCTTGCTAACCACAACATTTGCAATCAAACACAAAACATCTAAGTCATTTCTCCCACCATATTACAGTGGAACATGGAGAAGGGAGCTTGCAAGGAGCTGAAGAATGGATCTTGCAAGGAGCTGAGAATGCTAGTTTGCAAGGACATAATGAAGGTGAGTGTTTGTCTGTAATGGTTAATTGATAGTGGTGTACCCCATAATTTTCCCTCCCATTTTCTTTAATATATCTCCTCATGCTCCTAGGGTTTTCAATTGCTCAAGAGTACTCAAGGGTTGACCAGACAAACCCTCCTCCTAAGCAGTTCACCTAGAACTAGGGTTTTGCTTCTCTCAAGGAAAATTGGACTTCTAATGCCTCTAGTAGATCTCATGGTGTCTCATATGTCTCAAAGAATCTTCATTCCAAATTTCAAGCCTTGCATCATAAGTTTTCTCAGTCAATTGCTCAGATGATTGAAAATCAACTATATTGGACAAAAAGACAATTGTGGACAACATACAGTCAAAATTCAAGATTTTTGGTCAAAATTAATATTTTAAAGTCACATTGATCATTTGATCAAGGGTTAATCATGATTCATCAAGAAAAATCAAGATTCATCAAAAGTCAAAAGTTACTTAATTAGGGTTTTCTTAAGGAGAAGTCAACTGAACTTTGACCAACCATAACTTTCACATGCTTCATCATATTTTTCTCAACCAAAGCTCAGTTTGAAGGAAATTCAATTCTCTATAACTTTATCTCTCTAAGCTCAACTCGAAAAATGCTTCATTTGAGAGATATGTGCCAAAATATTATAGGTCATTTCAAAAGTCAACAAAAAGACACTTTTTGTCAAAGCAATTTACATCAATATAAAGTCTTCAAATGAAAAAAAGATAAACATAGATATTGTAGGAGACATCTTGGGCTTTCCAAAAATCCATAGATCACCTTCATATGATAAAAATTGAGAGAGTTATGATTGGTGCAAGTTGGGCAATTTTGAGAAAATGCATGAAACCCAAATTGATCAAACTTGATTTTTGGGCTAATGGGCTTATATTTCAAGGTCCAAACGTGTTACTGACCTCATAATGAACCTCTAAATCTATTCATACACTCTTTTTATGTTTTACTTCATTTATTTTGATTTTATTCATTTAAATTCAAATTAAATTAAATAAATATTAAAGGGAGGTGCAATGCTTAAAAGGCTTAAGATTTGATTTATTTTGGGGCCCCAAGATCATGAAGAAACCATGTGGAGTTTATTTTCAAAACAAATCTTGATGTTTTGTCTTATTCAAATTCTATTTTTAAACAAAAATCAAAGATTTGTTTTGCAAGGTATCCAAGCCCATTCCTTTAACCTAATTGTCTCCTATAAATGTCCTTTATCTTCAGACAAGAAGAACCACGAAACCCTTGCAAGAAATCACCTTCCAAAATCTCAATTTTTTGTCAAACTAGGGAAAATCGAAACCCTTATCCACGGCCTTCCTCAAGGCCAAACAACCATCCAAATCAATTCCAGGGACATTATAGAGTAAGTATCGATCACTCTTAATGATTAAAGAAGCCTGAAACACGCATCCATGCATCACTGGTTTCCATATTTACATGAAATTCATATTTTATTTTTTATGATGTTTTGATATGAACTAACGTTGCTAATGTGTTCCTGAGGTGTATTAGTACAGGTATAAGCCATCGTATGGGTCCCATAATTCCAAGATGAGGGATTTCCATTCTTGAACTTATTTACCATATTTGCTTTGTATTTCTTTATACAATGAGAATTAGCAAAAACCGAGGCCACCATTAAACTCGCAAGGGTCAAATTAAGGGGTAGGGTCCCTTTGGATCACTAACACGCTCTATTTTGTAGGTTGAAGAAAACAAGTTAGTTCTCCCACCGCATTACAGATAGTAAGATATCACAACAAGTAGTGTTTTGTGATTGAGTTTCATGTTAATGGTTAATTTTATAATTTATTGTATGTTTGCTGGTTTCGTTGCATGATAATGGTTAATTTGTGTTTTTTGAGTTCTGTTCATCTGAGTAAGTTTTTGTTATGAAATTTTTTATATAGAACATTGTGATACGGTGGGAGAACTGACTATGGTTTTTGCGTTTGTTTTCGCAAATGTTTCGGTTGAGTAAGAGTCGCCACCGACTTTTTATTTTATCCTAAGGAAAGGTTTAAAAAGCACAGCAAAAACCTTTGAGATTTTTCTTGGGTTCGGGGAATAGATTATAGAAAGGGAAGGTATTAGCACCCTTTCTATCCATGGTTATCCATGGGCTCTTAGTTACTTGCTTAGATCAACTTGCCTTGGTTTTCAATTGTTTGAAATGGTGCTTGGTGTGTGTGGGTTTGAAAATGTTTTGAAAAGAATCCAATGTGGTGGCAACCTTTGTAATGATCCATGTGGGGATGTATACAAAGATGCATGTCTTTTGAAAAGGTTTTCATTTGTTTTTGAAAGTTGTTTTTGAAAGTGTTGTGAGGTGTGTTTTAGAAAATAGGCAAGTGTTTTGTTTTTACAAGTTTGATTCAAGTAACTAAGAGTTTATCTACTCCTAAATTTCTCAAAGACTATTGCTATGTTTTAACCCTTTTCATAAGTTTGTTCCACCATTGTATTTGGTGGACAATCTCATGTTAGGATGTGAAAGGGACGGGTGCGGGTCATCGTTTGGACCATAATTGCAATGGTGCCAAGTATCTTTGAGCATTTTCTTTAAGGGACTTGATCATTTATTTGGCAATATTTTGAAAATGTTATCGAGGGACTATGATCATTTGATTTGTTTGTTTTGCCCAAAGAGACTTAACATGCAATATGGCCCATTTATTTGAAGGCAACAAAGTGGAATACCCTAGGGGGTGCAAGTGTGATTTGTGTGTCCATTTTCATGCTTGTTTGTCTTGAGATTAGGTCATAACTATTTTGTTCATTTTATTCGCATATAAACCCTAATTCTAGCATTGTATATTTAGAAAGCGATAAAGTGCGAAATTTAAACTCCTACGCTATTACAACACAATAATATGGGGAGGGGGGTACAATGTTTCAAATTGGGATTTTGACAAGGAACTTAAACCTAAAACTATTACATCAAGATTTGAATTATTTACAAGATAATTAAATGCATAATTAAATAAAAATGAAACAAATATGCAAGAATGTAAAAAGGTTTTTTTTTATATATATGAAAAAAGTATTATTTATGTAAAATAAAAAGAAAATAAAAAAAGTATTATTTTGAGTATTTTCAAATTTAGGGCAAAACCCTAATTTTTAACAAAAGGGGTGTTAATCAATTAATTCATATAATATTTATTATTTACATATAAAATAAAATATAGTATATTTGTAAAAAGGGCATTTTTTAGTATTAAATATTAAAAAATAAAATATGTACATTTTTTGGCATTTTACCCTAAATGTATATATATAATATATATATATATATATATATATATATATATATATATATATATATATATATATATATATATATATATATATATATATATATATATATATATATATATATATATATATATATATATATATATATATATATATATATATATATATATATATATATATAATATATATATATATATATATATATATATATATATATATATATATTATATATATATATTAATATATATATATATATATATATATATATAATAATTTTTATTATTTATATATATATATTTATATATATATATAGTTTAT